>CM053786.1:688259292-689459292 GCA_028749045.1 Cupressus sempervirens | reverse complement strand
ATATCCTATGTTGCATGGAGTTTTTCTTTTACACAAAGATCTTCTCATTTTTGGGAGAAAGATTTCACTTCTCAATCTCTTGATCGTTTCTAAGGATTAACAATCTCTTAGTTATGTGGTATTTATTTGTCATATGATATCCTATCTTGCATGGAGTTTTTCTTTTGCACAAAGATCTTCTCATTTTTGGGAGATTTATATAGTGAATTACAAGCTTTTATGCTTTATAATAGTATATTCTAGTTTTGAGTCTATTTTAACAATCAATGTCATGTAGAATTAAGTACTTATTTTAAAAGTTTCATCCACAAAAATAATAAGTCTATTTTAGCACTCAAGACATGCGAGTGAGCATCCGACATCTTAGTTAATTCATAACTTTTACTTGATTCATGTTTTCTTGATTATTAGACTCACCACCATCGATATCCATCCTATGACCACTTTTGGAATGAGGCCATGTAGTAGCCACTATCATAACCCTCTCTAATTTTCACATCCTAAGAAAATCATGTTAATTAATGACTACTTGCAATTAAAAATAATCCTAAAAAATGTTTACCAATCAAAACTTGCAACATCTTCCCAATTTAGCTTTATTCCAACTTTCCATTTCAAATCATCATTATTCGTGCAAATGTTATGATTAAGGTGTCATGTACCATATAAGTTTTATGACATGGATAAAAAATTCTTAGAAAGTTCCCTAAGATGCTTAGTGTGCATTGGAAAAGTATATTAATATCTATTCTCACTATCATTCAAGTAATGCATTCACAATAGGTAATGGGTTCTTCTAGCTATGATAAAGGTAATTTGTAATCATAATTATCTAATATTAGTTTTCCAACATGTGGTTGCCTTGAGTGGAATAAACAATGACATAAGAAGTTAACAAATGCGTTAAAAAATTTGACAATGTTGTCATCTAATTGAGTAGTGTTAGTTCTTAGGCAACCTTCATTGTTGCCAATTTATGAAATGATTTGAGCATACCATTAATTTTCAAAGGTGAGGATTATAGGTTTATGATTCCTCATCGTACTCTTCTACAATTTTCAAGATAATGTATTTTTGGGTTGTATCCATAATCCTTTGGATGTTCTTCCCTAATTTTCATTAGTTCACTGTAATTGAATCACCCCACAATTGTTAGCCTTTCGCTATTGTTGCCTTGCTTATATAATAGTGAAGTTGTTTGAGTTTTCTTCCATTTTGTCATCTAATTGAGTAGTGTTAGTTCTTAGGCACCCTTCATTGTTGCCAATTTATGCAATGATTTGAGCATACCATTAATTTTCAAAGGTGAGGATTATAGGTTTATGATTCCTCATCATACTCTTCTACAATTTTCAAGATAATGTATTTTTGGGTTGTATCCATAATCCTTTGGATGTTCTTCCCTAATTTTTATTAGTTCATTGTAATTGAATCACCCCACAGTTGTTAGCCTTTCGCTATTGTTGCCTTGCTTATATAATAGTGAAGTTGTTTGAGTTTTCTTCAACTCTATTTTTGTTATATTTTCTACAACTTCTATGCACTTTCTACAACACAAGTTTGACATCCTATTGTGACCATAAGATTTTGACTTTATCCTATTGAACATGCCAAATAACTAAGAGGGGTGAATCAATTACTCTCACACACTTATATATTTTTTATTTGTAAGTTAATACTTAAACCAACAACCATCTCTAAAGATTTATCAATTAAGTCATATTATACATGTTAGAAAGTAAAGTCCACCAATATAACTGGGGGGGTTGGCGTGGTGAATCAGTTATGCACTTTAAATATTCTTTATCAACTTCAACAACACTAAAACATGTAACCAAAAGATATAACAGCCACAAGATGATAACCATGCAAAGTGACACAAGGTATAACTACAAACTATTAACTTCATATACCAAGTATCAGAGTGAACTTTCTTGTCTATACCGAGTTGCGGCAATAAACAATAAACATTCACACAAGTATTTAACATGGAAACCCTTATAAGGAAAAAACCGCTTGGAAATTGGCAACCCAAAAATTTCACTATTCAAAAGTGAGCTCTGTTAGGGGCCAACTTTGTTAAAGGTTACAAACACATTGTTAATGTGACCTTGTTAGACAATTTTCACCAAAGATCATCTAGAGCTTATCATTCACGAGTATCCATATGTGAAGAACCTCCTTATAGCAATATCGTGAGAATGCTCGAAATAACAGAATACAAAGTGATAGCAGAACTCAGAATGAATCTACTGATCGCAGGCCACTTCGAGGGGGTAACCTCCTTTGAGCAAGCTCAATACAATAAATTCGTTCGTGCCCATCAAGGGCCTCAACCTATTCTTATATACTGGGTACGATCTAGAAAAGTAATACTACCTATGCATGTGGGATAATAAAATATACTCACGGGACGACTTACAAAGCATATGCGTCCAACAACACTACTCTAACAAAATAAACAGAAGGAACACACAGGTTCCTAACATCCCCTCTCCCTTAGAAAAAAGCTTTGTCCTCAAAGCTTAAGGTGTGGAAATTGTTGTTGAATCTGAAGAAGGGGTTCCCAGGTAGCATCCTCTGGTTGCATGCCATGCCACTGAATCAAGACCTCAGAGATGGAGCGAGAGCGAAGCTGGCGAGTGCGCTGGTCAATGATTGCCACCGGCTCCAGGATAATGGATCCTTCCGTATCCATTTCAGGGAGAGTAGTTTGTGCTCTGACAGTGGTACCCAGAACTTTCTTTAGACAAGAAACATGAAAGACTGGATGAATGCGGGAAGAAGGAGGAAGTTCCAGTTTATAAGCAACTGAACCAATCTTCTGCAGAACCTTATAAGGCCCATAAAATTTTGGGGCCAGCTTATGACGCCCTTTCAGCTTTAGGGAGGATTGTTTGTATGGCTGTAGACGAAGAAAAACCATATCCCCAACTTGAAATGAGCGCTCAGAACGGTGTTGATCTGCTTGCTGTTTCATCCGATTACGGGCCATGTGAAGATTATCCTGTAAGGTACGAAGAATCTGATCCCTGCTGCGGAGAACTATGTCAACTGCCTGGACTGGTGAGCTGTTGGGAGTGTAGGGAAGGAGCACTGGAGGTGCCTGACCATAGACTGCTTCATATGGAGTCATTTTAGAGGCAGTGTGGTAAGAGGTATTGTACCACCATTCAGCTAAAGGGAGCCACTTGGCCCACTGATGTTGCTGTTCGGAAGTGAAGCAACGAAGATAAGTTTCCAAGCATTTATTGACAATTTCAGTTTGACCATCAGTTTGTGGGTGATAGCCCGAACTCATCTTCAGTTTGGTGCCAGTTTTCTGAAACAGTTTAGTCCAAAAATGACTGGTAAAAGTGGCATCACGATCAGAGACAATGGAAGAAGGGAGTCCATGAAGACGAAATATCTGGTCCATGAAGATTTGTGCAACAGAGGAGGCAGTATAGGGGTGGCTGAGGGCACAAAAATGACTATATTTCGAGAGACGATCAACCACAACCAAGATCACTGTCTTGCCACCGGATTTAGGAAGCCCTTCAATGAAATCCATAGAAATATCAGTCCAAATCCGTGTAGGGATGGGCAATGGTTCGAGCAAGCCAGGAAGGAGGGTCGTTTCACCCTTGTGGCGTTGGCAAGTATCACATTCAGCCACCATCTGTTGAATCGTCTGTTTCATCCCTTTCCAAAAGAAGTTTCTCCTTGCTCGCTCATAAGTTTTGAGGAAGCCTGAGTGCCCTACTGAAGGAGAAGCATGGAGTTCATAAAAAATAGCCTGATGTAGAGCTGGGTTCTGAGGAAGCACTAGCCGACCCTTGTATCGAAGAGAAGCACCATCCCAAGAGTAATGTGGTATAGCAGAAGGATTATTGGCTAGCTGGTGAATGATTTGAGATAAAGAAGAGTCACTGTCATAGCCCTGCTGAACAGACGCTAACCAATTGGGAATGGGCATAGAAATAGCGGAAAGGGAAGCTTGATTATCAAATGTGCGAGAAAGAGCATCTGCCACAATATTCTCCTTACCCTTCTTGTAGGTGATCTCATAATCATACCCCATGAGTTTGCTGACCCATTTCTGTTGTGTAGGAGAGGATACCCGTTGTTCCAGGAAGTATTTCAGACTTTGGTGATCGGTTCTGATGCAAAAATGACTCCCTAAGAGGTATGGCCGCCACTTCTGTACAACATGCAAAATAGCCATCATTTCTTTTTCATAAGTAGAGAGGGCTAGATTCTTACCAGAGAGGGCTTTGCTAGTGAACGCAATAGGATGGTCATCTTGCAGGAGAACAGCACCCAATCCATTGCCGCAAGCATCACTCTCAATAGTGAAGGGTTTGGAAAAATCTGGCATCGCGAGAACAGGTGTACTGCACATAGCCTGTTTCAGTTGTTCAAATGCAGTCTCAGCAACAGGGGTCCAGGAGAAGGCATCCTTTTTTAACAGAGCTGTCAATGGTGCTGCAATTTTCCCGTAATCTTTGACAAACTTGCGGTAGTAGCCAGTCAACCCCAAAAAACCCCGAAGACTCTTGAGAGTTTTAGGATGCGGCCAAGTTTTCATGGCATCTATTTTTGTAGGATCCACCCGCACTCCATGGTGTGCAACAATATGCCCGAGATACTCCACTTCCTCCTGGCCAAACACACATTTAGATAGTTTTGCACAGAGTTGATGATCAGAGAGAAGTTGCAAGACAAGCTCCAGATGATGGAGATGCTCAGCCCAAGTTTTGCTATATATGAGGATATCATCAAAGAAGACCAGAATGAATTTTCGGAGGTATGGTCGAAATATGTTATTCATTACTGCCTGAAATGTTGAAGGAGCATTCGTGAGGCCAAAGGGCATGACTAAAAATTCATAGTGACCATCATGTGTGCGGAAGGCAGTTTTAGGTATATCCTCCTCATTAACCCGAATTTGATGATACCCAGAACGAAGATCTAACTTGGAGAAAAAATGAGCCCCATGAAGTTCATCAAGAAGTTCATCAACAACTGGAATGGGAAACTTGTCCTTTATAGTGAGATGATTAAGTGCTCGGAAATCAATGCAGAGTCGCCATGACCCATCTTTTTTGCGAACAAGCAGAACTGGAGAAGAAAAGGAACTGGTACTAGGGCGAATAATACCTTGCTTCAGTAAGTCACGGACAAGTATCTCGATTTCGATCTTCTGATGAAATGGGTAGCGGTAGGGCCTGATGTTGGGCAGAACACTGCCAGGAAGGAGCTGAATACGGTGGTCCTCTGGACGAGAAGGAGGTAATCCCACAAGTTCAGCAAATATACCAGAATACTTGTCCAAAATGTGTTGGAGATCGGCAGGAGTGCTAGAGACTGCTGATGGCTGCATCTGAATGGAATGGAGCTGAGCGATGACACCATGTGAATTCTTCTTAAGAAGTTTTTCCATACGGTGTGAACTGATGATGCTGAGAGACCCTGGTTGTAAGCCTTTCAAAGTGTGTTGGTGCCCCTCGGCTGAAAACTGCATCCAAAGTTCAGCAAAATCCCAGAGAATGGGGCCAAGAGTGCGTAACCATTGGGCACCCAAAACCACATCACAGCCACCTAAGGGTAAGGCAAACATGTCAGAGCGCATGTTATAATCTCCAATAGAGAGACGCACATTGCGACATTTCCCTTTACAAGGTAAAGTGCCCCCATTGGCAATCATGACTTCAAAGCTAGAGCAGGGATGGATAAAGCAATCAGCCTGTTTGGCTATTCGTGGATCAATGAAGTTATGAGTGCTACCAGAATCAATGAGTATAGTAAGAGGGATCTTCTTGAAGAAACCCTGGACCCGCATGGTTTGTGGAGTAGTGACTCCTGCCAAAGCATGGACAGATATCTCTGGTGGAGCTTCTGGTGAAGGAGGTTCAGGCTGGTGAGGCTCAACCTCATCATCCACTGTTTCCTGAGCATCTACATATTCTTCCAGTTCCGGTGGAGAATCCACATCCAAGAGATAGAGCTTTTGCTGAACACATCTATGGCCCCGAGACCATTTCTCATCACAATTATAACAAAGCCCTTTGTCTCGCCTGACTCGCATCTCTGTTTCAGACAAGTGCTTGATCGGAGTAGTTCTGGGAGCTGGTATGACTGGAGGGTTGTGAGAACCTGTATTTCTGAATGGAACAAAATTAGATCTGGAGCGTTGTAGAGCACTAATCTTGTCTTCCGCTAACTTAGCCAACCCAAGGGCTTCCATCATTGTAGTAGGTCGAAACATTTTGACTTCTGAGCGAAGTGCATCCTTCAGACCACTGACAAAACAACTACGGAAGAATTCATCAGACAAGCCCTCTGTGTGATTAGCTAATTTTTCAAACTCTGTCTGGTATTCTCTTACAGTGCCTGTTTGACGCAGTTTAGTGAGTGCTCCTGTGAAATCATCAAAGGAACTAGGGCCAAAGCGCTCCAAAATGAGGGTGCACAATTCTCTCCACGTTGGGCCTACATTAGCCTTGATGTACCAACGGAACCATTGAAGAGCTTCATGTTCCAAATGAAAAGATGCAAGGGGGACTTTGTGGTTATCCAAAGTATTATGCAAGCTGAAATACTGCTCTGCCCTATAGATCCATCCAGTCGGATCAGAACCATCGAAGCGTGGAAAATCAAGCTTTGGTCCACGGAAATTGCCAGCAGAGGACCCAGTATCTCCTGAATGGTTTCGGCTCATGGCTGACTGCTGAAAGTTAAGACCCAGAATTTTGTCATCCAGATCTTGAAGTTTGGTTTTGAGGGATGCAATTTCCTCTTCCATGATTTTTGCTCCTGTACGCGTAACAACCATAAAACAAGGTTTTTTTTTTTTTTTTTTTTTTTTTTTTGGAATGGGTAGAAGATGAGAAACAAAAACTTTTTTAGTTACGGCAAACTTGGATTTGGGTAAAACTCATATAGGAAATGGGTGTTCGACGGGTGGTGGGAGACTATCTGGGGACAAGGGAAAAAGAAAAATGAGGGTTTCAAGGGTAGGGAGGCGAAATGAGGCGAACAGTCCAAGAGGGATAAGGGAGCAAAATGAGGAATTGAATCTTGTGGCTCAGTTTGGTGGCGATTGGATGAGAGGTGAAAAAGATAGGGCAAACCCTAAAATTAGATAAATGAGGGATTTAGGGCTTTGATATGTAAAATTTGGGGTTGGGTCGCCAAGGAAGGAAGTATGCGAAATGATATTGCAGACGTTCTGCGGAAGTATGAGCAGAAACAGAAAGCAAACAAGGAAGCTACGACTAAAAAACAGAAAAATTTTTACTCTTTTTTTTTTTTTTTTTTTTGAACAGTCGACTTAGAAAAATTCACTCACAGACAGAACAACTGAAAAGAGTTATTGCAATAACAAGAGATATTAGAAGTGAGAGGAACCTGAAGGCCACGACAGAAAAAAAAAATTTGATGTAATTTCCACCCAGCGAGCCCAAGAGAGTGCTCTGATACCAGATGTGAAGAACCTCATAGCAATATCGTGAGAATGCTCGAAATAACAGAATACAAAGTGATAGCAGAACTCAGAATGAATCTACTGATCGCAGGCCACTTCGAGGGGGTAACCTCCTTTGAGCAAGCTCAATACAATAAATTCGTCCGTGCCCATCAAGGGCCTCAACCTATTCTTATATACTGGGTACTATCTAGAAAAGTAATACTACCTATGCATGTGGGATAATAAAATATACTCACGGGACGACTTACAAAGCATATGCGTCCAACAACACTACTCTAACAAAATAAACAGAAGGAACACACAGGTTCCTAACACCATAGAGTGACCTAATTTAAAGGACTTACAAAACATTCAATAGAATGTCATAATACAATGGATTTATAAATAAGACGGTTAGGTCCACTCAGTTAAGATATTTTCTTGTACAATGGTTAGAGAGTATTAGAGAAACATGTTAGATTTAGCACTACCTTTCTTGTTTAGATCTATGTTTCTTTCTTTATCTTTCCTCCTTCCTTTTGCTCCCTTTAGAATGATCCACTCACTCAAACATCAACTGAGCAATTCTCTTCCTTGAACTTCACAATGCAAATATGCTAAGGTATCCTCTAGCTATCACCTTCCTTCTTCAACTTGATTAACAATAATGAACAATGTGTTCATCCCTTAAATATAATTTTTTTCCCGCTCCACTAGAATCTTCCAAGTTTTCCTTAACAATAAATAAATTCACACAAAGAGAACTCATAATACTATGTTTTGCTAACTAAGGAAACCTTGGCCAAGGGAAAACCTCGATGGGGAAGGTACCCACAAAATGATCCACTGAACAATATAATCATGTTAAGGATATTGACCCTGTTAGTTAGGAGTCTATGCAATATATATAGTGTCTCAGTCCTTGTTAAAGGACTAGATCTTGTTAGAAGCCTCAACCCTGTTAGGAGTTGACAATACAATTACAAATGTATGCAAGAAGAGCCCACTGCCCAAACATGCAATTATACAATATAGTGTCTTTATATAAAAGAGATAGATACAAAAACATCTATACTGCTAACTATTATACCTCACATAGCTTTGATCTTACATTAGAATTCACATCAAATAGCCTACACATAAACTCATACATCGCATATATATTTCACAACACAACACACAACTTCGCAAGTTATGATTTCTTACATATACCTTACACTTTAGCAAAACTTTGTCTAGTCGCCCTTCAAGCTTTTCACATGCTTTGCATATTACAAAATTAACTCTTGCTAACATAGGGTTAACATCTAGGATGTCACCTCTACATAATTAAGTAATTATTTCGTAACCAAAATAATTACTTAACCTATTATTCACCTTTTACTGTTGTGCTCTGTTGTTCTATATTCACTGCCTTTACTAGTAAAATAAATATATTTGATGTCGTACTGATTGTACCGTATTGTGCACTTAGCCACATCATCAGGATACTCTATATTACCTGTCCTTAACTATGCACGTGCCAAATATCTTTGTAGACTGCACATTACCAAAACTATCTTTGCACTGCTAGTGAAATTGTTTAAAACTTAGACAATTTTCTATCTCTGACTGTAGGGTCTTCATTTGTACATTTTGCCATCTCATCCTAAGATATATGTTGTCATAAATGAAAACCCTAACTCATCCCACTTAGCCATATTTCCAACAATCTCCCCTTTGGCATTGATGGAAACATATGGAAAAATTGGCTAAGTCCCAAAATATTACACAAAAACATTTTCAAAATTGGCATTCAAAACTTTACAAAAATTTCAAAATTATAAAAAATTTGTGGATCATTACATTTATAACCATCTTTCCTTAAACCTCCTAATACAATGTAATACTAAGTAACATTGTTGTCCCTTAGTATATAACTATTGCTTTCTTATACATATTGTTACCTTATACAATTTTCCTGAACTCTTCTCCCTCTTTTGACATCAATGAAAAAGGTGTCAAAACTTATTTATATGTCAATATTTGGCTCATTACCTCTACACTAGGTTGTTAGATGAGAGATGTAGTCTACAAAACTTACTATCAAACTCTTCATGCTCTTCTCCCATGTGTCTTTTACTCCCTTTGATATGCTGAGGAGAGTGCATAATCCATAATATGCAATCTCCACTGCATTCAAGTCTGAGTAAATGAATTTATCAAGTGATGTCTTTGCTTTCAGATATTCTTCTATCTACTTCTCAAATGTGCTTATCTTCACAGATAGGTGTTCTCTCAAAAGTGAGAACCTTTTTGATGTTCTTCTCCTTGCTAATTTCTAGCTAACTTATTTCATCATAAGTCTTATTGACCTATGTTTCAATTCTTGCAATCTTGACGCCAAGTTGGTTGAGCTGATTTGCCAATGCTTTGACTTCATCATGCTTTCTCTTTAGCTCCTCATTAATGTCCTTGGTGAAATTGAAGGACATGACAAATTTGACATACAAAGTCTTGCCTTCAATTTCACACCTTCTCAATTCCTTGATGCAAGCATCAAGAGCTACTAAATCATTTATGGTGTTTTGACATAAAATGTCAAACATATGAGCATCATGCATTGCTTGTTCCTAAGTAGCTGCTACCTCTGAAAAAATTGTGAATTTAGGATCAAATTATTGAATCACAACTTTGGCTATATCCTCTAGATTAGGATCTAGTGATTTCACTGTCAATGTTCCTTGTAACTTTTAGTGCACTTAGTGCAGCTAGGGTGAGAGATGTTCTAGGTGCACTTGCCTTCTCATCCTCATCATCTTTCTTCTTCCTTTGTTCTTCTTCTCTTTTCTTTTCCTCATCCTCTTTCTTCTTTTCTTCTTCCTTCCTTTTGATTTTTCCATCCTCTTCTTCTTTCTTCTTTCTTCTTTTTCTTCTCTTCTTCTTCTTTCCTTTTCTTCTCTACTTCTTCCTTCTTGTTCTCTTCTTCTTCTTTCCTCGTCTTTTCTATTTCTTCCTTCTATTTATTTTCTTCTTCTTCTTTCCTTTTCTTTTCTACTTGTTCCTTCTTTTTCTTTCTCTCCTCTTCTTCCAATTTTTTCTTTGTTTGTTCTTCCTCTTTTTTCTTATCTTCTTCTTGTGTTTTCTTTCTTTCTTCTCATCTTCTTTTCTCTTTTTCTCTTTTGCTTCATTCTTTGTTTTCTCCTCTTCCTCATTTGAGCTGGAGTAATCAATAATAATGCCAACAATATTTGGCCCAAGATCCTTAAAGGATCTTCTACAATGTTAACTATAACCTTTGTAGCACCAACTTGCATGGTGTTAGTCCCTATTGAGATCTGCGAAGATAAAACTGACATCTTGGTGTCCTTGAATTCCATTGCTGTTGTTGCTAGAGTACTCTACTCAATAGACATGGGGATTTTCCCCCCTAACTTCACACTCTTTTTTGCAATTCTGGTACAGAAGCCATGTATTTAACAATGGCTTCCTCTGTCTCTGTGTTTACCTCTTCATAATTACCTCTCATCAAAAGAATAGCTCTTCTTTTATTTTTTAGTAAGGGATCATTACTATTCATTATATCTTGCATGTCATCATCATCATTGACTTCACAAAGTTTCTTTATTAAATTATCTCTGATTTTCTTATTTGCTTCAATGCCTCTTCTTCTACTATTGATCAATCTGTTGCACAAGTGTTTTGGTATCTTTCTCTGAATATCTTCAAATCATTTGTTCTTCAAAACTATATTCCTAACTACAACATTTTCTAATTGTAGTCTATCCATGTTGCTATACAAACTATAGTACTTATTGAATTGAACAAAACTGTCATCATTAATGATCTAAACATTTAAATTTTCTATCTTTGGCTTACAAGGCTTCTCCTAGCTAATGTCCTTGCTTCTCCAACTACTTGTTCAACTGGCCTGTCCTATGTTTCTTCTTCATCTTTAGACTCCAATTCAACCATATACAATGTCTTTCTTCTCTTTCTAAGCCAGATTGACAATTGCTTAGTCCTCTTTTTGCTAGGTGACTCAACCTCTTGTTTTGACTTGGTGAGTCTCTCTAATTTCCTTGAAGGAATGATTGATTTGACATCAGTAATAGTAACCTCATCTACATCAATCTTCTTGGATGGTTGTACAATAGTGGGTTGTACTTGTGCTACTACAACATAAGGGATAGTAGGTATCTGTGAAGTAGGTCCCGCTACTATTTCTCCTTCTAAAGGTCCTACCATTGAAAGATGTGTGGTTACCAATACCTCTATTTGTCCACTTACCTTCATTTCCAAGGCAATTCCTTTAACTTCATTGAACTCCTCTCTAGTCATGCTTGATTCCTTCAAGATAGCTTCTATCTTCTTGTCTACCTTTTTCTTAATGTCCTTGGTATATAGCTCAATGCAAACTTCTTTCATCTTTTCATCATAAGTACCCCATCTAGGGCATTCCTTATCCCTATCAGACTCTAGGATGATCTTTGCATAGTCTTCAACAAGGTCTTCACTCATTCCATAGCCCATAGGGTCTACAACCTAATTATGGGTTCAACCACTTCCATACATGTGACATTAGTTTCAACCATGAAACCTATGTCATCCTTGCACTTCTCCACTAGTGATGGAGGGATCTTGAATCTCTTCTTCATCTCAGACTAAAAACTCTTCATCATCTTGGTTATGTCTTCAACAATTCTTTCTTCTGATTGTCTTTTGTAATGATAAGTAATTGAATTCATTGTGCAGTTATTTGCATTCCATTCATGGTCTGGCATACTTGGAAGCTTTCTAATAACTTGAAAGAGTAGGTGAGTTATCAATGATTCAAATCTAAAAATTGTACTATTTCTCCTTTTCAATTTCTCAATATTGTCAAGTTGTTGATTCACAATTTCACACAAATTGATTCTTTTCCCTTTTCACTATCATCAGATATGCTACATGGATAAATCCAACAAGTACAAAGTTCAAATTTGAACTATGGTTCATCTTATAGCCTTTAATTTTGTTGATGATTCTTACATCATCTTCCTTAATCGAATCAATTCTCATGTTTCTATCATCTGATTTTGTCTTTAGATTGGTCTCAACAAATTTCTTCACGTTCTTCTCATTCACTAGATTTCTCCCTTCATTTTTTAATCTAGTAAGCTCATGGATCATGTCATTGTCAATCATTATAGCAATGTATCTTACCCAAAATATTCCTTCAAGGATTCTGCTCAAGATTATTCTGCCCCATTCATAGTTGTCAAACTCTATTTAGAACATCTATCTGATAATATTTAGTTTTTCCAAATGCTGAAAACCTTATTTCAATGATAAATCATTGTTACATACCACATCCAAATCCTTGTGAATGTCACTGTCACCAATGGTATCAAACTTGCAGTGAATGTATGCCCTTACATCCTCTATGTGCAATACATTTGATGGTACTTGTAAAAATGCTCCCAAAGGATCATCTTCCATTAACACAAACATGTGTTTCTTGAATTTATATTGTGGGCTCTCACTTACATCACACATTAGGATTTTCCATCTTAAATTGATATAAAGATTTTGAGAAAACAACTGAAAAACTCTATAAAATACTTGGAATTTGAATAACTAGGACTTTCTTACTTCACACTTACACATGCTTCAAATTCGCCTTTACTTCGTTGTTAAATCACTCTTAATGGCTTCTTAATTCTTCACATGATTGAATGGTACTCAAAATCTTCTTCACATTCTTTAAATCGTTTCAAATCAAACTTCGCATTGATTACACAACTACCCAAATCGTAAAAGTTGTTATATGTTATCCTTTAAACTTGTTTTCATTCTTGCAGCCTCGTACAATCTCCAAATGACTTGTGCTCTTAACCAAAGCTTCCTTACAATATGCTAATCCTTTTGCTAACTTCTAGCTTGATCTCTAACCTCTTTTTCATCTTTCTAATACTCTGTCTTTGATAGATAAGTGCTTAATTCAAAAAAGATGAATCACACACAATGGCTGACGTCAATCTTTCATTAGGTGTATAGAAATATTATTCTTCTAAAACCACATGTGAACTTGATGGATCTTTTGCCTTCACAAATACTTTCTTGAATTCTTCAACATGCTCTTTAAGTGCCTCTTTCTAATTGTTGTTGCTATTGTCATTTCTTTTGTCATTTCTGCTGTTGTTTCTTCCATAGTTTGGGTTCCTGTTGATGTTCCTTCTATCCATTCTGCAAAAGCTTGATATGTGTCCAAAGTTATTGCATAACTGACATACAGATGTACTTCTCTGATTAGGACTGTTTTGATTGATTGGTGCTCTACAATTCCTCACAATGTGTCCAAAGTTGTTACACTTATAACACACAATGTTTCTTCTTATTCCATTAGCTTCTTCTCCATCATTGGATCTGCTTGAGATCTCCTTCATTCATTACCTGTAGGGTTAGTATCCCTAAACATTCTACTATTGCCATTATTACCATCAAACTTAACTTTCCTACAACCTACTACTTTATGTCCAAAACCATGACAATTATAACAATAAAAATTAGTAATAGGTTTGAAAAATTTACCTATGCAATATCTCTTCATATGACTAGCTTCATTACATATAAAACATTTACCTTTGAATTCATGTCTTACTCTCTAGGAGGTTCAACTTGCTCTATTTTTTTAGGTTCATCATATTTATGAGGTTGACTTACTTTCTCAACTTCTTTAGGTGCTTTTGTATACTTTCATAGTTCAATCCTATTCTGATTGTTCTCCTTAGATTCAGTGGTTTCAACAACTAGATTTGGTTCTTTTCTAGCTTCATCCTTCTTTGCTGATTTTTCTCCAAGAAGATACTTTAGACCTATCTTATCATAGTAAGATCTCTAATAGAATAGTTGTTCATCAATTTTCTCACTACTAGAATATAACTTCTCTAACTATTTCTTAGCCTAAGTCAAATCTCCTTTCATAATAATGTTGTATTTCTCTAATTCTACATGCTCTATTTTGATAGTATCTAATTCAGATGTCACTTGAGTCAGATGGGATCTTAGATCTGCATTCTTAGATTTCATATCAGATTCAATCTTGCTATCATCTTTTTTCAAACTCAATTTTAGTTCAACAATCTTCAAGTCATGTTTCAAAATCTCATTTTCTTTCTTTAGGGTTGCTACCTCATCACTATCACTAGTCTTCTCTCTAGTTTCTTTTCTAGATTTGAGATGA
Organism: Cupressus sempervirens; assembly: GCA_028749045.1. Taxonomy (NCBI): domain Eukaryota; kingdom Viridiplantae; phylum Streptophyta; class Pinopsida; order Cupressales; family Cupressaceae; genus Cupressus; species Cupressus sempervirens. The sequence continues at coordinate 689,444,638 of CM053786.1, read as the reverse complement.
TTGATCTTATCTTTTAGTTTCCCAATGTGATCTTTTGCATCTTCATACATTTCTTTCAGTTTGTCTCCTTCTTTTATAAGAAGATCAATTTGCTCAAGGGCTTCTTCAAGATTCCTCTTTAACTATTCCATATCCATAGGGATCTTACTCAAGCCGTTAAACCTCGTCTGAGTAACTGAGCTTTGATACCAATTATTAGAAATAGAGAACTCATAACACCATATTTTGTTAACTAGAAAAACCCTAGACAAGGGAAAACCCCGACAGTGATGGTACCCACAAAATGATCTACTAAACAAAAGAATCTTGTTAAGAATATTGACCATGTTAGGAGTCTATGAAATACATATAGTGTCTTGATCCTTGTTAAAGGACTATGCCCTATTAGAAGCCTCAACCATGTTATGAGTTTCTTCAACCCTATTAGGAGTTGGTAATACAATTACAAATGTATGCAAGAAGAGCCCATTGCCTAAACATGCAATTATACAATATAGTGCATTTATACAAAAGAGATAGATACAAAAACCTCTATACTATTGACTATTGTACTTTGCATATCTTTGATCTTACATCATAATTCGAATCACATAGCCTTCAAATAAATTTTCATATCACATACATAGTTCACAACACAACATGCAACTTTGCAAGTTATGATTTCTTATATATACCTTACACTTTAGCAAAACTCTGTCTAGTCAACCTTCAAGCTTTTCACATGCTTGGCATATTACAAAATTAACTATTGCTAACATAGGGTTAATATCAAGGATGTCATCCCTAAATAATTAAGTAATTATTTTGCAACCAAAATAATTCCTTAACTTGTTATTCACCTTTTACTATTGTGCTCTGTTCTTCTTTGTCCATTGTCTTTACTGGTAAAATAAATATATCTGATGTTGTATTGATCGTACCATACTACACACTTAGCCATGTCATCAAGACACTCTGTACTACCTATCCTTAACTACCGACATGCCAAATATCTCTGTAGATTGCTCATTACTAAAATTATCTCTCTACTACCATGAAACTTGGACAATTTTCTATTTTTGATTGTAGGGTCTTGATCTGTACATTCTAACATCTCATCCTAAGATATATGTTTCCATAAATGACAATTCTAACTCATCCTACTTATCCATATTGCCAACAATGACACTATACTAAATTAGCATTATGTTTCACCAATTAAGGCTTGACAGCAATAACACCATAACAACTGATATGACTCTTTCACATACATTAACAACATTATCAATTGGGGCTAACAATCTCCCCTTTGGCATTGATGGAAAAAAATACATTACATTACATATCATTTATAAATAATGAAATGATATACCATGAGATACCAACATGTCTTCAACTCTCTCTCTCTTTTCACTTAGATTCTTTGCAACCTCATATGCTCAATTTGCAACATATGCTCCTCCTTTGGATATACTTCATACTTCATTAGCATCATCAAAATCATTTAGTTTTATTTCCCATAAACATCATACTACATACATATGTTTATAGACATCATCTTTTGTTTTCTTACTCTCTCCCTTTGACTATATAACACTTCATTTTTTTTATGCACTTCACCAATCACTCCAATTCTTCTATAGGCAACCACTCCCATAGAAAATCTCTCCCCCTTTGACAATAATTCCAAAGGTAACTACATGATTCAATGAGAAACTTATAAAACCTTGTAGCTATACAATGTACCTTGCATGTACTAAATATATATCTGCATCATTACAATTTCTTTCACAACTCTAGGAATAGTCCTAGATTGTGAACTCTTGCATCAACTCTAGAAAGACATTCTGATCATCCATGAATTGATGCAACATGCATCCTTTCTCAGTAAATCTTGGATATGGGAAAGGGCCCCTAACTTTCCTCTCAAATACTTAGAAACATCCTTAGGCAATGGCTTTGTGAATATATTTGCAATTTTCTCTCTAGACTTTACATACTCCAATCTAACTTGTTTTCTTGAACTTGCTCCCTTGAGCAGTGATACTTAATAGGTATGTTTTTCTTTTGTATGCATCATATGATTCTATGATATGTTAATAGCACTTGCATTGTCAAAATACATAGTAAAATGTTTAATGAATTACTCTTGCATATCTTTGAAAAGTTTCTTAATCCATATAGACAATATTTGAACAATTAATAGTAGAAACAACACACCCACCTTCAATAGTAGACTAGGAAATACAACTTTGTTTCTTTCTTAGCCATGTAATCAACCTTTCTTCTAGAAAGAAAGCTCCACTACTAGTACTCTTTCTTTCATCAACATTTCTAGCCTAATCAACATTAGTATATACTCTTAGCTCAAAATCACCATCTTTTGTTGATGTAGGAGCATTGAGCTTGGATTTGGTGGAGTTATCATTTTCATGGTTAGGGATGTGTTGGAGACACATTGGAGAACCTTTCCTCATGATTTAATAGAGATTGAATGGATTGAGTTGAAGTTTGAACTATTTTTACCTTGGTACTGGAACTGTGTTTTCTAGTTTCTAGGTGCCTATTGTAGGCCATGTAACTAATCCTACACAATCAATGAGAGGGTGCACATTTCAAGGATTGAGGAGAGCCTAGAGTACTATCTCTAGAAATTCTCCTAGAGTACTGATTTCTGGTAGTTTGCACAATTGGTTTCTATGCATGCATTTCAGGAAGGATGCATAGATATAATTAATAAATTAGACTTTGCACGTTTCAAGGGTTGTAGAGGGCCTAAAGTAATACCTTTAGTTCAAAGCACAAGTTCTAATTCAATCAAAGCTAGGAGGTATCATGATTTTTCTCATGTATCAATTTTTGGACATTTAATTTCTATTGGAGCCAACTTTTGGTATTTAATTTATGTATGGGTATTTAATTTGTGTTGTGGCCAACTTGTAGCTTAGTTGGTATAAGTAGGGGGATCTTGTGGATTCTTTTTTTCATTCATGGAGGGATGATCCATTCATTCAGAGGAGGGGTGAGTGTGGAGAGTAGTTGAAGAGTGAAGGTTGTTCTTGAGCATGTAGACAGATCACCAAAGTTGAGGCAGTTTGCAGCAGGACTTGGGTTGGAGAAGTAGATCTAAGTTGATCTTGATCTGGTGGTGAATTTTCTTTCTAGAGTCCTAGATCTCTTGGTTGTGAGGTGGCAAATCGTGGTTCTCACTTGCAATTGCAGAGGACTTGCAGATGGATTGATGGATGCAAAGATGGAAGACTGATCTTGTTGAGACATGATCATAGAGAGTTTGTGGATTGTAGATCTGTGGTCCTAGACTTGTGATGTGTTCATGATTATTCATGTGAGGTGGCAAGTTGCAATCTGACTTGCAAAAAATTTGAGGTTGTCACAAGGAGCATGGGAAGGATTTGTTGCAGAGGGTTTGCGAATATCTTGGAAGATGGGTCCAAGAGGATTGGACCCTGAGATGATTGGAAATCTTCGTGATGTGTTGGAGAGGAGGTTTTTTGAGATGTCTACTTAGGTTGAAGCTAGTTTGGCTAATTGAGCTAAGAAGGTAGTTGCTTATTTTGAAACTAGTTTTTCTAATTGAGATAAGGATAGGATGAGTAAGGCATTTCATAGATGTTTGTGGAGCTAAAGTCTACTGATCTAGAAGAGACTTGTTTGGCTGGTTAAGAGACTTGTTCACGAGAGAAGATGGCATGACAAGGTTGAGGTGGAAGATGTTGGTTTTGTTGATTAGTTTGTGAAGTCTGATACAGAACTTGTAGAGCAACTAGAGGTTGTTGCTGAAAATATTCCTAACCGTGTTGATGCTAGGATAGACATTGGTTTTCATGATCACTCAGTTGGATCTGACATGAAAATTGTAGAGCACTTGGTCATGGATGATTTAGTTGCTGTTGGTGATGAGTTGTGTGTTGCAAAGAATCTTGTTGTGAGAAATGAGGTTACTAGTGTTGCAAGTTTGTCATGTGTTGATGGAGATCTACATGTTGCTACTGATGTGAAGTTTGTTGTTGCTGGTGTGGATTCACTAGTGGCCGATGTGGATGAGGGTTTGATGATGAAGCATTATGTTCAGTTTGTTCTTGGGTGTGAGCATGTTGATTGGGTTATTGATATGTATTTGATTCTGATGTTTTAATGATGAAGCATAGATGGTTGATTTTTAGATTTGTTCTATTGACTTTGATGAAGTGGACGCCTTTGGTAAAGCTGAAGTTAGTTGCAAATCTTTCTTTGGGCATCAAAGTATGGGACATACTTTTCTATTTTCCTAGGAAGTCTGATGCAGGAGCATTGAGCTTGGATTTGGAGGAGATATGCTTTTCATGGTTAAGGATGTGTTGGAGACACATTGGAGATCCTTTCCTCATGATTGCATAGAGATTGGATGGATTGAGTTGAAGTTTGAACTATTTTTACCTTGCTGCCAGAACTGTGTTTTCTAGTTTATGGGTGCATATTGAAAGCTATGTAACTAATTTTGTGTAATCAATGAGAGGGTGTTCATTTCAAGGATTAAAGAGGGCCTAGAGTACTATCTCTAATTAAATGTGAAAGTTCTAATTCTTTATAAGTTGGGAGATATGGCAATTCTCTTGAAGTATCAATTTTTGGCAGTTTGCGCAGCATCTTTTTGTGCATGGATTTCGAGATGTATGCATAGATATCATTAATGAATCAGCCTTTGTGCATTTCAGGGGTTGTAGAGGGCCTAAATTACTACCTTCAATTCAAAGTGCAAGTTCTAATTCAATCGGTGCTAGGAGATATCATGATTTTTCTCGAGTATCAATTTTTGGACATTTAATTTCTGTTGAAGGCCGACTTTTGGCATTTAATTTATGTATGGGTATTTAATTTGTGTTGTGGCTAACTTGTGGCTTAGTTGGTATAAGTAGGGGGGGTCTTGTGGAGCCTTTTATTCATTCATGGAGGGATGATTCATTCATTTAGAGGAGGAGTGAGTGTGGAGAGTAGCTGAAGAGCAAGTTTTTCGCGAGTCTATGGATAGACCACCAAATGTGATGTAGTTTACAATAGGATTATGATGGAGTTGTGAGTGTGTGGATAGAGCATTGAATGTGAGGTAGTTTACACTTGGATCTTGGATAAAGTTGGAGTAGAGCTAGGGCTGTCTCTTGGTGGACCTAAGGGTATGAGTGTGGATTCTTCTTGGTGTTCTTATCTAGTTGTGTATCTGGACTAGCTGAGATTGGTTTTTGTAAGTTGGATCTTGTTGGATCTTGTTGGATCTTGTAGAACTAATTTTTTAATTTCTGTTTGTATTTGGCCCTAACTCGAAAGGCCTTATAGCTAGGCATATTGTATGTAATCAGTTATATTTTATGAACAAATTGTCGTATCAGATCTTGCATTATTGCTTCTTATTGTTGTGTGGTTATATTGCTAGGGGCTAGGACATCTCCTTTGGAGATTTCTCTTGCCTTGTGCTACGTCATTCATATACCACAAACCATATCTTATGTTCCTTTCAAATATCTAAATATTCTCTTTACTTCAGTCATATGTGTATCCTTAGGATTGGTTAAGAATCTTGCAACTATACTAATTGCATCTACAATATTAAGTCTAACATGTACAACATATTGCAACTTTCCAATCATTAATTTTTATTGTGTCTCATTCACTTCTGTAGTGTTGTCTCCCTTAGATAATTTACATTTGGTGGCCATAGGGGTGCCAACTAGCCTTGACTTATCCATACCAAATGTCTTCACTATATCTTTTATGTACTTTTACTAATTCACATATATTCCTCCTTTTGTTTGATGAACATGTAAAATAATAAATGACTAATCTCACCAAACACAGACATTTCAAATTCTTTACTTGTTTGGTCAACACATAACTTGCACAACAAATTATTATTACAAAATATTATATCATCAACAAATATTTTTGCAATCAATATCTTATGTCCATCTTCACTTTTCAAGTATACGTAATTATTAAATCATTTGTTCTAACAAATCCAATTATGATCAACTAAAAATTATATCTTTCATACCATAGTCTTGGTTCTTGTTTCAATCTACACAATTCTTTATTCAGTTTACATACTAGGTGCTTACATTTTGGCTCCAAAAATCCTTCAGGTTATTTAATGTAAACCTCTTCCTCTAGAATTCTATTTAGAAAAATAGACTTAACATCTATTTGATATCATTTTAATCTCATGTAAGTTGCATATGCCAATAGTGTTCAAACTCATTCCAATGTAGCAACATGTGTAAATGTCTCACCTTAGTCAATTCCTTCTTCTTGTGCATAACCTATACAAACAAGTTTGTCCTCATTCGTTACAACTTCTCCTTTATCATTCAATTTTTTCCTGAATAAACACTTAGTTCCAATTTCATTTTGTCTTTAGGTATCAGTAACAATGTCCATGTACTATTCTTTTGAATCTGCTTCATCTCCTCATTCATATCATTACTCTAGTCATCATTATCAAGTACATCTCTCACTTTTCTAGGATCAATTTCAGAAATCAAACATGTATTATGGAAAAATAACTTTGGGATTCCCTTTCTAATCTTATCAACTATGGTAGTTCTAACTAGATGGTTTTTGGTGGCTTTAACTTGCCCTTCATCATTCTCACAAGTTAGGGGTGTTGAAGACTTCTTTGATAGTATGGTAGAGTTGGGGGAGTTTTTCTTCAACTCTAGTCTTATTGACCTTGATCTTAGGGGTGCTAATTTTATGTGGTCTAATAGGAGACAAGGTTTTGGCCTTATCCAGGTTAGGCTTGACATGCCTTCTCTTTCTCCTAATTGGATTAATACAGATGATTTTCTACTAGAAGCTAAACCCCATATTGGGTCAAATCATAATGCTCTCCTCTTGGAGTGGAAAGTTAGAAAGTAGGTGACAAACCCCTTTAGATTTGAAAATATGTGGTTTTCTAATCATAACCTTAGGGACTTGATTAGGTCTTGTTGGAACTCTGCTACAAAGGCTTCCCCATTGATAAACTTTGAGATGAAGCTGCAGGATGTGAGGGATAAAGTTAGAATTTGAAACAAATTTTCCTTTACAAATATCTTTGATAAAAAAAGGGGTCATTGAGGGTAATCTAGTGGAGGTTTTAAAGCCCCTAGAAATTTATCATCATGATAGTAACATGAGTGTGTAGGAACAAACCCTTAGAGACCAATGGATATCTCTCCTAGTTGAGGAGGAAAATTTCTAGAAATAGAAATCTCATGTTCAATGGATAAAAGGAGACAAAAATGCAAGGTTATTTCACCAAACTACTTTGGAACATAGAAGCAAAAATCATATTAGATTACTTTCCTGTGCTAATGAGGTGGTGGTTATGTAGGAGGAGTATATCAACACAAAAATTATCAACTTCTTCATGTAAAAGGGAGATGAAGACCTTGGTGTGGATGACCCTCATGATCTCCTTGAGTGTATCCCCCTATTGGTCATGGATGGAGACTATAATATGCCGATTTCCTAGATCAAAAGAAAAGAAGTTAAAGTTGCATCTTTCTCCTTCCAAGCTTTCAAGTTGGGTTCTCATGGGTTCCCACCTAACTTCTTTCAAGAGTATTGGGAGATAATTGTTGGATCTACACTTGTCAAGAGCCTAATTGGAATGATTGCTATATTTCCATTTATGTCAAACCTATTGGTAAGAGCAAGTGTCAAACCTACTAGAGAGACATTCACTAACAATTTAGAGTGCCATATCTACTCATTGATGAAGAGGATTTGAAAAGAAGAGATCATGAGATGATCTTGTGAAAGGTTGAGTTGAGATGTGTAAGTGAGATGGAATTAGAATGAGAACTTGGTAAGTTAGTACTTGACAAGATAATTTATTGTTTGATCAATAAATTAAGCTTAATGGTAAGCTTGATTGAGTATCAGTGTCGCATAGTCAATAAAGGAGTTGAAGGAAAAGATTAAGGACCTTAAGCATTACCAAGTATAACAATGTTGGTCAAGTATCTATATTGGTCTAGTGGAAAAGATTGTTCAGTGATAGTATCAACCGAGTTGTATTGTGATGATCGAGCAAGATAGTTTAGTATTGACTGAGTGATTTAGTGAAGACTAAGCAAAAGAACATTGTAATAACCAAGCGACAAAAAAATAACAGTTTATGAATGAATCAAGATTTATAGCTAACATAGTTAAAATCTTGGAATAAGGAAAATGTGTTGACGATAATGATTGATGAGCTATATTATTTAATATAAGGAAAGGATTAGTTGATTGATCAAAGGCTAAGATTTGAGGAGATGTTTCTAGAAGTGTTGAGAAGAGAAGAAGAACAAGAAGATGGGAAGATTTAATCAAAATTTTGGATCTGATCGTAAACCCTAAGATCTATGATTGTGATTAAGCGATAAAAGATAAAAAATACCTATTTAAGGAGGTATCTGATATATTTTTGTTGGTTGTTGGACTAGAATGTTGCAAAGACAAGTAGTAGATGGATATGCAAGGAGAAGTGCAAAATTTGTGAGGTGAAGAATTTCTTGAAGAGTTGCCAAGTAGATCTAAGATGATGAAAGTGATGGAGTCTAGTAAATTAACTAGAGTTGAGATGAGCAAAGATATGAATTTGCAAAGTGATTTGTATGTTATCAGATCAAAGTTTCACTATTACTTCCTAACCATTATGGCAATTGTAAAATCCTTTTGATAAGGTTGACCTAACAGCCATTTGTAAATCCTTTAATCAAGGTGACATTCAAATGGATTTTTCTTAAGTCCTCTAACAAGGCTACTCCTAATAGGTGATTGCATCCTTTAATAGGGTCACACCTAACAATATTTTTTGTAACCTCTAATAGAGTTGGCTCCTAACATAGCTCACTTTGGAAGAGTGAAAAAGTGGTAGCATGTTATTGGTGGTTTTTCCCAAATTGGATTTTCACGTTAAATCCTAGTGTCAAACATTGTGTAGATGTTTGTTGTGTGTTTATGCTTCTGACTATTTTTAAAATTTAATTTAATTGTTAACTATGAAATTTTTTTGCAAGTCGACACATATAGAACAAAGAGCTATCATGAAATGAATCAGCTGGATTATAGTGAACAATTTAATCAATGATTTATTGCATTATGTTTTTTGAAGTATTGAGTGTTTGATTTATACATCTAGACTCGAGGATAATTGATTCACGTACACCCCCTCCCCTCCCCCAGCTCCCCCCCTCTTAGTTATTCCAAATATTCTAACAACTGGGAAAGACATCTTTAAGGCAATTTGTCACTTCTTTAGCACTAGTATTATGGCATTTATTAGCAACAAAATTTATGTAACCTTCATTCCTAAACTGGTGACCTTACTTCCATGTATGACTACCAACCCATTAGTTTATGTACTACTATCTATATGATAATTGCTAAAGTTTTGGTTAATAGATTGAGAACTATCTTGGATAAACTAGTATTAGAGAACTAGAAAGGCTTTGTTGGAGGAAGAAACATTATGGATGTTTTTATAACTACCCATGAGCTTATTAACTCAATGAATGAAAATGGTAAGGCTACTATGGCCCTTAAAATTTCATTTCTAAGGCTTACAACTATGTGAAATGGTCCTTCCTAGAAAAAGTTCTATCTAGATTTGGGTTTAAAGGAAAATTTTATAAAATGATTATGAGATGTGTGACTACTATAAAATATGTTCTCCCTATTAATAGCAAGCATACTAGATTTTTCTCCATTGGCTTGGGTCTTAGATAGGGAGATCCCTTTTCTTCTTATCTTTTCATCCTAGTGGCCAAGGTTGTTGGGAGGAACCTATCTAAAATTTTCCTCGCTAATTATATTTTTGGTGTTAAAGATGCTTCTAGGATCTCCCCATCTAGTCACCAATAGTTCTTAGATGACACTTTGGTTTTTTGAGTGGCTCTGATCTAGGAAGTAGCTTCTTGGAAAAATCTTCTCTTTGAATATGTTGTTGCTTCTGGTCAGAAAATTAACTTCAAAAAAAGTAAGCTCTTCTTCTTCAACACTAATAGTGAGATTCAATAGAGTATTTTGTAGGTGCTAGAATGTAACATTGCTTCTATCCTAGATACCTACCCAAGTCTCCCTTTTTCCCCATTGAAACCTTGTCATTCCTATTGGAATGGCATTATTGAGAAATTCTAAAGGAAATTGATGAGTTGGAAGGGTAAGCTCCTTATAAGTATGGGTGGAAAAATTCTTCTTCTTAAAGCTTGCCTCTAAAGTATCCTAGCATACTTTATGTCCTTTTTCTCTCATGCCAAAAAAAGTGGCACATGCTCTTGAAAAAGTCTAGAAAATTTTCCTTTGGTCTAGAACAAAAGAAAATAGGAAAGTTTCCCTTGTTAACTGGAATCAAGTGTGCAAATTGAAGAAGGAAGAGGGTTTGGGGATTAGAATTTTTAGAAACACGAATACAACTTTAATTTCCAAAATGAGATGGTCTATTCTCAAGGGATCTAAGGAAAGGGTAAAAGCACAAACCTGTGTCACCTTTTATAAAGAAATGAGATATCAGAATGCGACGGTTGAACATTAATGACAAAAAAAATGGTATTTGTGTTTAGAATATGAAGATGATGTAAACTAATGAAATGTGTAGAATTGGATGAATTTTATGCCTATAATTTTTATAATTTTTTTAGTAAGAATTTATTCATTTTATTTTATTTTGAAGTCCCTTTTTTAACTGTAAAAAATATAGGGTGTAGTTCCCATCAAACAAGTATATGAAAATCATCTTTTTTTGTTTTGATTTGCAAATATCTTATAGATGACATGTATAGCTAGGGAACAAAAAAAGAAATAAGTATTTTTGATGTATATTTTCTTTGCTATAAGTACTCAAGTTTGACCTTATCAGAATCCAACAATTTTTTCCTCCTGTCAAAACTTCCCTATCATATCTACACCTTCTTGAAAAAAAATTACATATTCATGAAGAGGATTCTCTCCTCTAGAGATAAATATGATTTTTAAATTTTTTTGATATGATTTACTATTTTTTTTCTTTTTTGAGGGAGCATCTTCTGAAATGTTGAAATATTGGCTTATAATATTTTGAGATTATAACATATTATAACTAATCAAAACACTCAAAAATTTATATAATGATGATATTGAATCTGAGATCTATAAAAGGATATTTTTAGTTTTTGAAAAAAATTGAGTTTTGATAGAGAAATGATATTTGACAAAAATAGGTTTTGGTATCATCAATGGTGACACAGATCTGTGCTTTTACCTGAATGAACAAAGATAATGTTAGCATGAATGCTAATGATACTACATTGGGGGAGTATCCTAAGCATTGGAGAGTATTGATATGTTGCATTCATGACTGTGTTTGTCATTGATGTCAACATAGCATGGTTTCTATAAAGATTGGCTGAGTAGAAGACATAGATCTGGATGGTACAAACAATGGTTTGATTGTCTGGCCATGTGCAGTTATGAACATGTTTGACATAGTGTCTTGATGATATGGTCAAGTATGTAGAGTCTGAGTCGAAAACTTATGAAGATGTACCTAATTTATAGAGAGAAATTTAGAGAAAAAGTATTAGGAAAGCAGTTCTTGATGGTTGTTGGCTATCTTACATCTAAGATGTAATGAAGAGATGAGTAGTCATGTAGTGACAAAGGGCTATCAATTGATGACATCAGTGAGTGCACAAGCCTTAGTATCGCACATGTGAAGTTTTGTATAGATTGTGAGCCAACAATGCTATTGTAATTGTAATTAATTAATTATCTTATTATAATTAATTGGAAAAGCCTCAAGGTTGATTCAAGGATTATTATGAAGATATGGTATAAAAGGAAGACAATTTCCTTGATTGTAAAGTGTATGATGTGTATTGAGATCATTCTTGAAGTGCAAAGTGGGAAAAGGAGCAGAGTGCTTATTGAATGCATGTAAGCGATCCAAAGGATTATTGTATGCAAGATTTGAGATCTAGGTACAAGATCAAAGGAGAAAAGGTCTGATTGATAGGAAAAAGAAAGAGGAAGGAACAATACAATACCAATTCTATTATTCTGCAAGGAATAATATAGAGATAATTTAGACAGTGGGTTCATTGGTCTTGCCCTTGAAGCTATTTGGGCAATGGGTCCAACTACCTTCCACAACTCCTAAAAGGGTTTGCACAACTCCTAACAGGGTTGGAATCTCCTAATAGGATTTCAAAGTCTCCTAACAGGGACTCATATGTAAAGATTGTTGTAACAAACTCCTAAAATGATCTATCCTCTAACACAAAATATTTATATTAGCACATCATCTTGTGGGTACAATCCCCACTGGAGTTTTCCCTCTGATCAATGGTTTTCCTAGTTAACATATTTGGTGTTGTTGTGTATGACTATCTTGTTGTGATTTTAGTTTATATTACTAATATGGCTAAGATTGTTTAAGGTTGATAATTGTGATATTAGTTGGATAACTAATTTATCCCTGCTCTTAGTTATATCAGTGGACTATATATTCTAACAATTGGTATTAGAGCATTAGGTTCTTGAAGGATAAGCTTAACATCTTTGGGAGATTGATAGAGAATCTTTTCAAAAAGGATAGTCCTAGATTTGATGGGGCCAACTATGACAGTTAGAAGGAGACGATGGAGATCATCTATTGTTCATGGATCCAGGATATTAGATCTTGACAAAGAGTCATAAGACAATCATTGAAGAAGAAAATCTTGAAGGATACAGTGAAGAAGAGAGAGATCTATTCATGTGGAACATGAGAGCAAGAGAAGCTCTACTAGCATCTCTTCTAGAGAATGAGTACAGTTAGGTAAAGTTACTTGTAACTTCTCATAAAATTTGGAAAGCTTTAGAATCTACTTTTTAAAGTGATGATCATGCAAAGAGAATGAGATTACCGAATTGGATATGTGCATTTCAAGATGCTACAATGATGGAAGATAAATTTGTAAGAATTTATATTGGTAGAATATCATAAATGGTTATAGGAATTTGGTCTCATAGTGGAACCAAGGAAGATGATGAAGTCATATGGAAGATCTTGAAAATTTTGACGCCACCATTCAAGCTGATAGCTTACATGATTTAGTTGGTAATACCCAACACTGAGGATTTCACAAAAGATACATTTCTTGGAAGATTAGAATAAGCAGAAGTGGGTCTGAGATAGTCTAGAGAACTTGCAAGAGTCGAAATAGCTTTGAGTGCCCTGAACATTCAACCTAATTTAACAAGGAGTGTAAGCACTCATGGAGATTTTTTTGGTAGTAGTAGAGATGATGAAGACAAGAAGATTGAGGAATGAATAGACCTTTTGGTGAGAAGAAAAAGAGATGGTAAGAAAATCTTTAAATGTTAGACTTGTAATGAATTTGGTCACTATGCATCTAGATATTCTAAAAGAGAGAAAAAGTATAAGGGGGAGTTCAACCCTAGAAGAGATAGAGATATAAATTTTTTGTATGAAAATGAAGATGAAGAATCTGATGAGAAAGGTCAAACCGAAAGTGATGATGAATTAGGATTTGTCGCTATCAAGGAAGATGATCTTGATAGAGAAATCATAGAAGAAAGAGCTTTAGTTACCCAAGTGGAAAAGAAGTCTGATTGGATAATTGACAATGGTTGTTCACATCACATTATGGTTATATGAATAAATTTATTAAGTTCAAGAATCATGATGGAGGTATTATTAGAGTTGGTAGCAATGCAACCTGCTATATAATAGGAATTGGATCCATTACTCTTGATTGTAAAACTAACACTAATGATGTCTATTTTATTGATGGATTGAACCATAACTTGTTGAGTGTTGGATAGGTGGTGGAAAAAGGTTATCTATTGCAATTCACTGAAAAGACCTACATTATCAAAGATAGAGATGGTAAGATGATTAGAATTGACACTAGATCTAGAGATAATGTAATTCAATTGAATCCTACTGAGATGAATTTTTTGTTAGCTAAAGTGGATAACAGTTGGTTGTACCATAGAATATTTTGTCACATAAACTTTGATAATATTGTGAAGGTTAGTAGCACTTTTGTAGTCAGAGACTTGCCTAAGATTGTTAAGCCTACTAATGTTGTGTGTAAGGAATGTATTTTGGCTAAGTAGAAGAAAGTATCATTCCATAGCAAGTTCACTACCACAAAGAAGATGGAGATTTTTTACACATATCTAAATGGTCCTTCTAGAACAAGAGGATTCTATGGTGAAAGGTATTTTATGATTTTTGTTGATGATTTCACTAGAATGATGTGGGTAGCATTTCTTAAAGAGAAATCTAAAGCTTTTGAGAAGTTTAAGATATTTAAGAATAGAGTGGAGAATGAATCTGGCATTAAGATAATTATTTTGACATCTGATAGAGGAGGAGAATTCACTTATATAGAGTTTAAGATATTCTGTGAAGAAAATGGAATTAAAAGATAGCTATCTGCACCTAGAACACCTGAGAAAAATGAGCTTTTAAAAAAAAAAAAAAAAAGTCTGTAGCAGAAGTAGTAAGAGCGATGTTGTTTGAGAATGATGTTTCTAAGAAATTTTGGAGAGAAGCAATCAATACAATAGTATATATTCTAAACAAAGTATAGATTAGAAAAGGTGTGGAAAAGACAGCTTATGAACTATGGTTTGGACATTCACCATCGGTCAAGTATTTCAGGATATTTGAGAGCAAATGTTTTATTAAGAGAGGGGTTGACATTGCTAAGTTTGATCTAAGAAGCAATGAAGGTATGTTTCTTGGCTATTCATTAAAAATCAAAGCTTATAGATGTTTCAACTATAGAAATAAGACAATAGTTGAATGTGCAAATGTAAGGATTGATGAAAACTTTGGAACTAAAGAAGAGATGATAGATTATAATTCAAATGGAGAAGAAGATAATCTTGGAATTGCTAGACAAAATGTTGAAGTTTTCTTTAAGATTAACATTGACTTGCAAAATGATGTGCTCACTTTTGAGTATAGAGGAGAAAAAGTTCTGAACCTAGAGAAAAGATAAGAGTTGAGATGTCAACTCTTACCCCTAATAGAAATCTGACAAAGAATCACCCTCTTGAGTAGATAATTGGAAGTAAAGATAAAGGTGTGATGATAAGAAACAAGTTAAATGAAGAGATATGTCTAATATCTCAAGTTGAACCTAAGAGCACAGATGAAGCAATTAAAGATGGTCATTGGATTCAAGCAATGAAGGAAAAATTAGATTAGATGGTGAAGAATGATACATGGGATTAGTTCCTAGACCAAAACACAAAAATGTGATAGGAACAAAATGGGTATTCAGAAATAAGATGAATGAGCAAGGTGAAGTTGTGAGGAATAAAGATAGACTTGTATGCATGGTTTTTCATAGAAAGAAGGCATAGATTATGATGAAACATATGTACCTATAGCTAGAATGGAAGCAGTAAGGATGTTCTTGGTTTATGCAGTGAACAAAAAGTTCAAGGTTTATCAGGTGGATGTTAAATCAACCTTTCTAAATGGAGAACTTGAAGAAGAGGTATATATTGAGCATCCTAAAGTTTTTCCTTTATCAGAAGACAATGAAATGGTATGTAGATTGATGAAAGCCCTTTATGATCTGAAGCAAGCACTAAGAACCTAGTATGCGATGTTGGACAATTACTTGGCAAATCTTGGATTTGCTAAAGGTACAATCAACAATAACTTGTATTTGAAAGAAGTTGAAAATGATTTATTGATTATTATAATATTTGTTAATGACATCATTTTTGGAGGTAATGACGAAGATAGTGAATAATTTTTTGAAAAGATGAAGAATGAATATGAAATGAGCATGATAGGAGAAATGCAGTTTTTTCCTAGGATTTTAGATTGTACAAAATAATGATGGTATATTCATTTCACAAGTGAAGTACCTAAAAGATTTGTTGAAAAGGTTTAGTTTAGAAAGTTGTAAACCTATTGGTACACCCATGTTAACTGGTCATATGTTATCTAGCAAAGATGAGACACCTATAGTAGACCAGAAGAAGTACAAATCCATGACTAAAGGTTTGTAGTATCTCACTCACACAATACTAGATATAGAAAATGTAGTTGGGATTGTAGCTAGATTTCAAGATGATCATAAGCACTATCATTTTGTAGCAGTAAAGAGAATATTCAAATATCTGAAAGAGATATCTAACTATGGAGTTTGGTATGACAGATCAAGTGATTTCTCTCTATGTGCATATACTGATGCGAATTGGGTAGGCAGTATGGATGATAGCACCAGTGGTGGAGTATTCTTTCTTGAAGGAATATTGGTTTCTTGGTTAAGCAAGAAGCAAGATTGTATCTCACAAAGTATAGCTAGGGCAGACCATGTTGTAGCAACAAATACCTATAATCAGGTTATGTGGATAAAGGAGATGCTAAAGGATATCAAAATTGAGTTTGAAGAACCTATTATCATTTATTGTGATAACAAAAGTATAGTCAGTATGTCTAAGAATCTTGTATGCATTCTAAGACTAAGCATATATCTATTAAGTATCATGTGCTGAGAGAGAAAGCAACATAAAAGGAGATCAGATTGGAGTATGTAAGTACTAAAGATCAAATTGCAGATATCTTTATGAAGCCTATTCCTAAATATACATTTGAGTACTTGAGATGTATGCTTAGGGTTATGCCCCTACCTACTTCTGAGTAGATGATGCAAAGAGTGCATCAGTCCAGTGGTATAGATCACTATTCTTTGACTGGACTGAATGTTGATGCTTCTCATATGGGGGAGTATCTTTGATGGACTAAGTCATTGAGGACTCTTGGTATTTGGTATAGAACAATGTCTTTGGACACTCAAGATGATTGAAGATTTTGTGCAGTATATCAGCAATTGGTATTTAACAATTGGTATGTTGTAAAATTGGGATTGAGGTCTTTGAAATTGATTTCAATGGGGGAAAATATACATGAAAAAAATCTCCCAAGGCATGGGGGAGAGTATGTATGTGAAGAAATCCTAAGTTATGGGGGAGTGGTATCTCTTTAGAGAGATTTAGAAAGATTCATGTAAGGAAGCAGGAATGTGCACCTGATGTATTATGAATTTTTTAGTGTGATTTAAACAATTGATGTGTAAGAAGGAGTATGCACCTATGTGTATCTATTGTGTTTGAGATTCTTTTTAGTGTGTGGACAGTTGATGCCGATCTCTAAATCAAGAGGATTTTAGACTTGCTCGACGAAGAGGGTTTGAGTAGATGAGAACAAAAGAAACAATAGAGTATTACTTGGTATTCTTGGAACTTAGATGGTTTTCATCTATGTTGCCATCAATGCCAAAGTGGGAGATTGTTAGCATGAATGTTGATGATACTACTGTTGTCAATCAGGATTGTGCCTATAGAAAGATGCAAAATCTAGCTGTCTTATTGAAACATTGAAACTCTCTTGGGTGGTGGGTTGTCCTCAAATGAGAGATGAATCTCTGAAAGCTAGGTCAGTTCCTAAATAGTGATCACCTAAAACCTAAATTGTATGTGGGAAAAGGGACAAGAATAATGAAAATAATGAATACTAACCTAAATGAGGTGATACACAGATGATTTGTATGCAACTTCCATTTTAATAAAACACCAATTAACCAAGATGTAAATGATTCACAATACCCAAACAAGCATGTAACTACAAAAGTGATTCTATGCAAAGACCTCAAATTTTTTTCTTTGAAAGGAAAACATAGGTTTTACCACTTTTCTGCAAAATGAATAAGGACACAAACACATACCTGTAATTACAAGGATTGAGATTCCAACATGCAATAAGGAATATAGCTTTAATGAAGGATGGACATAACATAAAAGAAAAGAATCCACAATATTGCAAGAGAATCAATGAGAAGAACCGCTGAATCTATATAGCCAATGTTGAAAAATCTCTACTACAAAGTGCTCTTACAATCAACTCAAAATTTGCAATGTGCAAAAAATCTAAGCCCAAAAGAAGATGCCTCATAATGAGGTGAATGTAAAATAAATAGAGTTCAAAACCCTAATTTGGATATCAGAAATATGCATTGAAAAATGAGTCAAAACTAATCCAAACTATGAAGAAACCCTTGGAAATTGCTCTCAACCACTTGTACAAGTGATAACTAACTAGAAAACTACCTCTATCTCCTCAAAATCATCCATAAAACCCTAACTTAGATTTCAAAATCAACCCAAAAATATAGCATGTGATACTCATTAATAACCATGCAAAAATGTATAAAAATAGGCTTCTAAAGTGAATTGCATGTAAAAATTGGCCTTAACTACTTCATAACATGCAAAAAATAGCACAAAAGTGCTCCATCACTACATGGAAAACTCAAACTACTCTTAATTGAGAATGAACTTCATGTAATGTCTAGTTGATTGAAAAGTCTTCTTTGGCTATAAAATAAACTCTAAGATTGAACTAAAAGATACTTTGATTCTAAAAAACATAACTGCCCCTTCACTTTAATTTGACCTACATTTAGAATAATTAGTATATTATGTATTTTATGACTGAAATACTTAATATACTAATTTTCCAATATTTTTATGCAAGTATATTTAAATACTAAATATATTAAATAATCAATAAAATTATTTAATAAATATTTGGATATATTTAATATATCTTGAATAAATAATAATCATAACTTATTAATATTTACACATATTAAAATGAATAAATAATAATCTTCACTTAATATAGGTAAATATTAATAAGTCCTTTGCATTATTTAAAAAAAAAAAGCCTTCTAGGGACCCGAAATTTCATCAATTGCAATTAAGGAATATTAAAAGGAAACAATGCAAAAATGTAAAGATCAAGACTCATTGTTTTGTTTCATTCTCGATGCATGAATGTAGAAGGAGAATGAGGATTTTATACACCCTAGCTATCATCATATTGGTTCCTTCTTGCGAGTTTTTTGCTATTGCATTTGTGAATGCCTGGTTATTTCTCATTCTCTCCTTGTAGATTGATGTCATGAGTGCTTCCTTTGGTTTTTGAGTTTTGATCTTCATGTTGAGTTTTGTTTTGGTGTCATGGCTCTGTTCTTCATGCTGGGGATGCCATAGCTGCTAGGTTTTCATTGTTATAGCTGTGAGTGGGTTTCCTTCCTTTCTTGGCTCTCCATTTCTTCTTCTTCACTTGCCATAATCCATGACTACTACATTTTTTTATGGGTTTCTCCTGTGAGCTACTGGCTTGATCATATTAGCTACTCTATTATTGTGTATGAAATTGTTAATCAGCTACAACTATGAGTGCTTGGAAATGTTATGGGTTTCTCATTCTCCATCATGCTAGAGTGTTGATGCTGTGAGTTGATGCCATTATTCTTCACTCTTCATGCTATAAGTTGCACTTGGACTATTGTTTGTTCTAAGTTGTGAATGCTCTAGTTACATGTTAGTTCTTGATTACTTGGTGAAATCTTCATTATCTTCTTTTACCTTGTATGAGGGTGCTACTCATATATGATTTTAGTAGAATCTTTACAAAAATGTTAGTATCTCCTTTATCTTTGATGTTATCATAATTCTACCCACTTAAGACCTGAACAGGCCTGCTCTAGACAAAACCTAGAAGACATTTTATCTAATTCTTGTTGGTTTTCCCAAAAATGAAAATGCAACAACTAGATAAAATTGTGTACTTTCATTTGCAAAATATTATGCTTTGTTACCAAATCAGTGACATTTATATGTAAGTGTTGAAATATAGAGGCCTGATCTCTTTTATTTCATGTAGCTCATGTTGTAGCTATGCTAAAAGAGCATTTGTTCTACTTCCATTATTTGTTGGTTATAACCATGAGTGTTTGGACTATTGTTTGCTTGGAGATTCTTCATTCCATGACTGCTTGAATCTTTTTCTTTCATTTCATGGGTTTGTTCTAGTCTATTGTTTGATGCTGATTACATGTTTCCAACTTTACTGTATTGTAAATTTCAAAAATCTTATTCCTTACAATAATAACTCAATTCCTCTTTTGATTCTTGGCAACAAATAAAAAATAAAAATTTTAAACCATATTTAAATGTGTTTTTTTGTCTTAAGAAACCTTCAAATAGAGGATGAAACCATTTTTTTTTGGAGGAAGTTTATCTAATATGATAATGATAACAATTTTTGCTAATGCTGCCTACCAAAACTAACTGTTGTTTGTCACCTAGACTCCCTTTCAAATAAGTATTCATAAGACTATAGGTAGACCAAGTTCCAAGCTAGATATATGCATCTTTATACAACAAAATTGAAGGTCTCATACTTGAATGTGTATTATATGTGAATGGGAAAGTCCATAAAAATTCTCTAGCAATGATGTTTCAATCAACAGTCATGAATCCAACTTATAGTCCCAATGTTGTCCCCTCTTGAAAGTAAATGCTGCAAATGTTGTAATAAAATCTCATTTTCTTGTGCTATATCTTTACTTAGTTTCATTATATATTTTAATTAGTAGATCTATATGGTTTAATATATCTTTTTTCTAATTTTCTTTGCCATAAAAACTAAGATTTGACACATCTTTTACTTCCTATTGTACATGCTTGAAAACTTTATCTTTGATTGTGCACTTGTAGACTTCTAATCTCTCCATGATTCAACTGAAAGGTTTCATACCTGTAATTTATGTATATCCCTTTGACAATCTCCTCATGTCTTTAATCAGCTACTTTGGTTCAACCAAAAGGTTCCATACCTATAACACATGTATGTCCCTTCATTGACCTTCCCATGTCTTCAGTCCTGGCCTCTACAAATCTCAAATGAAATGCTTCATGCATGTATCTTATGCATGATCCTTCAACAACCTAAAACTTCATACATGTATCTGCACATGAAACAAACTTATTAGCATAAAACCTCCTTTACTTTAAGATATTTCTCTTGCATTTGCATCTTTTAATGTTGTTAGTTGAATAATTATGTTGTAGGAACACTAAGTAGTGTTGAGATAATTAGAATGGTTTCCATTGCCCAGTTCATATGAACTAACCCTCCTCTTTACATTTTGTAGGTCCATTCCTAGATAGAGATGCGAGCTCAAATCTTCTTCAACATTCAGATCAACAACTCTTCCATTCAAGCAATGAAGGCTTTTCCCCTTATTTCTCCAATGATTTTCTATTTATGCAATGTGTTTATTCAAATATTGTATTAGGAGTTGCCACGACTTATGTGGTATCTAAATGCATTGTATCAAGTACTATTTAAAATTTGAACATTTTGTACCTTTTGAAACAACACCAAAATATATTTCAATACAAGTGTACTAGTTTGGTACTTGTATGTAATTTGAATAAAAATGATCCATTTCTCTTGTTTATTGATTTCTATACTTCATATTCAACATCCAAACCATTTTGTAATATGCATGATCAACAACTTAAAACACATAGTGCAACATACAAGCAATTTTAATAGCAATTTAGGAGGTAGGATAAATTGATAACAACTACATTGAGGGAGTATCCTTAGCATTAGAGAGTATTGATATGTTGCATTCACGACTCTTTTTGTCATTGATGTCAACATAGCATGGTTTCTATAAAGACTAGTTGAATAGTAGACACAGATCTTGATGATATGGACAATGGTTTGATTGTTTGGTCATGCACAATCATGGACATGTTTGGAAAAATGTCCTAATGATGTGGTCAAGTGCATAGAGTCTAAGTTGAAGACTTACAAAAGATGTACCTAATTTATAAAGATTTGTTTAGAGACAAAGTATTGGGAAAGTAGTTCCTAATGGTTGTTGGCAATCTTACTTCTAAGATGTAATGAAGAGATGAGCAGTCACGTAGTGACAAAGGGTAGTCAGTTGATGACATTAGTGAGTGCGCAAGCCTTAGTATCACACATGTGAAGTTTTGTGTAGACTATGAGATGACAATGCTATTGTAATTGTAATTAATTAATTTTCTTATAATAATTAATTGGGAAAGCCTCAAGGCTGATTCAAGGAATTATTATGAAGATATGGTATAAAGGGAAGATAGTTTCCTTGATTTTAAAGTGTATGATGTGGATTGAGATCATTGTTGATGTGTGAAGTGCACAAAGGAGAAGAGTTCTTACTAAATGTGTGTAAGAAATCCAAGGGATTATTAGATGTGAGATTTGAGATTTGGTTACAAGATCAGAAGGAGCAGAGGTCTAGTTGACAAGACAAAGAAAGAGGAAGGAACAAAATAGTACCAATTCTATTATTTTGCAAGGAATAATACAAAGATCATTTGGACAGTGTGTTCATTGGTCTTTCCCTTGAAGCTATTTGGGCAGTAGATCTAGTTGTCTTCCACAACTCTTGAAAGGGTGGACAATCAACCACTTATTTATCCATTGCTCCTTCTCTAGAGAACTTTGGAGTCTCATTTTGTAGGAGACTTAGGTCAATATGGTGATGCTATGCTTTATCAAATTGTTCATTTCGTAATGGAGCAACACCCCTCTTCTTCACCCGGTCCTCAAAAACCTATGGATTCTTATCCTTCCTACATTGGATTGGTCTATATAGAAGAGAAGAAAGGAAGGAAATCTTACCTATATTCTACATTACTAAGAGAATTATTAGGGAAAATATTAATAATGCAAGATTCCCTAAAGTTTTTTCCTTCATGGGATTAACTAATTTAAGAATCAAATAAAATTGGAATGTTACTCAGAGCCTGATAAAAATGAACTAGAAAAGTGTTTGGAATAGAAAAAAAAGTAAATGGATACCCCCAAAGGACAACTGGATTAAGTGTAATGTGGACAACTATTCTAAGGGAAATCTGAGAATAGCTAGGGTAGGAGGTCTTATAAAAAAATAGTAAAGGATTCCTTATTCTTGGATTTGCAAAGAACCTAGGAATTAACTCTAACAACTATGTTGAAGGTATAGCTATGTGGTATGGGGTGAAAATGTTACAGTATTATGGAGAAGTTAACATTGAAGTGGAGGGAGACTCAAATCTTATTATAGATATTCTTCTAAATAAGGATAGGTGCCCATGGCAAGTTCAAAGTATTATGAATGATTGTAAAAGGTACCTATTATCCTTCGAAAAGGTTAGAATCTATCATACTTTACAGAGGGAAATAAAGTTGCTAATTTCTTGGTTAACTAGGGATTGAATTTTCAGAACTAGAACCACGTGTTAGCATTGGAGCCCCAAAGAACTAATTTAATTTTTTTACATGAAGAAGGAGATGCTCAATTTTAGGGATAGGAAATTAGGGAAGAGGGTTCTCAATTATAACAAGTGTAAGGCTAGGAGTAATATTGGTCTCCACATTATGACCTTATTTTCAATGCTATCCACTATGAGAAAAAACATGAGAAACTCTATTTAGGGTTTGAGTGGGAATATATGGGATAATGATTATTTTGACACTTTTGATCAATATCAATATAGATTTACTAATTTTAGTAAAGTCACCTTTTTCATCTTAATCATTAAACTTTTGGTGAAAATCATAATGATGTCTAGTTTTATGGCACACAATATTAGAATTAACTCCAAGGTAAGAAAAATCTAGATGAATCATTTCAAGTGTGCCCTCAATTTAGGGGAAAAAGAGTACAACTTAACTTGTAATTATGACTCTTGTTCTTTCAAAGATTGGAATGTTTCAAGTTATAAAGTCAAGGATTTTTGAGAAAAGTTGAAGGTTGTGTAAGAGGTACTTTCTTTATTGTAAGTGTCCAAAGTATCATTATTCAAAACATTATATCTAAAATGAATCCTTGACTCTTTAGTAGTTTATGCCTTAATAGTTTGGTTCACTTGGGTGGTTTGAGGTGTGATCTTATAATGCAAAAATATATTACTAGACAAGGTATTGTGAGGGTTAACACTGATATTGATGAAGGAGCTTATATTTTCTATAAGGGTTATATTATGGGAGGGCTTTCGAAGCATGTGGAGCTAAGAAGATATGGAGAATTAGTGTAGAATAGAGATATATGGAATTACTTCAAGAGGCTTGGTCTAGAAAAATACATTAAGGCAATGAGAGGTCATAACTTGATGCTTTAGCAAAGTTTTCCAACTCCTAGTACAAAGCTCAGGTGACCATCAAAAGCATCACATTTGTGGTGACTCCTGAGTTGATAGTAAAAGAGGATGGTGTTCTTTGTAAAGGGGAGAAGGTTGAGAGGAAGGAATCAAAGAATTATAGTAAATTCAAATATAAATTCTTCAAGGGCACAAAGAAATCGATTAGGATAAAATCTAGGAATGGGTATGAATGGTTATCCCTTTGTAGTACCTTTTCCATTGTCTACTTTTGTGTCATGAGATATCTCACCCTAGAAGGGCAGTTTAACACTTCCCATGGTTACCACTTTTTGCTCCTTAATATGTTGAGACATGGTGAACAAATTAATATGCATTTTTTCTATACTCCTCCCTAGTTAACAGTAATAAGAATGGTGATAACCTACCCATTCATGAGGGCTAATTTTTTTTCCTATATTAGCATGTGTTCTCCCACCTTCTAGGTCTTGTTAGGTGTTTAACTGTTAAGGAAATCCCACCTTGATGGGTAGTCCTAACTAACCCTCAAGAGCTCCCTATACCTATTCCTTGGTCTTACTAGGGTACTTATCCTTACACTACTTGGAGATCACTTCGAGGATCTCTATCTCTTTTAGAACTCTCCACCAACTTCAAACATCAACCATACCTCAAAATCAACTATGCACTCATGGGCTCAATTCAACCACTTTTGTTCCCAAACCACTCCTTGTGCTAGGAATAGTTGTTCTTGCTATTCTTGACTTGTACTCAATCAATTTTTATCCATTTTGATGTATTCTTTCTTGGAATTTGTATCGAGTCCTAAGGTTTCAAGGTTTTAGGCCTTGTAGCCTTTTTGCTTGAATTAGGCCTCCCAAATTCACCTTTCTTGGAATATCTCCCAATTTATCTAAGACCAACCCCCAAACTATTTATGGGTTCTTCCTAAGGTCTTCCTAGGCTTCAATATTTCCTAGGTCTTAGCCTCCCAAAGTGTTCATACACAAGATTTTCACCAACCCCCTAGTTTCAAGGGTTTCTAGGGCATGTGAACAAGTCTAGACTCTTGGCTTCAATTTGATTCTCTATCTAACTCTTTTGATATCCTCCTTGAAGTCATATACCAAGGACACACACTCTTTTAGATTCCTACCATTGATTGGCATAGATCAATCATTCTTGCAAGCTTCCTAGTTGTTGCTCTATGCAAATTCCTAGCCATAATGTCCCTGCACTTGCCTAGGGCTTGCTAGTAAAAATAGATTCCTTGCAGCCCATGACTAAAAAATACATATTTACACTATTTATAGATTCTCCTACTTTATTCCAAGAGGCCATGGAATTTCAACCACAGGAACTCAAGTACGAGCCATATTTACAATGTTGGCTCTAAACCAGGTACTGAATCAACAAAAGACAAATAATTAGCAAACTTATACCCAATCTTGCAAAAAAACCAAACCAATACTACAATGGATAAGTAAAACAACACAAAGTAAACTATCAACGTATTAGTTTAGTCCTTTCAATCCATGTATGATTGGATGAAGGCTTTGTTATGCAAAAATAGTCATTCTTGCTCTTCCCAATCTATAGTTTGTAAAATGTCCTTCCCCAATGTTAGGTTACAGTTTGGATAACCTTGTATATCCCATTCCCACATTTTTTGACCCTTAGTTCAGGATTAGAATACCATTAAACCTAATTCCAAGTTTTTAGGAAACTTTGTCATGACAATTTTGCAAAACTTGCAAAGTTCTCACGAGCAATTTTTGCAACTTTTTGCTTCTTGAGAAATTTCGTCCTAGCTTGCATATCCCAATCCAAGATAAACTCCTTGGATCTCAAAGCACTTAAAAACATCAAAAACACAAGTGCCATTCTATTTTTGGATTTTGGTCAAACTTTGACCCTTTTGTTGACTTTCCTAGGACTTGGACTCTAGAGCCTAATTGAGCATACAATCACAACCTCTAAGCATCCTTAACCAAAAACACACACTAAATCAACCTAGAGACTTTATAATTAGTACTTATTGTTAGGATTAACCTCAAATATAAATAGTAATTACATGCAAATATAAACAATATCATAAACAAATAAATCACATAGAAGAGAACAAAAAACACCAAGATTTAATGTGCTTCACCCAAACCCTGGGCTACTTCCACCAAACATCATGTCTAGTATTATTACGATCTAGTGATTACAACCTAATTACAATCCATAATCCCTTACAACTCATACCACTATAAGAAGCAATTTTCACATCATCCACTTATGAAAACCATTAACCTTAAGCTCTTTTGTACAAGTGTTTTTTTCACCTTAGGGTTAAAATTAGTTACAAAATGTCAACCATAAAATATCGATAAAATAGCCCAAAAAAATTTTTCTCAAGGGCTCCACCCCTGAACCCTACCAAGGAATTATGGAGTATGTACAATACTTCCCTGACTAGTCACCACAATTTAATAATCTCCCACTTGGGGACTAATCAGGCTCCACACTAGACAACAATCTCCCACTTGGAGACTGATCCTGTAGCTATGCCGCTACTCCATGAGGCTCCCACTAGATCAAACCACCCCATAATCTATTGTTCTTTTATTATGTTCTATCTAAAAGACTAATTGAAGATGAAGATGATTCTAGCTTCTCCCTTGTTACTACCTTTGTAAACATATCTCTTGGATTATCATCTGTATATATCTTGTCTAGCTTTAATTGTCCATCATCCAAAACTGACTGAATGAAATGGTACTGCAACTGTATGTATTTTGTCTTTGAATGGAGAGCACAATTATTTGCAAGATGAATGACAATCTAGTTATCTATAAACAAATAATTATCCCTCTGAGGGTGTCCCAATTCTTCCAAGAAGAATTGAAGCCATATCATCTCCTTAGTTGCCTCTATAGTGGATAAAGCATTAACCTTTTACAATCAAGAAACCCAGCTCACAACTACCCCACGAACAATAAATACATAACCTATAGTACTCTGCCTGATATTAATATCCCCTACCAAATCTGAGTCAACATATCCCTATAAATCAGTAGTAGAACCCCCAAAGTGTAAAAACTTACTGGATGTTTCTCTCAAATATCTGAGAATCCATTTGACTGCATTCCAATGCTCAATTCATGGATGACTCATATACCTGCTAACAACTCCCACTGCATGTGTAATATCTAGCCTTGTACATACCATAGCATACATCAATCTTCATACAGATGAAGCATAAGGTACCTTAGACATCTTGTCTATCTCTTCTTGTGTCCTTGGACACAACTCCTTTGTCATCTTCAAATGACTAGGTAAAGGTATGCTAATAGCTTTAGCATTCTCCATAGAAAAATGTTGCAACACCTTCACAATATAATCAGCTTGAGATAATGTCAATTTCCTATTTTTCCTATCTCTGCAAATCTTCAAAACAAGGATTTTTTTTTCTGCTCCCAAATCCTTCATAGAAAATGGATATGCTAACTGGCATTTTTGCCCCTTAATGCGATCCATGTTAGACCCATGTACAAGCATATCATCAACATATAAACATAAAATAATGTAGCTCTCATCATCCAACCTCTTAAAGTAAACATAATGATCTGAATGACACCTACTATATCCATGCTCATGCATAAAATTATCAAATTTCAAATACCATTACCGATGTGCTTGCTTCAAGCCATATAAAATTTTCTTCAATCTGCACACTAAGTTCTCCTTATATTTGACCTCAAATCCCTGTGGCTAAGTCATATATATCATTTCATCCAAATCACCATGAAGGAAGGAAGTTTTAACATCAAGATGCTCCAAATGCAAATCTTCAGTAGCCATAATACTTAAAATAGTGTGAATATCTTATCAAAATCAATGTCTTTTTTCTATGCAAATCCTTTTACCACTAACCTGTCTTTAAATATTTTATTACCTCCATCCTCTTCTTTCAACCTATAAACCCATTTATTCTATAAATCCCTTTTACTTGCAGGCAACGTGCATAAATCCCAAGTCTTATTTTTCAACAAAGAGTCCATTTCGTCTTCTATTGTAGACTCCCACTGAATCTTAGTATCCACCTGCACAACTTCATCATAACATTTAGATTCACTAGCATCTGTTAGTCAAACAGAGTACAAACAAGGAGAAAATTTTTCTAGAGGTCTACTTAGCCTTGTTGACCATCTAACATTCACTAGTGTGTGTGGTAATTTTTTTTGTGGTTGTTGTGCATCATGGGGAATTTCTGGAATGTCATCTTTTGGAATATCATCCAACACTATATAATCATCTTCTTTCTTCTCATGTTGCTGCAAAAGATCTTTGTACAACACTTTCTCATTGAATATGACATCCCTAATTGTGACAATTTTATGATTTTCAAAATCCCAAAGCCTATAACCAAATTCATCAATGCCATATCCAACAAATACAAGTTTTTTTGACTTAGCTTCTAGCTTGGTTCTATTTTTAGAATCTATATGAGAAAGTGCTTCACAACTGAAGGTTTTGAGAAAAGAATAACTCAACTTCTTACCAGTCCATGATTCCTCTGAAATACCACAATCCAAAGGAGTAGAGGGACCTTTATTAATCAAATATACAACAATATTGACAACTTCCACCCACATGTTTAAGGGAAACCCTGCATGCAACCTTATGCTCCTTGCATGCTCAATTATAGTCCTATTCATGCATTCAACAACTCCATTTTCTTCTGGAGTCCTTGAAATAGTTTTCTATCTATAAATATCATTAGTGGAGCAATAATATTCAAATTCATTATTGCAATACTCACCACTATTATCAGATATGAGACATTTTAATTTCTTAGCAGTCTCATTTTCAACCAAGCATTTCCATTTCCTAAAAGTTTGAAATACATTAGATTTCTATCTAAGGGAATAAATCCACACTTTTCTAGTTGCATCATCAATAAAATGCAATAATGAGAGCCACCAAGGGAAGAAATCTGAGCTAGTCCCCATACATCTATATGCACAAGCTCTAATTTCTCACTTTTATTTTCATTCCCAGTCTTCACAAAACTCGCTCTATTTTGTTTTCCATACACACAACTTTCATAAAAATCCATATTAACACATTTCATACTTGGTAGAACTTTCTTTGAATGAAGTACTTTCATACCTTTCTCACTCATGTGCCCAAGTTTGTTGTGCCACAACGCTGTATCAGAATCAACAACAACTATTTGTTCTCCCTACTCAACTACAACTGTTCCTGAACATTCATTTTTCTGTAAAACTATCAAAGTACAAGGAACAATATGATCTATAGAAAGATATACGGTGCCTACTTTCATACCTTTTGAAACCTTCCAATTTTTATCATTAAAAGTAACTACACAACCCTCATCATTTAGTTGTGTTGGGTGATGTGACGCGCTCCCCTACCCACAGGTGGTTAAATATGTGGTGTTCTATGTTCACTAAGAGTCATGGCTTTTGGTGCAACGACAAATGGGCCCTACAATTGGTATCAGAGCCAGGTTTTGGCCTGGTCATGGGTTCAAATCTCCCCAGTGCCTTCCCGACTCGCGTAAGCACCTGGTATGCGCGTCGAGGGGGGATTGTTGGGTGATGCGACGTGCTCCCCTGCCCACAAGTGGTTAATTATGTGGTGTTCCATGTTCACTAACAGTCATGGCTTTTGGTGCAACAGTAAATGGGCCCTACAAGTTGCCCTGCTGAAATTAAATTCCTACTCAACCTTGGAACATGTCTTACCTCATGTAGTAGCCAATGATTCCCATTCTACAACTTAATCTTAACTTTTCCCTTTCCAACAATTTGACAGGGTTCATTATTCCCTAAATAAACAAGCCCAAAATCCTCTTGGACATAATCAATGAAATAACCTCTATCAGGTGTAGCATGAAATGAAGCACTAGAATATAAAAACCATGAATTATCAATACTTTCTAAAGACAAAAGCAAAGCATCCTCTTTGGATTTTTTACTTACCACATTTGCCTCCTTGTTCCCTTCTAGTTTTTCTCCTTCATTTTTCTTTCGAGTCCAACAATCTTTCTTCTTATGCCCTGGTTTCCCATAGTATCAGTAGTCATTTGGTCCTCGCCATTGAGACCTTTTCCCCTTTGAATTTTCTCTTGATTTTCCATAATTTTTGGAATTATTTCCTCTCTTAATCATTCTACCTCTGCTTTGTGCATTCAAAGCACTTCTTGATGTAGATCCACATGAGGTTTTCCTATGAGTTTCCTCACTCAAAATAACATAGATCACATCATTATATTTTAGGTTATTAGATGCAGAAACAAAATTACTCACAACCATTACCAAGACATTCCAACTTTTAGGCAAAGAACACAAAATCAAGTGATCCTTAATTTATTCATCAAAATTAATACCCACAGAAGATAACTAACTAGTAACAATATTAAACTCATTTAAATGATCCACAATAGATCCACCTTCTACCATTTTCATATTAAATAAATGCTTCATGAGAAATAGCTTATTTGAAGCGAAGGGCTTTTCATACAATTTCACTATGGTTTCCATCAACTCTCCTATCTTATTTTCTTTTGTAATGTTAAATGTCATCAATGGTGCCAAGCATAATTGAATGCTTTCAAGTGCCTTTCTATCTAAAATCTCATTGTCCTCATTTTTCATAGTTCTCTGATTCTTATTTTTTCCTTCCAATGACTTCCATAAATCCTTTTGATACAGATAATCCTCCATTTGCATCTTCCATAACTGAAAGTTCAGCCCATTAAACTTGTCAACCTTTAGCTTATGCTCATCTACCATCACTCCCACTCAACTGTGAGAATCTCACTCAACCATGAGACTTTCCTATAGAGGATAATTGAAAAAAAACAACCTCACTCTGATACCACTTGTTAGGATTAACCTCAAGTAGAAATAAAAATTACATGCAAATATAAACAATATCAAAAACAAAAAAAAATATAGAATAGAACACAAAATAACAAGATTTAACATGGTTTACGCAAACCCTAGGCTATGTCCACCAAACAACAAGTCTAATATTATTACAATCCAATGATTACAACCTTATTACAATCCATAATCCTTTATAGCTCAATACTGCCGCAAGAAGTAGTTTTTGCATCACCTGCTTATGAAAATCCCTAATCCTAAGCTCTTTTATGCAAGTATTTTTGCCACTTTAGGGTTAAAATTAGTTACAACTGTTAGCCATAAAATATCAATATAATAGCCAAAAAATAATCTCGGGGTCTCTATTCGGGAACCCCTAATAGTCATGGCCTAAAAGTCCTGGCTATCTTAGGGGCTGCCACCCCTTAACCTTGTCAAGGAATTATGGAGTATGTACAATACTTCCTTTATTAGTCACCACAATCTAACACTTATTACCTTGGTGATTCTCCAAGATCACCTACAAGCCAAAATTGAACCAGAATCTAGGCAAGCCTCAAGGTTGCTCCTGCACCACTCTCCCCTTGCAACAAAAAGATAAGGAGTCTGTGGTGTTAAGAACTCCAAACTAATTCCATTCTTCTTGAAGTCACTTTCTACTATCCAAGTAGCCTCTAACTCTGGTTGGTGTCTCCACTTTACTAGGTGCTCAATGTATGTCTTGTGCCCAGTCTTCTTCTTCACTCTTGAATCTTGTCAACCTGTGGTTTGATCTGATCAGGTACCTTGAGTACTTCCACATACTTACTCACTTTAGTACTATATTGTTCATCATTCATCTTTGGCCCTTTATATTTGATCAAGTCCTTCACATTGAATATATGGGAGATGGACATCTCCTTGGGTAATTTCACCTTGTAGGCATTTGGTCCATATTTAGCCAACACTTTGCATGGTCAAATCCTTTTCATCTATAGCTTATTTGATATGTACTTCTATAATCTAGCCTTGTTCAAGAATACCATCACCAAATCACCTACCTCATATTGTAGTTCTCTTCTCCCTTCATCTCTCTTATCTTTAAACTTTTTATTTTCCTCCATTAGGGTCTTCTTTACTTGCTCATGAACCTCTCTCATTGATTGAGAAAAGTCATCAGCATGACCATGGATTCCCTCATAAACCTTCAAGTCTTTAAGCTCAAGTACACCTCTTGGATGCAACCCATACACCACTTCAAATGGACTTCTACTAGTAATCATGTTTGTACTATCATTATAAGAAATTTTTTCTTGAGGAATGACTTGCTACCATCCTTGTCCATACTCCTTAGTCAAATGCCTCAACAAGTTACCAGGTACCCTATCGACTACCTCTTTCCAACCATCTATTTGGGGATGATAGGTAGAGATTTGAGACAAGTTGATTCCTAGTATCTTCTAAAGGGTCTTCTAGAAATGGCCCATGAACTTTACATCTCTATCAGCCACTATGCTCATGGATAAGCCATGTATCCTAACTATCTCCTTGAAGAAAATCTGGGCAATGTGACTAGAATCATGTGTTTTTTTGCATGTAATAAAATGACTCATCTTACTGAACCTATCCACCACCACAAACACACTATCCAAACTAGTTGGTGTTCTAGGTACTTCTACTACAAAGTTCATGTTGACACACTCCCAAGGCCTATTTGTGATGGGCAATACTTGGTAGAAACCTACATTTGATGATGTCCCCTTTTCCTTCTGACACAATCCACACTTCTCCATATATCTCCTTATATTTATTTTCATCTTAGGCCAATAATAGAACCTTTTTACTAAGTCTAGGGTCTTGTTTAACCCAAAGTGCCCACTCAAACTCCCATTTTGTTTTTCTTGAACAATGTTCTCCCTCATAGAGCCTCTTGGGACACACAACTATGTAAGGAAACTCAGGTGTGGAAAAAGATGCCTACACTAATCCCTTAAGGAAAGTATTATGCAAATGCTATTTAAATCCTTACAATTTCAGTTTTGATAATATGAAAACAACAATATTGCAGAAAACCATGAATATAGAAAATAGATAGAGAAAGAAAACACAAAAACAAACACAAAGATATGTCGGTGGGGAAAAACCTTTTAGTAAAACAACCCTACCCCTCCAAAAGCTCAACAATTTATTATCTTCAACATAAAGGTTACAACACACTTGCAATGCAAGTTCTTTTAGGACATGGAAGACAAATCTAGTCACAAAAAAACACTATCAACAATAAACTCTCACTCTCACCTATTTATAACCCTAAAGTCTCTTATTTCATGCACCTTCCATATTAGGACAACTTCCAAAGAAGAATTGTATTAGGGTTTTACAATTCTCTGAAAAAGTAGGAACCCAAATTTTTTTTGGGCTAATGCCTTGAACCCCGCATGCTAGATGGAGACTCAAGTGTACAATACTCAATGATCGATTGCCACGTGTCTTCACGTCTTAACCCATCATCATATATTCCAAAGATAGCTCTTACGTGTCATAGGAATCTATCATAACCATTTCAATCATGATCTCCTTACACACAATTCAAGATGCTGACACATGCAAGTGGAGTGTCACATCAACATGCCAACTAGACATGTACACTCACACTTAATTATATTATTTTCAAAAATACATTTACAAAAAAAATAATAAGCATAGGAATTATTCAAGGTAGAGACACCTTATTCCTAGCAAGCTGCTTGCCCTTGAATAGTAACCCATTTTGCAATGTGTAGTCAGTATATTCACTATGAAAATGATTATCAAATTTAGTGCATACCTTGTGGATCTCTAAGAAGTTTGCATCTCCTTTGTAGAGATCTTTGAACTCTTCAACTCAAATTCTTTGCAACTAGGTCTCCTAAATAGTGAACAACCTCCTTCTAAGTGCATTTGTAACCTTATTATTAACTCCCTTCTTGTACTTAAAGGTGAAGGTGTAGGAATGTAGTAATTCTATCCATGTGATATGCCTCAAACTCAGTTTATCTTGGGTGTTGATGTAACTTATGGCTTGATTATTAGTGTAAACCACAAACTCCTTAGGCAATAGGAAATGTCTCCATTTTTAAAGGGCTTGGACTAAAGCATATAGTTCTAAGTCATAGGATGAATACCTAGACTTGGCCTCATTTAACTTTTCACTAAAGTTAGCCTTCCTTCTTATCTTAGGACTACACCCACTGTAATGTTACTTGCATCACATTCTACTATAAATGGCTTATCAAAACTTGGAAACACTAGAATAGGTTGGGTAGCCACTTCTTTGTTCAATCTTTCAAAGCTTGCATTGGCTTCCTTGGTCCACACAAACTTTGTCTTGAGTCCTCCTTTTATGGTGTGAAGGGCTATTGCACAAATTTCACTGACTTTTCTTATAAATTTCCTATAAAATTGAGAAAAACCATGGAAGCTTCTAACTTTAGTTCCTATCTTAGGAGTAAGCCAACTTAAAATGGCCTCCACCTTGTTCTGGTCCATCTTTGAGTTACCTTGTGATACTGCAACCCTAGGTAGACTAGTTCTTGTTTCATGAACTCACTCTTTTCAAGGTTTATAGTGAGCTTTTCCTCTTTGAGTTTCTTCAACACACTTTCTAGGTGTCTCATGTGTTCTTCTTTGGTTTTACTAAAAATGAGGATATCATTCATTACCCTCATAAAGGTACTAGGTTTATTTGTAAGCCCAAATGGCATTACTAGCCACTTAAATAACCCCTCTATAGTCTTAAAGGTTGGCTTCCACTCATCACCCTCTTTCGTTATAATATGATAGTAACCACTTTTTAAATAAATCTTGGAGAACTATTTAGCATTCCCTAAGCAATCCATTAAATCTTCTATTCTAGGAATAAGACACCCATATCTAATATTTATCCTATTTATTGCCCTAGAATTAGTACACATTCTCCACTTACCTCCCTTTTTAGGAGTCAACACCACTGGGAAAACACATGGGCTTATACTCTTCCTAATTAGAACTTGATCCAAAAGCTCTTGGACTTGCCCTACTATCTCTTTGTTCTATTCTAGTGTCAACCTTGTTAGGTATTGATGCCCCTAGCACAAAATCAATTTGATGGATGATTGCCCTCTTTGGTGGTAATGTAGCTAATGTACCTTCACAAATGATGTCTTTGAACTGATCTAGTAGTTGTTTCACCTCTTTTAGAATAGGTGATTTTTTAGGTATCTCCTCCTCCCTTGGCTTCACAAGTATGGCATAGCCAACTCCTTCCTCCTTCTTCATATCTTTTAGGAATTCTATCCCACTCATCAAAAGTGTATTAGATTCTACCTTCTTCACTACATCTTCTCCTATCAAAGACTAAATTTTATAAGTTACTCTATTGTTCTTGAATGAGTACTTGTTCTCCTTTTCATGGTGTACTACCTCACAATCATACTTCCATGGTGTGCCAGGAACAGATGGCATGCATCCATTGGTAGCACATCATAAAGTATTATATCATGATAATTTCCTATGGTGAACTCAACCCATACTTTCTCATTGACCAATATGGTTTTCCCCTTATTCATCCAAGTGAATTTGTATGGATATTCATGGGGTATCTTAGTGAGTTTTGACTTCTAGATTGCCTCCTTTGAAATGAAATTATTAGTATACCCTAAATCAATTACTTGCGTAATAGCTTGCGCTTGACCCTGAAAATAGCCCTTCTTTTTTTTGTGTTCATCCTTGGTAGGTTCTTTGATCAATATCCCCCTTAGAATCATATTTTCACCTTTCTCTAAATCTAAACTCACCCTTGAGTGTTTAGGACAATCCTCATTTGTACACATGTTATCTTTTTATCCCCTTATGAAGATGATGGTTTGTCAGGACACCTATTAGTGTAGGAGCACCTAGGTAGGCTAAAGGGTAGACCTAGGGTTTCTTTGGTTTTTTTGGCTTCTAGTGATGCTAACCAAATCACTAGAGTAATAATAGGATCAAATTTTTCCTAAGGTAAGGTTAGATAGATTAGAAGAGCCCCACAATGCAATATTGCTCCTAATTGCTCAAAATTGTTCATTTGGCTCAATAGAGAATTTTTGGATTTTGAGGGCCAAATAGGGTAATAAATAATTTTAGGGTCCTTATTAGGTGTTTTGGATCCATCTTAGGCCTTTTGGAAAGTTTGGTAGCTAGTAGACCAACTTTGGGTAGACAATTTGCAAAATTGCAAAAATTGCTCATTTCTTGCAGAGTTGTCATCAACAACTTTTGCAACTTTTATGCAAAAAAAGAAACTTATTTGTGGGATCCCTCCAAACAATAAAAGTATTTGGAAACATACATGTCAAGCCTATATAAGGTTGAACTCAACCTTTTCAAGAGGTTGGAAGAAGGAGAAATGAAAATGTATAGATTGTAATCAACATTTATTTATTACAGTAGTTTCTTGCTTTGAGTGTTTTTTCATGCTTTGTACTGATCAAACCTAGGTTTTAATGAGTTGGAAGTGTTAGTGGTGGCTTTCCTTCATTTATTTTTTTAGTTTTTGTGTTGTTATAGAGAGTTTTTGTGTGTTCCAATAAAATATTTTGTAAGTTAGAAGGTTGTTGTTCTGAACTAGGTAGCCAACACAAAATGGAGTCTTAGGGACATTTTCCCACCATATAAAATGATGGCCTACTATTATTTGGAAATAGACCACTTGAAAATTATGTACAGAAAAGGAGAGCCCATGGGAAGCACAAAAAACATTTTTAGTGTGATGCCCTAGGCAAGCAAACCATGTTTGGTTAGGGATCACAAATCTAAAAAAGAGCATTTTGAGTGGATTGAAAGGTCTGATTCTTCAATCCAAGAAAGTGGTGAGTAAGTAAATGGTGAGGGGTAACTCAAACCTAGAGGAGGAGTCTTGGTAAGGAGTTTTAGAAGGTTTGAAACCTGAACAACACCCAAATTCTTGAAACCATCAAATTTAGCCTAAAATTGTGCTTGTGTTGTACAAACAATTTGGGGGCTTAAGAGTTGCATAATCTTCAAGTACTCCAAAAAGGGTATCCAAAAAGGTGATTTTTTTTGCTATTTTAAAGGGGGTTTTTTAAAATGTCTTAATTTTAATGCATTTGGGAGGCTAATTCTTGTAGCCTTTTCCAAGCATGTAAGCACAAATTGACTTGTGGATTACAACTTGAATAGAGTTTTACACTTTTTTTGGGTGTAGTATGTTGATGAGAAACCTAAGGAATTCCTAGGTATTCATTTGACCAAATGGAAAGGTCCAAGGAGCATTACAGTTATTTGTGTGTTTGTGGAAATTTGAGCAATCTCATACTAACGTGTTTATGTCCACCAGTTGAAGAAGTGGGATCTCTTTGATAGAATACTTAGAGGCATGAGGTGTGTAAGAAGCCCTATTTGATTAGGGGGAAGACCTAAGAAGACCCTAGAGAGTTTAGGGTTTGTGAGCAAGATTGGTTGTCACATCAGAGTGGTATTAGAGCAAGTTCAAGATTTGGGAATAGTTGGTGGATGTTCGCAGCTACTAGAAAGTTAGTAGGAGAAAAAAAACATGGTGACAAACATAGAAGTAGAAAATGAAGTTGATGAAAAAAGGGAGAAGAAAAATTTTCTTGAAGAATTGCTAGTAGAGGTGAAGATGCAACTAGTTTCTTTGTTGAAGCAACTAGGAGAAAAGAAGAACAAGAATTTGAAAAGGGTAAAGAGGTAGTAGAGGAGGATTTAGTCCCTAAACCTAACCCTATTTTGAATGAAGAGCCCTTCTTGAAGGCCATAAAAGCCCTAGGAGGAAAAGCTTTGGATGGTGTACCACTTTTTAGTGGAAAGATGGACATAGATGTAGTCATGGATTGGATAGATGGCATGGAGAACCATTTTGAGTGTGAGGGGGTATCAAAGGCACAGTAAGTTAAATTTTCTAAGTCAAGGCTTAGAGGATTAGCTCTAACATGGTGGAAATATGTACAAGATGAAAGAATCAACGCGGGTAAGACACCTATAGCTAACTGGAAGGTTATGGTCACCAAAGTGAAGGAGAACTTTCTGCTTAAAGACTTTGAAATTCATCTCCATAAGAGAAGGCAAGGATTGAAGTAAAATAACCTAGATGTGACCTCTTATACTAAAGAATTTTAAAGCTTATGTCTGAGATTCAAGTAGCAAGAAGATGAGCCAATCAAAGTGGCAAGATATCTAAATGGCTTGAAGTGGAATATCCAAGAGGAGCTTAGTTTGTGGGCACCCACCATAGTTCAAAGATGCCATCAAATAGATCTAAAGGTAGAGGAAAAGAAAAAAAGGAAAGGAGATTCTAACTTCAAGGGTAGAGGCAAGGGAAAACATCAAAGAGGACAAAGAGAAGGCTACTAGGGTAGAGATAGTGAGCAAAAAAATCAAGGTAAAAGCAAGCCCACAAAGAAAGTTAGTGATAACTCCTCAAGAGGTGGTTACAAAAAAGAAAGAGGAAACCAAGGAGGATCAAGTAGAGGGAGAGGATCAGGAAGATCCAATTTATACATTGCAAGTATGAAATGTTACAATTATGGTCACTTGGGTCATCCAACCTATAGATGCCTAAAGAAGCCTTCTTCCTCCAAATAGGACAAGAGAATGGCATATTGTTGAGCTGTTGTTTTGCATGATGCTTAATGGCAGGAATCCTTTTGAACTCCTCTATTGAAAAGATAATCTGAGGATCAACTCCAGGGTTTCAGGAAATCCTGCAACCTACTAAAATCCTTCTTAGTTGAAGATAAATATGAATGTTCATGAGGAGGCCTTTGCTAGTTCTAAAATGATTCGGATATGATGTATGATCTACTTGCACAAGAAAGAAATATATTTTTTGTATTTTTAAATTTTACAATGAATGCAATCTAACAATGTAACTATATGAATTCCTAATTTAAACAAAGGGTTAGTAAAATGAATAACAAAGATAAGGTGACAAGAAATTTAAGCAAATAACATGAAAGTAAATCCTAATGGACATAAGCTACAGAAACAACACATATGTGAGTTAAGCTTTCAAAAAGACTGGTAGCTAACCAATGTAAATAGGATCATCACTTCCTTAATTCCACTAATGCAATCATTGATGGGAATTTAGTAACTTTAAGATGTTTCACTTTTCATCAAATTGCAAGGCCATAGAAAGTGTGCTCATGTGAGATGAAAACTTATGCAAGAACAATATGATGATCTCTTCTCAAACTAAGTACGTCAGTGGAATTTGTAAACCTATAGCAAACACCAAAATTAAAAGATTGCACAACAAAAAATAATGCAATAAACTTTTGGCTCAATTACATTCCATGAACATACATTCACAAAATATAACACACTTAGGAAAGAATCACTACACTCCATGCAAGCACCAAAAGAATATATTATTGCAAAATAACAGTGACTTTGATTCCATATTATATTCTCATATTTATAAGAAATCTTCTCCTTAATTTATGTTGAGAGTGAGAGATATCTTTATGCAATCATATGCTTCTAAACTAATAAAACAAATCTATAAATTTCAAACTGACTATCTATCTGGTGCTAAGGATGACTCCATCCATTTTATATCATTAATTGGATACATGAGCCTTTACATGTCATAGAACAAAGAAAGCATGAGAGAATAAGAAAGAGAAATACTTTAGATGATGTAGAAGTGTCTGGAAGTGGTGAAAATAGAAGCTCCATCTTCACTAAGTGTCTACAGGAGTTAAACTATCATCATAATGCATTTTCGATGCATGGAAAGCTCTAAACTTAGAATTAGCAGTTAACTATTAGTGTACCTCTGAATTCCTCAAAATCTTCCATGACACCATTGAAAAAGTGCACCTACACACTAGCACACTTGATGCACATGTGCACATGGTGCACTACATAGTAGCACACTTTGGAAGTAGGCTCCAAAAAATGCAAAATTTCACTAAGTGTCAAAATAAAAATTCTAGCTTCTAGGTTTTGTTGTCCTTTATACTCGAGCTATGTTTGGGTATTTGCCCTTGAATTTCTTGATTATCTCAGTGACTTGAGCTGCATTTGGAAAATCTAAGGCTTCATATTTATCTTTCACCTTCTGCCTATAGTTGCCTGCCTCGATATGAGTCACAAAAAAATCTCCTAATTTCACATTAAGTTCTAGTAAAGCCTCTTTTGTTCTAAATGCTTTCCTGATATCATCATCATTGTTAGCTTCCTCAAAAGTTCTCCAAAATTTCTCCGCTACTACCTCTACTAGTATTAACTTCTCCCATGTATCATCCTCAAAAAGTCTAAACAAGCATCACTATAATGCTTCTCAACTTCTAAAATTTTCTCTTGGGCTTGGTCCTTGATCTTGTGAATCTCCATGTATAATGTTTCTATTACTTTATTCCCATCTGCAATCTTTTCAATCCAATCACCAATCTTATCTAACTCCACAGTTATATATACACCCAACAACATCCAATACCTTTGGCCTTTAATTGCCTATAATGCTTGCAAATCCTTGTCCTAGGTATATATATCACCAATCAAACCAAAATCTTGATTCAAAATGGCTACTAGCATATCCACATTCTTTTGCATGATTTGTAATAGCTTTAGATTTCCCTGAATGATCTATACACCCTTTTCCTCAAAAATTTCTCACCATTGCTAACAAGATCTTAAAAATGGGTCCAACTATACTGCACCCTATCTCTTCTCTTGATTATTTTATTCAAGGTTTCCTTTGGGTTTTTGGGGTCCAAGGGAACAACAACTTCACTTAGATATCCCTTTAGGATTTTATTTTTTTGTTGAAGTGTTATTAATTTTGCCCCCTCCTATTCTAAGCTCTAGAATACCTCCTTCATTCATGTTATAACCATTAGCTTAGTGGTATCGAATGTAGGTTTCCCAAGCATGAACTCCCTGATCTGATAATCTCATGAAGTCAATTCTTCAAAATTTAAATGTGGAGGAGGGATAGCCACATGAGAAAATAAGTCTTGGCTCTAATCACTCATAATGAAGGCTAATGCCTATGCATCTTCTAGAGGTGATTTAGGCTTCCTTAGAACCTCAAGTAATTCCATTCTATCCTCCTCTTTAGTGGTGAATTGATGCCTTTTATTTCTTATTACTTCATTCCTCAGCCATCTTGGGATATGTTGTACCAAGGATTTACTTTTTGAGGATGAAGCAATTTTCTCAACTATACTCTTCCCCTTATCAATCCTTTCTAGAGTCTTCTCCTTCTATGAGAGATCCCCACTAGAAGTCTCTATATCTATAGAGTCAACAATCCTCACCTCAGTGTCTTGGGAAGTCTACTGAGGCTATTCACTTATTTTCCCTTCTTCCAACACTTCCTTGGTGGATACTTTTTGTGGTTCTTCTTCCTGTTTTGCCCAAACTTGTTCTTCTTTATTATTAGGAGGAAGGGGAGTAATTGAACCTTTATCCACATAGAATATGACTTGTACTAAGGATGATGGAACCAGCTTAGGTCCTTGTGGTTTGGGTGGCAATTAAGTCTAATCCTCTATTGAGGTTGATTGGTTGGAGTCTCTTCTCTTATCCCTGACCAGTTCAATACCCATGGGCATGAAATCAAAATCTAACATCTGAAAGACATTAGTGCTTTCCATATCCTACTCATCTATCCACTATTGCATTTCATCCTCTGATGTTGTAGTTTGAATTTTTTGCTCAGGAATAGATGGAGGTGTGATGGTGGAGCTTCTTCTCCTTTTTGACTCTATAGCTCTCACAAGATGACTCCTCTAGTTCAAAGGTAAATTATCCTCTTCATCCTCATCATACTCTTCTTCTACTTCTTCTAGAATAGGTTTGGGGACTGATGGGAAAGGAATCACTTTCTTGATTACCTTTTTCCTCCTCTATACTCAAGTCTTAATCTTTCTTCTCTTCTTAGGCAAGGAGGGGGAGGCTTGTACCTACTACTGAGGTATTTCTTGGATTTCCACTTTATCTCCTCCTTTTACTTGCTTAGCTGGTGGCACTTGAGGATTGTCTTTTCTCCCTCTTTTGGTTTGACTTGTTAAGGAGAATTCCTCTTCCTTTTTCCCTTACCTTTACCCTTTTGAGCTCGATAATACCCAACTAGTCTATCAAGTTGTTGCACCATTTCTGGTCTTACTGGTGACTGGGCTATAAAAGTAGGCACTATGACCTTTGCTCCTCTACCTTTAGCTAGATGGGCTTGAGCATGGAAGATCACTATTTCAGGAATTAGATCAAGTTTGAAAGATCTCTTGATCCAATCATTTATCAATTTGATGATGTGCTTTGCCCTATGATTAATGTTTGAGTTCTTTTCTTTGTCAATCTTGGCATTCATGATAGGCCAAACACCAATCTTAACCCTATTGAACAATGGATTGAGAAGATCCTTTGTATCTTGTGACACAATTATCAATGGAATCTTTATCTTCAAAGCCTTATCTACCAGATACAATGTCATCCTACAATAATCCCTTATGTGGACATTGTAGTCATTTGTTCCATTCATCTAGTGATCTTCAATGGCATCTTCATGGTTAAATGTTTTACCTGCTAAGTCTTGCACTCTCCTGATGTTATCAAAATAGGGCCGAGGGGAATTACAATCATCCAAGGGATATTGATCCAATCCACACTCAAAAGATGGAATATCTTGCCTCCAATCCACCCTAAAATATCCTATAGTCATAGGCCATGTCTAACATATTTTATGTTGCTTTCTAACTCTGTCATATGTAAACAAGATTTGACGAGAGATCTCTAGGAGAATAAGTCTGTTAGTGGGATACCTAGGGAGTTTCTTAGGGTTGAGAGTTGTACCTGCTACCCTCAAATATGTAAATGTTTGATATTGAATATAATAAGCTCTGGCTTTTGATATCTTTGTAGCTACCTC
Organism: Cupressus sempervirens; assembly: GCA_028749045.1. Lineage (NCBI taxonomy): Eukaryota > Viridiplantae > Streptophyta > Pinopsida > Cupressales > Cupressaceae > Cupressus > Cupressus sempervirens. The sequence goes on along the minus strand of CM053786.1, from coordinate 689,401,834 downwards.
TATTGACATCCACTTCACATAATCTCCCTCTATAAACCAGATTATTGTGAATATGAAAGCATAATTTACAATCCTATATTCCTTGCTTTACTATGAAAGCTTCTTTACTAGCTGAGGATACACAATGTAAGGCCATGCATTTGCATCTTGCATGCTACCCTTCTTATAGAGCCCAAGGTAATCTATTGCCCTTGTGGCTAACAAGTACACTAAGTATGATGTCAAGTAGAATTTTCTATTATTCTTTACTGCCATCAGCTACTCACCTAAGTTCTCACTAAGAATAGAGGCCTAGTCAAGTAGCATCTTCTCCATCTTGATGGTCTCAATAAAATGCACCATCCAAGTGTTCAAATGCCCTAATGCTGGAAAACCCATAACTCTACTCAATAATATGATCAAATATCCAATGTCTTTTTTCATGTACCCTCATGTCATATCCACTTTTCCTGCATTCTGCCCTAGAGGAGTCTTCTCAATGAGGTATAATGATTGTATGATTTCAAGGGCTTCCTCCACATGTTCCCTATACCATCTCTCTACTTGATGGTAGGTTAATCTGATAAATTGATCTACTCTAGGTAGATGGAACACCTTCTCTATGTTGTTAGGTTAGAGATCCAAGATGATCTCTCCAATTATGCTTTTCACGGCCCTTTCTTTTGGAACATATTTCTCTGCGAGTGTCATAATCAGCTCTAAGGATTGCATTGACATTGGATGTGATGCTGCATTAACTAGGCCAGATCTACTCTATGTGGAAACCATTTGAGATCTTTCTATTGGCTTATTACACAATGTCAAGAATGCACACAAATCTGTATGGCCTAACTTGGTATCCCAAATCTTTGAGTACTCATCCTAAAATCATGATTTTATTAGCACACCTTGGAACTTGAATACCACTAGCTTTGGAACGATCTTATTAGTAAGGGAGGATGATGAAGATGCCATCAAATATGCACAAAAAGATGTTCATCAGTCCAAAATTGAAGCAAATTTGATAAATCAAACCCTAGTACTAACACAAACCAAACCCTAGAAACTACACTACCCTGAAAACATGAAAAAACCTAACTTAAACCTTTTTTTACAAAAATGGGTGCACCTGATCCACCTTTTTTAAGTCTGTTTCATTATGGGTAAGTAGTAGCACACCTCATGGAGTGCACTAATGTGCACCCTATGATAATGCTAACAAAAGTTTCAATTTTTAGAGGTGCACAACAGTGCACCTATATAGGTGTTGGACTAAGTTTTTTAAGTTTTTCATTTTAAGATTTAAGACAAAGGAGGTGCACTAATGTGCACCCCCCTTTGATAATTTATTGTCTCTATGTGCAAGGGAAAGTTAGGATGTGCACCTTGGAAGGTGTAGTGCTACGACTGAGAGTCTTGGAGCAGGGAAAATGAAGAAGGCAAGTGAGATAGGAATGAGAAGGTGGGGGGTTATATAGCACCATGCACCCTTGGTGTTGTGCAAGTGCGTTGCTGCATAGATGCACATCACTAATGGATGATGCCTTTTCTTTGAGTTTTGGCACACTAGTGCATGTGATGAGGTGCACTAGTGTGCCTTTCTTTTTTGCAAAAAAGTTCTTCTTCCTCCATAAATTTATTTTTTTAGTTTCTTAGTTTTCCAATTGGGATCAACACTTGACCAAAAACTCTAAAAAAGACTCAGACCTCAGACTAGGGATCTGGAAAGCCAAAAAGAATAAAGTAGGGGGTCCTCATTTCTAGTCAAAATGGGACATGCATTCTGAAACCACAACACATATGTGCAAGAGGATTGCAGCAAGGAATCTGATGTAGACCACATTGATTCTAAAAAAGGTGAGAACCTCATGTTTAGGAGAGTGTTGATCAAACAACTAGCTCCTAATGAACCTAAACATAGGAGGGCATTGTTTAACATAAAATGCAAATTCCTAGGAAAAGTATGCAAAGTAGTGGTTGATTTCAGTTATACTGATAATGTAATATCAGAGGAGGTCATTACTAAGTTGAAATTGTAGAAGATACCTCATGACAACCCTTATAAGGTTACTTGGCTTAACAATGGACAAATCATCTTGGTGAATGAGCAAGCTTGGGTGGAATTCTCCATAGCAGGATACAAGGAAAAACTATTGTGTGATGTTTTGCCTATGGATGGTTGTCATCTTTTGCTAGGTAGGCCTTGGAAATTTCATAGGGAAGTTGTGTACGATGGTAGGGAAAATGCCATAACTTTTAAGAAAGGAGGAAAGACCTACAAAATTTAGTCCTTATTGGAAGGGGAGGAAACACAAGGAAAAGTGCCTAGTGTGTCATTTTTTAGTGGGAAAGAGTTTGTTAAAGACCTCAAGGATGAGGAATGTCAAAGTTTTGTAGTAGTGTTGAAGTCTGAAGAAAAAGAAAATGTAACCAAGGAACCCTTACCAAATGAAGTCCAAACTTTGCTTGAAAAGTACAAGGACATAGTGAGTGATGGTACTCCAATTACTCTACCTCCTAGGAGAGTTATTAGTCATAAAATTGACTTTTTTCTAGGTGCTTCCTTGCCTAACAAAGTAGCATAAAATTTGACTCCATATTAGAACTTAGAAGTGGCAAGACAAATCCAAGAATTGATGAATCAAGGCTTGATACAAAAGAACATAAACCCATGTGCAGTTCCTGTTGTATTAGCATCAAAAAAGTGGGTGAAAGGGAGATTATGTATAGATTCTAGAGCCATAAATAGGATTGCAATTAGGTATAGGTTTCTATTAGAAGTTGTAATCTTTCCTTGGTGTGTTTATAAACCAAGGTTAGACCTCCTTTCTTTATTGTTATAATATATTAGGATATAAGCCAAGGTATCCTAATATATTTCTTTTTTGTCCTTTTTCCACTACATCTAATTTTCTCATCTAGTGGAATATGTGAGGACAAATATTTATTGTAATTTGTAATTTAGATTATTCCTCCTTAAGAGGAATCTCACACTTGGCCTCACACACTTATGAATGGTGGCATTCATAGACATGGGAGTTACATTCTAACTACTCTCTCTCATCTCTATTTAAGAGATGACCATCCTCTCTCATTTCTAATGAGTTTTCTTCCTCTTCTCAATTATTGTATGAGAAATTGCTCTCTCTCTCTCTCTCTCTCTCTCTCTCTCTCTCTCTCTCTCTCTCTCTCCTTAGGCTTTTCATGCCTCATTCATAATGTCACAAGGGGTTTTCTTTGCTTTCCCCTTTTCAATTATCTTGTCTCATGGTGTTGGATCTTGAAGCTTTCTCTCTCCTATCTTATGGTAATATCTTTTCATGCATTAAATCACTTAGATTCTTTCCTGGTTTTGCTTATTTACATATTTCTTTTTCATTTCTAACATGGTATCAGAGCAGTTTAATATTTATTTTTTGAGTGTTTGCATGAAGGTACAATTCGAAGGAGACTCTTGAGAGAGATTTCACTAATTTCTTCTTTAATCTTCCTAAGATGGAAGAAATTGAATTTTTTTTGGGTTTGGCTGGTTTACCGCCAAACCTGATTAACTTCTGTTTGCTCTAATTTATGCAGGTTACTTCTTATTTTCTATTAGTTTTTATCTAACCCCCTTTGGCAGGCTTGCCGCCAAAAGGGTTTTCCTATCTAGATATCTTTTTTTTACTCTTGTTTTGATATATTGTTGATAAAGAAATTTTTTTTTTCCACTTTTTTCCTATGCCTAAAATGTTGGCTGTGCTTGCAAAGCTCGCAGGCTGTAGAACTATTGTTCTTGAGTTTTCCTCTCTCTCTATTTTTACATTCAGTTGTAACATTTTTTTTAAAAAGAAGCCTCTGAATCCGATTAATCCAGGCCCATTCCTGCCTCCCACAAGGCCTATGTAGGCTGGCAAACCATTAGCCATGGTTTTTTAGGGTGTTAAGAATCAAATGTCTTTGGGTTTCAAACCACGAACCTCCCACTCCACCTTCTAGGACTCCCTTGCCCATAGATTCTCACTAGAGAACTTCTCCTTGGCCTTCTTGGACTTTTTTTTTTGCCTCAGCAAATCTGGCAGACCTTTCTTTGCATCCTTTGAATCAGCTTTGCCTGTGGGCTTCCAACCCGTGATCGGTTCCTCAGTTTTTTACTCTTTGCTATATTCATTATTTTTTATTCATTGGATATGCAACATTATTGAATATATGAGAATATATTCGAGCCTCTCTTTCGCCTTAGAACATGGGTTAATGTCGAGGAGCTGCGATCAAAGACCGTATGCCGAATCAAATCTACTTTCTAACCAGCAATAAAAAAACACATAATATTGTTCTACCTATTATTTTATGTTCTTTTATTTGTGATAATTGGACTCTGAACCCTAAACCCCAAGGTCATCATAACTTCATTTCTACGTAGTCCAGGGCGTGACGTTACATATTCAAGGACCCTGGGAACTATTCTAGTTTCATATGTATTGTAGGAATTGCCGTGTAGATAAATGACACACCATTTGGCATCTTGTCCATCTTCATTAGCTTCATTCTCCATGATTGAATAAACTCTAGCAGCTCAGTTCTTGATTTGAGGCGGCATGCATAATATTTTTCTTAGAGGCTATTGCTGATGATGGTTGCCAGGTCAGTAATAAGAGGAGAAAAACCCTAAATGCATAAATGGATGCAGAGATATGGGGGTCCTTGCCTTGTGAACTTTTGGCTGTTATTGTAGGGCATTTGCCATTTACAGACCTAATAAGGGCATAGGCAGTTTGTAAGAGATGGCGATGGCTTTCTTCACCTTACCATGAATCCGATACTCCATGGCTGATGTTGCAGTGCAGGGAAAATGAGGGGGCTATGCGTTGGGTTTTCAATCTTGCATTGAATAGTTGGCACAAATTGAGGCAAAACCTTTTAGGAAAACTGTCTATTTTGCCACTTTTGGGGGCATTTTGTGCTTGTATAAAAAGATTCTGGACATGAAAAGCTTTATCTCTATAATCCCATTAGTGGTAGTCAGACTAAGCTACCCGCACTTCAGGGATGTGTTAAATTGGTAATGTTTTTCTTCCCTTTATTTAGATATTGCACTGTCTGTTGTAACGTCTCTAACCTCTCTCTTCATTTATTCTTTTTTCTAGATTCTTATCTACCAGATTTGAACTCTATTATTATTTACTAATCTTTTTTTGCAGGGTTAGTTGTAACAAATTTTATATTAATCATATTTATTCTTCTCTTTTGTATCATTATCTCATTATTGTTCTGCTCCTTTATTATTATTTGTATTAATGTTACCAAGTAATCATAATTTTCTAGTTTATATTATATATCTTAATTTCTATTAAAGTTTTTTTAAAATTCACCTATTTTATGATTCTTGTCACCATTCTTAAAATCTTATAATGCAATTTAATAAATTTGAATTTGTAGAGAAAATGATAGAAATTATTATCATTTTTTTGTGAATTTAGGTATTTATATTATTTTTCATTTTAATTTTGATCAAGCATCAAGGTAAGTGCCTCAAGTGTATTTCTTTTAGAACACATATTTATGTTCCATCAATAATTTGGCTTCCATGTGAGATAGACATGATCTTGTTTCATTGTAGGATATCATTTTTTAATTATATTTATTCAAGTATATATGGGGGTCCACATATATGCCCAGATAAATATACAAGCTATTGTGATTTTATTAATTTAAAATATTTTTTTTCTTCTCTAAAATACATATGCTCAAGACTCCATTGCATAAAATCTCTTAAGTACTCATGTTTACCCTCAATGGAGTTTTATACTTGATATACATATTTTTTTTATTTTGATCATCCTTGGATCTTTGCATTTTGAAAATAAAGTTTGATTCATTTTGAGTGGATTATGAGTTATCTTACACATTTGCCTTCGACTTTATTGTGATATTTTGATCATTCTATGCCCATGTTGGCACTTTATGCTTTTATACCATTGATATACATGATTTATATGATATTTGTTTTGAGTTGCATAGGGAGCCAATTTTTTCAAGGATAACTATGTAGGTCCCCTCAGTATAACTAATACATAGTTTCCTTGTTTGGCCCATGGAGTATACCTTCATCCTATATTGGTGTGCACTCATTTTATATGGATCTTCCCTCCATTTGGTTCTATTGGTTCCACTTTGAAAGATTAATATTTATATGGAGTTTCCCTCCATTTGATTCTATATGCTCTACTTTGAAAGATTGATATTTATGGAGTTTCTCTCCATGTTGTTCCATTTTGTTCCTCAATGTGAGGATGATATTTTATGGGGATTTCCCATTTTAATTACTTTATCTCCTTGGTGTATGCTCCTAGTTTTGATTTAGTCATGGTATGACTTCCTACACCTTGCTCATTTTTTGAGTGTATAGGTGACGAGGCTACCATATCTTAGAGCACTCCAATATTGGAGACTCTATTTGAGAAAGTTGTTTTTGACCCATGATGATTTTTTTTTGTGGAAATGAAATTTCTTGTCCATGATGTACTTCCAATTTGAAGGCAATATGTTGTTACACCCTCATAATCCATTCGTTTGAGTATCCTAACAAACATCATGATAATACTAATTTGATCAGCATGTCTCTCTTTTTTCTTTATTTTCATATATTAATGTGATAATGATTTGCATACTTTATTGCTTAGATAATGAGTCATGCATGTTATGGATTGATCACCCATTAACTTGCAGTGGGATGATTCATTAAGTGGACTGTCTATATCCACGTGATTGATGCAATGTTGATGCACGTATCATTAGTTGGCCTTGTCTATGGTCATTAGTACATTAGTATAATATACCTTTCATGAGAATACTGATAAGAATATTTTGATAATATTTTGAGCATATACTTTGTTTTGATATCAGGTTATCTCCATTTTTTTATGGTAACATGTTTTATTTTCCCCATTGTTTCTTTATGAGAGTTTTATTATCCTTATTCAAAAGGATTTCTAATTTGAATGTAAGATAAAATACATCTTGTGGACAGTTGTCTTGTTTCTTGTGTCTATGTTTTTTCAGGTAATCCATCCAGGCAATATTATTTGGTGTACATTCAGATGACCTATCCACTTCACTCTTGGCTCTATGAAGATTTACATACACTCACAAGAGACCTTTGCACAATTGAAGACACTCTAAAAGATCAAGTTGCTACTATTTCATTGTTAATTATGGGTTTAATTACCCCTTGATATAATTACCCCAAGTAAAGATTAAAGGGGGGTGTTAGAAGTTGTAATCTTTCCTTGGTGTGTTTATAAACCAAGGTTAGACCTCCTTTCTTTATTGTTATAATGTATTAGGATATAAGCCAAGGTATCCTAATATATTTCTTTTTTTTCCTTTTTCCACTACATCTTATTTTGTCATCTAGTGGAATATGTTAGGACAAATATTTATTGTAATTTGTAATTTAGATTATTCCTCCTTAAGAGGAATCTCACACTTGGCCTCACACACTTATGAATGGTGGCATTCATAGACATGGGAGTTACATTCTAACTCCTCTCTCTCATTTCTATTTAAGAGATGACCATCCTCTCTCATTTCTAATGAGTTTTCTTCCTCTTCTCAATTATTGTATGAGCAATTGCTCTCTCTCTCTCTCTCTCTCTCTCTCTCTCTCTCTCTCTCTCTTCTTAGGCTTTTCATGCCTCATTCATAATGTCACAAGGGGTTTTCTTTTCTTTCCCCTTTTCAAATATCTTGTCTCATGGTGTTGGATCTTGAAGCTTTCTCTCTCCTATCTTATGGTAATATCTTTTCATGCATTAACTCACTTAGATTCTTTCCTAGTTTTTCTTATTTACATATTTCTTTTTCATTTCTAATAGTTTCCCATACCTAGTATTGAAGACCTCATGGATTGTCTTGGAGAGGCTAAGTACTTCACAATGGTAGACCTAAAGAGTGGTTATCACTAAATAAGGATAAAGGAGGGAGATGAATGGAAAATAAAATTTAAGACTACTGATGGTGTTTATGAGTGGGTTGTAATGCCATTTGGTCTGTCTAATGCTCCTAGCACATTCATGAGGCTCATGAATGAAGTGCTCAGAGATTTCTTAGGCATATTTGTAGTGGTGTATCTAGATGATATACTTATTTTCAGCAAGACTAGAGAAGAGCATATCAAGCATGTTGAGGCAATTTTGAAGAGGTTTCATGAGGAGAAGCTAGCCATAAATCTTGAAAAGTGTGATTTCTTGAAGGAGGAACTTGTGTACCTAGGCTTTGTGGTATGTCAAGGTACATTAAATATGGACAAGGAGAAGGTTTTTGCTATAATGGACTGGCCAACACCTACCATATCTACTGAGGTAAGAAGTTTCTATGGTTTGCCTCAATTCTATAGGAACTTCATTAGGAATTTTAGTGGTATTTGTGCACCTTTGTTGGATACCATAAAGGTTGGAGTAAAGTCTAAGTTTAAGTGGACTTAAGAAGCTAAAAAGTCATTTGAAATGTTTAAGAAACAAGTATCTTCTCAACCAATCCTACAATTGCTTAGTTTTGAGAAATTGTTCACCTTAGAATGTGATGCAAGTGGCTTTGTAGTAGGTGGTTTTTTGAGTTGAAAAGGTAGGCCGATGGATTTTTATAATGAGAAGCTTAATGAGACCAAGAAGAAGTATTCATCCTATGACTTAGAGCTTTATGCCTTAGTTTAGTGTCTTAGGAAGTGGAGACATTATTTGTTGCCCATGGAAATTTTTGTGTTTATAGATAACCAAGCTCATAGCTACATCAACACTCTAGAGAAGCTGATCAACAAACACTTGAAGTGGATGGAATATTTGTAGGCCTTTACCTTCATAATCAAGCATAAGAAGGGATAGTTGAACAAAGTGGCAGATGCACTAAGTAGGAGGATTATGACAGTCCAAGAAATTTAGCTCCAAAAGTATTGGAATAAAGAGTTTTCAGAACCTCTACAAAGAAGATGAGGAGTTTGCTGAAGCCTACAAGGAATGCATGGATTTTGAGAATATTTTTCACAGAAAATTTTCAAAATATACCTTGCAAAATAGCTTGTTATTCAAAGGCAATTAGTGTTGTGTACCAAGGGGTTCCATGAGAGAGAATCTAATATAGGAGAAGCATAATGGTAGCCTAAGTGGTCATTTCGGTATAAGAAAAACAATAGAACTAGTGCAAAGGTTCTACTATTGGCCAAAACTAGCAAGGGATGTAACTAAGTATGTGGAGTAGTGCATGGTGTTCATGAAAGCCAAAGGAGGAATCAACAATGTAGGTTTATATCAGCCTTTACCAATTCCAAATAGACAATGTAATTGTGTAAGTATGGACTTTGTTGTAGGTTTGCCAAAAACCAAGAAAGGGTAGGATAGCATTTATGTTGTTGTTGATAGATTCAATAAAATGGGTGTTTCATTCCATGCAGCACAACTAATGATGCTAATCACATTGCCCACTTATTTTTCAAGGAGATTGTATAGATTCATGGACTCCCATCAAGCATTGTATCAGATAGGGATGTTAAATATGAGTCATTTTTGGAAAACCTTGTGGAAAAAGCTTGGTACAAACATGTCATTTGGTTTAGCTTACCATCCCCAAACTAATGGTCAAACTAAAGTGGTAAATAGGACCTTAGGAAACCTTATAAGGTGCCTAACTAAGGAATATGGTCAAAGTTGGGATGTTATCACTTCAGAAGTAGAGTATTCCTATAATGATAGTAAGAATAGGACTACTGGAAAGAGTCCTTTTGAGATAGTTTATGGAATGCACCCAAGGGGTGTATGTGAACTGAGATATCTTGGTGATATGGATCAAAGAAGTGGACAAGCTAAAGACTTTTTTCAAACTATGAAGGAGATTCAAGAGCAACTCAAGAAGACCATCCAAGATAACACTCAAAAACTCAAGGCCAAAGTGGATAAAAAGAGGAAAAATGTTTAGTTTGCTATTGGGCACTATGTAATGGTCCATTTGTATAAAGTAAGGCTTAAAAAAGGTGTTCCTACCAAGCTATAGATGAAGAGAGTAGGCACTTGTAAAATCTTTGCAAAGTATGATACAAATGCCTACAAGGTAGATTTACCTTTAGATTTAGGCTTAGCCCCTATTTTCAATGTACAAGACTTGGTGGCATAGAAAGGTACCTTACCTTAGATCAGTCTAGATGTTCATGCTGACCTTGAACGTGTTGCAACACCTAATATCAACAAGTTGGAAGTAGAGAAGGTGTTAGACTCAAGGGTGAAGAATTTTAAAAGGCACAAGGTGTAAATGGAACATCTCATTCAATAGAAGGGAAAGAAAACTTTAGAGGCTACTTGGGTTTCTGAAATAGAGTTCAACAAGGTTGGAATACCCTTAGACATGTTGCCATCAGGTGGGACTTAGTTTTTTTTTATGGGGGGAGTATGGTGCAGGAGCACCTAGGTAGGCTAAAGGGTAGACCTAGGGCTTCTTTGGTTTTTTTGGCTTGTAGTTATTATAGCCACATAACTAGAGTAATAATAGGATCAAATTGGTCCTAAGGTGAGGTTAGATAGGTTAGAAGAGTCCCACAATGCAATATTGCTCCTAATTACTTATTTGGCTCAAGAGAGAATTTTTGGAATTTGAGGGATAAATAGGGTAGTCAAGCATTTTAGGGTCCTTATTAGGTTTTTTGGATCCATATTAGGCCTTTTGGAAAGTTTGATAGTAAGAAGAGAAATTTTAGGTAGATGATTAGCAAAATTGCAAAAATTGCTCATTTCTCACAAAGTTGTCACTGACAACTTTTGACTTTTGCAACTTTTATGCAAAAAGAGAAACTTCTTTTTGGGATCCCTTAAACCACTAAAAGTAGTTGAAAACTTCCATGCCAATCCTATATAAGGTTGAAATCAACCTTTTCAAGAGGTTGGAAGAAGGAGAAATGACAATGTATGGATTATAATCAACATTTTATTTATTACAACAATTTCTTACTTTGAGTATTTTTTCATGCTTTTTATAGATCAGACTTAGGGTTTTCTAAGTTGGAAGCATTAATGGTGGTTTTTATTCATTTCTATTTTTATTTCTTGTGTTTTTACAGAGTTTTGTGTGTTCCAATAAAATATTTTGTAAGTTAGCACGTTGCTATTCTGAACTAGGTAGCCAACACCAAATGGATTCTTAGGAACATTTTCCAACATATAAAATGTGAGGCCTCTTGGGATTTGGAACTATACTCCTTTTACATTATGTAAAGAAAAGGAGATCCCATGGGAAGCATGACAAGCATTTTTAGTGTGATGCCCTAAGAAAGCAAACCATGTTTGGTTAGGGATCACAAATCTAAAAAAGAGCATTTGGAGTGGATTGTAAGATTTGATTCTCCAATCCAAGAATGTGGTAGGTAAGTATATGGTGAGGGATAACTCCAATCTAGAGGAGGAGTCTTGGTAAGGAGTTTTAGGAGGTTTAAAATCCAAACAACACCAAAATCCTTGAAGCCCTCAAATTAAGCCTAATATTGTACTTGGGCTGTATAGACAAGATGAGGGCTCAAGAGTTACAAAATCTTCAAGTACTCAAAAAAGTGTATCCAAGAAGGTGATTTTTTTTTTCCATTTTAAAGGGAAATTTCAAAATATCTCAATTTTAGTGCATTTGGAGGGCTAATTCTTGTAGCCTTTTTCCAAGCACCTAAGCACAAATTGACCTATGGATTACAAATGGAATAGGGGTTTGCACTTATTTTGAGTGTAGCATTTTGATGAGTAACCTAAGGCATTCCTAGATATTAATTTTACCAAATGGAAAGGTCCAAGGAGCATTGGGGTTATTTGTGTGTTTGTGGAAGTCTGAGCAATCTTGTATTAACCTATTGATGTGCACAAATTGAAGAAGTGGGATCTCTTTGATAGAATAATTAGAGGCTTAGGGTGTGAAAGAAGCCCTATTTTATTAGGTGAAAGACCTATGAATACCCTAGAGATTTTAGGGTTTGTGAGCAAGATTGGTTATCACATCACCTATAAGCTGGGTGACCCAACTACCCACAATTTTAACACTTCATGGAAGAAAAATGAAAGCGTATTCCAAATCCATCCAATTTTTCTCTTCCACCACTAGGAAAACTCTTTCCTTTTCCATAACTACCTCATTATTAGGTTCATGTGCTTTTTCAACAACATTGGATTCTCCTTGGTCTCTATTTTCATTGCTTCTTCCACTAGAACCTCCTCTATGTCCACCTTTAGAATCTCTGCCTCTTTCTCTACCTTTAGTAGTTTCTTTTTCAATGCTTCTTCCACTTTGATAGCCACTTGATAACAACTATGGAGGGTAGTAAGTGTAAAGAGACTTAGTTCTTCTTTTATACTCTATTTAAGACCATTGAGATATCTGACAACCTTAATGCATTCACTTTCTTGCACTTTAGACCTAAGGCTTAGTTTCTAAAACTCCCTAGTATAGGTAGCCACTCCTAAGTCTCTTTGCCTTAGATTTTGTATTTTCTTATGAAGTTTGATGTCATAATCCTCTAATAGGTAGTTTTCCTTCACTTTATCCACCATAGTCTTCCAGTTAGCTATCAACTTCTTGTCTTCCTTCTCTCTTTCTTCCTATAAGAACTTCCACCAAGTTAATGCTTGTCCTCTTAACCTTGATTTGGCTATCTTCACCTTTTGTGTTTTTTTTATTCCATCACATTCAAAGTGATTTTCCATACCTTCAATCTATTCCATAACTAATTCTACATCTATTATTTTGGTAAAGATAGGAATACATTCTAGTGCTTTGTTACTTAATGCCTTTAATGCTTTGAGAAAAGGTTTCTCTACTAATGGAGGGTCTGGTTCTAGTTCTACTTCCTCTTCTACTTGATTCTTTCCTTTGTCCCCTTCTAATTTCTCTTTCATCTTGCCTATAGTTTCAACAAATTCCTCTAGTTTTCTCTTCATCTCTTCCACAACTTCCGAAAGAAGCCTATTCTTCTATTGTTATTATGTCAAATCTCTTGTCAACTCTACATTGGTCACCATGGTTCTTTCTCCTATGGATTCACTTACCTATGACGTGCACTCTGCACTTCCCAAGCCTTTCAATGGCTCTAATACCACTTTGATGGAGACTCCTAACTAACCCTCAAGAGCTCTCTAGCTCTTCCTAAGATCTATTCCTTGGTCTTACTAGGCTACTTTTCCTTACCTGACTTGGAGATCACTTCTAGGATCTCTATCTCTTTTAGAACTTTCCACTAAGTCCAAACATCAACCATACCTCAAAATCAACTATCAACTCATAGGCTCAATTCAGCCACTTTTCATCCCAAATTGCTCCTAGTGCTAGGAATAGGTATTCTCTCTATTCATGACTTGTATTCAATCCATTTTGATTGATTCTTTCTTGGAATTTCTACCGAGTCCTAAGGTTTCAAGGTTTTATTCCTTGTAGCCTTTTTGCCCCAAGTAGGCCTCCCAAATTTAGCTTTCTTGGAATATCTCCCAACTTCTCCAAGCCAACCCCCAAAAAATTTAGGGATTCTTCCTAATCTATACCTATGCTTGAAGATTTCCTAGGTCTTAGCCTCCCAAAGTGTCCATATACAATATTTTCACAAAACTCCTATTTCTAAGGGTTTCTAGGGCATGTAAACCAATCTAGAATCTTGGCTTCTTCTTGATGCTCTATCTAACTCTTCCAATCTCCTCCTTGAATTAATCTACCAAGGACACACACCCTTTTTTATTCCTACCATGGATAGGCATAAACCAATCAATCTTGCAAGGTTTCTTGTTGCCGTTCTATGCAAACTCCTAGCTAGAATGCCCCTGCACTCACCTAGGGCTTGCTAGTAAAAATAGCTCCCCTATAACCCATGACTCCACAATCCATATTTACACTATTTATAGATTCTCCTCCTTGATTCCTAGAGGACATGGAAGTTAAACTATGAGAACTCAAGTAGGAGCCATATTTACAATGTTGACTCTTAACTAAGTAGTGAATCAACAAAAAACAAATAATTAGCAAAATGATAACTAGTCTTGAAAAAAAACCAAACTAATACTAAAATGGATATGTACACAATACAAAGTAAAATCTCAATGCATTAGTTTAGTCCTTTCAATCCATCTATGACTAGATGAAGGCTCTGTTATGCAAAAACAATTGATTCATGCTCTTCCCAATCCATAGTATGTACAATGTCCTTCTCCACTGCCATGTTAGGGTTTAGATGACCTTATATATCCCATTCCCATGTGTTTGGACCCTTAGGTTAGGAATAGAGCAATATTAATCCTAATTCCAATTTTTTAGGAAAAGTTGTTATGACAACTTTGCAAAAGTTGCAAAGTTGTCATGAGCAATTTTTGCAATGTTTTTCCCCTTGGGAAATTTCCTCTCCTAGCTTGCATATCTCAATCCAAGATAAAATCCTTGGATCCCAAAGAAATTTAAAACATCAAAAATGCAAGTGTTATTCTATTTTTGGATTTTGGTCAAACTTTGACCCTTTTGTTGACTTTCCTTGGACTTGGACTCTAGAACCTAATTGAGCATACAATCACAAGCACTAAGCATCCTTAACTCAACACACACTCTAAATAAACCTAAAGACTTTATAATTATTCCTTATTACCTTAGTGATTTTCTAGGATCACCTCCAAGCTAAAACTGAACTTGAATCTAAGCAAGACACTAGGGTGCTCCTACACAACACCTCCTTGCCCTAAGACCTATGTTGTTATAGAGGAAATTGAGCTAGATAAAGACCATGAAATTTACCCTTATATAACTAGAGAAGCTAGTAATCTAAAGCCAAAAGCCAAAAAACCTAAAGTTAAAAATGAATCCTTTGAAGAATCTTTATTTTTTGAAATGTCAACTAAATGAAGGAATGCATCTGCTAAAACAAGTCCATCTGGTACCCCAAAGAAAAGAAATATCTTGAAATAAATTATAGATGTGGAAAAGAAGGATTAGATGTTTATTCTAAAGATGATGAAGCTGATAAGAAATCTATGGCTCATAGTTATAGAGTGGACTCTAGCTCTAAGGAGACGAGGTTAGAAAGATTGAGGAACAAGTAAGGGAAAAACTATAAGGAGGGAAAAAAAGATGAGACCCACAATAATCAAAATGAGGAGGCTTATGAAATTGAGGTTGAAGAAACTCTAGAGAAAGTTGAATACAATGCTACTAAGGAGGAGTTTTAAGCAGAGGTAGAGGAGTTTGAGAAGGAAGAACAAGGTTCTTAGGAGGTGCATATCAAGATTGATCTTGGAATACAAGATTATGCCCCCATTTCTAAAACACTCGCAACTGAGGAAATTAAAGAATTGATCAACAACCAACCTTCTATTGATGTAAGTATTGACGTGGTTTAAAAATATCTTGAAGCCAAAATATGGACCTCAATCTTAAGTTGGATTCTCTTAACAAGTTTTTTAATAATGCCATTATTAGTATCAAGATAGATGTGGCCATATCCACTATTTTCAGGGTCTAAAAAGAGATGACAAGGAAGGCCATCTTTGACACTATCACATGTTAGAGAAAATTGAAGAGAGTAGGGATGAAAAAGGATAATGTGTAGGTGGAGATGAAGAGTGAAAAGGATGTACACAACTGGACTAAAGATCTCAAGTACTTGGTTGAAGAGTGGGAGAATGTCAAACATGCCTAGTGCCTCTGGGCCTTTGCTTTCCTTTTTGTTCATGTTTTTTTGCTTCTTAATTAATAGCTTATGGCTATACATGGTTAGTTTAGTCCTACTTGTAATTGTGGGATATTGTTTAAATATTGTTATGTTCAATATGGCTCTCCTTAATTATTGTTACTATAAGACTTGGTTAAATTGTGTTTTGGTTGATAAGTTAGAATCTAAAACTCAAAGTACTTTTCTTTATTTTTTATTAAGTTTTGTTCTTTGGTGGGTCTCTAGCTATTTGAGTTAGAGATAGTCTTTTCTATTTCTTGGCTATAATGGCCCAAGGATATTTTTTTTTTTGGTTTTTTCTTTGTTTTTATTCAAGGTCAGGACCCTTATCCTACCTCCCCTAATAAAAAAAACTTAATTCTTGTCATGACTCCAAAACTCATGTCTCCAATTATTTTATCTTTTGAATGGTGTCTTCTTACATGATTTGCTAAAATAGGATCATATTTGTGTTTGCCTATATTATCATCACTCATTTGGGGTTAAAGATTCACTTGGAGTTGTTCTATTTGTGTCTTGGGTAATGGAGGTAGTTGTTTGGTAGTGCTTTTTTGTTTCTTCATTTCTCTTTGTTGTTGCTCAACATACCATTGTGATGACTTAGTAAAGTTCACGTGTAGTATCAAGTGCATCATCTTAAACATAGAAAAACTTATTGTAATCTTTAGGTTCTTTCTTACTCTCTTCTTATCTACAAACTCATCAATTCTTACATTTTCACTTTGAATCATTGTGTCGGTCACTTTGTTCACACATTTATAAGCATTTCTCATTGTAGAATAACCTAGGAATATAACTTCATGTCTATATGAATAAAAATTTCCATTTATTTTATCTTTATGAATATAACACCTACTTCCAAACTTTTGAAATAACTTACAATTGGTGTCTGACCATACCAAAGTTCATAAGGTGTCTTATTTGTCCATTTCTTCAACTGAACTTGGTTGAGGGTGTAAATAGTAGAGCTTATAGTGTAATGCCCTACTTGGAGATCCTTGGAACAAGGATAAATATAAGCCACAATAATTTTTTTAGAAAATAAGTATGGATGCACATGACAATCAGCATATGAGGATCACAAAGATCATAATGGAAGACTTAACCACAATCCTGACAACCAATAAATCTCCAAATGCCACTGCCAAACTGATACAACCAAAATGAAGAATGAACACCCAAGATGACGAAAATACCTAAAAATATCTTACTTGCCAAAGTATTGAAACACTAAAATTCCTAAAGGGTACTCAAACTTTCAAATTGCATTCTCTGAAAATCAACTAAGATGTCCCCTATTTTTTGCATGAGAGAGTTTACAACTGACAATCTCACATGAGGAAGTCCCTCTTTGTGCAAGAAAGTACACCAAGCCACATGAGGAAATGCCTTCTTACACAAGGAAATGCCTAGACCAGAAGCCAAAATGCATTGCACTAATGTTGAGTTTCACATGAGGAAGTGCAATAAGCTATACAAGGAAATGTAAAGAACTACATGAAATTTTGACACTCTTACGTAAGGAAGTGAAATCTCACATGAGGAACTAGAAAAAAAAACCAGGAAAACAAGGAATAAAGAGATAGAAAAGATAGTTCCCCCACATTGGGGAGTACTAGATCCACAATTCAAGGCTTAAACACTTGAAGAAAATAGCTGCAAGATAGAAACTTCATCTAACCATCTGAAACATAATAGTAAAGGAAATGTACTAAAATCAACATCATAAAGGATAAACATAACAAAACTCATGCACGGTTTCTTCCAACCATAATAGCATCATGAGACCTCGAAGGCTCAAGCCTTCCCCCATGCATAACATCCTCCGTAGCTAGCTAGATAGTCAGAGTTGTCTTATGAGGGTTTGACTACTAAAGTGTAATAACATCATAAGAATAAGGAAATCTAACATGCTAATCCAATCAGCAATAGATAATCCAACTAAGGAAATCACATCATCTAATCATATTCTAAACATCATAATAAGGGAATGTGTCAAATAAACTAACATCATCTAAACATGATATCCAAGCATTCCAATGAAAGCATAAATTACAAGAAAGCATACTCTACAACCTAAAGTACCAAGTGAAAACATCCAACAATAGTCACACTAGGACAATAGACCATCTCTGTACACTAGTCCCCAATAGTGGTATAGGTAGCTATGCCTCCCATCCACATGGAGCCCATAGGTCCACTCCCAATGTGCTGATGGAGATAATGATCCAACCACAAACACACATAAAATAGCCATCCATAGCTAACACTCATGCTAGACAATAATGATGACTGAAACCAAGATCATGAGACAATGCAAGTACTACAAGTCCTAGTCAGACACTCAATGGGTTACTATGTAGGGGCTAACATCATGAAGAGTCGCTTGGCATCAAAAAACCCAAGCTCAAAATGTGCAATTCAACTCCTCAATGGAAGGCTCTCACACTGTGTCCTCAAACTTAATTGGGTGCTCACACATTTTATTATCTCAAGTTTTATTATCACCCAGTTTTTTATTTAGTTATCACTTTATGAAAAATTCCTCTGCCAACCCTCTAGGCACAATGATCCCTAGGCTTCAAGATAGAAGCCCCCTACATATGCTACCCTACCCTACCTATGCTCATCCAATGATGAGTGCCCATAGGCATGCATATTCCCAACCCAACCCAAAATGATCATAACTCTTAGAAGTACCATGGAAGATCAAGCCTCGCAAGTCACCCAAAAAATGCATGTGCACATGCTCATGTGTGGTGCACCACCATTACAAAGATCATATCACAAGGAATGGAAGAGAACACAAACAAAATATCACTCAACAAAAAATAAGCTTGAGAGGATGGATGCAGCACACATCTCAATGCAACATAAAAGTGCAACAATTATCTAACTAGCATCCCAATGGATGATTGAATTCCACAACCAAAATCATGCCCATAAAACTCAAGAAAATTGGGTGGCATGCAAATCGAGATAAAAACCCCCAAACTAGAAAACTTGAAAGTTAAAACCCATTTTATCTTAGGGCACAAAAGCCACAAAAATCCAATAAAATTTGGGTTCAGAGTTTGTATGCAAAAATAGCCAGCATAATGGTACAAAACCCCAAACTTCCATCCCAAAAACTAAGAAAATATTCATACTCAACCAACCGAGAAGAACTAGCAAACAAAAATGAAGGGGAACACTAGTTCTCAACCTCCTAACATATAGCTACCAAAAACATAACTCAAAATTGAGCTAAAACATGAAAATGGGAGAGCCCTACCTAATAGTAAAAGGGGTAGAATTAGGAAACATCACAATAAATTAAATAAGATGCAGAAGTTGCCAAAAATCATGGCAAATCAAGGTCTCCCCAATCTAGATCAAATGAGACTAATCTCATGAAGATTCCATTCTTGCAACTCTTACAATGAATAGAGACATAATCCTCTAGGAGAGGATTTTGGAAAAAGCTCTCAAATTCTCAATTTCCAAAAGAGAGATGTGAGGAATTAATTTCCTTTTTCAATACTTATTCACTTTTTGAGTGAATAATCAATTAGGGTAAATAACTAGTTAGACTAGTTAGACCCTAAATCAACCCAAACAAAAATAAGCTATTCCAAGTAATTGGAATTCATCTATGACAACGCTGACATAAATTAAAAATCAATTAAATAAAGCCTAAAAATCCAAAATCACAGAAATTTTCTTAACAACTTTGCGGCAATGCAAAACTCTAAATGCACAGACAAGTTCACTAGTTTAGTCACATAATACAAATGAGTTCATATTTATTAAATCATAGGAAGGTTTAATTTAACATTTAAATAAGATACATTGACCATACATGAATGACATTGGTAAAATATGAACAGATGAATCACTAACTCCATGTGTCACTGCTAGGGATATAAGTCTTGAACACTGAAACATACGATCAAGTGCAATTGCATATAATAACATAACTGACACAATAAATGCATTAAATACCTAATTTAACCATTTATCCAATTATACTAAAATAATCCATCTACATCACTCACGTTCACATAAAGCATAATGAAGCAAGAGTGAAGTAAATAACCATAGCATTAAATCCATCACATAACATAATTAGAGATATTTCCAAATACCAGATAACTAGATATCATCACAACACCTACTGTCATCTCAAAAAGGCATCATCATGCAAATATGATAAACTAAACAACATAGTAGTATAACATCTATGATACTAAAATCAAGGTATAACATCCGATCCTTAGGTCATCTCAAATGTAGAAATAACAACATGAGTAACAAGCATCTCTTAGATCAAAATATAAAAAGGTACAACCAAAAACATGAGAGGCACTACATACAACTTCCTTCTAGAATATTTTTGCAACTCCTTTTTCAATTAGCAGTGTTGTCGCACAATTAACAATAGGTTTGTTCCTCCTCTCTATGATTCCATTATGTTGTGGTGTCCTCGGTGCAGAAAAATATCTCTTAAATCCATACTCAACATGATAATTACTAAAATTATTAGAAATAAACTCACCACCTTTATCATATCTCAAACATTTCGATTGTTTATCAGTTTCCTTCTCAACTCTTTCCTTATACCATTTTAACATTTGAAATGCATCAAATTTAACTTCCATAAATATAATTGTCAACATCTTTGAATAGTCATCAATAAAAATAATAAGCATCTATCACCATAGTAACTCTCAAATTTCATGGGACCATATAAGTATGTATGAATCAACTCAAGAATATCATTAGATGAATATGACTTGCATAAGAAACTAGACTTAATCATCTTATCAAGTTGACATTGTTTACACATAGCAATATCAATTTTATGCACACTTGGTAAACATCTCACTTTCTTCTTTCTACTCACCATAGTCATATTATCAAAGTTCACATGACAAAGTATCTTATGCTACAACCATACATCTTCAACTCTAAAAAATAGGCATGTAATTATAGTAGGATCGAGCTATAATAGATTACCTCTTTTTTGTTCTCCAGTTTCAATCAATTTTCCATCTGCATCATAGATTCTCACCTTTATTTTCAAAAACTCCAATCAATGACCTATATTATTTAGCTATGCAACACTCAATAGATTATGTTTTAGAACTTGAGACTAATATGCATCATCATATATAATCTTATCATTCAACATCAATGATAATCTACCTTTCAATGGACATGAAACACCATTTCCAGGCTTAACAATTCCACCATCATATTATTTTGACTTATCAAATTTATCAATATCACTAGTCATGTAATGTGAGCAACCACTATCAATAATCCAAGTTTAGAATTTTTTCATTTTCATACTTTTCCTCATACTAATCTTCCTTTACAACAACATATACAACTTCCTCATCTTCATTTTCATCATCTGATCCTAACTTGATGTGCTCTTCCTTAATAATGTTACGTGACTTATTTCCTTTGTCCTTATAATCCTTATTACTTTAGTACACATTCTCTTTCTTATCATTCATGCCATTCATGTTTTTGTTAGGACATCTAGCAAGAATATGACTAACTTCATATTGTTTAAGAGGGAAATTGTTGAAAATAGATTGATACAATTATGATAAATGTGTTTCAATCATTATTTTATCATTGATGTCAAACCTACTTTTTGTTGGTAAGACAACTACTTATATGATTTAAGTACTATCACATGTTTGATTGATGAAGAGGATTTGATAAAAAAAATCTATAACAAAGTCACCTAGAGGAAAGGTTGAGTTATGATATACAAAGGAGTACAAGAATCAGCTAAGGTAGTGATATCATAGTGCATTGATAATCTACTTAAGGTTGCTAAGATTGGCTACACTAAGCAAGTTCAGAAGAACAAGTTGAACTAAGTGTGTCTACCAAGCTTGGCTAAATGGATAGTAGGTGTTGAGAAAAGTCAATGCAAGCTAAGTAGAAAATCTGTTGGAGCCAAGTAAAAGATCATTATAGTGGATGCCAAGTAAAGTTTAGTTAATGTTGAGCACAATAAACTTTAGTTCATGTTGTGTGATTTTTTAGTGGATGTTGAGCAATATAGTATGTGTCATGCATCAGAAGCAAGTAAATGCCAAGTGCCAACATTATTCGAAAGATCATGAATTCCATAGATCTGAGCTAACAAGTTTTTTTTCTTAGATTATGTGAACTAGGTGGAAGATAAGATTGATGAGTTGGTGGCATAGAATTCATTGTAAACCATTTTAAGGTGAATTCAAAGAGGATTGAAGGCGAAGTTTCTAGAAGTGATATGGAATTAGGGGTAGATTAATTGCATCTTAACTAATATGTCCTAACCTTAAATTGGACGATGAAGAATGAATGTCTAAAAGATCTTAGTTCTCTATTTATATGGATGGTTGGTCAGAAGCAAGGGTTGTTATATGTGAGAACCTAAGGAAGAAAAGGAGTCAAGGGGTATTGCTTCATCAAGTGACCTAAGTGAAGAGTTTGCATTGGCATGTTAAGAAAGAAGGCTCAAGGGTATGAATGCTTGAAGGGTGAAAAAGCTATCAGAACTGAAATGTATGAAACCCAAGCAAAATGGAGGACTAAACCAGAGATCTATAATTTGCAAATGGAGTTATAAGTTGTTATCAGATCAAGCCTTATTGTTACTCTCTAATAATTGTATCAATCTAGGGTAAATCCTTTGGATTAAGTTGACCTAACAATCATTTGTAAATCCTTTAACTGAGTGACATTCCAAGTGAATGGTATAAAGTTCTCTAACAAGGCTCACTCCTAATAGGGTGATTAAAATCCTTTAACAGGGTCACATTTAACATGCTACTCTTTTTCACTTTAGAAGAGTGAAAAAGAGTAGCATGTTACTAGTGTTTTTTCCCAAATTGGTTTCAACATAAATCATTGTATCAAGTGTGTTACTAAATTTTTTATGTCTCATGTTTACATTTCTGCAAATTTATTTAACAATAGCCTACAAGTTTTTAAGTGATTGCATAATCTTATGGATGCATGCATGACGATAAATGTTTTATCGGTTCGCTAAGCTGTGAAAAGTTTTATTCATACATATGGACCTTGGATAACTAATTCACCCCCCCTCTTAGTTATTCTAAAGAATTCCAGCAATTGGCATCATAGCCATATTCTTAAGAAGACTAGTTTGAAGGTACTAGAAGCACAAAGATCAAGATGTCAAAAAGAGTACTCAAGCTTAATAGAGATAACTTTCCTACATGACAAATTTTGATGAAGATACACCTTGGAGGACTTGGAGATCATGCACAATCTACCATCATTACTAAGTGTGTTGATCCTTCTGGAGCCCTAACTACTAAGAATATGAAAAAGAACAAAGAACACAACTAGGCAATGCTAGAGATTGCCTCTACCCTAAGCTATGTTGAATTTGATCATATAAAAAATCTTGATAGTGCAAATAAAATGTGAGAGGGCTTAACCACCATCTATGGAGGAGACACTAATGTTCTAAGAGCCAAAGCTGAAAGTATCAAAGGTAAGTTTGATGACATGTGAATGCAAGAAGGTGAAAATATTGCTCAATATTTCTCAAGGATAAAAGATGTTGTTAATGAAATAAGAGGAGATAATGGTAAAATAGATGATGATACTATACTAAAAAAAGTTTTAAGAATACTACTTTCTATATATCTTGTTAGAACTTATGGAATACAAGAACTGAGATGTATCCTAGGGAATAATCTATCTCTTAAAGTTTTGGTAGGTAAGCTCATTGCTTTTGAGCTATCTAACATTGATAATTACAAACTTAAAAATATCAAATCTACTTTCAAAGATAAGTTTTCATTGAAGGAACTTGATGAGAAGAAGAAGAAGAAGAAAAAGAAAAAGTATGTGTCCAGTGAAAGTGATATAGATGAGGAGGATGTAGATCAACTTGAAGCACTACTAGCAAGAAGATTCTATAGAGGTAAAGGAAAGTTCAAAGGTAAATTACCTGTCATTTTTTTCAATTGCAACAAGGTTGGTCACATTACTGCTAGATGTTCAAAGAATAAGAACTACAGAGGTGGTGACAAGTAAAAAAGTAGAGGAGATGAAGACAATAGGGATTACAAAGACAAAGACAAGAAGTCTTGCTACATTGCTGAAGAGGAAACAAGAGATGAATTCGATGAACATGATGATGAAGTGGTATATGTTGCAATGAAGGATGAATCTGATGAAGATGAGGCAATTGCACTTGTGACTTGTGTGAACAAGAATGACAAGTGGATCATTGACAGTGGGTGTTCACATCACATGACTGGAGACAAATGTAAGTTCATTACCTTGAATTCTTATGATGGAAATAGTCTAAGATTTGGTAATGATGCACCCTGCTTGATAAAAGGAAAAGGTTCTATCAAACTCATATATAAAATTTTATGTGAAAATGCATACCATGTTGAAGGACTTAACTATAATTTTTTGAGTGTGTCACAATTGAATAATTCAGGATATAAGGTTGAGTTTGAAAGCAATATTGCCAAAATATATGATACTAATGGAAAACTAATTGGAAAGGGTGATTAGACTAGGAGTAATCTATTCTACCTTGATATAGAAGATGCTACTTGTCTAGTTGTAAAATTTGATGATGTGTGGCTATAGAAAAAAAAGATTATGTCATGTTAATTTTGATAACTTGGTTAGTATCAGTAACATGAAAAAAGTTAGAGGTTTACCTAAGTTGAAGAAGTCTAATAATATAATGTTCCAACAATGTTAGTTAGGCATAATGAAAAAGTCAAGTTTTAAGAGTAAAACTCATACCTCTAAAGAAATACTAGAGATTGTTCATACTAACTTATGTGGACCAATTGAAGTGCAAAGCTACAAAGGAGATAAGTACATTATACTATTTACTGATGATTATTCTAGAATGATGACAGTTATTTTTTTGAAATAGAAATCTAATGCTTTCCAAATGTTTAAGTGGTACTTAGCA
Organism: Cupressus sempervirens; assembly: GCA_028749045.1. Classification (NCBI taxonomy): domain Eukaryota; kingdom Viridiplantae; phylum Streptophyta; class Pinopsida; order Cupressales; family Cupressaceae; genus Cupressus; species Cupressus sempervirens. Next base: position 689,377,193 of record CM053786.1, on the reverse strand, counting down.
AGAGTTGAGAAGGAAATAGGTAAAAGTCTAAAAAGTTTGAGATCTGAAAGAGGAGGAGAATTTACATCAAATGAGCTTGAGATGTTTTGTAATGATAGAGGTATCAAAAGATAAACATATGCTCCTAGAAGCACTCCACAAAATGGAATTTATGAAAGGAGGAATAGGTCTATAATGGACTATGCTAGGACACTCATGATGGAGAAAAATGTTATTTTGAAATATTGGAGAGAAGTTGTAAGTACAACTGTCTATACCTTGAACTGTATACAAGTCAAGAAAAGTACTCATTCAACACCTTTTGAACTATGGTATGGATACTCACCCAATATAAAATATTTTTAGGTATTTGGAAGAAAATGCTATATTCTCAAAGACTTCAAGAATGGTAAACTAGATGCAAAAAGTGAAGAAGGTATATTCTTAGGTTATTCCACAAGAAGTAAAGCTTACAAGTGTTTCAATACTAACACTAACAAAGCTGTAGAAAGTGCAAATGTAAATTTTGATGAATATACAAAAGTATATGAGGCTGAACCTATGAAAGAACCAAAAAAATACAAATCATTTATATAATTTTATGAAGCTATGCCTATTGAAGAAGATGGTACAAACCAAAACAAGTTTCAGTGACTATCAAGTCACATACTATGAATGTCAAGTTGCATTCAGGAACTAAGACACATTCAGATGCCAAATTATAGAATGAAGTTGAGATACTTTCTAATTTTGAAATTACTGTACATGAGAGAGATGTTGAGCTACCTAACAAAGATCTAGATAGTGACTCTAAAGTTGAAAGACCAAATGAAGAAACTAGGCTGCACCAAGATTGTCCAAATATGTCAAGAGACACCATCCTACTACACAAATTATTGGAGGTAAAGATGCTAGACCAATGACAAGGAAAAAATTGAGAAATGATACATGTTTGCTAAGCATGAAATAACCTAAAATAGTGAAAGATGCCTTAGAAGATGTGGATTGGAGTAAAGGCATGAAAGAAGAGATTGAACAAATTGAGAAAAATAAAACATGGACTCTAGTTCCTAGACCAAAAGACAAAAATATGATTGACACCAAGTGGGTATTCATAAACAAGCTAGATGAAAATGGTGAAGTCACAAGGAACAAGGCACAATTAATCTGCAAAGGTTATGCACAAGAAGAAGGAATTGACTATGGAGAAACTTTTGCTCTTGTTGCTAGATTGGAAGGAGTAAGAACTTTTCTTTCTTATTCTGCATATAAAGGTTTCAAAGTTTTTCAAATAGATGTTAAATTTGCATTTTTGAATGGCATATTAGAGGAAGAAGTTTACACTATAGAACAACCAGAAGAATTTGTTAATGTCAACAATAGGAATATGGTATGTAGATTACAAAAATCTCTATATGGTTTGAAACAAACACTAAGAACATGGTATGAGAGACTTCACAAGTATCTTGTGAAGATTGGATTTGAAAGAACTGATGATAACAAAAATGTATACATGAAAATAGAGAAAGGTAATGGTATTTTGTTATCTGAAATTTTTATTAATAATATCATATTTGGAGGTCAAGATACTTTATGTAAGGCTTTTGCAAATAGAATGAAGCAAGAATTTGAAATGTCTATGTTTGGAGAGATCAAATTCTTTGTGGGTTTGCAAGTATATTAGATGAAATATGGTATATATATCACTTAGTTAAAGTATGTCAAGGAGATACTAAAAGCTTTTGGATTGGAGGATTCCAAACCAGTAAGTACACCTATGATGATAGGACTTAAATTGTCAAAGAATGATGATTTAGCTGAGGTGAATTAAATATTGTATAGGTCTATGATTGGTAAATTAGAATATGTAGTACATAGCAGATCTGACATTGCATTATCTATAGGGATAGTTGTAAGATTCTCTGCTAATCTCAGAGAGAATCATTTGATGGTTGTAAGGAGAATAATGAGATATTTGAAAGGAACAAAGAAGTATGGTCTATACTATAAGAAAAATGAGAAATTTTAACTAAGAGCCTATACTAATGTTGATTGGGATGGAAATATCGATGAAAAAAAGAGCACCAATGGAGGAGCATTTTTCTTAAGAAAGAGGCTAGTTACATGGACTAGCAAGAAATAAAACTATACTTCACAATCTACTATTGAAGCTAAATATGTTGCTACTATTGTAAATTGTATAAACATTGTATGGATTGAGCAGCTACTCAAAGGCATGCAGGAAGAGATCACAGAACCAGTGATTTTTTATTGTGATAATACAAGTGCTATAAATATCAAAGAATCTAGTAATGCACACAAAGACTTAGCACATTGCAATCAAGTATCATTACTTGAGAGAATTAGTTCAAGACAAAGAGGTGAAGATGGAATATATTAACACAAAAGAGAAAATTGCTAATATCTTCATGAAAGCATTACCTAAAGATGCTCATTCATATCTAAGAGGTAAACTAGGGGTGATACCCCTATCAAAGGCTATCTAAGTAACAAAAAGGAGTGCCCCACATTAAACAAGTTGATTAGCTTATGTTACAAATTTATGCAGTGGATCTTACTTTAGGAGCTACCTACAGTAATCAAAGAACTAAAACTAAAAATCAGTCACAAGCAAGGTGACAGAAGAAATGGAAGAAGTTTATATCTACATGTTAAGATGACAAGTCTTTCAAACTATTGTCAAATAGGGAGATAGTTACTAATCAGGAGAAATACAATAAATTGGAGATTGAACAAAGGGGTAGAAATCCTAACACACAGTATGAGGGATAAATACTAACAGAAAGAAAGTGTATTTGCTGATAACATCTACCTAGAAAGAGGGAGATAATTGTAGAAGGGAGATATAAGAAGTAATTCAAAGGGAGTCATAAGGATGAATTGATTGTCTGATTATCTGTTGATCAGAATAGAACAAAAAAATTGTAACCTATTAAGAAGATGAATGTTGCTAATAGAGGGAGAGGTTTGAATACAAGGAAATATTTTCTTTTTTGTATTTTTTTGGTCTAATTATTTTAACCTAGTCATTTTGGTTGATCAATTTCGTTTTCCATGAATGCCAAAAAGGGAGATTATTGAAAGAGGGAGATTGTTGAAAAAAGATTGATACAAATATGATAAATGTGTTTCAATCATTATTTTTTCACTTATGTCAAACCTACTTTTTGTGTGGTAAGACAATTTCTTATATGATTTAAATACTATCACTTGTTTTATTGATGAAGAGGATTTTATCAAAAAGATGTAACAAAAGCACCTACAGGAAAGGTTGAGTTATGATATACAAAGGAGTACAATAATCGCCTAAGACAATGATATCATAGTGCATCGATAATCTACTTAAGGTTGCAAAAGTTGGCTACACTAAGAAAGTTCAAAAGAACAAGTTAAACTAAGTGTGTTTGCCAAGCTTGATTGAATGGATTGTAGGTGTCAAGAAAAGTTAGTGCAAGCCAAGTAGAAAATTAGTTGGAGTTGAGTAAAAGCTCATTTTAGTGGATGCTGAGCAAAATAGTGGATGCCAAGTAAAGTTTAGTTGATGCTAAGCACTAGTAAACTTTAGTTCATGCCAAGTGATTTTTTAGTAGATGCTAAGAAACACAATACGTGTCATGCATCAAAAGCAAGTTAATGTCAAGTGCCAAAATTATTAGAAAGATCATGAATTTGATATATTTGAGCTAACAAGTTTATTTTCTTGGATTATGTAAACGAGGTGGAAGATAAGATTGATGAGCTGGTGGTACAGAATTTATGGTAAACCATTTGAAGGAAAATTCAAAGAGGATTAAAGGAAAAATTTCTAGAAGTGATATGGAATCAGGGGTAGATTCATTGCATCCTACTAGATCTCTCCTAACCCTAAATTAGATGATGAAGAATGAATGATAAAAAGATCTTAATTCTCTATTTATAGGGATGGCTAGTTAGAAGCAAGGGTTGTTATGTGTAAGAACCTAAGTAAGAGAAGGAGTCTAGGGGTATTGCTTCATCAAGTGACCTACGTGAAGAATTCACATTGGCATGTTAATAAAGAAGGCTCAAGGGTATGGATGCTTGAAGGGTGAACAAGCTATTAGAACTAAAATGTGTGAAACCCAATTAGTATGGAGGATTGAAACAAAGATTTTTAATCTACTAATGGAGTTGTAAGTTGTTATTAGATTAAGCCTTACTATTACTCTCTAACAATTTTATCAATCTAGGGTAAATCCTTTGGATTAAGGTTGACCTAATAGTCATTTGTAAATCCTTTAATCACATGAAATTCTAAGTGAATGCTCTAAAGTCCTCTAATAAGGCTCACTCCTAATAGGGTGATTGAAATCCATTAATGGGGTCAGATTTAACAGGGTGTATTGTAACCTTTAATAGGGTTGGCCTTTCACAGGGAATCACTTCATAAGAGTTAAAAAGAGTAGCATGTTACTGGTGGTTTTTTCCAAATTAGGTTTCCATGTAAATCATTGTGTCAAGTATGTTGATGAATATGTTATGTTTTATGTTTACATTTCTACAAATTGATTTGATATTAACCTACATGTTTTTAAGTGGTCGCATTATCTTATGGATTCATGCATGATGATAAATGTTTTATGGGTTCACTAAGCTGTGAAAAGTTTTATTTATACATCTAGACATTGGATAACTAATTCACCCCCCCTCTCAATTATTCTAAAGAATTCCAACACTTCATTACATTTGAAACATATCAAGTGTAGTTTACCTTTGAATCTTCCTTTACCTCTTGGTAGCCTTCTAGTTAGCAAAGGTTCAAGCTCATCCATCTCATTATCATCTAAATATGAATCACTATAATATTTTATACTCTTATCTTTCTTTGAACTTCCAATAGTTAGAGAAATCTTGGAAGAATTGTCAATTTTAGGTACACTATTATCAAAGTTACTCAATTCAAATGTAGTCAATCTACCAAAAAAACCATCAAGCATATGGGCATTAATAGACATAGCTCTAAATTCTTGAATACAAAATAATCTAATAGTGTAAATAGGAAGTATGGTTCTCATTACTTTACTTACAAATTATTCATAACTAATGACTCCTCCAACAACTTTGATGGCACTAACAACTTCTTTGATTCAATTATGGTAGTAAACAATGTTTTCTCCTTTCATCCTCTTCTCATCATACTTTTCTCTTATGCTTTCAATTTTGGCTCTCAACACATTCATATCTCCAACAAGAAAAAGTGTAAGATTATCCCACATTTCTTTTCTAGTGTCACAATCTTTAACATCATCAAAATCAACATTTCTAAGTGAAGAAGCGATCTCAATCATCAAGTTGTTATAATCTTCTTCTTTTTTGTCATCTTATTAGTAGTCATAGGTGGGGTAGGAGAAACATACCGATTATCTAGATAGTGTAATACATTATCTCCAATGCATGATATGTACAATCTCATTCTACTCTTCCATAATGTGAAGTTCTCCTCGTTCATCTTAGGAACCTCCCTCTTATACAACTTTCAATTTTTATCTCTACTTCCTTCAAACTTTCTCCTTCAAGAACTTAGCTTTGATACCAATTATTAGGTAATTGAGGGGGGTGGGGTTAATCAGTTATAACCAGTAATCCTACAAGCCTTAAAACAATTTTCCACAATCTTAACTCTTTAAACTTTTAGATATTTATCTCAGTAACCATATCTTGTTAGGATTAAACCATGAACATAACTAAACATTACATACAAATATAACCAATATCAAAAAATAATAGATCACACAAAAAAGAATACAAGACACAAAGATTTAATGTGATTCACCCAATCCCTAGGCTATGTCCACCAAATAACAAGTCTGATATTATTACGATCTAGTGATTACAACCTAATTACAATTCATAATCCCTTATAGCTCAATACCATTGTAAGAACCATTTTTTGCATCACCACTGTAAAACACTCCCTAACCTTAAGCTCTTTTATACAAGTATTTTTTTTCTTTAGTGTTACAACACGTTGGCCATAAATTGGAAAATATTAGCCCATACTTTAGTGGTGAATCGGTAAATATTATGATCCAGTGATTACAATCTGTAATCCCTTACAACTCAATACCACTACGAGAACCAATTTTTGCATCACTACTCTAAAAAAATCTCTAACCCTAAGCTCTTTTATACAATTATTTTTGTTGCTTTAGGGTTACAACATGTCAGCCATAAATTGGAAAATATTAGCCCATGCTTTAGTGGTGAAGCAACGAGTAGTATGTATAGTACTTTCCTAATTAGTCACCACAAACTAACAATCTCCCACTTGGGGACTAATTAGGCTCCACACTAAATAAAAATTTCTCACTTGGAGACTGATCCTGTAGCTATGCCACTACTCCATGAAGCTCCCACTAGATCAAACCACCCTGGACTCTATTGTTCTTGTATTTGTATTCATATTCAGTATAGAAGATCAACCAAAGTTGAAGAGGATTTCAGCTTCTCCCTTGGTACTACTTTTGTAAACATATCTTCTAGATTGTCATCTATATGTATCTTCTCCAGCTTTAATTGTCTATCCTTCAAAATTGTTCAAATGAAATGGTACCACAACTATATGTGTTTGGTCTTTGAATGTAGAGCCAAATTCTTTGCAAGATGAATGGCACTCTAACTATCTATAAACAAATAATTATCCTTCTAAGGGTGTCCCAATTCTTCTAAGAAGAATTGAAGCCATATCACCTCCTTGGCTACGTCTGTAGCAACAACATACTCTACCTCTGTGGTGGATAAAGCATTAACCTTCCGTTACCTAGAAACCTAGCTCATGGCTGCCCCACTAATAGTAAAGACATAACTTGTAGTACTCTACCTGGTATCAATATCCCCTACCAAATATGAGTCAACATAGCTCTGTAAATCAGTAGTAGAGCCCCTAAAGTGTAAACAATTATTGGATGTTCCTCTCAAATATTTGAGAATCCATTTGACTTCATTCCAATGCTCAATTCTTGGATGACTCATATACTTGCTAACGACTCCCACTGCATGTGGAATATCTAGCCTTGTACATACCATAGCATACATCAAGATTTCTATAGCTAAAGCATAGGATACCTTGTACATCTTATCCTCCTCTTCTTGTGTCCTTAGATACATCTCTTTAGTCAACTTCAAATGATCAGGTAAAGGTGTGCTGACAGCTTTAACATTCTCCATAGAGAAATGTTGCAACACCTTCTCAACATAATCAGCCTGAGATAGTGCCAATTTTCTATTCTTCCTATCTTTGCAAATCTTCATACCAAGGATTTGTTTTGCTGCCCCCAAATCCTTTATAACAAATGCATGTGCTAACTAGTGTTTCAACCCCTTACTATGTTTCGTGTTAGACCTAGCTATAAGGCTATCATCAACATATAAACATAAAATAATGTATTTGTTACCATCCAACCTCTTAAAATAAACACAATGATTTGAATGACACCTATTGTATCCATGCTCATGCATAAAACTATCAAATTTTAGACACCATTACCAAGATGCTTGCTTCAAGCCATATAAACTTTTCTTCAATTTGCACACTAAGTTCTCCTTACCTTTGACCTCAAATCCCCACAACTAAGCCATATATATCGCTTCATCCAAATCACCATGAAGGAAGGATATATTAACATCAAGCTGCTCTAAATGCAAATCTTTAGTAGCCACAATACTTAAAACAATACAAATAGAAGTCACTTTAACAATAGGAGAAAATATCTCATCAAAATCAATGCCCTTTTTCTATGCAAACCCTTATACAACTAACCTGACTTTAAATCTTTTCTTATCTCCATCCTCTTCTTTTAACCTATAAATCCAGTTATTTTGTAAAGCTCCTTTACCTATAGGCAACTTGTATAAGTTCCATGTCTTATGCTTCAACAAAGAGTCCATTTCATCTTTCACTACAGACTCCCACTGAATCTTAGTATCCACCTACACAACTTCATCATAACATTCAAGTTCACTAGCATTAGTAAGTAAAATTGAATACAAAGAAGGAGAAAATCTTTCTAGAGGTCTAATTTTTCTTGTTGACCATCTAGCATTCACTGGTGTGGGTGGTATTTATTGTTGCGGTTGTTGCACATCATGAGGAATGGCTGGAACACCATCTTTTGGAGTATCCTCCAACACTACATAATCATCTTCTTTCTTATCATGTTGCTGCAACAGATCTTTTTACAACACTTTCTCATTGAATATGAAATCCTTGCATCTTACAATTTTAAGATTTTCAAAATCCCAAAGCCTATAACCAAATTCATTAATGCCATATCCAAGAAATACACATTTCTTTGACTTAGCTTCCAACTTGGTTCTATTTTCAAAGTCTATGTGAGCAAATGCTTCACAACCAAAATTTTTGAGAAAAGAATAACTCACATTCTTACCAGTCCATGCTTCCTCTAGAATACCAGAACCCAGAGGAGTAGAAGGACCTTTATTAATCAAATATATAGTAGCATTGACAGTCTCTGCCCATATGTGTAAGGGCAACCCAACATGCAACCTCATGCTCCTTGCACGCTCCATTATAGTCATGTTCATGCATTTAGCCACTCCATTTTTCTATGAAGTCCTTAGAATAGTTCTCTTTCTATGAATACCATTAGTGGAGCAATAATCTTCAAATTCATGACTGCAATACTCACTACCATTATTAGATCTAAGACATTTTAATTTCTTACAAGTCTCATTTTCAACCAAGCATTTCCATTTCTTAAAAGTTTGAAATACATTAGATTTATGTCAAAGGAAATAAACCCATACTCTTCTAGTTTCATCATCAATAAATTTAACATAATAATGAGAGCCACCAAGGGAAGATAGCTGAGCCAGTCCCCATACATCAGTATGCACAAGTTCTAATTTCTCCTTTTCATTTTCCTTCACAAAACTCACTCTCTTTTGTTTTCCATACACAAAACTTTCATAGAAATCCATATTAACACATTTCAAACCTAGTAAAACATTCTTTGAATGAAGTACTTTCATACCTTTCTCACTCATGTGCCCAAGTCTGTAGTGCCACAGTGTTGTATTAGAATTTACAACAACTATTTGTTCTCCCTATTCAATTGCAGCAATTGTTCCCGAACATTCACTTTTTTCTAAAATAATTAAAGTAGAAGGAACAATATGACCTGTACAAAGATATAAGGTTTCTACTCTCACACCTTTTGCTACTACAAGGGAACCTTTTGAAACCTTCCAATTTTTATCATTAAAAGTAACTACACAACCCTCATCACCAAGTCGCCCTGCTGAAATTAAATTCCTACTCAGCCTTGAAACATGTCTTACCTCATGTAGTAGCCAATGATTCCCATTTTACAACTTAATCTTAACTTTTCCCTTTCCAACAATCTGACAGGGTTCATTATCCCCCAAATAATCAAGTCCAAAATCCCCTTGGACATAATCAATGAAATAACCTCTATGAGTAGTATAAAATGAAGCACCAAAATCTAAAACCCATGAATCATTAACACTTTCTAAAGATAGAAGCAAAGCATCCTCTTTAGATTTGTTACTTACCACATTTGCCTCCTTGTCTCCATCTGGTTTATCTCCTTCATTTTTCTTTTGAGTCCAACAATCTTTCTTTTTATGCTCTAGTTTCCCATAGTACTAGCATTTGTTCAGTCCTCTCGATTGAGACCTCCTCCCTTTTTACTTTCCTCTTGATTTCCTATGATTTCTAGAATTACTTCCTCTTTCAGTCATTCTACCTTGACTTTGTGCATTCAAAGCACTTCCTAGTGTAGATCCACCTGAGGATTTCCTATCAATTTTCTCAGTCAAAATAATACCGATCACGTCATCATATTTTAGAGTACTAGATCCAAGAATATAATTACTCATAGCCATTCCAACTTTCAGGCAAAGAACACAAAATTAAGAGAGCCCTAATTTCTTCATCAAAATTGATACCCATAGAAGATAACTAACTAGTAATAGTATTAAACTCATTTAAATGACCTACAATAGATCCACCTTTTTCCATTTTCATATTAAATAAATGCTTTATGAGAAACACCTTATTTGAAGCAGAGGGCTTTTCATACAATTTCGCTGGGTTTACATCAACTCGTCTATTGCCTTAGCTTTTGTAATATTAAATGCCACTAATGGTGCCAGGCATAATTGAATGCTTCCAAGTGTCTTTCTATCCAAAAGATGCTAGTCATCATTTGACATAGATCCTTGATTCTTGGTTTTGCCTCACAACGGCTTTTATAAGTCATTCTAATAAAGATAGTCTTCAATTTGCATCTTCTATAACTAAAAGTTCTACCCAATAAACCTATCAACCCTCAGCTTACCCTCATCTACCATCACTGCCACTCAACTGTGAGACTTTCCTATAGAGGATAACTGGAAAAAAAACCTCGCTCTGATACCACTTGTTAGGATTAAACCATAGACAAAAATAACAATTACATGTAAATATAACCAATATTAGACAATAATAGATCACCTAGAAAAAGAACACAAGACATCAAGATTTAATGTGATTCACCCAATCCTTGGGCTACGTCCACCAAAAAACAAGTTTGATATTACTATGATCCAGTGTTTACAACCTAATTACAATCTGTAATCTCTTACAACTCAATACTATTGTAAGAACCAATTTTTGCATCACCACTCTAAAAAAATCCCTAACCCTAAGCTCTTTTATATGAGTATTTTTGTTGCTTTAGGGTTACAACATGTCAACCATAAATTTGTGAATATTAGCCCATACTTTAGTGGTGAATCACAAAGAATTTATGAAGTATGTATAGTACTTCCTTGATCAGTCACCATAAACTAATAGATCTATTATTCAACTTAATCATGCAACAATCTATTAACTTCATATATCATGTATGAGAGTAAAATTTCCCATATATATCAAGTTGGAGCAATAAATGATAAACATGAATTAAAAATGCAACATAATAAATAGTGACACATGTTTGACACAATAATTTAACGTGGAAACTTTGTTAAGGGAGAAACCACCTAGGAAGCAACAACCCTAAAATTTCACTCTTCTAAAGTGAGCTTTGTTATTGGCCAACCTTGTTAAAGGTTTCAACCATATTGTTAATGTGACCTGAGAGAATTTTCACCAAATAATATCTAGACCTTATCACTCTTTAGTATGTATAGAGTGGCCTATTTTAGAGGGCTTACAAAATATTCAACAAAATGTCACCATACAATCGATTTATAAATTAGACTATTAGGTCCAATCAATTAAGATACTTTATGCTATAATTGTAAGAGAGTAACAATGAAAAGATTTGTTAATTTTAGCACTACCTTACTTGTTTAGATCTTTTTTTTGCTCTATCTCTTTCTTCCTTCCTTCTCCCTTTTGGTTGATCCACTCACTCAAACATGAACTTAACACTTCTCTTTCTTGATCTTCACAATGCAATTCTTCTTAGTTATTCTTTGGCTATCACCTTCCTTCTTGAAATTGATCAAAAATAATGAAAAATATATTCATCTCTAAAATAGAAAACCTTTGTTGCTCTACTAGAATCTTCTAGGTCTTTTCACTTAATTACAATCATTGGATCTTCATCCAGTTAAGATTCATTGAATCTAGACACTCAAGTAATAAGCCTTCATGTTGAACTTTGTGCTTCAATTAAAATAATCAAATATCCTTTATCTAATCTTCTTTGAATCACTATAGCTATAGATGTGATAATTAACCCCATCCTTATCTTCTAAATTTCTCAAACAATCTTAATTTTCATCAAATGCCCACCTTAGATTAAATATTTTCCATAATTTTCTTCATTTTTATTATTTGGTTAACATTAAATCCATTAGTGAATACTAGGCTTTGTTAACACTATAACTTCTCGACCACTACTAGATATTCTTCACTTCTTTCTCATGTGCTCGATGATAGATATAGTAGCTCAGTTAATACTTGGATTCTTATTTCATTCACCAAACTGTCATCCTTATATATGATGTCAATACTTAATGAAATCATATAAAATAATCAAACTAACATTATATTGTTAGAGTCTAATTCATTCAAGTACCCATAGAATACCATACACTAATCGACTCTTATATCATCATTTCATTTTCTTCAATTCCTCTTCATTAATCAAAGGATATGGTACTCTACTAAAGTAATAGTATGCCTCACCAATTAATTCTTGACATCAATGAAAACATAGCAAATGATATGACTCTTTCACATTATACATACATTAAGAGCATTATCAGTTGGGGACAACACTTTCATGCTTTCTCTTTCAACAACAATTTTTAATCTTTAATTAAAATATCTATATGCCTTACTCTTCAATGAATATTGAAGGAACATTTCTTTAGCACTTCCAGAATCAAATTTCTCAATATCATCATCTCTTTTAATATACGATTTACTTCCAAATATCCTAAAGTATTTTACAATAGGTTTATGTCCAAACCATATTTCATAGGGTGTCTTACTAGTACCTTGAATTACTAGTTGCCTCTTGAACTAATATTTTCCTCCTTTCTTCAATGCCATTTTTTGGTAGTTTCTTAGGAGCTAAAAGTTATCTCTTAATTCCATTATCCATACAAAATATGTTAAAATCATTTGAAAAGAATTCTCTCCTCTATATGATCTCAAACACTTACTAGATTCATCCTCTACTCTATTCTTAAATAACTTGATCTTCTCAAAATATTCGTAATTTTCTCTAAGATACGATACCCACATCATCCTTGTAAAATCATTGATAAAAAGAATAATTTACCTTTCACCATAAAATTCTCTTGTTCTTGTAGGACCACCCAAATCTATATACACAGTTACCAACTTCATTGTAGTAGTAAATATCTTTCTTGGAAATGAACTCTTGTTCTATTTTTCTATCACACATTCCTTACAAACCATGTTAGAAGGTTTCAAAATATTAAGTTAATCTCTAATTACATGTGTAGTACTTGTCTTCACAATGTTATCAAATTTAATGTGAAAAAATCTCTTATACCATAATCAAATGTCATTAACTTTTACAACCAAACATCTAAGAAAGATTTGATTGAAACTTTTTACCTTTGTCCTTGTACCTGTACCAATAAAATTACCATATTTATCCTTGATAATACAATTCTTATCTATGAATTCCAACTAAAATCTCGTATCCACAAGTTGTCCAACACCCAAACGATTATGTTTCAAACCATCAACAAAGTAGACATCCTCAACATTAATTCTCCCATCAAATATAATAGATATATTTCCTTTAATTCAAAAAGGTGTATTATTTTTAAATCTAATTACTCCTTCATCATAACTATTCAACTCAACAAATTTATTCATATCTCCTATCATATGATGAGATAACCCACCATCTATAATCTAATTAGATTTTTTGTTTTCAACATGTGATACTAAAGCTTTCTCTTCTATTACCTCTTCTTTCACTTCTTTTCCAAGACTTTCCCTTTTAATAGCAATAAATTCAAGTTCATCATCACTTCTAAGAAATTTGTGACCTTAAAATTGAGTTCAACATACTCATCAATATAGAAGCAATCTTGTGTAAAATTTGACTTATAAGGATTCCTAGTTGTTGTCTTCTTTTCTATTTTAGGATAACTAGATGAAAAATGACAAGGTTATTTGCAAGTCCAACAAGAAAACATTTTCTTTCCTTTAGGTTATTTCTTCATAGCCAATGCAAGTCCTTCATCAATCTTCTTATTTTCTTCTTCTTTCACTTTCCATCCTCTAGCATAATCTCCACTTCTACTCACACTCCTTATAACTTTTTCTCTATCTTTTTGTACACTAAAAGATGATCTAGTCCTTGTCACTCCTTGATTTTGCTTCTTCTATTCAAATTCTTGAAACTTTCCAAGTAAATTGTCTCTAGTAGAATTCGGTGTCACATAAGTACTTTTTTCAATGATCTTAACTTCGTGTGCATACTAAAGGATCAAAGACTTCAATACCTTCCATAAAAATTCATATTTAGTCATAGTTCCTTCACAACTCTTTATTCCTACAACAATCTCAGATATTCTACCAAAATATGCTCTAATACATTCATCTTCCATCATCTTAGCATTATTCAACATATTCTTCCAATTCTATAATTTAGACTTATTTTCAAACTTACCACCTTCAAATAAATTGTATAATTTAATCCAAACTTCATTTTCAAGATATAAACCTTTTACTTCAACATACTTTAATTGTGGAAGAACTAGTAACAGTGCTTCTTTAGCATACATATTGTACATGAATAGATTTTTTCCTCTTGTGTGCAGTTCTATAAATATTTCTCCTCAATCACTTCCTTTCTTTCCCTTTTAACCAACTAGTAATCTTCTCCCATTTATAGCAAGTCTTCATCCTATCCTTCTGGTCATCATAGTTAACTCCATCAAATTTTGGACTCTCTTTCCTGAATGTAGCCATGGATCTCCTTAAGCTATTAAAATTTTCTCTTTAAGGACTTGATGCTTTCATTCAAATTGTCAAAAATTAAAGTCCACCAATATAACTAAGAGGTTGGGGGGATCAATTATGCACTTTAAATATTCTTTATCAAATTTAACAATACTAAATCATGTAACCAAAAGATATAACAACCACAAGATGATAACCATGAAAAGTGACACAAGATATGGTAACTAGGTAAACCCTTGATTAGAGGAAAAAGCCCAATGGGAATGATACCCACAAGATGATGTACTAATATAAAGTTTCCTTGAGAAAGGATTTGACCCTGTTAGGAGTCAAATAAATACAATCAGTACATATAGGTCCCTGCTAGGATACTTTGAATCTCTGTCAGAAAATTCCAAGTTGATAAGAAGTCAACTAGACCCACTATCAAAATTGGTTGAAAAATATTGTCACAAAAAAATTTAAGATAAATTATCCAAGAAAATGAATTATCTAAAACAATAACTTATCTTGCTAATATAGTTCCTTTTAACTCCACAACTTATTCTCAACACTAATCACTTCTCTGATCTTCACAAATTTGCATCCAAATCTCGCATAACATTACATTAAAATACATATGACTGCATATGATAATTTTACAACCACAATGACATCTTCCCTTTATAACAAGTCCTAATAACATAATTGAGTTGGCCTTGAGGCTTCTCCAATAGACAATGAATAATATAAGACCACCATAAGATATTACATTTAAGTTCCATTAGCTACACTATAAGTTACATGAATAATGTAACTTAACATGGCCTCCAAAGAATAAAACACATATTATCCTTCACAAGCCTTCAAAAAGTAAAATGCATATTCTTCCATCTCAAAAAAAATATCACAAACATATTTGTGACCAAAATCCAATCCCATTGAATAACCTTTAAGTCCATCAAATACAACATGAATGACAAAATATAGTTTCCTATACACTGGCCTATAACAAATACTCAACAAAACTTATATAACTCTTACAAAGATCCATAACTCTTTCCATAAAAATAGAAATAGAATTTATAAACATCCATAAACACACTGCTAGCCTCCTTGGAGGTAACTCTACAATCATGAATCTCACCAAACAAAATTATCTTTGTGACTCTACATTAACTGTCCAAAAAGTTGATATGTTGATATCAATGAAAAACCAAGTCATGAATTCAACACATAAGCACTCAATCATCTCCTAAAACATACTCACAATCTCCATAAGGCATTCATTCCAATTAAACCACAAATCTGAAAATAAACATGAAAGCATAGAAACACCAACACTACAAACACTAGGATTAACGTGGAAAACCCAAACTAGGAAAAGTTGCAAAAAAATTAATTCTAATGATATAAAAAACATCAATTAATGTTATTTTGTACAAAAATGCTAACTACCTTGAATTATCACTATAATATGATAGGGTAATATTGGTAGGCTTCATTACCAAGATGGGCATACCCCAGAAATATAATAAGTTTCATTATTGATATAATAAGGCTCACTTCCAAAAGGCTTATAAATAATAGATGAAGTAATTGTTGGAAATATAAGAGAGTAACTAAAAGGGGAGGGGTGAATTAGTTAGCACAAAAACAAATCCGTGTCCCTTAGATGTCAAGAAAAACTATCATTGATCATGCAATACTGACTAGCTTGGTTAACATTAGAATTTTAATGTCACTTAGTTAACAAAGAATTCTTAAGATTTACTAATCTGTTATAACCTTAAGTAACTTAGTTGCAGAAACACAAAGCATCAGAAAATAACATGAACAAAGATGACACCAAGATTTAATTTGGAAAATCAATTCAGGAAAAACCACCTTGCAACTACTTATAATAATTTTTAATCTTCTAAAGTGAGCCCTATTAGGAGCCAACCCTATTAAAGGCTACAAAACATACTATTAAGTATCATCCTATTAGAGGATTTAGATCACCCTATTAGGAGTGGCCTGGTTAGATTTCAAACACTTCAATACTGAAATGTCATCTTGTTAGAGGATTTCAACATGACTATTAAGTCAACTCTATTAAGAGATTTATTTTAGGCTATAATGATTAGAAAGTTAAAAAAATTGATCTGATTTATGAAATAATTTTCTTTGCAGATTTAGATCTCTATTCTAGCTTGACCTTTAGATCCTTCCTAATTAGTTGTTCTTTGTAGCTTGTCTTCCACACTTTCCTTCTCTACCTTTCCTTTTCTCACATATCCATCTTATTTCATTTTTCACTTGTACATTTTATCCTCACAACTTGACCTTTCTTATATTATAAGTTAGGAAAATTTGGATTAAACACCCTTTCTAAACATCAATAAACATCTAAATAGTTGGCCTCAATTAATCATATGTTTGAAAAATTCATTTTGTTGTCACTCGGGCAATACTAGGATTGAACACTTGGTTGAAAGTATGACTCCTTTGATGCCTGACCACTTGGTCAATACTGCACTCCTTTTGATGCTTGACCCCTCGATTAATACTACACTATTTTTTATGCCTAGCCACTTGGTCAATATTGCAAGTAGGAATCCTTTTATTAACCAACTATTTGGTTAATAATGAAAAGCCTTCTTTACCTAACTACTCAATTAATACTAAGATATACATGGCTAATACTACAAACTCTACATTGCTTGGATAATACTAGAATTTGTGTAAACATCAATCACAATATACAAATGAAGAATTTTTTTCAACAAACTCCCTCTTTGGCATTGATGGCAGCACACCATGTCACCATACACTGATACAAGTATGAGAAATTGAATGATACCTTAGTTTCATTCTAATTCTCATCCATACTAACTCACTCTAAGATTCTGATAGGGTTTGCCTCTGCTTCTTTCTTGTCAATATTTTGTTGTAAATTTTCTCCATCTTAGTTGTATATTCCATTATCTAAATATCAAGATTCTCATTCTTTCTCATTGGTACTGAACTTTCTTCAATCTTCCATATTGACACTAAATTGACACATTCTCCCTCTTTGACATCAATTTCCAAAGAATACAAAATTTGAAGTTACAATGTACCTTTGTATTGATTCATATGCAATATGTTTTTTATTACACTCCACTTGATTGATCTTCGATGGAGCTTGGTTGATGCCACATTATCTTTGTCTTTAGTGAGCATTAGATAGGGGAATAACCCCTAGTGTATCTCTTAGATACATAAGTGCATCCTTAGGTAAAGCTTTAGTAAATATATTTGCTATCTTCTCCTTGGTGTTCACATATTCCAATCTCACCTCTTTGTCTTGAATCAATTCCCTTAGGAAATGATATTTGATTGTAATGTGTTTTTTTCTTTATGTGCATCACTAGATTTTGGGATATATTAATTTTACTTGTGATATCACAATAGATAACCATTGGTTCCTTGATTTCTTCCTTCATTCCTAACATTAATTGCTTGATCCACATTATATTAGAATAATTAACTATTGTAGAAACATACTCTACCTCTACCGTGGATTGAGAAATATAATTTTGCTTCTTTCTTGTCCAAGACATTGGCCTCTTTCCAAGAAAGAATGCTCCTCCACTAGTAATTTTCCTTTCATCAATGCTTCCTACCCAATCTACATCAATAAAGGCTCTTAAATCAACATTTCCTCTCTTTTTATACTATAACCCATATTCTTCAATTCCTTTTAGATATCTCAAAATTATTTTGATGGCCATCATGTGATTTTATTTAGGATTAGTAGAAAATGTGCAACTATGCCAACATCCAATGTAATATCAGGTTTGATGGGAAACACATATTGAAGTTTTCTAATCATTGATCTACAACTAGTTCAATTAACCTCCTTTAAATCATCATTCTTTGAGAGCTTATGTCTAGTAGACATAGGTGTCCCAACTTGTTTGGAATCTTCCATTCCAAATACTTTCAATGTTTCCCTAATGTATGTTGATTAAATGATGTATATCACATCTTTTATTTGATGAACTTGTAGACCCACAAAGAATTTAATCTCTCCAAACATAAAAATTTCAATTTTTTTTCCTCATTTCTTTACCAAATTCTTTGCATAACATCTCATATCCACCAAATATTATATCATCCACAAATACTTCTACAAGCAATATCTTGTCTTGTGGTCCTTCCTTAATATTTTTACTAGATATCCATACAGTCTTTCATACCATGCTCTAGGAGCTTTTTTAATCCATACAAATATTTATGAATTTTACATGCGATGTTTCTTTGGCTTGTATCAATGAAATCTCAAGCTATTCAATATAACCTTCTTCTTCTAGGACTCCATTCAAGAAAGCTAATTTAACATCCATCTAATATACTTTGAATCCTTTTTTTGTTGCATATGGTAGAAGAATTATGATTCCTTCATGTCTTAAAATAGGGGAAAATGTTTCCCCATAATCAATACATTCTTCTTGAGCATAACCTTTGCACACAAGTGTTTCCTTGTTTCTCATTACTTCCCCTTTCTCATTCAACTTATTTCTGAATATCCATTTTGTGCAATTCACATTTTTATCCTTGGTTCTATGAACAAGAGACCAAGTTTCATTCTTTTCTATTTTCTCAATCTCTTAATTCATTTCTTCTATCCAACTTTCATTTTCTAATGCATCTTTTATAGAGCTAGGCTTAAATTCATTAAGCAAACATGTACCTTTTAGTTTATTTCTTGTCAGGATTCCTGTTGTTTCTCCTCCAATTATTTGTTTAGGTGCATGATGTCTTTTGAATTTTTTTTTAAGTCTTGGATCTTTCTTACTTGCTTCTAAACTTGGTTCACCTAGTTCTTCAAGATCTTCATCCTTTTTTCTTAGGCTCCTCAAGCTGATCTAGCTATAACTCAGGTTGAACTATCTATGACTTAGGTGCCTTTGTCTATGACTCAAGGTGAACTACCAAAGAGTTGCTAGGAAGAGTTGGTTGCAAATTTGCTTCAACCTTCTGAGGTAGAGTGTGAGGTTCCTCATAATAGAAAAAAAATTTGTAACCTTTAGGCTCCTTGCTTCTCTATTCTTCACTTCTATTTGTAAACTCATCAATCTTTACATGGGCACATTCAATGAATTTGTGAGTAGTAAGATTCGAACATTTGTATGCCTTTCTTTGTTTGAGTACCCTAGGAATATCCCTTCATCACTTTTTGCATCAAGCTTTCCTTTCCCTACATATTTTAATATATAATATTTTCCTCCAACTACTCTGAGATAAAAAAAATTGGGCTTGTATTCATACCATAATTCATAAGGTGTTTTTTTTGTGCCTTTCTTCAATTGAACTCAATTTAATGTATGAACTATTGTGTTGATTTCCTTTCTCTAGTATTTTGGTGAAACATTATTCTTTGTCATTAATGTCCTTGCACATTCTGTGATGGATTTGTTTCTTCTTTCTACTATACCATTTTGTTCTAGATTTCTAGGTATTGATACCTATCTTTTGATTCCTCTTTCATTGTAGAACTGATTGAATTCATTTGAAATGAATTCTTCTCCTCTATCTAATCTTAAAATTTTTAGATTCTTCCCTATTTCTTTCTCAACTCTATCCAAATACCATTGGAACTTTTGAAAAGTTTTAGACTTATCCTTTAAAAACATTATAGTCATCATCCTAGAATAATAATCAATGAATAGAATAAAATATATATTTCTACAATATCTTTCCATACCTATTGAACCACAAAGATATGTGTGAACAAGTTCCAAAACTTCTTCATAGTTGTAGGACTTACTTTTGAAACTTTTTTTACTCATTTTACCAATTTGACATTGTTTGCACATGCCCATCTCTAGTTTCTTTAGATAAGGTATTCCTCTTACTCTTTTGTTCTTTCTTATGGTGATTAGGTTATAAAAGTTAACATGACACATTATCTTATGCCATAGTCAAATCTCTTCTATCTTAGATAGAAAGCATGTACTTTTAGTGAGATCTAAGTAAAACAAATTTTCTTTTGTCTAATTTCTAGTTCCAACTATTTTTCCTTTTCCATCCAATAGTTTGGCTTTACCATTCATGAATTCAACTTTTTATCCTATATTGTTCAACTATGCTACACTAAGTAGATTATGTCTTAATCCTTCAACCCAACATCCATTCTCACATTTGATTCCATCAATTAATGCTATGATTACTTTTACTTTTACATAACATGGCTCATTATTTCTAAATTTAACACTTCCACCATCATAGTGTTCCAAAAGTTCAAATTTAGTTTTATCATTAGTCATGTGATGAGAACAACCACTATCTATGATCCAAGTATCATTTTTGTTAACACAAGAGATAAGTGTGCAATATATTTTTATTTTCCTCACAATTAGATTCATCTTTAACAACAATATAAACTACCTCATCTTCATCATTATCACTATTAAAAAAAATTTGCAATGTAACATGATTTCTTACCTTTTCCTTTGTAGTCCTTGTATCTTTTTAAGTCTTTCTTGACTTTAAACTTGTTGAACTTTTTCTCATCTTTATCTTCCTTATTTGGACATCTTGCAGAAATATGACCAACTTCTTCACATAAGAAACAAATCAATGAAAATTTACCTTTGAATTTTCCTTTCCCTTTTGTTGCTCTTTTAGCTAGAAGAGCTTCAATGACTTTGATGTAGTGCAAGGCAAGAGAATCCCCAAAGAAGATGTCCTAGCCCCCAACAATATAACCACATAGTGGAAACACAACACAAGATAACAACAATGAAATACTTGATACCAAATCACAACTCCTTATTTATAAAATAATTGTTTACATTTAATATGCCTAGTTGTAAGGTCTTCTGAGTTAGGGCCAAATACAATAGCAAATACAATAAAAATTCTACAAGATCCCACAACATCCAAGTCACAACACTAATCCTAGCTAGTCCAAATCTGCACTCTAGTAGAAACCTCCAAGGAAGATCTCAACTTGTGCTTGCAAGCCCACCAAGAAATCTCCTTGTTTTCCAAGCCACAATTACTAACTCTTCAAATTTCACTCCTACACTTCATCCTCTTCCCAAGCTGGATGATCATTCCATGAATAAATGAATCCCCAAAATACTCCACAAGACCCCCTATTTATACTTGCCAAAAAAACTTACAAAACATTCTAGAACATTACAAAATAGAAAGGTTGACCCAAATATGGTCTACAAAAATCCCAAGATAAGATCTAATCATAAACATCATGATAAAAATTAATCTTGCAAGTTGATTCATGTTAAGAAACAAAACAAAAAAAACCCATCCAAAATGATGACACTCAGCATCAATAGGAACGATTAGCACTACTGCAAAGTGAGATGGGATAACATGCTAAACTGAGTGTTAACATGATGTGGGATAACTTCAACTCAGTTTAAACTGCAAAATTACTAGCACTCGACAATTGTTACGACTCAACAATGACTGTAACTTGACAACAACTAGAAAAATGAACACAAATGAGTAGGATAACATGTCAACCTAGGATGCTCCTACATCAGACAACCCAAGTTTGAAAAGATGTTCTAGAAGCTAGAAGAACATCTTCTAGGATTCAACAAATATATCCCAAACTAGTTCTTCACATACATTTCCTCCAAGTCTTCAACTTGCACACTCTTTCCCTTTTTTTTTCTTCTTCTTCTTCACATCCATCATAGGTGTTCCATAGATCTACTTTTAATGCTAATTTCCAACCTTCTCAAAATCTACCAACTCAACTTAGCTTCCAATACTTAGGTTTCTCCTATTGAGCTCTTCATTTTGCAAAGGAATCAGGGAAAACTTCCTGCCATCTTTCTCAACAATAAACACATTTCTGACACAATCATGCACAACCTTGCAATCACAATACCAAGGTCTACCAAGTAACACATAACAAATGTTCATATCCACAATATCACACAACACTTGATCCTTATACTACCCAATCTTGAAATCAATAAGGCATTGCTCCCTCTCTTCCAAATGATGCTCACCTTGCAACCTACCAATCCTATAAGGATAAGGATGTTTCACTCTCTTCAAACCAAGTTTCTAAACCATATCCTCAGCAAAAAAATTATCAATACTATAACCATCCACAACCACCTTGTAGACTTTGCCACCAGACTTACAACAAGTCCTGAACAAACTAGTCCTCTGATAAGAATCCAATGTTCTCTAATCCACCAGTATTCATCGAGCCAACATATTCTCTCCTTGCTCAAGCTGACTATGCTAGACTTCAATATCATTAACAATAATAGCTATCCTACGAATTGAACATTCAAAAGATCTATGCCCTTCTTTACCACATTTGAAACAATTACCTCTAAACACACCTCCACCTATCCTCCATTTCTGATTAGTAGGTTTTGGTTCACCTTCTACACTCAGTTTAGCTTGTGCCAAGCTATCTTGCTTCTCCTTTTCTCTAGGATTACCTTGATTCTTCCTCTTTAGCTTCTCTTCTACTCTTAAAGAATACTAATAAGCATCCTCCACCAAAGAAATATTCATCATACCAACCTCATCTTGAATATTGAATCTTAAACCATTTATGTACCAAGCTACCTTCTCCTTTGATAATTCTCTATACCCAAAGGAAATAGTCAACTTGTAGAACTCCTTTGTATAATCCTTCATAGTCATATCCTTCTATTTTAGATTTTGCAACCTCTTAAACAACTCAAGTTCATAATCAATAGGAATGAACTTAGGATGAGGTTTAGTTACCATCAATCTCCATCTAGAGATCTTCATTTCACCTTCCTCCTTTCTATCTCTTTGCAGTTCATTCCAAAAAAGAGCAACATATCCCTTCAACTTAGTTTGTGCCAACATCACTTTGAGTGGATCCTCAATATCCTCAAGCTCAAAGTAGTCTTCCAATTCACCAATCCAATAAATCAAATCTTTAGGATTCAAAGTACCTAAAAAATTATCTAAACATCCATTTTATTCTTTAGCTTCAATTGAGATCCAGGTCAAGCAAACTGACTAGCCCTAGTTCCAATAGGTCTCTCCACATTATCAATTATGTCCTCATCACTCGATCTAGCAACTTTAAAGTTTTTAATAACTTCCTCATAACTACCTTCAGTACCCACATGCCTATGTACACCACCTAAAGCACTCATAATTTTAGCAATCATGTCACACTTCATCAATGCAATCTTAGATCTAAACTCTTATCTCATCTTCTTTGAGATTCATTTTTCCAAAGCATTACTAAGATCATCAATCACCCTAGGGTCCAATCTTCTTGGAGGCATCTTCCAAGATTTTTGCAAACCCTAAGAAAAATCAAGAAGATTAATTGGCTCCACAAATCAACCTTCTCCAACCCACGATCTTGGTGCAAATTGCCTCAGCTTTGATGATCTATCTATATGCTCAAGAATAACCTTCACTTTGATACCACCTAATGTAGTGCAAGGTAGGAGAATCCCCAAAGAAGATGTCCTAGCCCCTAGCAATATAACCACATAGTGGAAACACAACACAAGATAACAACAATGCAATATTTGATACCAAATCACAACTCCTTATTTATAAAATGACTATTTACATGCAATATGCCCAGTTGTAAGGCCTTTTGGGTTAGGGAAAAATACAATAGAAAATACAATAATAGTTCTACAAGATTTCTCAAGATCCAGCTCACAACTCTCATCCCAGCTAGTCCAAATCTGCACTCTAGTAGAAACCTCAAAGGAAGATCTCAGCTTGTACTCGCAAGCCCACCAAGAAATCTCCTTGTTTTCCAAGCCATAGCTACAAGCTCTTCAAATTTCACTTCTACACTTCATCTACTTCCTAAGCTAGATTCTTATTCCATGAATAAATGAATCCCCAAAATACTCCTCAAGACCCCTTATTTATACTTGCCAAAATGGCTTATAGATCATTCTAGAACATTACAAAATAGAAAGGCCAACCCAAAGATGTTTTGTACACATCCCAAGACAAGATCTAATCATAAATGTCATGATCATAATTAATCCCACAAATCACTTGCATTAAAAAACAAAACATAGAAAATACATCCAAAATGCTGACACTCAGCATCAACAGGAACACTTGGCACTATTTTAGAGTGAGATGGGATAACATGCTAACCCAAGTGTTGACATGGGATAACTTCAACTCAACTTAAACTACAAAATTATTGGCACTCGGTAATTGTTCCAACTTGGGAATGATTGTAACTTGGCAACAAATGGAAAAATGAACACAAATGAGAAGGATAACATGTCATCCCAGGATGCTTTTGCATCAAACTTCAAGATCTCCATCTGATTCTTCTTCTTCTTCACTATCAACTTGTTTTCCTTTTGAGTTTCCTCCTTTTCTAAAAAGGGTTAGTTTTTCTTTGAATGTAGATTCAAGATTTTTAGAAGAATGAGCACAGTTCTCAAAGTTATCTAACTCAAAAATAGTCAATTTTCCCACAAGAGTATCTAGGGTTGAATCATGTGCTAGACTGCATCTCATCTTTTGAATAGTTGAAAATCTAATTGAATAAATAGGAAGAAGAGTTCTTATTACCTTGTTGATTATTGTTTCATCATCAAATTTACCTCCTATAGCTCTAATGGCACTTACACTTTCTTTAATCCTCTTACTATACTAGGTAATGTTCCCACCTTCTTTCATTTTCAATCATTCAAACTTACCTCTTAAACTTTCTTTCTTGGTTCTTTACACATTTTTGTCACCTCCAAAGACTTTCTGTAGCTTTTCCCACATATCAAATGCAACAAGATAATCTTTGACTTTATCAAATTCAAAATAGTTCAAAGAGAATGTAATATCAATCATCATAATATTGTGATCCTTTGCCTCTTTTATTTTTCCTACAGTCATAGGTTTGGGTGGTGGCACATCTTTATTCTCCAAGTAGAACACACCAACATCATTAATGATTGATATATGTAGCTTCATCAACTCCTCCCATGCTAAAAAGTTTTCTCTATTTAGCTTAGGGATCTCCCTTTTGTAAGGCATCTTGATCTTTAGCTTAGTTCCTCAAAACGTTTCCTAGAAACACCAACTTCTCTAATACCAATTGTTGGAAATGTAAGAGTGTAACTGAGAGGGGAAGGGTGAATCAGTTACCACAAAAAAAACCCTTGTCCCTTAGATGTAAAAAAAAACTTCCACTAATCATGCAATACTGACTATCTCAATTAACATTAGAATTTTACTGTCACTTGACTAGCAAAGAAATCTTAAGATTTACTAATCTATTATAACCTTAAGTAACTTAATTGTAGAAACATAAAGCATAGGAAGATAACATCAAAACAAATGACACCATGATTCAATGTAGAAATCTAATTTGGGAAAAACTACCTTGCAACTAGTCACAATAACTTTCACTATTCTAAAGTGAGCCCTATTAGGAGCCAACCATGTTAAAGGTTACAAAATATACTATGAAGCATGATTCTATTAAAGGATTTAGATCACCCTATTAGATTTGGTCTGGTTAGAGATCTTCAAACACTTCAATCTTGAAATGTTACATTGTTAGAGGATTTACAACATGACCATTAAGTCAACTTTGTTAAGAGATTTCTTTTCTTCTACAGTGGTTAGAAAGTAGCAACAATTTGACATGATTTATGAAGAAACTTTCTTTTCAAATTCAAATCTCTATTTTGGCTTGACCTCTAGATCCTTCTTGATTAGATGTTCTTCGCATCTTGTCTTCCACACTTTCCTTCACTCACATATCCATCTTATTTTATTTTTTGTTTGTACATTTTATCCTCACAACTTGACATTTCTTATATATCATAAGATAGGAAAGGTCAGCTTGAATACCCTTTCAAAACATCAATAAACATCCAAATAGTTGGCCTCAATTAATCAAATGTTTGACGAATGGATAATGTTGTCACTCAATCAATACTATGCTCGGTTGAAACTATGACTCCTTCGATGCTTGACCACTCGATCAATACTACACTCCTTTTGATGCCCAACCAATCAGTCAATATTGCACTACTCTTGATGCTCAATCACTTGGTCAATACTACAAGTAGGAATCCTTTTATTAACCAACTTATCGGTCAATACTAGAAAGTCTTCTTTACTCAACTGCCCAGTTAATACTGAGATGTACAAGGTTAATACTACAAACTTTATGTTTCTCAGTTAATACTTATATTTGTATAAATATCAATGATAATATACAATTAAAGAATTTTTTTCAATAAATAACTACAATAGAATATAGTTATTGAGCCTCTATAATTGCATTTTCTACCATTTAAGCCTCCTTAAATAAGATAACTAAGTAGGTTCACACTTGCAATGCATATAGCTTTCATATAACAAAAAATATCACATAAATCATAAACAAAAACTTGAATTCAAGGATTTACATACACCCCTCTTGAAATGATACTCTATTACTACTAGATGCATACCATAAACATGTTGACTAAAATAGGTTTGAGATAGGTTAGACCATCATGATAAATACAACAATCCTTGGGCACATGAACATATAAGAATGATCTTTGATACCAATAATTATGATGAAAATGATAGGAAAAGTTATAGGGAATAAAATTAAAGAATCAAATGCATCTCAAAGGATTGACTCAAAAACATGACCCACTAGAATAATGTACACTAACACTAGAGAAAAAATTATAAAATAATTACTGTTGAGTGAACAATAAAATGCAAGGCCTGATACATAGGCTATCTATGAAAGATTATAAATATGCAACCAATTGATACACCAAGTTGTTTGTACACAACCATCGATACACCTAAAGTTGAGAGAAATATGTTGACATCAATAATAACAAAAAAACCTGCATTCTAATTATATACCCCTTTTTGTTGATGGTAACTATCATCAATAACAAAGAGCATAATAATATCACTAGAATCAATACCAAAAAATCTCCCCCTTACAAAAATGAAAAATGGTCAAGAAAATGAACTTCTCCCCTTGATTAAAACACTTTTTCCCTTTGTGAGGAAGAATAGATCAACACTAATCTATAAATATGTGTATGCATAGATCTAGTAGACCAATGCCCACATTTGTGCAAACTAATGAGCACTAGGATTGGGAAAAATTCCCAACTTCACCTGAGATGCTCAAAAGTAGCTTTGGGCAAATATTTTGTAAATATGTCTTCAATCTTCTCCTTTTTCAATATTTAATCCAACATAACTTATCTACCCTCAACCTTATCTCTAATAAAATGAGATCTCATATCAATTCATTTTTCCTATGATATATTACCAAATTCTTTGACATATAGATCAAACTAATATTATCATAGAGTATAGGAACTGGCTTAGAAAAATTATTCATATCTTCTTCAAATATTCCTTCATGAATAATAGTTGTGTACAATATGAGGATTCTGCAATATGTTTTGATTGAACTATTGAAAGAATTACAAAATCCCATTTCTTTTCCAACCAAGCAACTAGAAAAGAGCCAAGAAAGAAGTATCCCTCACTAATACTCT
Source organism: Cupressus sempervirens (assembly GCA_028749045.1). NCBI lineage: Eukaryota > Viridiplantae > Streptophyta > Pinopsida > Cupressales > Cupressaceae > Cupressus > Cupressus sempervirens. The sequence goes on along the minus strand of CM053786.1, from coordinate 689,349,239 downwards.
CTGGTCATCCAAATATTCTACCCAATCATCATATGCATATGATTTTAATGTGAAATTTCATCCTTTTGGATATCATAACCCATAATTTCTAGTCCATTTCAAGTATCTGAAAACCCTCTTCACTTATGCAAACTGATATTCTTTTAGTTCTTTTAGAAATATAGTTTCCAACATACTCCATATATGATATCTAGTATAGAGATAGTTAGATAAAATAAACCTCAAGTTATTGAACTATCCTTACATCAGTTTTTGATGAGTCATCATCCTTAGTTAACTTATAGTCAGTAAGAATAAGATTGCTTACTAACTTTGAATTTTCTAAGCCAAACTCATTCAAAAATTCCTTTACATACTTGGATTGAGAAATAAAACTACCTTTTCTTTTCTAATTCACTTCCAATCCAAGTGTTAGTGAACAATTTTTTCCTTTGAAGTATTAACTAATTCTTGACTCTATTCCCAAATTAACTGATTCTTGACTCTATTCCCAAATTTAGGAGAAACACACACGTGCACACACACACACACACACAAAGAAAAAAACAAAAAAAAAAAAGAGTCCCTTTAATAGCGAACTCTCTATATTTGACATTTGCACCTTCTAGACTTGAAAGATCTTGTAGAATAAATCTTTTTTTTAAATAATGATTTTCACAATTACTTTTGACCAGAAAGTACAAGGAAAAAAACTCAATTCATAACAATGAAAAGAATGTGCAGAGTGAAAACCAATTCAAATTTCACAACAATGATTAGCCACATGACTAATTAGTACTATGAATTAATCTTCAACAAATACGATTAAATGAAGGCTACTCTACTATTCTAGATTCAAGATCAACATGTAATGCAAATAATGAACCAGATTTACATACATCCACTCCCACACAAAAATGACAAGTATGCTTCAATAAATCATATTTTTTAACAACCAAGATTCATAGCTAAAACATATAATCTCATATATTATTGTATACAAAAAGCTAGTTAAAACCAAGTTTTAATATCTAGAGAGACGACCCTCTCAAAATCTCAAAATCATGCTTATATAGGCACACAAGGTTTTATGATTCAATTTTTAAAACTAAATCCTTGAGGAGTTACAAACTAACATACTTTTAAAAATTCTTTAAAACCACTAATTAAATGAAAGACTACTAAGGAGATTAAACCCTAAATCCTATCTAATTAGGTTTTAGTTGTGATAGCATAATTGAATCGCTGCTCCAAATTTTCATGAAGTCTTCCATCCATGTCCTTCCACTTTTATAAGTGGCAATGAATTTGAACAACTCCTTTAATAGGGGCACTCTGATCTAATCCAGTCTTAGTTTCCACATTCACTCAATCCTATGGACATGGTCCATCTTATTTTCATGTGCTTCTAAATAATATGTGCATAAAATCATCATGGAGTTTGTGCGTGCAATGGTGGTTAAACCCATGACCATCATATCTCAAATTTCTTTTAGTATCTTCATTTTTTCCTGAAAGGATATCAATACCACTTGGGTTCCCCTATCAGGTTTATCTTAATTTTCCATGATCTTAATATCAATACACTTGATGTCATTGTCCAAGATATTTTTGAGACATTCCATGTCCCTCTGCAACTCTAATGTTTCCTCAATGCCTTGCTCGATGGTTATATTTCTCCACTCTAAATTGGCTTTCACAATGCACTAAAAATAAGCATCCACAATAGAATCAAAGATATTTGTCAAGAAATTAGTAGTACCATAAGTTTGGACCTCTATAAGCTAGATGATATACTTATCCCACTTCACTTTGTCATCTTCCCACACATTTAGTTTAGACTCCAATCCTGCTACCATCTTAGCTTCTCATGCTTTAGTTTTGGCAACTTCAAAGATATAACTCACTCACCCCATTGGCCATCATAGTATCCACCCATTCATTACAGACTCTAGACACCAATCTATCCCTTTTAACTTGATCAATGAATGTTTTATTAGTTGGGGAAGTAACATCTACTACAAAAGCAGTAGTTGGGATGGCTAATGCATCAGGATTCTGGAGGACATGGAAATAATTTTCCATTAACTATATGCTCTACCTCATTTCCTCTTTTTCTTTCTAGATCTTCCAAATATTGTGTTCAATTTTCTTATTAGTAACATTAAATATTTTCATGTCAATAACCCTAGTCACCATTCGAAGGTCAGTCCTTTCCACCATGAAGTTTTGTGGCTAGACTTCTTCCTACTTTTTGTCACTGGTAGGCTTGTAGATGTCAGCTATCCTATGACCTATTTTATTATCCACATATAGCATAGCTTTAAATTTATTTTTCATAATTTTTGGAGTCCTACCAAGTTATTTTCTTACCATATCCTCCAGCGGAAGGTTGATGGGAACTATGCTTCTCTTCTTACTAACCGAGAGGTTGAACCAATCAGGAGTGGAAATATAACCTTGGGTTTGGGTGCTTTGAAATCCTATTGGGTTCCTAACAACTAGTGAATTTTTACTTAGAGTATTAATTTCATCATTCACCTGCTTGTTTAGATGTATCTAGCCTATCACTTTCACAAGACTCTTGGTGATGAACTCTAAATTTGGCTCTCTTTCACTAGGCTCCTTATCTAGAATTACTATAAATTCCTTATCCTTTTTTCCCTTTCTAACTCTGGGAGTAGGTTATCCTTCTTGGTTCCTAAATTTCAACTTGAAATGGCTTCTTTTTATGGGGTTTAGCTTCTTGTTTTAAAACTTTTTCACCTTCAAGGGAATAGGATGCAACCTTATTAGTATTAGAAGGTGGTATCATTGAACTAGAACTACTTGAGGTCATCTATGAGGTATTCTCTGTTTCTTTTCATCTCAGCCACATTTTCATTTTAAGCCAAACTTTAGTTATGTTGATTAGAGGAATAGTTATAACATGAAATTATTACTCTTCTAGCTTATCCCCATCTAATCTTGACATAGGAAGGACTTCAACTTGTTCTACATACATAGGGTTAAAGACCTCTTCATTACCTATTTCTTCAATTCCTAAGACTTTCATTGGGATCTGAATTCCAAAATTTTCTTAGTTGTAAAATGAGATCAAAACCTCTTCCTTACTTCAAAGATCATATTTAAAGTCCACCCAATAGCCTTCCACACAAGATTCATGAACAAATGAAGGGTTGATTTCAAATTGGGAATTGGAAAGTTTCTCACTATCAAACTTAGGTTAGGAAGAGTATGATTACAATTTTATAGTTTTTAGTTCTTCTTTGAGATAGAAGGCATCTTGGATAATTTTTTAATGGTAAAGGCCGAGTTCAATAGGGAAAATGTACCCTAAACTTGATCTAATCTTGCAATTCTTATCAACATTTGTAACTTGATGACATAGTTCAATCAAAGAATATCTATCTAAATAATATCTAGGTAGCTTCAAAGGCTTCCCTTGAAAACCTCCAACTCTTTGATAAGTGAATTTGGGGAGCTATATAAAATAGATATCATAAATTTTAATCAATTTCATGCCTTCTCTAACAACCTTTTGTTTTCTTTGCATTGCAATTCAAACACCAATCTAGCCAAAAAAGTATCTTGAACCTTTTATAAATCTTCAAAAAAATATTTTTCTATGGTAACAGACCGTGATAATCATAAATGGACATTTTATCTACCCATATCTCATGGGGAAAATTCTTCCAATCTCTGCAACAAACAAAAACATAGAACAAATAGGATAACATATAAAACCTTGAAGTCCCAAAGATTTGAGAAAGCTCTTCATGTAGCCTGTCTACAATGATTTTAGCCTAGTCAATATACTTGTCCTTGTCAAGAACATCCTAGATGAGGAAATACATCTAGTTTTCCTACAAGGTGTATGCATTTCTCTTCACCCTATTATGGACATTGATCACATCTTTAACCTTTCGTATCATGTGTTCTTTGGTAAGGAGCCTTGGCAAGCGAGATCCACCTTTCTTGGGTTTCACCAACTAGTTTTTAGTGATATTGCTATTATGATCCTTGCAATTAACTTTGAATTGGGAATATGATAGGTTGATAGTCCAGTCCTAATATACTTCTTTGGGTGGAATTTGTAGGGATCCCATAATGGTAACATAGTTCAGATAAACTATAATTTCACCATTAAAATTCTTGATACACTTCTCAGCTGCATCATATTTGTCTCTGCATTCTAATATTAGTCCAAGGTAGGGTATAGCTTTAGGAAAACCAATGAATTAGATATGACCACTTTCAGACACATGTTCAACCATGGAACCTAGATGTGCATTCTTGAACCTTCCTGCTACCTTTTCAATTCCTTCATCCACAAGGGTTGTGTCTCCTAACTGTAGTAAAAATCTCATCAAAGGGAAAAGTTTCTTCTCCTTGGTTACTTTAAGGTGTGGGGTAGCCATGGGAATACATAGGTTTGTTCCCACAACACTAGACAAGATGCAAAAAGAAACCAAAGAATCTTTTAAACATACCAAAAGAAACAAAGTAGGAAATTTAGGTGAAGAAGGAAGACTCGCCATGTTTGGATTTCACAAAGGAACTTTTGACACAGGCACAATTTAATATTCACCTCTGGTTCCAAGAAGATACACTAGATTTTCTTTATTCAATACATTTTTGGTTTTTTTTCTAGAATAGGGTTTTTTTTTGGGTAATACATACCTAGAGGACATGCACACTAAATTATCGAGGAAAGTACCAATTTGTCATTATCTCTTACTCATTTATGAGTTCCTTCACTTCTACATGTACTAAAAAATTTATCCTACCAACACCTTAAATAATTGGTATTAATTGCATGTCTTTTCATCATTTTTTACAAGATTGAATAACTTTTTACTGTCACATATCTATAGGCAGGGTGGCTCTTAAGCTCAATAATGTTGAATCTTTTAACCATAACATAATTTATTCAAGATTCAAGTTCATCCCATCAAGAAATGTTAGGATAAAGTGTTCCCTAACATGTCGTACAAAATTATTAAGTAACATACTCTTGATCCACAAGACCATGAACTTGAACTAACCTCAAGTGGTTTAAGCTTCAAGCTTGATAGAGCACCAAAATCCACTATAAAAAAATATATCTTCATGTTGAGTGTGTAATACTAAAATGATGAATAAAAATAAATTGAACTTTGAACTAATAGGTTCAAGGCTCAACTTCAAGGCTCTAACTCTATAAAGGTTGATCTGAAGAAATGTTTCTTGACACTTTGTACGATGACTCTAAACCTTTGAACTTTGAACTTTGAACTTTGAACCAAAAGATTAAAGGTCAAAGGTTAAAATTTCTTATCCAAGATTCTTTTAAAATATTCAAACAAAATAAGAGAAGCAAGTTCAAAACATGGCTAACAGTTGGCTTTGACTAGGGATTAGGTTTGTATATGACTTAAAAGGGACTCAAAATCTCTGGTTTCACAACTAACATGACTAAACAAAGAGAAATAAAAAATAAAAACCCAAAGAAAATAGCACTATGACACAATAAAAAATTATATATACTATATACATAGGTGAAGAGGGATCCTTATAGTTGATACAATTTCAAATCTTGTCCATTATAAGATAGGGGCATCTTCATCCCACCTTGATATTTTAGTTTGAAGGAGTTTTGGCCAAGCACCTAACTGATCTTAAAAGGGTCTATCCAAAGTGATTCAATATTTTTATGGGATCCTTGGGGCTCTCTCCTTCTATCATTTACCATGAACCTTCTTGACTCGTGCTTGGTGGCTTGTGATGTGATCTACTATGTTCTCCCTTTCTTCTTTAATATTTGTACGATAAAATATTGTTTTCTCAAGAGGAATTTGAAATATCTCATCTTCTATTACCTTCTAAAGTTTAGCCACAACTAGTTCAAGGAGCAATGATAACTAAGCCTCTACTCCATATACTAAATCAAAAGGGGTAATTCCTATAGCTCTCTTCAAGGATGTTCTATTAGCCTATAAAGATTCAAATAGCTTCTTGTGCCAATCTCTAGTGCTCTCACTGGCCAACTTGTTCATGATAGTAATGAGATTTTTATTAGTAGGATTTTCCCCACCATTCCCTTACAAAAAATAGTTTGAGAAGTGTGAAATATGGATACCATTTTCATAAAAAAAGAGTTGCAATTCATTAGAGGAAAATTTATGAGCATTATCAGCTACTACTTTAGTTGGTACTCCAAACTAGACCAAATCATTTTTTTTAGAAAGTTGCACACTACTTCGAAGGTATTCTTTTTCACTAGGACAACTTCAACCCATTTGGTAAAATAGTTTTTTGCTGTCAAAATATGAGTGTTCCTAACACTTGAAGGAGGATTTAGAGGCCATAAATGGCTCTTCAATAATTATAGGTCTTAAAGGAAATGCCACTAACTAGGGTTTACTTGAAAAAAACCTAAACTTATCACACTGGCTTACCCACTTATATGCATCTTTGAACATATTGGGCTAGTAATATCCATTTCTCAAGATCTTGAAGGGTGTGACTATAGATGAATAATTCCCTCCATATGCTTCACTATGGAATGCTTGTAACAACTTCTTCTATTGGTCACTGTCAACATACTAGAGGAACATGTTGTCTAATCATGTTTTATTCAAGACATCATCAATGAACACATATTTAGAAGACTTCAACCTTATGGATCTTTTCTCTTGACTAATAAGATACTTGGGGCTCTCAACATAGGTGATGTAGTATGCAATATCTGAGAGCCATGTATCCTTCAAGGTCACTAACAATTTTAGTGGTTCATCTCTTACAATAGGCTCTTTCTTTACACCATTAATTTGCATAAACCTTGTTCCCTCACAAGTTTGGTAAGCTTGATTTCTAGATCAAACTCTTGAACTCATGCCACCCAAGTCACTCTACTTCTTGCAGCCACCTTCTATTGAGTAATAATGCTCTTGACCATGGAATTGGGGATAAATACTAATGAATTGAAGTGAAAAATGTAATAGTGAAATTGCTTTACTACCTTTACTACATAAAATATCTGCTTCTTTGTGAGAGAATATATAAACTCATGGTTATTTAGAGGAACACTCATGAAAGAGATAGGAACTTCCTTATCTTACCATTCTTCTACAACAAGATGGATGATATGGTGTCCTTGTTGGATTAAAAATATATTATAAAATAATTTGTATAGTTTGGGTGTACCAATATTATGGCCTACACAATAGAATTTTTAACTTCTTCAAAGTCTTAGTGTATCCTTTATCCCATTTGAAATTCAACTTCTCACTTAGCATAGTAGCAATAGGTTTGGTGGTTTTTGCAAAATTTGGCTTAAACCTTCTTAGAAAGTTGATTTAATGAAAGAGAGAGTATACCACACTCCTATTTGAGGGAAAGCATATGGATTTCCTAAACTCATTTAGGATCACTTTTAATGATATCCTTTGATACTAAGTGTCATAGAAACTTATCTTTGGTGATACAAAATATAGAATTCTTTGGGTTCAAAGAAATCTTGTATTTTGTACATCATTGAAGGACCATTCTCAAATCACAAAGGTATTTATTCCTCCTTCTATAAAAATAGTCATCTTATGCAAGTAAATCAAAATCACCTTATCCAAGAGATGCACAAAAGATGATTTTATTTCCCTTTGACAAGTTGCACCCATATTTATCATCCCAAAGGGCATGTGACAGTAAGAAAAAGTGCCCCAGAGAATGGTAAAGGTTGTCTTGTGTTGGTCATCTACAACCACACTGATATGATTATACCCCAAAACTCCATCAAGCATGGACATCATTTCAAAGCTAGAAATATTCTATAAGATGTGGTCCATATTTGGTAATGCAAAGTTATCCTTCAGGCTTTCCTGGTTCAAGTTCCTTATTCTACACAGATTTTGATTTCACTACTCTTTTTTTAGACTAGCACTATATTGGCTATCCATGTAGAGTGATGTATGGGGTATATTATTCTTTTCTTCAGCATCTTATCTACTTCTTTGAATATGGAATCTACTACATTAGGATTATAGTTCCTCACCTGCTACCTAAATGAGGTTTCTCTAGGTTTTAGTAGAATCTGGTGCTTGAACTATGTAATGCCCCGCCAAGGGATCCAAAGAATTAACCTAGAATTTCACTAAGTTTGGTAACATTTTTTTTTTCTTTTTTAAATTACATGAAAGTAATTACCACATATAACTTATTCACAATAACAGAAGCAATAGCAATGTCCATCTAAAGAGTAAACATAACATACACAACATATTACATTCTTTAAGATCCCTTAACGTGAATTACATACATGTTTCTATCTAGTACAACATCCACATGAAATAATAATGATAAGTCCAATGTTTATACGTTACATCTCAAATACTCAATCATCCACTGTACATGTCACAGGGTATGACAAGCTCAAAAGAATATACATATGTAAAATATAGTACATCACTCTATTCTAATCTATGATACATCAAAGTAAAGATAATCACATGATACATCCATCATAAGATCAAACATAATAAACTAAGTGCACAGTTCCTCCCAACCGTTAATAGCATCATTAGACCATCGTGGGCCCTAGCCATCCCTTCGTGCGTAACATCCCAAATCACCGAAGAGATCATCGACATTAACATAGTAGGAATTCACTCCTAATAAATACAACATCATATGTAGAAGTAATCTAACATGCAAATATAAGCTTAAGATAACATCATCTAACATATGCTAATCATCAATGAAAGGATACATATCCACCATCACGAAGGACGCTTCAGCCACGATGTCTCAATGAAACTCAAATGATAAGAGTGGAAAATACACTACCACCCGACCGCATGGTACCTAAGTGGTCCACTCCCACCGTGCTGAGGAGATAATCTCAAGTCCCAAATAGGATACCAAAATCACATAGCATAAGTCTCTAAAGTCTAGGAATCCTAAAAGTATACTAACTCAAAGGTTCCAATCACAAAACAGACATCTACTTCCTAGAGGCACACAATGACATATAGGAACCTACTATGCAAGCAGGAAAGTGTCATCGCATTTATCTCGTACAAGTTACCCTAGTAGTTAGCTAAAGTCCACGGGTCCATACAGATCTCATGTGGCCACTAGTATCCTCTCATACTAACAAGGCATACTATGGAATGTAAGGTCGCAACCATGCATTCTCACTACTCCCATCCTAGCCTATACAAGCACTCAAGGCATAGGCGAGAACTAAAACTCTTATCTTTTTAGGTTTATTCAGTTAGTATTAAGTGTGAATGTTATCAGTTGTTAATTGAACTTACAATGAGTTACCCTGGCAGCCTCTTAGGGCCCCGGCCCCCATTGCAAGCCACTTCCTGACACTACATGCAGATATCCTACCCTAATGCTCATGGTTTCATAAATCATCAATATCACCAAAGAAAATCCATAATAAAATCATCAAAGATCCATAATAAGAATCATCAAATATCCATGATAAAATCATCAAATATGCATAAAAGCATCAAATCTCCATGAGCAACATCTATAGAAAATCATGACCACAACAACTTTCTATTGGTAACTGAAATGTCCCTTTTCTGATTTTTCATGATATTTCCAACCTCTAATCAGATCTTTAAAATCAAACAACTAATATCACAAAGATCCTCCAAATTTCTCATGAAACCCCAAATCGGGTATGCCAGAAATTGTGCCAAAAGCTTCACAGCTTCACCAATTATTAATAAATATGAAATTGGAAATTTTTACAGAACTTTCAGCAGCATAACAGCCTAAAAATTGACATTTTTAGATCCGTACAGCCTTTACACAACAGCTCAAAAATGTAGGACCAAAACTATGCTCATCGGGCTCTTGAAATAGCACAAAATATGCCCGGAAACACCACAAGAACACTAATAATCTATCTCAAAAGTTTAATCACGTCCCAATATATATATTCAGCTCTATTTTAACAGCTTAAAGTATAAAATACAGCAGCAACCAAAACTGATATGAAATACTCAACCGGAAACACCAAACTCTTACAAAAATACACCCGGAAACTCACAAATCTGCACTGTTCAGCACAAAGGCAAACTCTGTATGAGCATGCACATGGAATGGCTTCAAACTCCCGTCCTTAGCCTTCCTGGAAACCTGCAAACTCCCGTTCTTGGGTCTCCCTGGAAACCTGCAAACTCCCGTTCTTGGGTCTCCTTCTCCACAGGTTTGGCAGCCTCTGAAGAATAACAAAGAATGAGTGAAAATCAAGTCTGGAATCCCCCCCAAAATGCCTCCAAACCTCTTTAAAAAGGGCATAACTGTAACTCACGTCCAAGAGAGGTTAATGAAACATATTTTAATAATAATTATCATTTATTAGTCCAACGGTTTCCAAAGATTAACTCCCTTTTTCCGAAACTTCACTTTCTTGGGCCTGCCTGTCTTAGCAAAGATTATTATTTTTTAATTATTTGAAAAGGGGACATGACAAGTCCTCCCCTCCCAAACATTGCTTGTCCTCAAGCAATGGCTGAACAATAAACCAATCAATCCTCCTGGATCCCAAATGTAGTCATGAACTATACTACTACCAATTAACACAGACTCTTGCAAGATCCTCTGCAATATGACCAAGAGGAATCCATAATCAAACTGGCAATTATAGCTCAACCAAACTCCAAAATCACCATTACCACAGTCAAAAAGCCATGAGACACAAACTCTTAGAATATCAAAACCCAAGTAAAGTGGACTACCAACATAGTAAATACCATCAATGCATTCCACTGGCCTATATGGAATGTACAATCCAACTCTGCAACAATGGTGAATGCTCTCAAATGAAACTATACCAAGTATGGAGAATCCACACACTGTACAACTCCTGCAGTCAACACAACTCTGTAGATCATTGGCCACTATCTCATAACCATAACTCCCATGCACCCCTGATGGTGAAAAGCCATCACAAGATAAACAACAAGAAATGGAACCCAAACCAAATTTTCCTGCCATCAACTCCTCAGCATAAGGATCAATTGTTAACTGATGTACATACCCTGCAATATAATGTTGATTAAAAAAACCAACCTCAGTCAACAGCTCACCATGAACAAGTGATACAACCCACTGTGATTGATCACTAGCTAAGTCAGGAGATGTCATAGCCAAAGGAGTAGAATCAATAACAACACTTGCTGAAGCATCACTCCAAAACTCCTGCTCTAAGTCATGTATTATCAAGCTATCAACTACAAAACCTGTTGCCATGTCGTGCCCATCACAACTCTCATCTCGAGGCATCAAACTATTCCATAACTGATGATAAGCACTAGGAACCAAAGTACATCTCTGTATCATAATCTCATCAACATGGTCATCAAAGGTAAATTGATGAGCGTACCTCACAGTGTAATGCCGATAGAATGCGCCAATCTCAGTCAGTGGCTCAGACTGTAATCCAGATGAAACTAACTGCAATTGATCATCAACCATGTTGGAACTGACTACTACCTCCAAAGATATCACCAAGGGAGTAGTATTACTAGCAGGAACCATGCCAACTGTCGACTCACCAACATCACACATGACCTTTGATACATCTCTAGTCTCTGTGCCTTCAGTACTAGAGGCCACCACCCTGTCAGGCATACAATAATCTGCTACAATACCCAACTCAACTAAACCTGACTCTAGTGGGAATGAACCTGATATGCCAATGTTAGTATCAAGGATGGATGCATCCCCATCTCCACTATCTCTAACAATCTCAGCCATGGACATCCTCGAATCACCAAACACCATAGCTTGTGACTGTATAGAATCAGATAAAGACTGTAGTCGCTCTAACTCCATGGTCACCTTAGCCAAATGAAACTGTGACTCCTTGAAAGCCAACTGTGTACTCTCAAGAATCTCAGAAGTCACCTCAAGCTGCTCAGTAAGCTCACTCACCTCATCTTCCTTGGCCAACAATGCATCATATGCTGTACTGCCCCACTCCATAAGATAATCTCTGTCGGCTACCAACTACATATAATTTTGTCTCAAAATCTGAATAGCCTCCCATAAAGAGTGGATCTCTGTCAAGGAAAGATAACTTCCTCCCTGCTCATCACTAGTAGGAGAGCCCCATCCATAAACTGCTAACAACTGACGAGCAGCATCGAAATGTTGGCAAGTGATAGCAATGTCTTGGTCACTAACTCTCAACTGATTAGACACATGATGGCACTGGCTTGACTGTCTCCTACAAACCTCCTCTGATGCACTGTCTGAAGGAGTGTCCTCAAAGTTACTAGTCTCTAGAGTATTACCATCCATATCCTGTGAATCAAATCTAAAGCTCATATCAACATACGGAGTATCAAAAACATTAGCATTGCTGTCCAACTCCTCTGTACCCAAGGAAACTAAGTCTTCAAAACTGCCCACTGCATCCTCCTGGATGTCATCAATGCCAATATGATCCTGGGACTCATCTATACACACTACCAAATATGAAATATCATCAACACATTCCAGCAAGTATGGTCGACTGGATATATGAACAAAGCCCCACATTGGTGTATAAAAACTAATACCAACATCAAACAAGATACTGGCACAAGAAAAGACAACACCATGTAATCTGCTAATCAAATCCATGATAGCACCCAAAAAAACACTGCTACCAAAAAGTGTTAAAGATCTCCAGTCAACTGAATCCCAAATGCCAATATAACAATCTCGAGTCCATATCCGTAAACTAGAATCAACTGGTAACTCCAGCAAACTCCTCACCTGAGTAATATGACCAATACCAACTAACTCCACATACCTGTCATGATGAGATAATGAAGTCACAATACTATCTTGGTTCACCTTCAGCTGGCTGGACAAATCATGTGAAGTACTACCAGCCTCAACCTCATGTGATGAAGCATCTAACTGTGCCTGGTACTCTTTCTCAGCAAAGTCATGAATGCTCAATGTCTGCTCATCTCTACCAGGTATCTCACCATCCTGCACAACAACATCCTCATAATCATCATCTGAACCCACTACACTGTAGTCACTGCCTGTCGTAACTATACCATCTTGAATACCTGTGGCATCACCCTTTGACGACCTGTAAACAATAGTCTCAATTTGAGTATCAAGTTGACTATTACTATCAATCTGTGTGATATCCTTTCCCACCACCTCCTGTGGCAGAGTAGAATCTGAGACCTCTACCTGGCTATTAGTTAGTTTCTCAAACTCCTCATGCAAGTTCTTGGGAATTGTGTCATCTGTCCTGTGAGAAAATCTGCCAAATAGAAATCCAGTCAACTTATCCACCTTAGTTGGGTCAGATAATATGTCATTTATACGGTGGTGCTCAACCAACTGTTTAGACATGTCATGGCTTATTTTCATAAGTTTATCTCGAATGTCTAAATAACCATCCTTTCTACTATTTTGACTCTGGCTATCAATTGTCCAAGATCGTTCCCTCTGAGACTCTGTACTATACCTGTCCATTCTGGATAAAGTAGAGTGTAACCCCAATAGGATATAACTTCTTCAAACACCAAGAACTAACATGCAAATGATTAGAAGTAGCATGCAAGAATAGATTTGGACATGCAACTGATTAGAAGCAACATGTAACCACCAAATTATGACATGCAAGATCTGGGTAGTTGTCAAAACTGACATGCAAAATCTGGGTAGTTGTCAAAACTGACATGCAAACTTCTACAACCACCAAATTCACCAAGAACTAACATGCAAATGATTAGAAGTAGCATGAAACCATATATTTGGACATGCAACTGATTAGAAGCAACATGCAACCACCAAATTATGACATGCAAGATCTGGGTAGTTCTCAAAATTGAAATGCAACATCTGGGTAGTTGTCAAAACTGACCTGCAAACTTCTACAAACCCTCAGGCTGGCAAGATCATGGCTCTGATACCACTGAAATGTCCCTTTTCTGATTTTTCATGATATTTCCAACCTCTAATCAGATCTTTAAAATCAAACAACTAATATCACAAAGATCCTCCAAATTTCTCATGAAACCCCAAATCGGGTATGCCAGAAATTGTGCCAAAAGCTTCACAGCTTCACCAATTATTAATAAATATGAAATTGGAAATTTTTACAGAACTTTCAGCAGCATAACAGCCTAAAAATTGACATTTCCAGATCCGTATAGCCTTTACACAACAGCTCGAAAATGTAGGACCAAAACTATGCTCATCGGGCTCTTGAAATAGCACAAAATATGCCCGGAAACACCACAAGAACACTAATAATCTATCTCAAAAGTTTAATCACGTCCCAATATATATATTCAGCTCTATTTTAACAGCTTAAAGTATAAAATACAGCAGCAACCAAAACTGATATGAAATACTCAACCGGAAACACCAAACTCTTACAAAAATACACCCGGAAACTCACAAATCTGCACTGTTCAGCACAAAGGCAAACTCTGTATGAGCATGCACATGGAATGGCTTCAAACTCCCGTCCTTAGCCTTCCTGGAAACCTGCAAACTCCCGTTCTTGGGTCTCCCTGGAAACCTGCAAACTCCCGTTCTTGGGTCTCCTTCTCCACAGGTTTGGCAGCCTCTGAAGAATAACAAAGAATGAGTGAAAATCAAGTCTGGAATCCCCCCCAAAATGCCTCCAAACCTCTTTAAAAAGGGCATAACTGTAACTCACGTCCAAGAGAGGTTAATGAAACATATTTTAATAATAATTATCATTTATTAGTCCAACGGTTTCCAAAGATTAACTCCCTTTTTCCGAAACTTCACTTTCTTGGGCCTGCCTGTCTTAGCAAAGATTATTATTTTTTAATTATTTGAAAAGGGGACATGACAGTAACTGAAGTATCATTGATAATCAAAGTATCCATTGGTTTTCAATAACCAAAATATGTCTCAATCATACCGATCGAAGACTCCAAAAATGGTTGAGTCAAACATTTCACAACATGACATTATTAAGAATAAATCCACATTTTAGCCCCATCATGGCGACTAGATTATAACCAAGGATAACTAATCGATGACCAAAAATAATGGTTAAGTCAAGGGTCTCAAACATAAGAATCTCAACTATAACAATCAGTATTCACATCCAGTACATAGAGCATTCCATCACATAATCATGGTTGGGTTTATTAAGATCAAGAATAAAACATCATCATGACATCACAATCACAAAACCCCCAAGCCTCTGGTAGACATCCTATACTGGTCAACACTAGTCAACCCAAAACCCAAAACATTAGCATAAGGAATACACAATGTAAACACATGTTTTGGTTTTGTTAAGTTTTCAAATTTAAATTCAAATGCAAAAGTCTCAGTTTATGTTTCCAAGTTTAGAGAAAGAATTTAAAGGAACATTTTGTACGTTTTTTCCATTTACTATTTTTGGATGGATTAAAAGTTTTCCTCTAAACTCAAATTTTCCAATTATAATACTTTATTAAAATCGTTCCCCACCAACTTTAATTAAATTTCATATACTTTATATATTTTATGATTTAAAACTATTAATTCAATCTTAATAGTCAAATTATAATATTAATAAATAATTCATCATTATAAAAATGGATTCTTAAATCTTTTATCAAATAATAATAATTCAAATTTATTAATTACATATTACATATATACATATATAATATATAATCATTTATTATCGCCTATTATAAAATTGAATATTACCAATTTCGTTTTATATCATATCACAATGGATAACCATTCAACAACAATTTTAATTTTTCCTGCCGCCGATTATAATACTAGTGCACGGCTTTTAACCCGTCACAGGTACTCTGCATCCGTAGGTACCCCGCGACCGCTGCCATATGGAAATGCTTTGTTGCAGGTACACTGCGCATGCAGGTACCCTGTGACCCGCATACATGATATTTCGTGGGGAGAAAAAGGGGGGGGGGGTACGGGTATAACCCACCCCTCCACACATTATTATATGTGTCAATTTTTTTATTTTTTATTTTTAATGCGATTTCAATAACGTTTTAAATAAAACGTTTCCCCATTGATGGGGAACGAATTTGAAATAAAATTTCATCGCTGCAAATAATAAAATGCCCTTATTCAATATATATATATATATATATATATATATATATATATATATATATATATATATATATATATATATATATATATATATATACATGCATTCGCAGACTTTAATCAAGTTATATATAAATGTTTTCTATATAATCATGTATAGACACAGTTTATATAAAACCTCTAATTTTCAGAATTCTCCTATAGACCTTTGATCTCCAAAATTTCCAATAATCAATTCTAATGGGTTTTACTATGAATTGCAACCCTAGCCCCGTGTTATTTTCAGATCTATGCATATAGAATTCTCAAATAAATTTTAATTGCCCAATTTGAAAATGCATAATGAAACATGAGATTCCTCAGAAGACATATGGAAGACACGAAGAAAACAGGAATGCACGATGCGAAAATAGCATAAGTAAAATCACAAGAATCTACCCGAATTCTGATGCTAATTCACTCTTCCTCAGAAAATCCGTAGAGCAAGCTCCCTTCTTCAGTATTCTCGAGTCCTCCAATGCTCCAATTGTTCTCCACGCTATCCACGCTATGTCTAAGCTTCTAAGGATGCCTGAATATAAAGAGCTCTCAGGAAACCTCTAGAATGCTTCTAGAAATAGCTGGAAGGTGTCACCCACTAAGCATGGGTCTTTTCCAACCTTTTTGATGAGCCATAGGGTTGTAGACACCATGTGCTTAATTGATGCACTAACCCCCGTGTTGTTGACACATGAGAAATAGAGAAATGCATTAATTCCCATGCAAGCTTATAACTCCAATTACTTTTTAAATAATTTCCATTTAAATATTTATAACTCCCATTTTTAATTTTATAAATTTTATTTTAATTTTTATAACTTTTATTATTATTATTTGTTTATTAATTTATTAGTATTTTATAATTATTATTTATTTTAATTTCTAGTTTTCTTTTTATTTAATTCTTTTCTCTCAATTAATTCTCATTTAATTAATTATAATCAAAATATCAAAGATCATGATATTTAATTTTCTCAAATAATTAATTTATTAATTAAATCTATTTGTTGAGACTTTAATTAATAGAAAATTCACCATAGACCTCCAAGATAAAATACAAAAACCCATCATAGGACAATTCATACAAAATCAGTCTAAAGAATTAAAAATCATGAAATATGTCATCCGACACATTCAGTGGGTACTCAACTCTGATACTTGTCCTAACTCACTAGGACAAATGGTTTTAGGGTTTGGGATTTGGACTTGAGAATTTATCTCCCCTCTCTTATCATTGAGATAGTATCATAGGGTACACTCATCCTGGCAATTCAGCGAAGTCGATACCCGGTACCTGCAACCTGCAAAAAAACCATGCATGTACATACAATATATATATATAGTGCTAAACTAAACAGGAAATGGTAGGAAGTGGTGCATCATGTAGATCCCGACTGAGCAGGTGACTATGACTCCCTTCCTTAACCACATCAGAAATGCCATACAATAAGAAAACACACACACCATACACATGCAAGTATAGGGTAAGTGTCCATAATAAAACACATGAGATAATAAACCATCTAACTAATCATCAAAAATAATTGAAAACAATATAATGATCATCATACATACATGAAATGTAAAGTCTAAATAATCTCATCATATAACAACTGAATCCATAACATAATGTCTGATAGTGTCAAAACAATACCACTAATCCATTAACATAAAGCTAGTCTATCATAGTTTGATAATAGTAGCAATAATATGTCCAGCAAAGATGTGAACAAGGGTAGGCACTACATCCACCCCCCCTTGGATTAGGCTTACTCCTGGAAGCCTACAAACAAATAGGGACATAACTCCCTCAATCTAGTTGCATCCTCCCAAGTAGCTGAAGAATCATCAG
This sequence comes from Cupressus sempervirens, assembly GCA_028749045.1. Classification (NCBI taxonomy): domain Eukaryota; kingdom Viridiplantae; phylum Streptophyta; class Pinopsida; order Cupressales; family Cupressaceae; genus Cupressus; species Cupressus sempervirens. The sequence continues at coordinate 689,331,292 of CM053786.1, read as the reverse complement.
TAGGGTCCCATTGGACCCTTATCTGCTTGATGGTTCAACCCCTGAGGGTCAACCCCCACTGCTCCAGAATACGAACCGGCTCCAAAGCCAGTTGCCCGTCCTCTACCTGCAACGCATTCCAATCTAGAACATGCACAATATCAGGAATGTACTGCCTAAGTACTGAAATATGGAAAACATCATGAATGCAAGCTAGGCTGGGCAGTAGAGCAAGGCGGTAAGCAACCGGGCCAATCCTCTCTAGAATCTTGAATGGTCCCACAAAACTAGGTGCTAGCTTAGAACCCTTTCCGTAACGAATCAGACTGTTTCGCGGTTGCACTCTCAAGAAAACCTTATCTCCCACTACAAACTGCTTATCAGTCCTATGAGCATCAACATACTTCTTTTGCCTATCCTGTGCTGTAGTCAAATGCTCACGGATATGCACTACTTGTTTCTCCATATCATGAAGCACTTAGGACCCAATAGGATGCAATCCTCAAGGTTGTCCCAACTCAAGGGTGTATGACAAGGACAACCATATAATGCCTAAAAAGGTGCCATGTCAATAGAACTATGATACCCATTCTTGTAAGCAAACTCCACTAGGTAGAGATAGTCCTCCCAATGTGTTTGCCTATCCATCACATACATCCATAACATATCCTCCAAAACTTGATTCACCCTCTCTGTCTGACCATCAGTCTCTGGGTGATATGTCAAACTGAAGTTTAACTGTGCTCCAAGCTCATGCTACAACGATGTCCAGAATGCAGATGTGAATACAGGATCCCTGTCAGAAATAATCTTTCCAGGAATACCATGTAGTCTCACAATGTCACGCATGAAGACATTAGCTACAAAAGCTGCTGTGTAGGAAGACCTGATAGGTGAAAAATGTGCCACCTTAGTCAACCAATCAATGGTGACCATGACAGCATCATGACATCGAATAGTCATAGGTAATCCTATAATGAAATCCATAGAGATGATATCCCACTTCCAAGAAGGAATGAGATTTGGCTGCAAAAGTCCAGCCAGGTGCTGGTGTTTTGCCTTGACTCTACTCAAGACACCTAGCCACAAAATTAGCAATATCTCACTTCATTCCAGACCAAAAGAACAAATGTCTCAAATCAGCATGCATCTTCTTCACACTTGGATGTGCTAAGTATGGTGTACAATGGGCTCCTACTAAAATCAAGGTTTGAAGCTCATCCAGTAATGGCACATAAATCCTCCCCAAATGTCTCAAAAGACCATTTGATTCTCAAATGTAACTTGCAAACTTACCTTCCAAGGGTCTTCTTGAATCTATCTCTCTGCACACTTCTTGATACCAAGAATCTGTAGGAAGTGCCTAAAGAATCTGACTCCTCAAATCAACACTAAGAGTCATAGATGATACCACATGTCTCCTGCGACTCAAAGCATCTACCACCACATTCTCCTTACCTTGAATGTACTTAACCTCAAAATCATACTCGCATAGAAACTCCATCCATCGTCTCTAGTGAGCATTCAAATTAGGTTGAGTAAAAATATACTGAAGACTGCGATGATCATTGTGTAGCTCAAATCTGTGCCCCAACAAGAAATGTCTCCATCTTGTCAAAGCATGAACTACTGCTACTAACTCAAGATCATGCGTAGGATAATTTAACTCATGATCCTTGAGCTTGCGTGATTCATACGCTATCACCCATCCATTTTGCATCAACACTGCCCCAATCCCTTCAAGAGAAGCATCTGTACACACCATGAAATCTCCCTCTGGATCAGGTATTGCTAAAATCGTTGCACTAGTCAAAAGCTCCTTGAGCTTCTAAAATGCTTCCTCACATTTCTCTGTCCACACAAACTTCTTTCCTTTCCTCTGAAGAGAAGTGATAGGATGTGCTATCCTAGAGAAGTTCTAGACAAATCTGCGATAATAACCAGCTAAACCCATGAAACTACGAATCTCTGACATGTTAGTTGGTGTTGGCCAATCTATTATCACCTGAATCTTTGCAGGATCCACTGAAATACCATCACCTGAGATGACATGCCCTAAATACTGAAAGAGATATACCTCGAATAGCACCTGTGGTCTCAACCACTGTTCCCTGATGATCCGCCTGACGGTGTTCAACTGCTGCAAGTACTCTATGAGTTCTACCTACATCACCAACTGTAGGTTCTGAAGTTGTAGGCCTAGGTCCTAAAAACTGAAGTGCTCACTGTGGACATTGAGCTGCATAATGACCAATCTATCCACATGAAAAAAATTCTATATTCCTACCAGATCCTCTACCCATAGGTGGTACATTTGATTGCTGACGACTGTTTCTACTAACAAACGACTGACGACTCTAAGCTGGCTAATTGGGCTGATTTTTTTTATTGCATTGAGCATTGAGGTTGTTCTTAAAGTTAGAACCTTTACCATCACCTTGAGCCTAAGAATTGAATCCCTTCTGCTGTTGCGTCTGCTGAGACTACTGCTGAAACTATTTTCCCTTAGAAAAGAAAGGCTTCTTGTTACCACCTGAATTGAAGTTGCCTTTAGATCCTGACACTGCTGGTACTCCTACAAAACCACCTTGACCAAGGTTGACACTTTTCTCAACAAGGATTGCTCGATGTATCGCATCCTTGAGGGTTTTTGGCTCAAATACTTTGACACCCCTAATAATACGGTTGTTCAAACCCCTAATAAAGTGTTGTGTCAACTGAGCTGAATTTTCACTGAACCTTGAAAAAGACACGAGCTCATAAAACTTACGCTCATATTTGGTCACTAACATAGTGTACTGCTTGAGATTATTAAATTCATCTACCCTTTGCTGTTTCTATTCCTCTGGTAGGAATCGTTCACGAAAACTCTCTAAGAATAGTTCCCAAGTGACACTGCTCATATCGATCCCCAGCTTCTTCTCCTCAATTGTCCACCAAGTGGCCCCAAAATTCTCTAAATTGGTGATCGCAAATCTTGCCTTAACATTGCTGTCAAAGTCCTGCATAGCAAAAATCCTGTCAAGAGAAATAAGCCACTGTTCGGCCACATAACCAGAACCTTGCCCATTGAAAGGCTTAACCTTGGATCTTTAAAGATCCTTCATCTGAGTGGACACAATGGACCTCTGACGATCCTTTCGAGGACTTCTAGATCTGGGTCTATGCTCTTGTTCTGTCTGATGCACTTTAGGCTATTCTTGAACAGGAGGTAGACGTTCTAGAATAGACTGCATCAACTATCTCAGACCAACCTCTTCAGACTCAGCTTGGTCCTCTCTATGGCTCTCTTCCTGCTGCCTATTAGAGTGCTCTTCCCTGCTCTCTATACGAGCCGATCCCTCATGGGCAGATTCATGGGCACTGAAGGCTCTGCCACAACCACGACCTCTTCCATGGCCTCTACCACAACCTCTAATAGAAGACCTAGTCCCAGATACCATCCTACAATAGTACAAAGTACTATTACAATCGAAAGACACATGTTTGTAATAGACTAAGTTCAGTTCTATGTTTAGGTCTAAGTAAAATTTTAGTTTTGACAGCTAAGTGTTGAAGTATGAAAAATATACAAGTAACAGTTCAAGTTCTGTTTTCAGTTCACCTAGTTTCAAGTTGAAGAGATACACTTAATAGTTCAAGTTCTAGTTGTTCCAAAATTCCCAGAGCTCCCAATGTAGAAACTTGGCTCTGATACCAAATGTAATGCCCCGCCAAGGGATCCAAAGAATTAACCTAGAATTTCACTAAGTTTGGTGACATTTTTTTTTTAAAAAATTACATGAAAGTAATTACCACATATAACTTATTCACAATAACGGAAGCAATAGCAATGTCCATCTAAAGAGTAAACATAACATACACAATAGATTACATTATTTAAGATCCATTAACGTGAATTACATACATGTTTCTATCTAGTACAACATCCACATGAAATAATAATGATAAGTCCAATGTTTATACATTACATCTCAAATACTCAATCATCCACTGTACATGTCACAGGGTATGACAAGCTCAAAAGAATATACATATGTGAAATATAGTACATCACTCTATTCTAATCCATGATACATCAAAGTAAAGATAATCACATGATACATCCATCATAAGATCAAACATAATAAACTAAGTGCATGGTTCCTCCCAACTGTTAATAGCATCATTAGACCATCGTGGCCCTAGCCATCCCTCCGTGCATAACATCCCAAATCACCGAAGAGATCATCGGCATTAACATAGTAGGAATGTCACTCCTAATAAATACAACATCATATGTAGAAGTAATCTAACATGCACATATAAGCATAAGATAACATCATCTAACATATGCTAATCATCAATGAAAGGATACATATCCAACATCACGAAGGACGCTTCAGCCACGATGTCTCAATGAAACTTAAATGATAAGAGTGGAAAATATACTACCACCCGACTGCGTGGTACCTAAGTGGTCCACTCCCACCGTGCTGAGGAGATAATCTCAAGTCCCAAATAGGATACCAAAATCACATAGCACAAGTCTTTAAAGTCCAGGAATCCTAAAAGTATACTAACTCAAAGGTTCCAATCACAAAACAGACATCTAATTCCTAGAGGCACACAATGACATGTAGGAACCTACTATGCAAGTGAGAAAGTGTCATTGCATTTATCTCGTACAAGTTACCTTGGTAGTTAGCTAAACTCCATGGGTCTATATAGATCTCATGTGGCCACTAGTATCCTCTCATACTGACAAGGCATACTATGGAATGCAAGGTCGCAACCAAACGTTCTCACTACTCCCATCCTAGCCTATACAAGCACTCAAGGCATGGGCGAGAACCAAAACTCTTATCTTTTTAGGTTCATTCAGTTAGTATTAAGTGTGAATGTTATCACTTGTTAATCCAACTTACAATGAGTTACCCTGGCAGCCTCTTAGGGCCCCAACCCCCATTGTAAGCCACTTCCTGACACTACATGCAGATATCCTACCCTAATGCTCATGGTTTCATAAATCATCAAGATCACCAAAGAAAATCCATAATAAAATCATCAAAGATCCATAATAAGAATCATCAAATATCCATGATAAAATCATCAAATATGCATAAAAGCATCAAATCTCCATGAGCAACATCCATAGAAAATCATGACCACAACAACTTTCTATTGGCAACTGAAGTATCATTGATAATCAAAGTATCCATTGGTTTTCAATAACCAAAATATGTCTCAATCATACCGATCGAAGACTCCAAAAATGGTTGAGTCAAACATTTCACAACATGACATCATTAAGAATAAATCCACATTTCAGCCCCATCATGGCGACTAGATTATAACCAAGGATAACTAATTGATGACCAAAAATAATGGTTAAGTCAAGGGTCTCAAACATAAGAATCTCAACTATAACAATCAGTATTCACATCCAGTACATAGAGCATTCCATCACATAATCATGGTTGGGTTTCTTAAGATCAAGAATAAAACATCATCATGACATCACAATCACAAAACCCCCAAGCCTCTGGTAGACATCCTATACTGGTCAACACTAGTCAACCCAAAACCCAAAACATTAGCATAAGGAATACACAATGTAAACACATGTTTTGGTTTTGTTAAGTTTTCAAATTTAAATTCAAATGCAAAAGTCTCAGTTTATGTTTCCAAGTTTAGAGAAAGAATTTAAAGGAACATTTTGTACGTTTTTTCCATTTACTATTTTTGGATGGATTAAAAGTTTTCCTCTAAACTCAAATTTTCCAATTATAATACTTTATTAAAATCGTTCCCCACCAACTTTAATTAAATTTCATATACTTTATATATTTTATGATTTAAAACTATTAATTCAATCTTAATAGTCAAATTATAATATTAATAAATAATTCATCATTATAAAAATGGATTCTTAAATCTTTTATCAAATAATAATAATTCAAATTTATTAATTACATATTACATATATACATATATAATATATAATCATTTATTATCGCCTATTATAAAATTGAATATTACCAATTTCATTTTATATCATATCACAATGGATAACCATTCAACAACAATTTTAATTTTTCCTGCCGCCGATTATAATACTAGTGCACGGCTTTTAACCCGTCACAGGTACTCTGCATCTGTAGGTACCCCGCGACTGCTGCCATATGGAAATGCTTTGTTGTAGGTACACTGCGCATGCAGGTACCCTGTGACCCACATACATGATATTCCGTGGGGAGAAAAAGGGGGGGGGGGGGGGGGGGGTACGGGTATAACCCACCCCTCCACACATTATTATATGTGTCATTTTTTTTATTTTTTTATTTTTAATGCGATTTCAATAACGTTTTAAATAAAAAGTTTCCCCATTGATGGGGTTCGAATTTGAAATAAAATTTCATCACTGCAAATAATAAAATGCCCTTATTCAATATATATATATATATATACATGCATTCGCAGACTTTAATCAAGTTATATATAAATGTTTTCTATATAATCATGTATATACACAGTTTATATAAAACCTCTAATTTTCAGAATTCTCCTATAGACCTTTGATCTCCAAAATTTCCAATAATCAATTCTAATGGGTTTGACTATGAATTGCAACCCTAGCCCCGTGTTATTTTCAGATCTATGCATATAGAATTCTCAAATAAATTTTAATTGCCCAAATTGAAAATGCATAATGAAACATGAGATTCCTCATAAGACATATGGAAGACAGGAAGAAGACAGGAATGCACGATGCGAAAATAGCATAAGTAAAATCACAAGAATCTACCCGGATTCTGATGCTAATTCACTCTTCCTCAGAAAATCCTTAGAGCAAGCTCCCTTCTTCAGAATTCTCGAGTCCTCCAATGCTCCAATTGTTCTCCATGCTATCCACACTATGTCTAAGCTTCTAAGGATGCCTGAATATAAAGAGCTCTCAGGAAACCTCTAGAATGCTTCTAGAAATAGCTGGAAGGTGTCATCCACTAAGCATGGGTCTTTTCCAACCTTTTTGATGAGCGATAGGGTTGTAGAAACCATGTGCTTAATTGATACACTAACCCCCGTGTTGTTGACACATGAGAAATAGAGAAATGCGTTAATTCCCATGCAAGCTTATAACTCCAATTAGTTTTTAAATAATTTCCATTTAAATATTTATAACTCCCATTTTTAATTTTATAACTTTTATTTTAATTTTTATAACTTTTGTTATTATTATTTGTTTATTAATTTATTAGTATTTTATAATTATTATTTATTTTAATTTCTAATTTTCTTTTTATTTAATTAATTTTCCTTTAATTAATTATAATCAAAATATCAAAGATCATGATATTTAATTTTCTCAAATAATTAATTTATTAATTAAATCTATTTTTTGAGACTTGAATTAATAGAAAATTCACCATAGACCTCCAAGATAAAATACAAAAACCCATCATAGGACAATTCATACAAAATCAATCAAAACAATTAAAAATCATGAAATATGTCATCCGACACATTCAGTGGGTACTCAACTCTGATACTTGTCCTAACTCACTAGGACAAATGGTTTTAGGGTTTGGGATTTGGACTTGAGAATTTATCTCCCCTCTCTTATCATTGAGATAGTATAATAGGGTACGCTCATCCTGGCAATTCAGGGAAGTTGATACCCGGTACCTGCAACCTGCAAAAAAACCATGCATGTACATACAATATATATATAGTGCTAAGCTAAACAAGCAATGGCAGGAAGTGGTGCATCGTGTAGATCCCAACTGAGTAGGTGACTATGACTCCCTTCCTTAACCACATTAGAAATGCCATACAAGAAGAAAACACGCACACCATACACATGCAAGTATGGGGTAAGTATCCATAATAAAAAACATGGGATAATAAACCATCTAACTAATCATCAACAATAATTGAAAACAATATAATGATCATCATACATACATGAAATGTAAAGTCTAAATAATCTCATCATATAACAACTGAATCCATAACATAATGTCTGATAGTGTCAAAACAATACCACTAATCCATTAACATAAATCTAGTCTATCATAGTCTGATAATAGTAGCAATGATATGTCCAGAAAAGATGTGAATGAGGGTAGGCACTACAAACTAGCCATGCTTGAAGTCTTTGAGATCTTCATATAACTAGGTGAATACATTACAAAATTAGTTTTGTAAATTATTTAACCTCATCTTTTCAATCTCACTGCAACAGGTGCCTAATTCCATAAATTTGGGATTTTCCTCTATTCCTACATTTACCTTTTCACATTCGCCTAACCAATTCTCATCTTTCTTTATGGTCCTCCCCACATAATGATCTCTCTTATCAAAGAGTGTTTCCAACACCACTAGTCCTTTTGGAATTCAATATCCTTTTTGTTGGATGACTCCATCATTAGGTTTATTCATGGATTTAGGACAAAATTCCCAACATTTGAAATTTTAACCTTCAAAGAAGTGGTCACTAAACTACTCAACTCCTTGTAGGAAGGTGGTGATGTGAGAATCATTGTCAAACACTTACCAAAAATCAAAATTGTTAGGTATACTAAGGTGATGAACCAAGTCTATAGTATAAAGCTCCTTTTGAAAATTGGGGTTTGGTATCATCAAAGATATCGACCCTACTAATGCATTAGCTCTAGCATTGAATTCTCTAGACACTACTTCAATGGAGAAGGAATCAAATCCCTCCAACTCATCCTATATTCTATTTATGTTGTGATTTAATCTATAATTTTTAACAAAAAAAAATTCTCTCGCTTTCTTGACCACTAATTATATGTCCCCATGGACCTTTAGGAGTTTCACTCCCCTCTATTTAGCTTCTTCAATTTCCAATAGCAAGGATTCATATTTTGTAGTATTGTTTGTATTTTCAAATACTAGTTTGATAGCACTAGGAATTATCTTTCTTGAGAGTGATATCAACACAACTCCAGCTCTTGACCCTCCTAAAGAACAATTTCCATTAAATTTGAGCTCCCATATAGCTTCTTCCACTACTTCACCTAACTTTTCTACATTTCCTTCAAGAAAGTTCACATAATAAGTGAAGTTAGTTTCATTATAAAAGATATAATATTTGGGGTATTCAAAGTGGAAGATTATATATTTTGACTTAGTCTGAGGGTGTAGGAAAAATTTCTTATTACCAATTGATATGGTAGCTTGGGACCGATCTAGTTTAATCTCTCCTCCTATATTCTTACAAAATGCCTTATTCAACAACATTCCATTGCTAGTTGGGATGTCTCATAGTAGGATGATCAACTTAACTATCTTACCAGGGAACTTAAGTAGAGATGCCTAGGTATCTTTGACTTTTCCAATCAAAGGAGCTTATTTCAAATCCACGGAGTAGCATTTTCCAAAAGTCTTTGTCATGGGAAAATCCAAATATTTAGTGATACAAGATGGCATGATGTTATTAGAGGCTCCAAAGTCTATTGTAAAATTTCTCAACTTATGGTCATGGATAAACAAGGAGAAGTAAAAAAAAATTTAATTTTTAGTTATAGGAGAGTCCTTGGAAGTTTTAGCATGTATAGATGCATTTTGAACCAAGGGAGGTATTTCAACTTCAATGTTAGGTTCAAGGGGAGACACATAATTCACTTGGCGGGCCACATTTTGAGCATCAAAACCTCTTAAATCATCAATTAATCTATCTAGCTCACTAGGATTGGAACTTAAATAATCAACAGAGGAAATTTGGATCTTTGTGGACTTACAAAATTTGATAATATTGAATGCAGGTTTAGGATTAGGCCTCTTCAATATATTCACTTCTGGCACAGGGGTTCTTTGAACCTTTGGATCTCCATCAAACAAGTTCACCGGTCTTTTCCCTTTTCTCACCAAAGAGGAAGAAGAGGAATAATAAGTAGGGGAATTATTCCCATGTTGTTTTTTTTTTAAGTACATAGCAAGAAGGCTCCTCAAGAGTGAGAACTATATTGCCACCACACTCTAAATTAGACTCATATTTGAGGTAGTAGCCGATAGAGTCACCAAGTCCTCCTAAGGTTTCCTACTCAACTTGGAATTCTTCTACATTTTCCTTATTCATTTCCATTTCCATGTACCTCACCATTTCTAGGTAGGAAGAAACCATCATGATCATCTATTAAGTGGAAAGTGCACATATTTCCTTCACTAGCAGAAGGGCCTTTGATCATCAAATTTTGTGAACCAAGGAGCATATGCAGTTGTTTACCAAATGTTCCTCCTCCTTGATTTGTATATTTCATGGGAATATCCCAGAATGGTATAGTATTCTTCTATAATTTCCTCTTGATCATCATTACATCATTAACTAACCTTTAAACTAAGGGATCAATTGAACCTAATGTGGATGTTTGTGAGTTAGATACTTGCACTTCTTTCCTCAATTTCCTCACAAATATCAATTCATCCTCTAACTAAATGGCTAATATTTGGGCTACATCAAAATATGCCATCATTTCATGCCTCAAGTGAAAACTAATTTCAACCAAAATGGCATTAACGAAAAATCCTTTTTGGTTTTTAACATTTGGTCTCTTTGCACAGTGGTTTTATGCAATATCTTATTGAACTTTTCTACAAAATTGTGCATAGGTTCCTAGAATTCCTTTTTAAGTTGGGTCAACTACAACAAGAGAGTGTTTTTTTAATCATCTACTTTGAAACTCACTTCAAAAGTATTCCTCATAGTAGCCAAATCATTGATTTCTTCATTCGACAGATGGTGAAACCAATCTATAGTTGCTTCAATCAAGGTTTGTACAAATAACCTATCTGCCACATTTTCAGTGGGGATAGATAGAACCTCACATGCAGTGTTAAAAGTATTAAAATGCTCATTGGTAGATTTTTTCTTATCACAACTAAATTTGGGATGAACATCTCTTTCACATTTTGGGAGAGGGTTTTAATTGTGTCTTAAATTCAAGGTATGTACATGATCATGGTATGCCAAAAAGTGGTGATCTAAAAAATACATAGTTTTGAAATACCTCAAAGAATTTCAGAATATAATCCAACTTTTGTCCCACCCATCCTGAAGCCAAAAAATTAATATCTCTATAAGGCCTAGTATGTCTTTGGATACCAATGCTACGTGGTCAACAATGAAAATGTCCAAAAAAAATGTGTTTTTGGCCTGTTCTTGTGTGTTTTTTTACTTCAAACATGTATTTGACAACTTTTTTTTCAACCCAAATTTGATGTCTTAAAAATGTTCTTAGCTTTCCATAAATGTAATGTCTGCCAAATTACGAGTTTAGTAAGTAATTATTTACTTATTTTCTAATGGAGTTATGTATAAAGTCCTTATTGACACACTTATTGAAAAATAACTATAACTTTCAAATGGTACAACATTTTTCAAATCCAAAAGATGAATCACATTCTACGCTTCTTCGAATATAAGGGGAAAAAAAGAAAAATTAAATTTTATAGAGTTTTGAATTAGTTAAGGTTGTTAGACATGAGAGTTTTTTAATTCTGAAAATACTATAGTAGAAAATTCATAATTATTTATTTATTTAGAATAAAAATACCTAGAAATATGTGTCACATCTAGGCATGAGTCTACTTCTTATATCTAGAATATTATAAAAAAATATTATCATTTGATTTTAATTAAGGTGTTCATACATATGTCTACTTATTTTTATCCTGAACATTTGGTGCTGTTGCATTAAAATTTTGATTTATGACCAATCAATTTTTATTTTATTTAGATAAGGCCTAGTAGTTTAGATACTAAATTCAATTTTCTAGAGATTAATTTCCCTCAACTTTTTGATAGAAAGTTCATAACAAGTTGAAAATTGTACGTCAAGTTGCCATAACCCTGATTTTCTAATTTTTTATTGCCATTTAAGGGTATATTTTGGTTGACCATGATCCTGCACATACCCTTGAGAGGACTACCTTGGGCACCCCAAGGATTATTTGTGGCCATATTAAGAAAGATGAAGTTAAGAGGTTGACTATTGAAATGCAATGGAGCTAAGGTTCCAAGTATTATTAAAACTCACAAGCTAGTAGTGATTGGGGAAGTCTTAGGAGGTGAAGAAGATCTACTTGTGGATTTAATGACTTTCTTTCTCCTATGGATTTTATCAAGAGAAAAATTAACTTCTTTAGAACCTCATAGTAATCATTGAAAAATCCCTTAAAATTATCGCTCTAAGTGTACTTTTTCTTAGCAAACTTATCTTAATTAGGGTTTGTAGGGTCTGGTCAATGGGTAGGATTAGGGGCATTTACTGTTGGCTACTAGGTTAATCTTTCTACAACTATTACTTCTTGTACAACAAGAAATCCCCTAATAAGTTCTACTTGATCGTCCTCTTCATCCAAAACTTTTCTCACTTGCATGTATTGTACATAACTTGTTTTAGAGTTCTAGGCTAAGGTGTTTAGGTAATAGATTATGCCTAATTGAGTGTTATCAAACCCTAATATTGATTGGAAAATAGAAAATATATTTTGGTATGACAAGACCATTCTGGATCATACCTAGTTCAATTGATGCCTTGAGCACATTGGCAACTTCCCAAGTAAAGTTGGCAAAAAATATTAGTGAACAATTTTTCCCTTTGAAGTATTAACTAATTCTTGACTCTATTCCCAAATTTAGGAGAAAAACACACACACTAACAAATGAGTCCCTTTAATAGTGACCTATTTGTATTTAACTAGTATAACTTCATGACTTGAAATATCTTACAGATTAAATCTTATTTTAAAAGAATTATTTTCACAATTACTTTTGATTAGAAAGTAAAAGGTAAAACACTCATTTCATTCCAATAAAAAGAATGGACAAATTGAAAAGTAATTCAAATTTCACAACAATTATTATCTACATAACTGATTATTATTGTGAAATAATTTTAAACAAAAATGATTAAATGAAGGCTGCTCTATTACTCAAGATTCAAGATCAACATGTAATCCAAATAAAGAACCAGCTTTACATACATCCACTCCTACATGACAACGACAATTATGCTTTAATAAAATATATGATTTAATAACCAAGATTCATCTATAAAAAAATATAATCTCGTATATTTTGCATCGAATATCAATTATCATAGAACAAAAATCTAGTTAAAACCAAGCTTTAATATCCAAAGAGCTGACCCATTCAAAATCATGCTTATATAGCCATTTAGGTCTTGAAGATTCACTTTTAAAAACTAACTCCTTGGGGAGTTACAAACTAGCATACTTAAATGGAGTCACCATGCTTGGATATCACAAAATAACTTCTAATGCAAAAACAATTTTCTATTCACCTCCAGTTCCAAGCAGACACACTAGATTCACTTCATTCAAGAAAATTTGTTTTTCACTAGAAAAGGGTTTTTTATGGTAATACATACCTAGAGGACATACACACTAAATGACCAAGAAAGTATTGATCTATTATGATCTCATACTTATTAATGAGTTCCTTCACTTCCACATGTACTAAACTTTTTATTCCACTATCAGCTTAACCAATTAGTATTAATTGCATGTCTTTTCATCATTTTCAGAAAGATTAAATAGATTTGTATTGATACACATCTATAAGAGGGTGGCTCTTAAGCTTGCAAAATTTGAATCTTTGAACAATAACATAATTGATTCAAGATTAAAGTTCATCCAAATGATAAATGTTTAGATAAAACACTCCCTAAAATATGGTACAAAATGATTAAGTAACAAACTCTCGACGCATAAAACCATAAACTTGAACTAACCTCAAGTGGTCCAAGGTTCAAATTTGACAGAGCACCAAAATCCACTACAAAACACAACTCTTTATGTTGGGTGTGTAATAGTAAATTTATGAACCAATGAACTTTGAACTTTGAACTTTGAACTGATAGGCTCAAGGTTCATGTTCAAGGCTTTGACTTGATAAAGGATGAACTAAAGAAAGGTTTCCCAACATTTAGCAAGGTGACTCTGAACCTTTGAATTTTGAACCGATAGGTTCAAGGTTCAAATTTCTTATCCAATACTCTTGTCAAATACTCAAGAAAAATAAGAGAACCCAGTTCAAAACATGACTAACACCAAGGAAGAAATTCAATTCAGCAATGGTAGACACCTCAAATTCCTTCTTCATATCCTCAATAAGATTCTTGCACAAATTATCTTTTTCACCAAAGTTAATATCATCCACATAGACCACAACAATTAGAATTCTATCAATATCTACTTTGATGTATAAATTATTCAGCTCACTCCAACCTTTATAAAATCATTAACTGATCAAATATTTATCCAATATACCATACTAGTCCCTAGGTTCCCATTTTAATCCATAAAGTTTCTTCTACAATCTACAAATTGCATCTAGATCTAAATCCTTTTAGTTTCTTAATGTAGACTTCTTTATTCAACTTACCATTTACAAATCTTGACTCGACATTCATTCGATAATCGTTAATTTTCTTGAAAGCCACAAATTCTAAGAACATTATAATGGCCTCTATGTAAGAAACATCAACATAAGTCTCATCAACTTGTCATTTCCTTCAATGTCAGAATAAACTTTGAAAACAAGTTTAGCCTTTTTCCTTACAAATATATTATTCTCATCTCAAATTTGATTCTTCTCGATCTCACTTATCTTTTTTTCCATTACCTTGATCCAACTTTGATCATTACAATCTTTTTTCATAAGATTTAGGTTCAAATTCTAAAAGTAAATAGTATAAATATTCCTTCTTTATATCCATTGCATAGAAAATTTTCTATCTTTCTCATCTTTAGTAAGTCTCATACAACTTTATTTGAAATGATGTGATACATTCTTTGGTACTAGACTAAAATATCATCAAATTGAGATATCAAGCATCCTTTTATGGCTCCTTCCAATTGGTACATATTTCTACCAAGTCTCTCTCCAATTGTAACTAGTCCTTCTAATCTCTTCTAGAATTTACAACCATCATTCTTGAAAAGAACATCATATCTAGATTCATATGTCTATCCAACACTCAATAGATTATAATATAATCCCTTCACATAATAAAAATGATCAGTGTAATTCTTACCATCAAAAGATTTATTGATCTTTTTCCAACAATGGGTAACTGCACCAAGATGGTGTGTGAAAACGAGGGTATTGTATGCATGAATTTGTGGGCCTCTAAACCTCACACACACTTCAACATGGTCATTGCCTATGGAATCATCTTGGGATAAACATGGAGTCATTTATCCAAGACACCCGACAGTGCAACCCATTTCCTTCTATCTAGAAGGATTTTGCCTATGAGCTCTCAAAGTGAGATGTAGGCAATCGGACCTTTCTAGAATGAAGTATTTATGCAAAGAAATATGAGTGTGCAAGTAATCTATATGATATGTAATCTATTCTATCGAACAAATAAAATAAACTAATCTAGATGTATGTATCCTTTAATCTAAATGACAATTTAAAGTGATAGAAATGTAAAAGCCTAGAAAGTGAGTACTCAATTTGACAACAATTCAATAGCATAAAAAATCCAACCTCTGTAATGAGGAATTAGGAATCTCCTAAATAGAATTCCTAGAATCCATCAACAGTTGAGATCAACTCAGATTGATGGTCAGGACTGAAGCCAAGATTTAGTCAAAGTGGAAGATTCCCAATACAGATGCAGTTAACTGACTTAGATCTTGAGTGCAAGAAATAGTTAACTCAGATTCACTTTAGTGTGAGAGTAAGTGTATTAAGTCACTTCTAATTCGAGAAGTAGTTAACTGAGAAATAGAATTTGGGAAAGATAATCAATTTAATAAAATGAGATATGACCTCATAAATGCCTTTTCTATTTAATTGAATAATTGCATTCAATTAATTAAAATAAGCATAGTTATTAAATTAAATATTTTTAATTCCTTAGTACATTAGCCTTAGAAGATAATTTAATTTAATTAAAGTATAAATACTTTAAATTAAATTAAATCTTAATCAATAGGTTTAGTGTGGCTCATTTGAGTCAATACTTAAGAATTAAATAATGAGTGTGATTAATGTAGATTTAGGGTTTTCTACATTTGACAAATAATTTAAGTAGTGAACATCAGAATAAGAATTGCCTAGTAAAATAGGACTTTAGAATTAGTCAGAATAGACTAGAATTGGTGATCATGGCAATGAGGCAATTTTAAGGTATTACATTTTGCCCCTCTTTGATTGAATGTGTGAGCAACATGTTCAATTCAAAGAAAATTAGAAAGTGTGATGCACAAATTAGGAAATAAGATTGGTTTCAAAGTTGATGTCACAGAGACCAATTGATAAGCTTTTAAGGACCCTCTCCAGAATGGAGCTTAATCATAAGGAATCCAAGTAGAGCACCTAGATACCTAAATTGATAAGCATTTTAAAGGTTTTTTCTAGAACAGAGGTTAACCTTTGAGGATCTAGATAGAACATCCAGATACCTGAAATTGATAGCATTTAAAAGATTATCTCTAGAATGAAGTTTAAGCTTTAAGGATCTAGATAGAACATCTAGATACCCAAGATTGATAGCATTTAAAAGATTATTTCTAGAATAGAGTTTAACCTTTAAAGATCTAGATAGAACATCTAGATACCTAGGATTAATAGCATTTAAAATATTATCTCCAGAATGGAGCTTAACCTTTAAGGATCTAGATAGAACATCTAGATACCTAGGATCGATAGCATTTAAAAGATTATCACTAGAGTAGAGCTTAACCTTCAAGGATCTAGATAGAACATCTAGATACCTAAAATTTATAGAAGATAACAAGATCAAATTATGATTCATAGAATCATCCCTAGAATGAGGCTCGATCCTCAGGAGTCAAGGTTTAGATTATCTTGATACCTATCCATTAAACTCTTTATAAGATGTGATAGGTGACAATGATGCTAGAAAGAGGGGAATAAGATGCCCTAAGTGATGAGGACATAAGATGGGAACAAGATGCCCCAAGCAATAAAGATTTAGATTGATTTGAAATTCCAATTCAATGATGTAATCATCCTGCCCCCTCAAGAGCGAAATTGAAAGCTGACACACCAGAAATATGATGTAAAGTAGTATATACAGAGATAGAAGGAATTGAAGAATGAGAAAAATATAGAGGAGATTAGAACGATCAGAAGAAAATTTAGAGTCAATTTAGCATGATCACGATGTCCAAAAGACCAAATTTGAGCAAAAGTTGACTAGAGTTGACAAAAGTTGATTTTTTCTAAAATTTGTGGTAAAATTTGAATAAATTTCAAGTTGAAAAGATTCCTAGATTCACAAAGTATCTGAAGAATTTGGACTACACAAGCATTCGATCACGTCGGTCCCAAAATTTCAAAATGTGTTTTTGAGTTGCTTAAGTGTGTCAGATTTTGAATTAGATCCCAAAAAATGGGTTCAGAGAAGCCAAAGTAGCCAAGAGGGTGATTAATTGATGATTGGTGTAGTCATGAAGAATATGATGCTTTTAAGAAGTCAAAAATTCCTCATGACAAAGTATAAAAGTAGATCTAGAATCAAACCATGTGCTTATTCAATGCAACCCTATGCTAGATGCAACCTTAAACTGGATTCAATCTTAGGTCTGGTTACCAACCGTCAACAAGTATCATCACTAAGCATATAGCAAAACCCTATATGTCATACAATCCCCACTGACATTGCAATCATAGGAATATGAATCGGACATTTGTTCTAGTTTTGTCAGGATTAAATGTAAGCATTTGAGGCACAATAAGCTAGAATGACTAGAACATTTGTCCCTTTTAATGTAGCAAGTTAACATGAGCATCAAAGCATATAAGCTAGGATGACCAGAATGTTTTTTGCATGTAGACAAAATAGACACATCAGAGATCCTTCTTATGCTAATTAATCAATAAGTAGTCTATCCATAACGACCCTTGTGTTCATAAACTGAGACAGAAGTGTGCTAGATATACTTGTAGTGACTTGTATGTTCACTTAGCAAGATGAGTATCAATATTTACTATAGCATGAAGAGTTCACTCCAACAAGAAAGGAGAAGAACCAATGTCACTAATTTATCCATATAAAAGGAGTCGAGGTACACACAACCATCCAATAAAAGATGGAGGCTCTTATAGTGGAAACCCTCTTATATGGATGCTTCAAATTTTTTGGAACTAAAACACAAACAAAAAGAAAAGAAAAGATCATGCCCCCAGTCCTTTCTCCTCTAGTCAAAAAGGACATCATGAAGTTTCTTAAAGAGACATGATAAAGCAAAAGTGAAACAAAAAAAGAAAAGCTTAGCATATCCCAAACAAATTCATCATTTTTGGGTTCAATTTTTTTTTGTTATAGGATTGATGTCAGCTGTTAGTGTCTAGAACATGGATGAAAGAAATCTCTTCAGTAGGGTGATAATAGTAGGCAGACACAGTCAGAATGACTAGTAACTGAGGTCAAGGAGGAATCTTCAAGGTGAAGAACCTAAGAGGACCGAGCAACAATAGACAAACACAACCAGAATGACTAGTGACTAACACAAGAGAGATTTTCCATAAAAGAATCTTGAAATGTGACCAAGTAACATCGGGCAGACACAACTGAAACAACTAGTGACTATTGCGAAAGAGATTCTATGAGGAGAATCTTGATAATTAGTGACACTAGTGATAGTAGGAAGACACAACCAAAATGATTGGTAAATATCGTACAAGAGATTCTATGAGGAGAATCTCAAAAAGTGGTGACACTATCAATAGTAGGTAGACATAGCCAGAATGACTGGTGACTGTTGCAAAAGAGATTCTATGAGGAGAATCTTGAAAAAGTGTGACACTAGTGATAGTAGGTAGACACACCTAAAATTACTGGTGACTGTCATGAAAAGGATCCTATGACACGGAAGGGTAGTGCCTCCAAATTGTGACAAGACTCAATCCATGGACAAATGAGCAAAAAGAAAGAAAAGTAGAAAAGCAATTGTATAGGAAGCTAGAAGATGTTCTGCAAGATGGAGCATTAGGAACAAGAGGTGCCTATTTACTAGGTTTTCACCTTCTTGGTAGAGCTATTTTTTGCTACCATGATGCCTATTTCCAAGTTTTCACCAATGGCACTTTTTTAATTTTTCAATTTTTTTGTATTTTTGAGATTTTCCAATTTTTTTTGTATTACCAAGGTGCCTATTGCTAGGTTTTCACCAAGATAATAGATTTTTTTAGGACTTTTTCTAATTTTTAGGATTTTTGTTAAATAGATAGATATGTACAAAGAGCTTCTAACATTAGATTAGCTAATAAACTGCTTTAGGTGGAGAGTGTTGATAGACTCCTTGAGCACTTCTCCCTTGGCTGTAGAAAGTTGGTACACACCAGATTCATACACTGTAGTAATTATGTAAGGACCAAGCCAATTTGGTTTGAACTTCCCTTTTTGGACTCATTGTTGTTGATTCTTAGGGTTCTCTCTCAAGACGAGATCACCCAGTTGGAAGTCACGGGGCCTAACTTTCTAATTGTAGCTTCTTGACATTCACTGCTAATAAGCTTGTAGATGATCACATGCCACTTGTCAACATTCATCTAGTAGTACTAGCTCTTGAAGCTGAGCTATTCTATAATCTTCATCAGTGATAAGGCCTTTCATAGAGATTCTCAAGGTAGGAATCTCAACCTCTTTTGGAAGCACATCATCCACTCCATAAACCAAAGCAAAGGGCATTGTACCCATTGGAGTCTTGATTCTTATCCTATATGCCCACAAGGTTGGATTAATCTAGAGGTGCTAGTCCCTCCCAAATTTTTTGACTATGTTATGAAGAATTTTGAGGATCACCTTATTGGATGCCTTGGCCTAACCAAAGATAAAAGACCAATGTTGTGTGATTTTGAATCTCTTGTATAGTTCCTTGAGGTCCTTATTTTTGAATTATCCTCCATTATTAGTAATGATGGAGGATGGTACACCATACTTGCAAATGATGTAGTTTGTGATAAAAAAGAGCTATAGTTTTTCCATTTGCTATTGTGAGAGGTACCACCTCTACCTATTTCGTGAAGTAGTATATAGACGTGATAATGAACTTATGTCCATTAGAAGAAGTTGGGTGAATCTGACCCACCAAGTTGAAGGACCATTGTTGAAATGGCCACATTGTGGTAGATGGAATAAGCTTCTTGGCTAGAGCGTGAATTAGATTCCCATGGAGCTAGCACTACTTGTAGGACTTAGCATACTTGATTACCTCTTGCTCCATTTTAGGGAAATAGTAACCAGCTCTAATGAGTTTGCAAGCCAGTGTCAAGCCATTTGAGTGGGATCCGTAAATACCCTCGTGAATGTCAATTAGTGCATGTTTGGACTCTTTGGGTTCTAAACACCTAAGGAGTGTTCCATCAAGACCTCTCATAAATAGGTTGTCAGCAATAATGACATACTGTGAAGCATTATGGATAAGGTAATGTTTCTTATTCTAGGGTAGACCATCCTGAATAGTTCAGTTATGGAGGTAGGAGTAAATGTGATGGTAGTGAGATGAGTCTTATCCTACAATAGATTAGATCATCCTAGAATCAAGGGTATCATAGGCTGGGTAGTGTAACACTTCCACCAGGAACTCATGTTAGAGATCATTTTTAGGCATCTATAGAAAGGAGGCCAAAGTAGCCATAGCATAAACCACTTTATTATCTACTCAAGAAATTTGCTAGAAGGTGATGTGTACAAAATAATTCTTTAGATCATTAACCATGCATTTGTAAGGGATTAGTTTCTCATCCTTTGTTTGATACACATCATTAACCTGGTTGATTATGAGTTGAGAGTCCCCAAAGATATCTAACTGATCCACCCTCCATTCAGATGCAATTTTCATTCCATTAGTTAAAGCCTTGTATTCAACAATTTTGTTTGTACACAAGAACATAATCTTGTATGCTTTGGGTAATGAATATTTCTATGGCGTTATGAAGAGTAATCTAGCACCAAATCCATATTGTGTGAAGGACCCGTTGAAGAACATCACCCATGTTTGGTGTGTGAGTGTCAGAATTAACACATCAAGGAAATCAATGTTCATTGGGAGAAGACTCTACATAGTTGCATCTACTAGCTAATCCATAATCACTTGTCCCTTGATAGATTTTCATTCAACATATTGAATGTTGAATCACTAAGTATCATGACCCACTTAGCCAATCTTCCTATGAGAGTTGCCTTACTGAGCAAGTACTTTAGTGGATCTATTTTAGCCACAAACCATGTAGTGTGAGCAAGCATGTAGTGTCTCAACTTTTGAGAAGCAAAGACAACTGCCAAGAAAGCTTTCTCAATGATGTTGTAATTCCTCTCATAAGACATTAGCATGCAACTCAAATAATAAATAACTCTCTCCTTCTTATCATTATCCTCTTGAGCTAATAAGATTCCCAAAGATGTTTTAGTTGCTAAAATGTACAAAATCGAGGGTTTCCCATAGATAGGAGGCATCAAGATTGGTGGATTGGCAAGATATTGTTTTATCTGTGTTAAACTTTGCTCACAATCTTGACTCTAGTTGAATTTCACACTCTTATGTAATGTCTCTTTAAAAGGTTGTGATCTATCTACCAACTGTGAGATGAACCTACAAATAGACTAGAGTCTACCTTGTAGACCTCTCATCTAGCTAATGTTTTGAGGTGGGGGCATATCCATAATTGCTTGAACTTTCTCCAAATCCACCTCAATTCCTTTAGTAGACACGATGTATCCTAGTAATTTTCCTGATGTGACACCAAATGCATATTTCTTAAGGTTGAGCCTAAGACTAAATTTTTCCATGTGATCTAGGATGGGTCCCAAATCTTGCAAATGAGTATTGCATTTGGTGCTTTTGACGCAGGTATCATCCACATAGTCCTCCATGGTCTTGTGCATAATTTCATGGAAATAGTAGTTACTACCCTCTAATAGGTTGCACCAACATTTTTCAAGCTGAATGGCATTACATTATAGTAGAAGGTTCCCTATGCACATGTAAAAGTAGTATTTTCTTGATTGTAACCAGAAAACCCATCCATGAGTGAGTACATCTCATATCTTGTTGTCATTTCCACTATCATATCAATGTTGGGAAGTGAAAAATCATCCTTAGGACATGTTAAGTTGAGATTATAGAAGTCAAACCTTGATAGATTTATCATGCTTGGAGATTGGGACAATGTTGGATATCCATTCAACATAATCAATTGCATGGATGAAACCCGCTTTCAAAAGTTTCTCTAGTTCTTCTTTGACAAGTAATGCAACATGAGGATGCACTTTTTGAAGTTTTTGTTTAATTGGTTTAATGCCTGGTGCGATGGACAATTGATGCATAATGAGATCAAGATCTAGTCCTACCATGTTAGAATATGTCCAAGAAAAAATTATCTTCTTCTCTCGAAAGAAGGCAATGAATTCTTCCCTTTCTTTAGGAGATAGTGACTGTGCCAAATGTATCATATGAGGATGTTCTTTTGTGCCCAAGTTGATTGGCTATGTCAACTTGATCAAAAATGATAACCTCTCTTGAAAGTGACTCAAAAGTGCATCAAATATCTCATTCGTGGGTGCCTCAAAGAGGTTTTCACCCTTGGATACATCTTTTTTGTTTTTACTTTTTTGGGTTTTGACAATGCCACATTGTGGTTTTTACCATCAAACCTTTTACATTTTTACTTTTTAATTGTATGACTAAGATATTTGATGTCAGCTTCAGTCATGTTGATGCTCTACTCACTAGTGGAAGATGTTATAGGTTTGATAGCATTTAGGTAGTATGCAAGAGCATAGTCATTCTAGAACATGGGGACTTCACTAGATGCATTAGGGTTCTAGTCTATAAGCTCGAGATGTGTGAGTGAAAGAGTAGTGGCAGGTTCAATTGTGTTCATAGTATAGTCATTAAATGCTTTGACCAAAAATTTGAGACCTACGATGACTTTGTCCACAAGTGTGTTCAAATGCCTTTGAGTACTAACATCAGGAACTAATGACTTGAAGACACTAGTTGGATCAAACCCATCTAACCTAACCCTTGACATTTCACCCACTTTGAGTTGGTGTTCATAGACATGAACTTGGTCAATATCTTTATCTATATTCACCTCTTAAAGAGAGTCAAACTCATATTCTTTTGAATCAGTGTGGCATGGTGACAGGCTATAGAATTACCCAACAATGATGGGGACACACTTTCCTTTATCATATGGGTTCTTACACAAATACTCAATACACAATGACTCACTAGACTCTTGCTTTTCTAAATGACTATTGTGTGGATCAATATTATCTATAGAAGAATCACTAGTATCATCCACAGTGTTGACACGTGGCACAAAGTCATCAAGCTCAACAAATAATTTAGCCAGATCATGAGGAATAGGATAAGGATAAGGATCCTAATAATTAGATTGGTCATCTTGAGTATCTGACTCAGCCTATGACTCATTTCTAGATGAATCTTCAGACTCTAGTATGAATTTATTAGCTCCTAAATGAAAGGGAACCTTCTTAAGTCCTAGACTAGATGTATCTATATTTCTTCAAGATATTGCTTTGATAGGATCAACTAGCCCATTGTTATTGCACCCAATAGGACCAATTCCCTTGTAGCCAAAATGCTTCATGAGCCTAAGACCATGTCCATATTTCTTAGGAGTGATCTCTTGAGCTTGCTCCATTAGGTCAATTGGAGTCTCTTCTTTGTAAAGCCATGCAACAATTGCTCTATTTTCACTTTCATCCTCTAGGGGAACTGTAGCCTTGACAAAGGTGCTATTATCCTTGGTTTGAGGTGTCAACACAAATGGCTTCTTTGCCTTAGATGGTCTCCCATAATGACAAGGAGACTCAAGAAGAGATATTAATGACAACACTAGTTTGATATGGTACTACCCCATGCTAGTTTCTTTTAGCTTGAATCACTGCTCAATTTGTTTCATCTTGTTGTCATGATAATCAATAGATTCCCTATTAGCGAGGACAAAATTCTCAGTAGCTTTGAGCATATTGTAGGTATAGTGGTAGGAATAGTGACTTCAAAGCCATGGAATGGGAATTTGATGCATTGGTGATATGTGGATGGCATAGTGCACATCTCATGTATCCATGGCCATCCTAATAGAATGTTATAAGCCAAGGGAATGTCGAGCACTTGACAAGTGACATCCCTTTCTATAGGACTGACACGAAGGGGTAACACTACAAGACCTAGAGACTTTCTTTTGACTTCATCATACTCTTTGATAGTGATCTTGCATCGAGGATCAGTAGAGTCCTTAGAATAATTCAATTTTCTAAGCAAACAGGTAGAGACAATGTTCAACCCAGTGCCATTATCAATGAGAACCTGACGAACATGTGTCTAATGTATCATGACCTTGATGTGTAGGGGTTGATTGTGTGGGTGACTCTATGAGTTATCATCCTCCTTAGAGAAGGACATAAAGTAAGGTGAGGTTAGGTGACCTACCATAGATTGAAATCACTCAAGATCACGATCTTAAGGAACATTTTCCTCAGTGAGGGCTTTGTCTAGAATCTGCCTATGAGCAGGTGAGATTTTAAGCAGCTCAAAGATGGAGATTTGAGCGTTAGTTCGTTTCAATTGATTAAGAACACTGTATCTAGTTGCTGCTAAATTTGTTGCAAGTTTTGCAACTTTTCTAGATGGACCAGCAAGGGCTTTGTCCTTATGTTGTTCAAGATCGGGAGTAGAAGGCACAGGGCCTTTGAGCACCAACTTGGTGCAAGAGTGTGTAATAGTGTTAGCACAGTGTTGCAAAGGTGTGTTGTCCATTGTGTTGGAAGTAGGGCCCCTCAAGATGAATGGTGTCTTGGGTTTATCATTATCTTGCTTCCCCTTAAGGGTAATGAGGTCAAAATATTCAAAATTCACAGGTTCAACCATGTTGATTATCTCATCATCATTGTTATAATATATATAGTTGACCTTGTTGTTAGGTTTTGGTTTTGAACTCTCTCTTTTTTCATAAGCTATGAAGGGTTCTTTGAATGCCTTGTGATCCAAGTTCTTCTTATGTCCATCTACCACAATGTCACTAACATCAATCATGTCCTAGACTTTGTGGCACAAGTTTATGTAGTTGCTAGTTGTGTGCCCCTTATTTTGGTGGTACTCATAAAATGTAGTTTCACTCCACCATGGTGGGCACAGTTGTGGATTATAAGGGTGAGAGTTGTCTAATGTTGAAATGAGCTTGTTTTGTAACAAGGTTTTGTAAACCACATCCACAGGTTCACCCAAAGGTGTATACTCTCATTTACGGTGTGAGGCCCATGAGTTTCTCAATTTTTTCTTAGATGTCTTGTTGTTAGGAGGAGGCTTCTCAGCATTTTTGGACCCATTGAGACCATCTGTGAGATTAAAGGCTGCCTTAGTAGGTTTAGGAGTGACATTGTCAACAACCCCATCATGTACAATTTCTCAGTTCTTGTTGATGTATTTGGTTTTGTACTTGTTGGAGGTGAATCCTTTTTTTGTGTCCTTCTGAAGAGTGAGTTCAGCCTTCTTGACCATGAATTCCTCTATACAGATGGTCTGTGTGATCATGTCTTCAAAGGTATGTGGACCTTGAAGTTGGACTCTATACCCAAAATTAGGTAGGAGATTATCAGTGAAGATGTCAAGCTTTTCCATTTCTAGAATCTTCCATGAATACTTAGTGTAAAGTTGTCTCCATCTTTGGAGTAATGTTAGGAAGGGTTCCTCAACCTTCTACTTAAGGTTACATAAATCTCAAATATTTATAGGGTGTTGAATGTTATGAGAATACTATTGGACAAAAAAGTTAGCTATTTCATCAAATGTTTTGATACCAGGAGGCAAGTGTGAGAACCATCCAAAGCTTGACCACCTAGACTTTTGGGGAATAAATGCATGAGATATGTCTGGTTATGCATAAATTCCATAAACAAGGCTTCAAATTCTTGCAAGTAATCTTGGGGATCAATGGTTCCAAAGTATTTGTCATACTTAGGTAGTTCTACTTCTCTTGCGAAAGGAGGCATGCCTATGCTCTTGTCAAATAGAAATGGACAAAGAGTGTCTAAGGTGTATGTTTTTGTGGGTTTTTCTTTCTCACCCATCATTTGAGCTAGTTGTTCTTGCATGATTTTCAATTATTTTTGGAGTTTGGAGGTCTCAATTTCTTCTTTAGGCATGATGATGGTTTCCACATTGAAATGAGAGGGTAGCTTAGCTCCCTCTTGGGCAAGTTTGAGAAAATATTTTTCTTTCTCTTCATTGAATAGGATTTCCATGACTTTTTGAAAGTTTTTGTCTTTTTGGCACTTTGCTATATGTTCAAGAAGTATTTCCACCTCTTCCTATTCCTCATTGATATCATTGTCTTTCTCTTTGTCATTCCTAGGTTGATCTTGGTGTCTACTGTGACTACCATGTTCAAGTTCATGATCATCCATTGTAGGAATGTGTTCAATTTCGGTATGTTGTGATTGGAAAGGTCCTTTGAAAAGGAATTCAGACATTTTGTTTGGAGATGTGGGACCTTTGCCAGTTCTAGATCCTCTTGATACAAGGGATTCCTAGTTTTTCATAAGTTTATGGAGAACATTCACTAGACTCAGGGTGATCTAACAGGTGAGGGAGACAGTGAAGATGCCTCACTAGATGAACTAGATACAAATTGTGTAAAAAAGGAAGGTAACCTCTACCACAATTATGACCCCTAGCATGACCTCACCTAAGTCTAAGAGGATAAAACACATTTCTACTTCTTGTTGCGACAGTCATAGACAGGGACAAGAAGAAAAAACTTGGACAAGGACCACACTAGAACTTAGTCTCAATAGGATAAGATAAGAGTGTTGTATACTAAGGCATGAATAGTCTGATTTGAAGGCTAGAATAGCCAAAGATTATGACTATTGTAACATGGAGTATGAAAAGCACTAAAGAACAAGAAACAAGACAAGTAAAGGATGAGACTAGTTAAAGTATGAGTCACGAATCTTTAGCTAAGAAAAATGCCACTATTTGGGACTATTTTTCAAATAGAGAAGTAGTAAACTGATGTAGGAAATAGACTTGGTCTAGAGCATAGATAGCTCTAACAGACCAACTTGATAGTTACAAACTCAAAATCCTGTGCAAAGATCCTCTAAGAGGCACACGAAAAAGTACACAGGGCCGTGTGAAGACTCAAGACATCATAAAAAATTTTTGCGACAATGTTCTCTAAGCCATGCAAAGAGTGCAAAGTTTGACAAAAAAATAAGGACACTAAGGGAAGATCTCATGCAAAGATGTGCAACTATTCATGTGAGAACCTAGATAGAGCAGCACGAAGAAGTAATAGGACAGAAGGATCTTGTGTTAAGTCTTGCAAAAATTGTAAGCAAAATTCAAGACTAGACTAACAAAAAAGTTGGATTTTGAAGAGATTTCTAATAGTTTTGAACTATTCTAGATAGATTGGTGGTTTGTTTGACAGATAACAGATAAATTATAGGGTTTATTTTTAGATTTGTGAAGTAGCATTGGGTTTCAAACAAGAAAAAGTGTTTTCAACAATACACGAGAAGCAAGCAATAGTCAAATACAATCCAACTGAGGGCAAAGAAACTCAAAGGGATAGGGGAGTCTTGAATTTCAATTTTTTTAAGCAGGTTTGGACATGTTCAGGACTCAATAAAAAACACACTTTATCCCTAGAAATAGAAAATCGTAGAGAAGGCAAAACCTTTGTCCCACAACTTATGCGCATGTGTGCAACTCACACAGTTGTGTCACCCCCTAGAGGCACCCATGTTTTTGGTGTATTTAAAGGGATCAATAACATATAAATTGAGTGAAAACCCTTGTGGTAGGGGTCAAGTGCATATACCACCTTCAAACACCTAGTAGCATGCCTATGGTGAGGTCTATAGGAGAGATTCTTCCCCCTCCTTGCACAAAGATTATGCCTCCTTTCAGAGGTGAACCCGATGGTTTCTAACTAAATGTTTTTACTTGGATTCCATTCATATTAATCCCTGGTGGCTCTACAAGTAGAGTTGAGACCAGCAACCTACACCAGCATCTGAGAGTGCACACACTTGCTTAGCAAGACTAGGGCTGGTGTTGGCCAGTGCAACAAATAGAGCCTCCTCTTGATATGCGATATCAAGAATCAAGAGGAAGAAATTAATACAACTTTGGATTCTTTTTCTCTACAAAGCATCTTGACTATAGTGAGTTAAAATCTCTAGCAAAAGGAGTGTGCTCACTTGGGTCATTCCCAGAGGTTGGATCACTCCAATAGGCCCTCTAAAGGATTGACTTGGACTGGTGGTTTGGATCTAAGGGTTTGAGTTTTTGATTTCCCTCAATAGGAAAGAGCATAATCTTCTACCTTATCACCTCACCCATTTGACGCAAAACATGTTAATTACCAAATTAGCTTAATCAATCCAAACTTTTCCTTTCTTAAGATTCTAATTCCCTAAAAGGAAATCTTCATCCCTTCATAGAAAAAGACTCATACTAGAGAACCACTAAGTTTCTTGCCTCCCTTGAAATGCCATATTTCAGAGGCTTATAGGTTTTTGATTTACCCTTGGTCATGACCTTCAAGTGGTAAAGAGCATACTCCCCTATTCCTCTATCTTGCACCCTAAGAAGTTCACAAGCCCTAATTAGACTATGTTTAGAAAGTAGGAAAGAAGACACATTGTTTAGTGGGTTTTAATGTTGTTCTTTGACAAATGTATCTTCAATAATTGTCCTGCAAACAAATAGTCAGTTCATGTTTGGAAAGTTTGTATAAGGAATCTTTGTCAAACATCCTACAAACAACTCTTAAGCTATAGAGAACCAGAAAAATAGAATAATGATGCTTCAGAGAAAAAAAGGTTAGTAAAAATTAATGAACAACATGCTAAAAAATGACAAATTAACTATGTTGTTTTAAAACTTAACGTGAAATCTTGTGCAGGCCCATTCAAGATCTTTCACCAACCCATGTGAGAAAATGAGGTACCACATGAAAACTTGCACAATAGGGAACTTTTTTGCAAGATAAAGTGGAGAGCAATGTGTGAGACTCTCAAATCTTCATGTGAAAAATTGGAAATATGTACGGACCAGTATGACAGAGTAATAAAAATGATAGAAATTTAGATGCATGAGGCTAGAAAAACTATTTTTCTCAGCCCCATGGTGGGTGCCAGGAATGTATGCATGAATTTGTGGGCCTCTAAACCTCACACACACTTCAACATGGTCATTACCTGCAAAATAATCCTAGGATAAACATGGAGTCATTTATCCAAGACACCCAATAGTGTGATCCATTGCCTTCTATCTAGACGGATTTTGCCAATGAGCTCTCAAAGTGAGATGTAGGCAACTAGACCTTTTTAGAATGAAGAATTTATGCAAAGAAATATGATTTTTCAAGTAATCTATATGATATGCAATCTATTCTATCGAACAAATTAAATAAACTAAGCTAGATGTATGCATCCTTTAATCTAAATGACAATTTAAAGTGATAGCAATGTAAAAGCCTAGAAAGTGAGTACTCAATTTGACAATAATTCAATAGCAATAAAATCCAACCTCTATAATGAGGAATTAGGAGTCTCTTAAATAGAATTCCTAGAATCCATCAATGGTTGAGATCAACTCAGATAGACAATCAGGACTGAAGCCAAGATTCAATCAAAGTGGAAGATTCCCAATAAAGATGCAGTTAACTGATTTAGATCCTAAGTGCAAGAAACATTTAACTTAGATTCACTTTAGTGTGAGCATAAGTGAATTAAGTCACTTATAATTTGAGAAGTAGTTAACTGAGAATTTCCATTTTGAACTGAGAAATAGAATTTGGGAAAG
This sequence comes from Cupressus sempervirens, assembly GCA_028749045.1. Taxonomy (NCBI): domain Eukaryota; kingdom Viridiplantae; phylum Streptophyta; class Pinopsida; order Cupressales; family Cupressaceae; genus Cupressus; species Cupressus sempervirens. The sequence continues at coordinate 689,301,448 of CM053786.1, read as the reverse complement.
ATATTCAATTTAATAAAATGAGATATGACCCCATAAATGTCTTTTCTATTTAATTGAATAATTACATTCCATTAATTAAAATAAGCATAGTTATTAAATTAAATATTTTTAATTCCTTAGTACATTAGCCTTACGAGATCATTTAATTTAATTAAATTATAAATACTTTAAATCAAATTAAATCTTAATCAATAGGTTTAATGTGGTTAATTCAAGTCAATACTTAGGAGTTAAATAAAGAGTGTGATTAATGTAGATTTAGGGTTTTTTGCATTTGACAATTAAGTCAAGTAGCAAACATCAGAATAAGAATTTCCTAGTAAAATAGGACTTTAGAATTAGTCAGAATAGACCAAAATTGGTGATCATGGAAATGAGCCAATTTATGTTGGGATTGTTTTAGAATAACTGAGGGGGGGGTGTGAATCAATTATCCAAGGTCTAAATGCCCTAATAATACTTTTTCAACACTTATAATGAGCCCATTAAACTATTCATGCATCCAAGCTTAAAATAACCATCTTAGCAAGTTACAACAAATCAACATGCAGGAATAAAACATGTAAGATCAACACATGAAACAGTGATTTATGTGGAAACCCAATTTGGGAAAAACCACCAGTAACATGCTACTTAATTCTCACTCTTCTGAAATGATGCCCTATTAAAGGCCTACCCTGTTAAAGACTTACAACACACTGTTAAGTGTGATCCTGTTAGAGGATTTCACCATACTGTTAGGAATGGGCCTGGTCAAAGGACTTTGGAACATTCACTTGGAATGTTACCCTATTAAGGGATTTACAACATGGCTATTAAACCAACCTAAGTCCATAGGATTTATACTAACTATTACAATCTCTAGAGAGTAACAATAAGGGCTTTTGATTTGATACAACTCACAACATATCTTGTAGATTTTAGATCATACTTCAGTTCAATCCTTTACTTGGCTTCAATTACTGCGACTCTAACAACTTGTCTTCCTCTCAAGCTTTGTCTCCTTGAGTCTTCTTTCTTATCATACCAATGCAATCATCTATGTGGTCTCCTATCAAAACAAATTTTATGTGCTCTCTTCCTCCTTAGCTCCTTCTTTAGCACTTCATGCTTTCATACTTGACAAAACTCTTAGCTTTGTGACCTTATAACTCCTTAAATAGAAATCTAGAATAATTTTCTTGATCAATTCTCCCTCTCCAACTTTAGTGTTTCAAAAGATTAGGTAGGATACAATGTATTTGTCCCATATCTTATTTTTATCTAGAAACTTCATCTAGAATCCAGTTATATTCGCCAAAAAATGTTTTACATAGTGTTTTGTGCCACCAACTCATCATTCTTATCTTCTAACTAGTTCACAAAATTCTTGATAACAACCATGTCGGCTCAGATCTGGCAAATCTTTGACTTTTCAAATAATGCAGTAGCTTGGCACTTTTGACTTTCTGATGCTTGACACATGAACACAACTTAGCACTTGATCTTTACTCAGCACTTGATCTTTACTTGGCACTTAATCTTGACTTGACACTTGATCTTTACTCGACACTTGATGTTTACTTGGCTTGAACTAGTTTCCTCAACTCCCTCTGATGAATTTAATCAAGCTTTGCAGACAATCTTATTATGACTTCTTCTTGTATAGTTTCTAAGTGTAGCCAACCTCTTCATCTTAAAGTATATTGTCAATACATCACTTTATCATTGTTTTAACTAATCTTTGCACTTCATTCCAAAACCATAACTCAACATTTCCCTTAGGTGCTTTTATTACATCTTATTGATTCTTCGTCAATCAACTAAGTGATAGTGCTTGGATCTTATAAGAAATTGTCATTCCAGCAAATAGCAGGCTTGACATCAATGACAAAATAATGATTGAACATATTCTGTAGCAACAATATCTTCCATACAACGATCTTTTTCAATCAGATTACAACATTTATGGGTATTACAGGTATAAATGGATGCCTTTTCTATGAAATTAGGTCAACCTAATTTTGGAAGACCCATTTGAGGGTCATACACTCAAAATGATAAAATGTGTAAAACACAAAAAAATATAGTACTCTGAATCTAGTTTCTAAACTACTAAGTTTTTTTTTGTTAAATGGATAATATTAAGAGGATCAAACCCTGGATGCAAGAAAAATGGTTCCTATTTTTTGCTTTAAAATATATGGTGTTACCCACTTCACTATTTGCAACCCTAGTCAAGTCAAGGATAAGAATTGATCTTAGAAGTTGAAAAAACATCTAAACCAGCAAAAAATAGAGGGAAAAATACCAACCCAAACCTTTTGGGTAGTTAAATAGGCCTACTACCAAGCCTAAATGAAACCACACTTTTTTGTTAACTAAAAATGGTTGCATTATTCTTTGTATGACTAAACTATCATACTAAACATAATGCAATCATGTTATGCCTAATAGACATAACACAATCGGGTTATGTCTAATAGACATAACACGATCGCTTTATATCTAGTATGACATTACTAGATATAACATGATTACATTATGTATATGTAAAAGTATAGTCAATTATTTAGAGGCCTAATAGCCCTAATTAAGCCCAATTAATGAAGCAACTACCTAAAAATGGATTAATTCCATCAAATAAATGCTTGGAGGAATGATGCATAGTGAGTTTTATAAAAAGATTCATATGATAATTATATCAAGGAAAGTTTAGCTTCTGGAACTTAGATTGTGGGCCTTGGAATCATTTAGTTTGTTGTTCATCCAAATGGTGACCCTTATAAGGAAAATATAATTGTAATACAACAATACAATGTAAGGTTAGGATATAGGAGTGATATTCTTGTGGTTGATCTTGAAGATAAATCATCTTCTAAAGAAATGAAAAAGACTTCCTATGAAGGATATGAGGCATGTAGATTCATTTCACTCAACCTTCTCTTTGATTTTTATTATGTAGCAAAATTCAGTGATGGGCTTTTGCATGTATGTCAATAATTTGAAGAAGAAGGGTTTGAAATTAAGCCAAAGGTGCATTTCCATGAAAAAAAAGGAAACTTATAGAAATATTCTTCTCGAATGGTCAAACAAATCGTTGTCACTCTTTCCAAGATGAAGGAAAAATTAATGCTCAACATTGATAGCCAATTTAGGGTAGATCCTACAATAATTAAATTTGTTCACAAGAGCTCCCTATGAATGTAGGTGTCATCTTCATTACAAGTTTTCCATGAAAAACTAGTAGTTAGAGGTGTCATCTTCATCAAAATATTTCCATGATAGTCTAGTAGTTGTAGGTGGCATCTTCATCACAAGTTTATTCTCCAGTAGTTGTAGGTGTTATCTTCATCACAAGTTTTCTAAGTACATGTGCATTGGAGACCTTTTTTCACTACTTGAGCTACCAGTATAATCTAACATAGGTTCACATTCATATCATGTATTAAGTGCAACCAAGGTTAATGTTAACTAGGTCTTCCCAATCTAAATAATCTCAAGAATCATCAAAGCCTATCAATATGCCACCACAACTAGATTTGGATGGCATGGAAATACAACCATCATTATCATATGTGGTACACTTACTTTCATGTGTTACAATTATTTGTCAATTGTAAACATGAGCTTATTTGCATTGTAACAAATGTTTGTATAAGTATTTGGGTTTAAGTATATAGTTATGACTCTACATGTTAATAGGGCATGTAGTATGGGTTAAACACTATTATTTATAAGAAATAAAAATCTTCTTGGAAGTGATGAGCATCTATATAGGAGTTGTTATAGAAGAAAGAAATAGGTTTATTCAAGAGTTCACTACTACCTATATAGAAGGAGAAGTGTTTCTTGGAGAGATCCAAACCCTCATACCATTGTGGGAAGTTGATGAAGATAGATGTAGGGCAATAGGGTTTCAAGTGTAGGAAGTTAAAAAACATGGAGAGATTAAGTTCCTCTCTGAAAACCCTACCAAAATAATGGATCCTTGCATGCTTTATATGTTAAAAAGAAACATGATTTGGAAGAATTCCTTGTCTAAAGCCACGATATAATGGTTACATTGTAGATTATTATATTAGTTGATTTGTAATATTTATTATTGTTCATCTCAAGTTATTATTCATAACATATGTTATTTAATATATCTAAATTTCCTCTATTTTTCAAGCATTGAATGAGTTAAGGAAATTTTGTGTTTCTCAATTGACTCAAACTTTTTGTAACTTCTAAATTTTTCCTCCATACCTAAGAGTGTGTGAGAGATCCTTAAGTACTTTCTAGAAGAAGTACACATGCATGTTTTTTTCTTAAAATATACATTCTTTGAAAATCTATGAAAAGAGAGTTTTACCTCTCAAAATTTAGAGGGAAATGATTAATATACATTTACCTAACTGTTGTGAATTTTCTTTGTTTCCCAACTAGGGTTATAGAGTCATTTATTTCAAATTCACAAAAGGGAGACAAATCTGTTCACAAATAGATTTTTGGCAACTCTATTTGGGAAGTCTGAGGAAAAAGACTAAAACCCTTCAAATTGATAATGAATCATAATGGTTCTTCCATATAATGTTGTTTTTCCTATCTTGAAACCACATTTAGGATTTGTGAATACACAAGAAGATATAATAGCATACCTAACTTATGTCACCTATAGTTATTGACAAAGTAACCAATATTTTCAACAAGTCCACAAAATCTTAGAAAGAGAAGAACAACAAGCTAAGAACTTGAGAGGTGTACCCATAGTTCAAGAAGTGATAGTGGTGGATAGACTTTTCCAAGCTCTAGCAAGACCTTGAACGTACTCAACATATTTAAATATGGCTAATAAAAGTTACATGAGAGAGAGAGAGAGACAAAGGATTTGATGATGAAAATTTTGAACAACTTTAAAACTTGAACTTCCTTCTTGATTTTGACATACTGAGGAAAAGAAGGACTAAATATTGCAACATATCTATTTCTCCTCTAAAGGCTTCCCCTATCTCTCATGTCATACAAGCCTTGATCCCATCAAGGATTTTAATACCTTCTTATATTAATATCCAATCATTAAACTTTAGATTTCCAAATATGGCCGCTAATCATCCTTGGAGGATGAACATATGCCCTCTGAACCTAGGAGTAGACCCTGTAACATTTCCAAAAGGGGTGAATGAGATTTTACCTAAGTTTAGTAGTGATGGAAAGGTATCAAAATCTAATCATTTGAGTGATTTTCACACAGCATGTGGTTTTATTAGTGTACCCACTCAAGAAATAGCAATGATATTTTTTGTTCAAACACTCACCGATGTAGGAGTGGACTAGTTCAATCATTTACCCCAAGCTTCCATAAGCAATTGGAATGACATGAAAATAGCCTTTGAAGCTAGATTAAAAAATCTTGACAATGAATGTACCCTCTTACTCCAATTAAGCCAATTGAAAAAGGAAATTTATGTGCCTATGAAGGAGTTTGTAGCCAAGTTCAATAGGTTAATGCAAAGGATTCCCATAGCCTCCAAACCTAGTGATGAAAACAAAAAGGTATTCTTTTTTAATGTTCTTACACCTGATATAATTTTTCACTTGTTAAAAGATGCAATAGCCAATCTGGTTGTTGCATAAAGACAAGAAATTCAGCTAGATGATTCTTTAATCATGATGGGTAAATGGAAGAGAGAAGTCCAAATGTATGGGCCTTCTTCTACATCTACTCCTACAAACCATCTCATGTAGAGGTTAATAAATGACATGGCCATGCTCAAGAGGAAAAAAAATAAAGCCAACACACCATATCAATCACCTTACCAAGATATTAATAAGAGATAGCACAATTCATCTCATGGTAAGGCCCCTTTTTTTATAACAATTCAAAAAAGGCTGCAAATTGAAGAAGTTCCTAAAGAAACTCTATGTTCTTTTCATTTAACTATGGATTATGATGGACAGACATGTCTTAATTGGTGGAGATGTGTTCAAATTAATGTGAAAAGAGATACCATTAGCAGAGAACACCCAGTGGATAATGAACGGATAGAAGCTAAAGGATCAAGATCTTACTTCTTGGAATGTGAATCTAATTTAGAAAGAGGAAGATACATTTTAGTAACATTGCAAGACCTTGTATGCATGATCCTGACATGAAATTAGAGAGGTTAGAAATTTAGTACTAGTGCTAATGTTGCTAGCACAAATTCCAAAGAAAAATATCAGGTATACAATGATTCCTCACCAAATACCAAAAGATTAGATTTGAGAATTTTGTCCAAAATAGAATCCATCACTAACCCTTCTACATGACATTGTTGAATTTTGCAAATCTATCACCATTTCCATTTCCCCTATCGAGTACCTAAGAAGGAATCCTAAAGAACTTGACAAATTGGTTGAATATGTGAAGAAAGAACCTAGTTCCAATGCTCAATTCAATGAATCCTTTACAACTAAAGTTACAACAGCCCATGGAAAGCCTACTTTTTTATTAGAAAGTGCACTACTAGAATCTAGTGATAGGTCTTGTACCGATGCTATAGAAAGTGAAGTAGAAGAAAAGAAGCCCAAACCTTTCTATATTTCTTTGTTATTGAATTAGATAAAACTTAGTAACTATATTATAGACTCAGGAGCTTCTGATAACATTATGCCTTCCCCTCTTGCTAAAGGTCTTGGTATCCCCCTTAAAAAAACCTTCAAGAAATGTTATTCCATGGATGGGAAACAAGTGCCACTAATGGGACAAGTCAAAGATGCACAAGTTTTTCTTGCTTCCTATCCAAAAAAAACATTAAAATTAACAACATTGGTGGCTAATATTCCTGCAAGCTATGACATGCTTCTTAGAAGAACTTTTTCAAAGACATGGTAGGAGAAATCAAGAAGGATTAGTCGCAAGTAGTGATCCCAATGAGAAAAATGAAGATAAAGCTAGAACTAGAACCAAAAAATAAATATACTATGGTCCATTCTGACAACCCTAAAGCTCAAATACTATATGAAGAATGCTAGTTTGGGAATTATGTGATCCTTCCTAATACTGAAACTAAAGAGATTGCTAATGACCTGGAGACAACAAAATTATGGATAATGGATTTCAATTGTAGTTGTTCAAATTTGGGTTCCGGCGCTAGAGTAGTGCTAGTTCCTCCTTCAGGAGAACCTATTCTTTTCTCATTCAAATTGGATTTCAAAAATACTAATAACACAATAGAGTATGAAGCATTATTGTTGGGATTTCAAGAAGCCAAGTCAAAATGAATAAGAGAACTGGTAGCTAAAGGTTGGTGTAGGAGTACCCATAATAAATGATGAATCACCAAGGTACTAAGAAAACCTAGATTAGGTTAGATTAATCAATGAGGCATCTAGACCAAATTGTAAGACCTAGTTCCAAGATTGGCAAAGTTTAAAGCCCTTGGTCAACTATGGTAAAACATGGTCAAAGGGCCTAGAATATTAGGATTTTGTTTTATTTCACATTTTTATATGTTTAGGACATTTTTGGGTCATTTTGGACTAATTTTTATTAGTCCTAGTGGTAAGTTTACAAATATTGCTAAAAAACCTTTGTGCCTTAGTGTCGGACTAGAAAATGGGCTAAATGCATAACATACTATGAGAAAATCACAAACTCAATCAACATATATTAACACCCACTAGTCTACCATGAAAGCCAAATTAATCAAAAGAAGCAAACAATGTTAAAACTCCCTCTGTTCATTTGTAGCTCCCATGTCCTTCTTTCTTCTCCAAATGATTGTAGCTCCAAATTGCCTATAATGCACACAATTATGAAGCAAAAGCTATAGTGATGATAATGCTATGAGAATACTTGAAGTTTTGATTTTAGATTGAGAGAAATGGTATGAAAATGAAAAGAAACGAGGGACTCAAGAACTCAAGAATTAGGACCGGAAATGAGAGAAAGAGTGCTCATTTTATAATCAACACGGAGGATGAGAGCATTAGATTTGTCACCTTTGGATATGCAATGTGGCAAGAGATTCCTTTGAGAATCCATGATGCATATGACAAAAGATGCCAAACATAGGATTCTATGAAGCATGGAAGTCAAACATGGCTAAATGTGGAAGAGAATCTATGACATGTCATAAGACACTTCAACCTACTTAAAGCCAAGAATCTATGACAAAGAAGCCAAATATGGATGTGTGTAAGGGAATAAGAATATTGGATTATGACATATCTTAGCCAAATGTCAAAGGAGAATCCACAAGGTGTCATACCCGAGTGTCATGATGATGTCAATATTTTGTAGAATATTTGAATTAAAAATCCTTTATTCCAGAAAATACGAATTAGCAAAAAATGGAATTAATGGATGAAAATATGACTTAGGAAATTAAGAATTTCCATGGTTTACAAATGATGAACCAATTAATTCATAAAATTAATTAATTGAGGATGATAATTAAGAAGAAAAATTAGTAAGAGTGATAGGGTTAAATTATGGGTTATTTAATCCTATAGAGAAAATTAGTAAATGGTTGGCCAAGATTGATTAAATAAGTGTGACAGGATCCTTTGATGAAAATGTGATAATGATATAGATTGAATATAATGATGATAGATAGACCAAAGCCATGGCCAAATTGATTAATTGATTGAAATTGATAACATGCCAAGGACACATTACATGAATTGATTGATATGTAACATTTAATTGACATTGCAAATGCTATAGGATCGAGATTTATTGATAAGGTTGATCATAACCAAGGTATAATATAGTGGCAAATTTTTGTATTTTGGTGAATTTGACATTTTGCCAATGTTATTTTTGGTGATTTATGAGCCCTTCCATGGTTTCTTGGTCACCAAGCTTTGTTGGGTTTACCTGGATGCCTAGCATTGTAATCGCCAAGGCAAATGTTATGTTTGAGATTTTCCTTGGTAGTATTCGCCTTTCACGCAGTCGACCAGGTAACGCTTATTGTGGAATGTTCATCAGGTTTCAAGTTTTCATTTCATGTAGTATGGGAGAATTTTCCATCCCAGTTTCATTTTATTGTGGAGGAGTCAGCTCATTTCACGTTATGGGAAGTCGAGGAGTCAGCTCATTTTGCCAACACACTTTCATTTTGTCGTGGAGGAGTCAGCTCGTTTGGCATGGTAAATTCATAATTGTATTGATTTGTAATATGTATAAATCCAAATTCGCCCAAGAAATGAGACATTCACTAAATACCACTAGCACTCCATCAAATTTCTGGCAGTGCAGGACACATCGTGGGCACGACTCAAACTCTAGAGATAGCTTCCACAAGTGGTGGTACACTGGTATGTGCATTGTGTAGTTGTGTTGTATAATACTCTCCTTGAGCTTATGTAGTTTAATTTAATCAGAAGCTTATCTAGAGTTTCCTTTCTTATCTCATTTTCATTAGAATTTTTTCAAAAAGTGGACACAATGCTGAAAGTTGTTGGCAACGTTAATGGTTTTTAAATCTTGCCTGCATGGATTCGTGAAAATGTGAAGTCTATTTCCTACCAACTTTCAAGTGAGATTCGTGTAAGATTCCCTCGGAGTCTTTTCCCTTTAACCACTATGAACATGTGAAATCCTTGCCATCTCGATCTCACGGCTGTTGGAAGTCTTTTCCCTTTAATTGTTGCGAACATGTGAAATCTTTGCCATTGCGATCTCGCGGCTGCTAGAAGTCTTTTCCTTTAACTACTGTGAACATGAGATATCTTTGCCATCGAAGTCTCATGGTTGCTAGAAATCTTTTCCCTTTAACCACTGTGAAGTGTGAATATCCGATGGTGTGATCACCCTTTTTCGTGACCTCACAACATAAAAGTTCACCATCATTTAAACCGGTGATGATGCGATCTCTACCCTCCTCATGGTTTTGCAACACAATCTCCTTTATCTTTTCAACTGGCGATGATGCAATATCTTCCCTCCTCATGGTTTTGCAACACACAAACTATTAACTTTCACTTTGATAGCGACATTGCGATAGACCTGTTAAAGCCTTTCTCATGGTTTCACAACTACAAACTTCAAACTGATAAAACTATCATACCACTCCTTTGTACCAATTCCCTAGCCCTTCCATGGTATGTTTTTTTTAACCTTGAATACAATTAAATCATTCGCCCAAAAAATTAAAATTTTACTATGATTATTATTTTTTGTTCACCAATGTATAAATATTTTGTGGTTTTAAATGGATACTGAAAGTAATACTGCTTATTCTCAGGGAAGTAAAGTTTAAATGTATTATCAATGGATTGAGATGTCAGGGGAGGGTGAGTTTGTAACTAATATTGCTCAGTCTCAAGGAAGTGACAAGGGTAAGACCCCCAAGGGCAGTGAAGGGAGTAATCTTATATAAAATGCCAAAAACTTAGAGATACTACCATAAAGGCTTTCTTTGGAATTGACAATGTTTTTGGTCCACCAACTTTGGCAAGTACAAGTGCAGAAGGAAATCACAATACCTCACCAACACTAGAAGAGCAGGTTGTTATTCAATTAAATCAAAATGCATCAAATGAGGATAACAATGTTTGAACAATAGAAGATGTTGTAACAGAAGATAATATTGATGTTGGTAGGAAGAAAAGAAAAAGTAATGTAAAAATGGGGCGAGAGTGGGAAATGAAAAGGACTTTCCAGGTTGATTGGGTAGCAAAGTACTGGTTTATTGAACCAGTCACAAACAATGATGAACCACCAATAGAATGCAAGTGTACGATTTGTACCTAGAAAACTAAAAGAGAGGAAAAGTTGTAGTTAAAGCTCGACACTATAGAAAAAGATATTGGTAAGGTTTATGAAAAACAAATCATAGATGGAAAGGAAGTAGCGGCAGTGAGATGGAAATTAAAGGAAGAATGCCTTCATGTTAAGTATGCCATAGAATATGAAACGCATTTCAAGAAAATAGTGGTAATTGGTAGTGGCAGTAGTGGCAATCCAATCAAGGATGGGCTTCAACATGCAGCCAATGATGCAAACTTGGCAAAGACTGTTCAGATGAGTGTTATTTTTCATAATGTATCTAGAGGGCATCCTATGAGAGACTTTTCAGAATATGGTAATTTATTATCTTTTTTGAGAGTTCCTCACTATCCTATGTCACATTGGTCAATATACGCTAGATGGGAAATGGCAAGCTGTCTTGCTAAGGTGGAAAAGAAAAATGTACTGGAGAGAGTAAAAGAATCCAAGTTCATTTCATTATCCTTAGATGAAGTCACTACAGTAGATAACACTGCTTGGGTCTGTATGCATGTATATACTATAAAATATCATGTCCATCAAGCTAATCTACTTTGTGTTCATAAAATGAGGACCAATTCAACTACAAAAAATTTATATTTAGAAGTTAAGAAAGCTTTGAATGAAACTGTTGGTATGGATGACTTGAAAATTGCAAAGAAGTTAGTGTGTGTCAAAGCTGATGGAGCTACAGTAATGCAAGGGCAAAGGACTAGTCTTTGTGCAAGATTACAAACTAGTATTGCACCTTATATGCTTGGCAGACACTGCATGGCCCACTGAATGAATTTAGCATATAAGATTGTAAGTACTTTTCCTACAGTGTCAAAAGTTGAAGATCTAATCCGTGAGCTCCACTCATACTTTTGAAGAAGTCCTAAACACTTTGCAAAATTTAAGATTTTTTTTGAGGGAGTAACAACAGGAAATAAGATTCTCAAGGATGTTGAGACTAGATGGATATCTTTGCATGGACCAACAGAACAAGTTATAGCAGAATATCAATCCTTGATTGGAGTTCTATATGAGCAATGCCTTACAGTGGAAAGAGCTCCTAATTTGTTAAATAAGTTAAATGATATAGAGAACCTATTAACTTTAGCCAGTCTTCTCCCCATGCTAGATTTAATGAACAAACTTGTTAAGAAAGCCCAAGATAGAACTATGTATATTCATGAGTATTCTGATTTACGTAAAATGACATGCATGTCTCTGGATTCTTTGTATTCAAATCTCTCAGGTCATAGCCCAATTTTTTCAAGGTGGGAGATAATTATAGATTTGAATCATGCTAAGAATTTTTTACAATTCAATGGGAAAAATGAGCTATGTGTGTTTGTGAAAGGATTTCAAATACCAATGCACCAATCTAAAACAACCAAGAGAGGCAGAGTACTACCAATTAGAAAGGATGATTTTGACAAGATTGTTAAATCTATTAGTGAAAATGTGAAGTCTATTTCCTACCAACTTTCAAGTGAGATTCATGAAATATTCCCTCGAGAAGAAATTCTTGAAGCCATGAGTTGTGTGTTTCCTCAATTTTGGAAACACTTTGGACATAATCCAACTGATGCAAAGTTGTTTCATAATAAACTTGACGAATTGATAACATAGTTTTCAAAGCATACAATTTTCTAAAATTGTTCAAACCTTCAATGAAACTATAATCCACATGGCCAAGATTGTAGAAGAGGACGAGATGCATAAGCATTGAGTAATGTAGAAATTTGAAATTGCCAAGATCACCTTGCTGAGCTGTCACCATCTACTGATGAATACTATCAGCAATGAATGTTCCAAAATCATACCCCACATTAGTATGTGGGTCCTAAATGTTTAGACCTATCACATACAATGTTGGGGAGGCATCCATGGATCCATCTACTCCCAATAGTTTGTTCAATCTGAAAACTATTTTCTGAAAGTATGCACACAAATATGACAAGGGTATAAAATCAGTAACCATTTTCGAGAATTCTCCTTTCATCTTGTTTTAATTTTCCCTCGGGATATGTCGCAACATTGCATGTGTTGTATAGAAATCTCTCTATTTCTCAAATGTTGCTTCCAATTTTTCCAGGTTAATAGGAACTGACATGGGACCCTACAAATCAAATGCTTCAACAAAAGCATCCTTACTTAACGTACAAAGAATGCTCATATCCTTTCTATGAAAGGACCGAGTGGTTGGATTATATGCATTTACCATTGCCTTGGTAAGGTCAACATCCATGTATACCTCTGGCATTATCAAATTTCCCAGGTTCCTCATCCATGGATTTGAGACGGGAACCTTCTGCACCCTATTATTGTAAAAGTACCAAAACAATTCAGTTCCATTGGTGTACGATACTTGAGCATCTCTACAGAAGTTGTAAGCATCTCTAAACATGTGGACATTAGCACTTTGAGCATTGGAAGATTTAGGGAGAATCTTCAACCATTCTTCTAAAAATTTGGCAGACAATGAAACCTTGCTGCCCTCTCCAGTACCCTTCTTTACTAATGATTCTACTTTTGCCATTTTGAATCCTGATCTTACTTTAAATTCTTGAATCTTTTTGCTCTGTTAGCTGTAGATATCTGAGAATTCTAGTTTTCTGCAACTTTGTGATGGGCCACGACATTAAATTATTAAATTTTAATGGCTTTAAAGTTTAAAATCTTTTATGTGCATGGATATCTATTATCGACCACTACCAATAGTAACTACTGCATTTAATTCATTTGCCTTAGAATGTCAACTCATCAGCTGTCCGAAATTAGATAATAGATTTGAAAACCTGTTCTTTTGTACATTCAAAGTTTCAAGCTTTAAAAATACATTGTCATTGTACAATCTTATGAGTTGCGAAACTCTTCTTTCTACACTATCGCAATCGGTTCAACTTAACCTTGAAATCTTTTTGCGAAATTGTGAAACCCTTCTTTTTCTTTTCTCAGCCTATCGCAATCATTAAATCAAATATTCTCTTTATCCTTGCAACCCTGTGATAAGCCTTATATCCTCTTCTAATGAATTCCCCTTCTATCGTAGCTTCAGAGCTTAAATATTTCACATCATGTTGTCATAGTTGTGAAAACCCATTTCCTTCTAATCAGTGCGAAGTGGCAAACACTGCTTCATCTTAACCTTTCGTCACTTCGCAGGATGACATATCTTTCTCGTTAACCACTACGAACATGCGAAAACTAATTGAATTAACATTTCATGATCTTGCAACCAATAGACTAACTACCTACACAAAACCTCCGAATGATGTGATCTCCCTTTTCATGACTGTCAAAAGCCCTTTCCCTTTAACCACTGTGAACATGCGAAAATTGCTTGAACTAACATTTTGTGGTCTCACAACTAATAGACTAACTACCTAAATAAAACCTCTAATGATGTGATCTCCCTTTTTGTGATTTTGTAATGTAAAAGTTCACTAAATCACCATCATTCAATTGCTACAGTCGATGCCACAAATTCTCCTTTTAGCAAAGTTGCAAAGTTAACTCCTCATTTATCTTTTCAACCAGTGATGATGCGATCTTTGCCCTCCTCATGGTTTCACAACACACAAACTATTAACTTTCACTTTGATAGTGACATTGCAATAGACCTGTTAAAGCCTTTCTCATGATTTCATAACTACCAACTTCAAACTGATGAAACTCTTTGCGAACCTTCGATGCTATCGACTTCGCATATGTTTTTTTTTAATCTTGAATACAATGAAATGATTCGACCAAAAAATTAAAATTTTATTGTTCACCCAAATTTTACACATTGTTTGAGAGACTATGAATGATTCGCCAATGGAGATTATTATTTTTTCTTTGTAAGCTATTTTTTTTGTCAAGTGTTTTACACCTTTCACCAATTTTTTACACCTTTTCTAGAGGGGTTTCTTAAAGTATACCCTGATCATAACAATATTGACGGACATAGTCAATATTATTAAAGTAGTTTGATGATGTCATGATCCAACACTGAGGACCTCGACAATGTCAAATATTGGATGACATGAATGATAGTTTGACGTAGCATTGAGAGCCATGATAGTACTATGGCTAGATTGATAAGATTTTTTAGATTGATAGGTTTCCAAGGCACTAAAAGCCACAACAATGCCTAGGAATGGACAAATGATGATTGATTTTTTATGTTTGATACATTTTTTGATGATTAGGACTCATTTTTGGTGATTCCAAATTGATTTGGGGTGATTTTGAGTTGATATGAAATGATTTTGAGTTGGTTTGATATGATTTTGAAATGACATGAAATTGATGTGAAAGAGGATACAAATGATAAAGTATGATCAATTTGGCCAAAAGATCAGAGTTAGTAGAATGAGAAAAAAGGAAAAATTAGTATGAAGAAGTGATGAAACTGTAGATGTGGACCATTTTTGAGTGTCTACATTTTTCCTCTCTTTGATACAATGTGATTTAGACCGTTGTGTCAAAGAATAATTGGTGAGAAAGCTAGAACATGCCCCAGTAGGGATGATATATGGGTGCCCCCTCAAGAAATTGAATAAGATAAGTATATGATAAGACAATTTTTGACAACAAGAAGACAAAACCATAGCAATAGATGGATCACAAATAAGAGCTAAAATGTGAAAGTTATGAGGTCTAGAGTGCAGAACGGGATCAATCAGGAGCCTGAGAGTAATTGCATGGGTTACCACTCAAAAAAGTAACAAAATGATGAAAATGATAGATTATTTTTTTCACAATGAAGATATGAATCCAATGCAATGGATGGATTGCAAATTTGAGTTAAAACGCAAAAGTGATGGGCTCCGGAGTGCAACATAGGGGCTCTGGGAGCAGTTCTGGGCATCCTACTACCCCAAGTGCACCCAAAATGCACCCAAGTGCACCATGGAAATGCCAAGTGTGCCCATGATGCACTTGGGAAGCCCAAGTGAACTCAAAAAGTGCAAAAGGTTCCCTAGAAGGCTTTAGGGGCCAAAATCAACCTAACAGGGGTCAATCAGGAGCCCAAGAGTAATGTCTTGGCTTATAACTCAAGATAGTGACAAAATAATTAAAATGATAGCTTATTTTTTTCACAACAAAGATATGAGTCCAACACAACTTACGGTTCATAAATCAAAGTTGAAAGGTAAAAGCTATGGCCTCCAGAGTGTGACATAAGGGCTCTGGGAGTAGTTCTAGGCATTCTAGGTCCCCAAGTGTGCCCAAAACTCATCCAAGTGCATCTAGTGTGCACTTGGTAAGCCCAAGTACACCATGATAGTACCAAGACCAGCCAAGATGCACTTGGGAAGTCCAAAAATGCTCTGAAAGTGTAGACTACACCCTAAAAGGCTCTGGGGGCTAGAATCAGCTCAATTGGACTCAGAATGACCCGAAACTGTGTGTACATGCCCAAAATGATGGAAAGATGTTCTAACATGAGTGAAATAATCAAAAATGGTCAAATTTGGTCAAATATGGTTAGAAAAATGTTAGACTAAGGTTGGAAAAGGTGGAAAGTCATAAAAAGGTGATAGACAGAGTAGGATGATACAGGAATGGATGAATGCAAGATGAAGATGATTTAATGAATCGAAAGACATGATCATGGTGATGGAGAATGAGATGAATGATAGAAGATTGAGGAGATGGGATGAGAACCAATTAGATTAAGGTGAAGACTTTTGCTTCTAGAAAGTGCACTATATGTCAAATGGAGCTTTATTTTGATATTACAAATGGAATGCAATGCATCATGGCATAAAGGGCTAGAGCGCAAATGCAAGCCTTTTGTGTAAACAAGCATGATGCAAACAAAAAATTGACCTTATCCTTTCTAAGGCATATGCACATGCCCCAAACTCTCAAAGGTACATTGTAATAGATAGAAATAGAAAAAGATGACCATGAACCATCCCAACCACTCTCATAGATCAATTTATATCATCAAGTGGCATACGAACATGATTAAAGAAAAACAAAGCAAAAAATAAATCACTCACTAAATAGTGTGAGCCAAAAGCTATTCTTGTCCATTATTACTTAATTTTAGTGTTTTAGGTGTTCAAATGGTGTTTGACACATTGATGATGTGATAGCTCCATTTAAGGATTCAATTGATAGGTTCATTGTGGCATGTTGGATTGACTGTTGATTCACATTGCATAGATAGTGTGATTATCTTGAAAGTGTAGTGCTTTGGATTTCAGTCTACAAAGTGCAAGTGTGTACACAAAAGGGATGGTTATCCATAGTGAATATGTACAAGGTTTATTGCAAATTTTTCATGGGTTTTGTGATTTTTAGAGTTTTTTGGGGATATTTGATGTTTTTGTGTAACTGATTTCTTCAAGACATTTTATGATTTATAGGGTTTATTTTAGGACATTTTCTAATTTTTAGTGCTCTTTTTAGGAAATTTTATAATTTTTAGTTCTTTTTTTATGGCAATTTATGATTTTTATGAATTTTAGGATTTTTTTAGGATTGTATTTGAATTTTTAGGACTTTTTTAGGATCGTAAAAGCATAGAAAAATGTTAGATCCAATCCATTATGCGATAGGTCCAATGGATAAAAAATGTTTAAGGATATGCCCCCAATTCAAGTTCAAACTCATGCACTATGTAGGTAATATGCCCCCAAACAAGATGAAAACTATGTATAAAGGTTGATGATAGAGTGTGTGCAGATTGGTGATGCTTAGGAAAGATAACAAAGGACATTAACTAGTTCATGAGCCATGGTCAAGGAGCCAAGGATGTCTTGTAGGATGATGGATATGATTAAGGAATGACAAAAGGGGAAAAAACTAGATGGAATCTTGATAGATGGAGGAGCCATAATTGATTACACATGGCACTTGTTTGCCAAGTTTTCACCATGGTACTTGCCCAAAGTGCCTATTTTGGACAAAAAATTTCTCTTGACACAAATTTTCATGCCAAGATGCCTATTTGTCAAGGCATCCATTTTTTCATAATTTTTTTCACATTTTTTCTTTTTCAGGATGTTTTGCTATTTTTTTGATATTTTTTTAGGACTTTTTTCAGTTTTTTTGATTTTTTTTGGGACTTTGAGATCGAATCAAGAAGATTGCTGACCAATGCTGATAAGAAATATATTGTTGCTATTGCTAGCTAATAATCTCTAGATCCATGACTGACCATAACTACGTAGGATTTGTTTCGAGTCTGTAGCTAAAAAAACCACTAGAAAAGCCTCGAGATATACCATCGTGTACCATATGTAAGAAAATGTCTACCTCTTGTGAATCAAGGCACCTAATGATAAATGGGTCAATAGATATTTCATGTGGGATGTCACTAATGATGACATATGATAAAGCTTGTTGGATAAAGATTTGAGCTTGGGTGTTGGGAAAATTAGGTAGCTACATTTGGGGATAAACAATTGGATATAAGGGAGGGTTGGGAGGGTTGAAACCAATGACCTTCCACATGAATTCTGATTGAGAGAGCTTTGAAATACTTTGTGGCATGTTGAATACTAGAACACTAATATTCATGGCATCATATTTTTCATCTTGTATCCTTGGGAGCGTCTTAGCTTTTGATTTTTTACAATCTAATAGCACCTTTCTATTTTCACCAAGAGACCTATGCTTGTTATTTTTTCTCTTTTTGCTTTGTAACTAGAAGGTGGAGTTGGTTCCCCAAAGTATGCCAATGTGTTCTCTTTAGAAGAAATTGCTTCTTTATGATTGTCAATAATAATGCCTTCATAGATTTCAAAGTCTATGATAAGAGTGTTCTCATTGTCAAATTGATCAAGTATTGGTGGTCCACATTGGTCCCAATGCAATAGTTTAGGATAACTTGAGGGGATGTCATCATCAATGCTGAATGGGATTTGGTTAAAGGTATGGATATGGGCAGTAGGTTCCATTGTATCATTGGGGTTATGCTCAAAAGCTAGAGGATTGTTGGTTTTAGGTTGGATATCCTCCTTTTCATCATTCAAAACATCCATAGTCTTACATGTAGGTATCATAGTACTATGAGGACCTATTCGTAATGGTTTAAATCCAAGCCCCAAACTAGGAGGTTGTCCTTCTGTAGTGATAGGTTCAATTATACCTTTTTTTTGAGATCCAAGACCACTACATCCATCATAGGCTTGTTTTTGCATGATAGTAAACCCAAGTCCATACTTGCTAGGAGATATCAAAGTGGGTTTTTTGTTGGCTTGTTCTTTCTCCACACAAACGGATGTATTCTCATTAATAGAACTGGCATTTTGTGGATTGATCTCATAATGTTGTTCTTGTAATAGTTGTGATTTACCATAAGATTGGGGAGAAAGTGGTGACTCCCTAATGTGCGATACTTGAGACATAAAGTACTCTTCACACCCATTGTCTTTAATCTTCATCTTTTCCTTGGCCTTACTGAGGAGTATATCAGCATCCACATATTTAGAGGAATTTGTGGGTTGTGCTTATTATTTGTTGGGACTTGGTATGCAGTAGCATCTCTTAGATTAGCACAAAACTAGAAAGGATCTGGATCACCAGGGATGGTAACCTTCACATTTTCATAGGAAAACTTTAGACATTGATGATATGTAGAAGGAACTACTTTCATAGCATGAAGCCAAGGGCATCCTAGTATGATGTTGCAATTCATTTCTATATCTAGGACATGGAATAATGTTTCTTCAATAGCTAGAACAATTCTGATAGGTAAGATGATGACCCCTATCGAGAAACATTCACCATCATCATAGGCTTTGATTGTGATCCTTTGAGAGCGATCCACATTAGTTTCAAAATAACCCAAACCTTTGACTACTTTAAGTGCATAGATATTCAGCCTTGCTCCTCCATCTATCAAGACACATTTGACTTTAACATTGTGGACAAAGACTTCAAGGTGAAGGAGATCATTATGGTTGGGTTTGTTTTTAGGGATATCTCGAGGAGAAAAGGTGATATGTTGTGATGCGGATAGGTTCCCAACCATGGCTTGGAACTAGGCAACATCAATGTTATCTGGGACTACTAACTCTTTAAGGGCTTGATCCAAGATCTTTTGATGTTGGGGAGATGCATGTAGTAGGTCCAAAATTGATATTTGCATAGGGGTTTTTCCAAGTTTTTCAACAAGGCTATAATTAGATTAAGTAGGAGTAGCAGGTCTACTAGGGGGTGCAAGTCTAGTAGAAGTACTAAGTCTAGATGGAGCTCTAGGTAGGGTGATCTTGGTATGGCATGTAGTGATAGTGCAATGATGATCTTCAGCCTTCAATGTGAATGTGGATATGCATGAATAAAACTCTTATAAACAATTGATAGTGTACTCATATCCAATGTGAGTGTAATTCACATTACCTTGTGAGTTTGAATTTGAACTGGAGGGCTTCTCTTTGTCATGATTGCCCAAAGGATCTTTGAAGATAGTGTGATCAGAGTTGGATGCTAATAGTGATGGATCAACTATGATTACACCATCATCAATAAGGTATTTTATTGCATATTTATTTGGAAACATGATGAAGTCTTATGTCCTTTGGTGTGGTGGTAATCATAGAATTTTTTATCATCCCACCAATCTACTTTAATTAATGGTTCATCTTTGATTGGGGGTAACTGTAGGAAGTTATTACTGAGTAACTATTGTAGTGCAGTCTTAAGAGGTATCCCCAATGGTGTGAATTTCCTGTCCTTGGTTCTAGGATGCTTTTAGGGTTTGTCCTGTGTGGAAGTCACAATTTTCTATTGTGGAATTGATGTTTGATTGGGAGTTTGTGAATTCATAGGATTTGCACCTTTCAAAGTCAGTTGAGGTTGTGCTATGCTAATTGTGTGGGCATTCATAATGCCATCATTAGTCACGTTCCATTTTTTGGAGAAAAAAATTGGCCTTGTCATTAGATGAGTTGGTGTTTGTGTTGTCCTTGTTCATCTTGAGGATTCCCTTATGGATAAGAGCATGTTCAATGCTAGCCCCATTTTTCATTAGTTTAGAAATGGTGGTCAGACTTTTGATTTTGAGTTCATACATTAAGTTTGAGACTAAGTTTTCAATGCACAAGTTTACTTTTTGTTCTTTAGGAATGTCTAGTGAGCATTGGTTGACTAATCTTCTCCAGCATAGTAAGAATGTGATAAATGGTTCTCCTATCTTTTGTTTAGTTAAGCACAAATTAGAAAGTGTCACCTCATTCATAATGTTAAAGGCAAAGTGGGAGATGAAATTTTCCATGAGTTTCGACCAAGATTTGATATTATCAGGAAGTTTGGAGCACCATTCAAGTGCAGGACCACCTAGAGAATGAGGGAACAATCTCATGAGGTAAATGGGCTCATCATTGATTTTGGTACAAGAGGCACAAAATTCTCTGATGTGATCAATAGGGTTTCCTTTTCCTTGGTATTTTTTGAACCTTGGAGCCTCAAAGTGTTTTGGGAATAGAGGCATATATAGACTTTTGTCAAATGGATTAGGAAGTAGGTCCCTTTCTATATATAGAGCCTATTTCTTTTGTACTCCAAATGCCTTAACTTCTTTGGAAAGTTGTTTGAATTGTTGCAATAGCTCTTCATTAGGACTTTGCATGATAGTCTTTACTTCAAGTCCTTTGTGCCTATGAGTAGACCATTTATTGTGGCGGGAGCTATGTCTACTTGGTTTTGACATTTCTGTGTCTGATGAGTCTGGTGATGTATCACTAGGTGGTGGAGGTATGTTGGCACTTCAAAGACAAAAGGGGCTCTATTGTGACACAATTTTGGGTAGTTGTTGTGGTATTTGATTTGGCACTTATTATGGTATCGATTGGGATTGATGTACCATATGTTGTTGTTGTGCCATTTGTTGTGGTTGTTGTTGGGATACCTCTTTTGGTTGTATGCAAGACCATGTATGTGATTGTTGTTGTAGAGGTATCTATTGAGGTTGTGGTGGCACATGTTGTTGGTATGCAATTTTTTACTCCAGGCATCTTTGATATTCCATTTGTTGCTTGAGTTGCTCTTGTTGCTCAGCAAACATGTTTTGTTGTTCTTGGAATTGTTGTTGATACATTGCATGTAAGTCAAGTGGATTTATGTTAGATTGCATGTTAGGTACATTGGATTCTTATACCACTAGAGGTTTTTTCTGTTGTGGTTGATGTTATTGTTGATATGTTGAATGTGTGTTGCAAACATTAGGTCCTTGGACTATTGCTGGTTGATGTTGTTAGGGTAGTTTTTTATGTCCTTAAGAAGTGATTGCCATGTTGGTATTGTTGCTTTGGCTCCTTTGCATGTTAGAGGTTTCTCCTTGGGACATCATATTGACTTGACAATGAGATGCATTCCTTTTGGGAATAGGTGTAATTTCAATAAGACTTTTCCTTTGTATGTCAATAGGGACTATTTTAGTTGATGTGTCATGTGGTGTACTTGTGGGAGGCTCCATAACATTAAACATCATGACACTTGGTAGAGTTATGAGAAAAGGTGCACTTTGTTGATTTGTCTCCAATGGGGGTATGTCTGGCATCCCTAGAGCACAAGTCCCTTTAGGTGCATCTTGATGTTGCATCATGTGACTAAAATCAAGTTTTAATGTCCTTTTGGGGTGTTTAAGAATTGGTGGTATTTCATTGAATAAGGGATTAACATTGATGTGTTCAAATGTACTTTGGAGGATTTTGATGGTTGATTCTTGATGGGACCTTATAGGTGCCATTATTGCATTTGAAAAATCCAAAGGTTTTTTTCCCTTATCTAAGTCCAAATTGATCATGGGTTGTATGTTTTCAATGGTTGTGTTGGTTTGATGTTTGGACTAAGGTCCCTCCACATTTGGGTTGAATTTAAAAATTTCTTGGGCTGCCAAACATTTAAAGTTCTTGTGGAAATTTGTGTCTTGACACGCCCTAACCATCTCTTCATCAATGATGTCATAATAAATCTCAAAGTCATCACTGAGGTGGACAGTACCTTCCTATACATTTTATGTGTTATAGTTGAATGTACTTGTGTTAGGTTGGTTGAATTTGAAGGAGTGTGTTTGTTCATCCTCAGGTGTGGTTGGTACACTTCCACCTTCAAGTGGTATTAGCAAAAATATAAGTTCAAAGTCAAGACTCCATTGAACCATCCCATGTGTGTGGGAAGCATTTGGATGAAATCTCATGGTAGGTGCATTGTTCAAGGTTTTTTGTGTCATGGCTTGATTATGGTGCTCTTGTGGTTACATCTTCAAGGGATCTACTAGTAATGGTTGTGATGCCTCGATTTGGTCTTTGTCAAATGTTTGTTGGGTTTTCTTGCTCTTCTTCTATCTTGGATGAGGTTTTGGTTGTGTTTGTGCCTCAAAAAACAAAAGTTGATAGAGTTCTTTGGGTCTTTGGGCTGATTGTGTCCTAGTAAGTGCTGGCATGATACCTAAAAATGCAGATGCAATGGAGGGAAACTTGAATGAACTTTCTACCTCCGAAGTGTGCGCCTAAACTACCAACTACATTTAGATAATACCAAGTGCATCCATGATGTTGTTGGGGGTTTGAAGGTAAACAGTTGGTAAGTAGGAGGTATGCAACAGGTAAACAGAGGTGCTAGGGTGCCTAAAATACAAGTTTTGAGTGTTTTGAGTGATTTAGAGTGATTTCTAAGGTTTTGGGATGCAATGCAAGCTGTGGGAGTGTAGATTGGGGTTCTAGAACCTAGAATGAAATACCTTATTACCAAGTGTGCTCTAAAACTACCAAGTGTTTCCTAAAACTACCAACTGCGTACTTGAAGTGTGCAGTTGGTAAAACAGGGTTGCACTTGGTAAAACAAGTCAAAACTTGATAATTGGAATGTACCCGTGTAAGATATGAGTGTTTTTTGGATTTTTAAGTGTTAATGGATGTTATGAAATGTGAGGAAATTCTGAATGAACTAGTGTTTTGACATGAAAATTGAAAATGTGCTAGGGATATTATGCAAATGCAAATACAAGGTGTCGTTTTGAAGTTTGACTAGAGGGCATAAAAATGACTCTAAGGTATGCAAAATGATAATTACGATTATGTTTTGGACTTGGTAAGGATACCAAAGGTTGATGTATACAAGGTAGACTATAAAATGGATGGTGTTCAAGGGTTGATAATGACACTTGGGATATGCAAAATGAGGGTGAATGATCCATAAGACAATTTGGTTGATGGACAACTTGGTAGGGTTTGATAGTGAAAATGATGCTAGGATTTGAACAATAAAAAATGAAAGGGATATGCCACTAGGGTAAGTCAAAATGACATTTAGGGACACTAGGAATATGATTGTGCTAATGAAAAAAGTATACACAAGGTTTTGAACTTAGGTGAAATCTTTAGAAAGTATTTTATCTAGGAGTTCAACCTTGTGATAACGGACTTTGGATCTTGACCAAAAAAGTGATAAAAGACAAAAAGGTCAAAATGATAAAGAAGAAAGTTAAAATCTATCAAGAAATAGATATATTTTGACCAAATAAAATGATAAGACAAGATAAAAGACTATTCAAGATCCATCATCCATCAACACTAGGAGACATTCTAAGACTCATACATTGTTCAAATTTTTTACTAAGTTCAAAGGTTTTGGGGTTCAAAATGATGTTTAGGGGACTCAAAATGGTGATGATTCTAAGTAGATATACAATATGAAAATTTCCTAAGGTGAAAAATGAGATTTTGGGTGCAAGATGCATTTTTGGTTCAAGTGCAAAATGAGGAGGTACAAAGGCTCCTAAATGCAGTTTTGG
Organism: Cupressus sempervirens; assembly: GCA_028749045.1. NCBI lineage: Eukaryota > Viridiplantae > Streptophyta > Pinopsida > Cupressales > Cupressaceae > Cupressus > Cupressus sempervirens. The sequence continues at coordinate 689,276,999 of CM053786.1, read as the reverse complement.
AGTCCTAAACTATAGTTTGAAGGCCCAAAATGGTCATGCAGGTGTCCAATTGTGCCCTAATAGTTCCAAGTGTGCTCCAAAAGTACCAACTACACCTATTATGTAGTTGGGACAAGTTTAGGCATAGTTGGTAGTTTCTAAGCATAGTTGGGAGGCTGGGTTTAATGTGTGTTGAATCTGAGTGATGTGATTGCCAAATTGATATGCCAGGAAGCTAAGATGTTGGGGTTGATGTTAGGATGGTTTAGGAGGTGTATAATATGGGTTATTACCTAAGAAATGATGTCCTAATTGAAGGCAATGAAGACTAGGAGATGCAGGATGCAAATCAAGGCATGCTAATGCAAGGGGAGCTAACCAAGTACCTAAGGACATTGTTGAAGCCTCAAAATGTTATCTAGAATCCCAAACTAGGTCCTCAGACCACAAAGTGCACTCAAATAGTACCAATTGTTCTTATGGTGTAGTTGGGGCTAGTTTGGGTGCACTTAGTAGTTTCAAGACGCAGTTGGTAAACTAGGCTGAAACTAAGCCAATTCTGGGAGCTATGATTTCCAGATCGATGTCACAAAGAGCTAAACAATAGGGAAAAATGCTAAGACCAGAATAGAGGTTCAAAAAGATTCTTATGACACCAATAATGATGGTTAAAATTGGAAAGATGAGGGTTGGGTATGCAAGGATGCAAGATGGAAGATGCAAAGTGTTGATTTTGAGATGGGAATGCAAAAAACTAAGGGAAGAAAACTAAACCCTTATGGATGCAATATGAAAGGTAAGGGATACTAAATGAGTGCTAAAATATTCAAGATGAAACCTATATGATGCAAGTATGAGGCCTAGACTAGGGTGAATACAAGTGGATTCTATGGAAGGATGAAATCTATGTTTTGCCAAGCATGTTTAGTATCACAAGTTGCCATGTTTTCCAAGATTTGAATGTGTTGAACCAAAGTTTGTAAAGTTTTGACAAGGTTTTGAAAATGTTTGATGTTTTGACAAGGCTTTTCAAGTTTCCAAGGTGTAAATTTGAATTTTGGCTTTTATCTTTATTATGTTTTACACACACGCAAGACACATTAAGATAAGAATAGTTGTTGTTAAAAGTGAACAAACACACCACAACCTAGGCTTTAAGAATGTATCCACTAAATTCCTACTTGAACTAAAGTTCAACAGTTCTTATCTAGAGCAGACAACCTAGGATCTTGGCACCACAAGCTCGCCCTTATAGTGCACTCACTTCTTGGGGCTAGCAAGATCCACTTCCCAAGGGGCATGACTTCCCAAGGGACTTTTGCCTCTACTAAGGACCATAAGAATGTAGGATGTCTTCACGGGCATGGGTGACCCCTTGAGCCAATGGATAGAAAGGATTTTTTCCACTAAAACATGATTTTTAGTAAGGGCATTCCATTCGGCAAGTGAATGATAAACTTTCACAAAAGGTCTCCTAGCCCTGAGAATTGGGGTTTGATGCACCACAAGGGTACTAGAGGAGAGTTATCATGTAGCAATACTACCGACATGAATTTCACCATAATCAAATTTTATATAGTAGCTAGAACATTAACTTTTCTTTTGGCCCATTACCACTCTAAGTTCATCCCCTGACATACCCAATATCGAGTATCTTGGTCCAAGGTAGGCCTCCTATAGAAGTTACATGAATTTCTCTTACACCCAAGATCCATGAATGGAGAGGGGAGTGGATACATCCAATGTAACTCCTAGGGACTTAAACACTATAGACACACCAAGTAGAAAATAAAAAGTTCATTTTAACCAGCAAATGAAGTGTTATCTAATCTAGGAAATCCACACACATACTTTTGACAAACACATTATGGTCTTTAAAAACATCCTTCAAATAAATATTAGTAGTTTTTCATGATTATGTCTTCATCCCATGATTGCCACATGCTACAAACAAACCATTTTTGACACAAAATCATCTAACCTATGTCCTAGAGAGTGATAGGAACCTTAGATGCAAATTTTGTGTTATGTGTGTGTTTCTTGTGAACTAGGTGTGTTCTGACAAAGCAGGTTGCACCCATACCCCCAAGTGTGCCTAGACAGTACTAACTACACCCATGGTGCACTTGGGTCCAATTTTGATGTAGTTGGTAGTTTTTGGATGTAGTTGGGAGGTCAGGTGCAAACTGTAGGGAAATGGTGCCTAATCAAGACCCAGAAACTAAAAATTTTGACACCTATACTACCAAGTGCACCTAGACAGTGTGGACTATGTCCGTGAAATAGTTAGGGCCTAGAAGGGTGCAATTGATAAGTTCTAGGTGCAGTTGGTAAGTTAGGAGCAGTAGACAAGGGTCAAGGTGTCTCTTAGGCCCTTATAACTGCTCATAGGGGTCCCAAGTGCACCCTGACAAAGCAGAGTGCACCCTAGGGCAGAAAGCTAACAAAATGCATGAAATGAAAGGATATAACCATATTAATAGACCCCCTAATTAGAATAGGTGTGATAAAAAAGAGAGCATAAGCATTATACCCCTCCAAGTGAGCTCCTTCCTTCCACCTACAAGCACAAAACAAGAAAACCCAAGTTAGATAAGCATGTTCACGTTGAGTTCACCAAATGTAGGACTAGAAAATGGGCTAAATGCATAACATAATATGAGAAAATCACAAACTCAATCAACATACATTAACACCCACTAGTCTACCATGAAAGCCAAATTAATCAAAAGCAACAAACAATGTTAAAACTCCCTCTTTTCATTTATAGCTCCCATGTCCTTCTTTCTACTCCAAATGATTGTAGCTCCAAATTGCCTATAATTCACACAATTATGAAGAAAAAGCCTATATTGATGATAATTCTGTGAGGATACTTGAATTTTTGATTTTATCTTGAGAGAAATGGTATGAAAATTCAAAGAAACTAGGGACTCAAGAACTCAAGAATTAGGATTGGAAATGAGAGAAAGAGTGCTCATTTTATAATCAACACAGAGGATGAGAGCATTGGATTTTTCACCCTTTGATATGCAATGTGGCAAGAGATTCCTTTGAGAATCCATAATGCATATGACAAAAGATGCCAAATGTAGGATTCTATGACACATGGAAGTCAAACTTGGCTAAATGTGGAAGAGAATATATGATGCATCATAAGACACCTCAACCCACTTAAAGCCAAGAATCTATGACAAAGAAGCCAAATATGGATGTGCATAAGGGAATAAGAATATTGGATTATGACATATATTAGCCAAATGTCCAAGGAGAATCCATGAGGTATCATACCCGAGTGTCATGATGATGTCAATATTTTGTAGAATATTTGAATTAAAAATCCTTTATTCCACAAAATACAAATTAGTAAAAAATGGAATTAATGGATGAAAATGTGACTTACAAAATTAAGAATTTCCATGGTTTGCAAATGATGAACCAATTTATTAATAAAATTAATTAATTAAGGATGATAATTAGGAAGAACAATTAGTAAGAGTGATAGGATTAAAGTATGGATTATTTAATCCTATAGAGAAAATTAGTAAATGATTGGCCAAGATTGATTAAATAAGTGTGACAGTATCCTTTGATGAAAATGTGATAATGATACAGATTGAATATGATGATTATAGATAGACCAAAGCCATGGTAAAATTGATTAATTGATTGAAATTGATAACATGCGAAGGACACATGACATGAATTGATTGACATGTAACATTTGACTGACATTGAAAATGCTACATGATCAAGATTAATTGATAAGGTTGATCATAACAATATCGACGGACATAGTCAATATTATTAAAGTGGTTTGATGATGTCATGATCTTACATTGAGAGCCTCGACAATGTCAAATATTAGATGACATGAATGATAGTTTGACCTAGCATTGAGAGCCATGATAGTACTACAGCTAGATTGATAAGATTTGATAGATTGATAGGTTTCCAAGGCACTAAAAGCCTCAACAATGCCTAGGAATGGACAAATGATGATTGATTTTGGATGTTTGATACATTTTGTGATGTTTAGGACTAATTTTGGGTGATTATGACTTGATTTGGGGTGATTTTGAGTTGATATGAAATGATTCTGAGTTGGTTTGATATGATTTCAAAATGACATGAAATTGATGTGAAAGAGGATACAAATGATAAAGTATGATCAATTTGGCAAAAAGATCAAAGTTGGTAGAATGAGAAAATGGGACGAATTAGTATGAAGAAGTGATGAAATCATAGATGTGGACCATTTTTGAGCATCTAAACTTAGTATGTTTTGTAAGTCCAAAAAGGGTGTCCAAAAATGATTTTTTTCCCCTAGTTTGTGTGGAGATATTTCCCTTTAAGTCATTTTTTTCATCAAAAAGGACTACTAGGCTTTTTGAGTGGCTTAACAAAGCAACCATATGCCAAAAGCTGAATAGTTGGGTTTTAATCATTGTATCATTCCATTATTGACCTAAATAGACCATTTCCATGAGTATGAGTCTCCCCTAGTCATTTTATGAAGTTTAAAGTTATTTTACCAAACTAGGTCAATTTTTAAATTATGGGCAACTTGTGATAAGTTTTCTTGTTCATAGGGTTCTCTAGTGATTAGGTTTTCCTTTTTTGGATGAGTGGTTGTGATAACCTAATATCATCCTTGAAGAACTTGTTATTAGTGCTTGCACATTTTATCATCATATGAAGACATTTGGTTGAAGGATTTCAGTGAAGAGGGTTTTTGGACCATTTGATCATCATTTGATCAATCCCACTAGGCTCCATTCCATCAAAGGTGATGCTGAATTGATAGTAAAGTAGGTAAGAAATCAATTTTCTATCAAGAATGATAGGTTAAAACACTATAGAAATTTGGTCTAGGATGAACTAGAATCTTTTGATGCTTTTTTCATAAAAATTTTCCCTGAGTCTCAAAACTCTAGGGCTAACCCTTTAGCGGTTTCTACTTCATTGCTTTTACCTCACCCAAATTTTTAAAATGACACTTATAGGTTATAAATGCTATATAGACCAAGTGTGCTAGATAATGTTAACCATTTGTAGGTTTTTAATAATGTTAAAAAGTGCTTTTGGGTGTATCCAAAACTTCATTAACTTGTTCTTTGAAAGTTCCAAGGGAGAAGGGAAAATATTGGTGAAGAATTCAGTAAGACTCATGAAGTAATACAAATGAAAGGAAATAAAATTCCAAAGTGATTAGTTTCTCTTGAATATCTTTTTTGGAGAAAAGATGATAGTTTTATTAAGAGGAACACAACTTATAATGAAGTTTTGAAAGAATGTGACAAGATTGATAGTGGCAATGAAGGTGACCCTAACTGGATCTCAATTAGCAAGACCTACTCTATGAGAGAAAATGACAATTTTAAAAAAAATTTGGCGAGGTGTAGAAATATTTTCAACTAGGGATATGAAGATCTAAAGAATTTTAGAAATGGAGAATTTAGGCATCATATACCTCTGAAACCTAGTGCAACACCATACTATCAAAAACTCATGAATTATAATCTAAAGGTATCTAAGATTGTATTAAAGGATGTAGAGAAGATGTTGAAGGAAAGGATCATCTACCCTATCCATCATTCAACATGGATAGATAATTTATTGTACCTGTGAGATTAAAAAATGGAGAGATCAGAATTTGTGTAGATTTTAGAAACCTCAACTAGGCCATCTTGAAAGATACTTATGCACTTCAACCAATGGAACATGTTTTATAGGTTGTAGTAGGTTCTAATTTTATTCCCATGCTCAATGGTTATTCAGGGTATAACCAAATAATTGTATCCCAAGAAGATCAGCATAAGACAACCTTTATAACACCATGAGGTATGTATTGCTATAATATGATACCCTTTGGACTGATTAATGTAGGAGCAACATTTTAGAGGGAAATGAATTCTTTATTTAGGGATCTATGGGATAAGATCATTGTAACCTATTTAGATGACTTGATTGTTTGTTCTAAAAGAAGGAACTATCATTTAAGAGATCTTGAAGTAGTATTACACAGATGTAGGCAATATGGCATGGAAGAGGGTAGACTTTTGGGACACATTGTTCCAAAGGAAGGAATCTGAATTGATCTTGACATGGCCAAAAAAATTAAACAGCTCTCTCTTCCTACAAATAGAAGTAATCTAAAATCCCTCTTTGGATAGATCAATTTCTTGAGGAGTAGTGTCCCCAAATTCTCAAAAATAGTAATATGCATGTTGAACATGATGAGTGAAAAACATCCATCTAAATGGGTTGAAGAAGGGAAGAAAGATTTTGAAGTTATATAAAAGGCCATATCCCAAGCCTCAATGTTGGTCAACCCTAACTTCAAGAAATATTTCAATATGCAATGCTACACTTTAGAGCACACCCTATTAGACATCTTGACTCTAAAGAATGATCAAGATGAAGAAGCCCACATTTCTTTTATGAGCATGCCTTTGAAGAAACATGCCATTAATTATTCTTAGATGTAAAAACATGCCTTTTTCATGAAGAAATTAGTTGAATAGTTTAGTTACTACATTCTACACCCACATTCAATAATATATGTGTCATAAATAGAAGTTAAGAGTGTAATAACTCAATAGGAAATTGGAATAAATAAAAGAGTAGTGTGGGAAACTAAAATTCAAGAGTGTGATCTCACTATCAAGCCTACTAATTTTTCTAGAGGGCAGTTTTTATGTATGTTAATAGTTGAAAATAAAGAATCAATACAAGAGGGTACTCATGTTGTTCCCATGGCCCTACTAGTCATCTTGATTGATCCCTAGTTCTCAAGTGTAATGTACTACCTAACTTACAATGAATATCCTAAAAAATTGAATCATAAGGAGACACATAATATTAGGTTAAAGGCGGCCAAATATGTGATTTCACAAGAAATATTGAATAAAAAAGGAATTGATGGAAATTTCCTTAAGTGTGTTGTACTAAGCAACAAGAAAAATTGTTGAAACTTTATCATTCTGATTCTTGTCGTGGACATTTTTCCTCCATAGTAACAACTTTTAAAATCTCAAAAATTATATCTCTTGGTTAGGAATGTTCAAAGATGCCCACCTCTATGTCAAAAATTGTGAGAGATGTAAGCTATTCACCAATCACCCTCAACTTGCAACTTTACCTCTAAAACCCATGGTAATAAATGAGCCTTTCCAAAAGTGGTGCATCTTATAGACTTCATAGGACATTTAAACCCACCATACCATGTTGGTCATGTTTATATTTTGACGGTGACCAAATATTTTACCAAATGGGTAGAGGTGATCCCCACAAAGAGGCAAATTCTTAGGTGGTATGTGATTTCCTAATGAATTTCATTTTTGTGAGGTTCGGGATACCTCAGAAAATAGTTGCAAAAAATGCTACATATTTTTCCTCTAAAGAGATCTCAATGTTCTATTATAAACATGGAATATCCCTGGCCTACTCTTCGAATTACTTTCCTCAAGGAAATAGATAGGTGGAATCTAGTGATAAAAATATGATTGCAATAATGAAGAAACTAGTGAATGACAATATTCAAAATTCACACAAGAATTTGTATGAAGCTTTATGGGCCAATAAGATTACACCAAAACGAGCTATCAAAATGGTACATTTTGAATTAGTCTATGGAGTGGCAGCACAAGTTTTCTGACCTTTAGTATTATCAACTATAAATCTACAAGCAATAATTGAAGATCTATTTTTTCAAAACTCCTTGAAGAAAAGAGTAATGTACCTCCCCAAACTTGAAGAAGAGAGAGACAAATTGGTAGATCATATCACTGAACATCAAATGAAAGTCAAATAGATTTTTTCCATGAAGGCATGAGCTCATATATTCATGAAAGGAGATGAAGTCTTGTTGTGGGATAGAAGAAGAGAACCAAAGGGGGCACATGGAAAGTTTGATTCTTTGTGGAAAGGTCCTTTCATTATTTTAGAAGTGATTGGCTCAAATACTTTCCTTTTGATCTATCTAGGTGGTACTCTCCTACCCTTTACCTATAATGGGCAAGACTTAAAATTATTCAAGTCGTAATGCTTCTCATAGGTTATTCCCCTACATATAATAGTTAGTCTTCTCTTCAATTTCTATTTGTGGATCTTTTTTTTTTTTGTTTCTTTCCCTTGTTTCAATTTTAAGTTTCCCATGATTTGAGTTCTTCACACACCTCATACATGCAGTCCCCAATCAAAGCCCATGTTATTCTAAATTTTTTAGTCTCCCTTGTATACATCTTCTCTCTTTGTTTCTCTCTTCAAACTCATATTTTCTAGGCCTTATCATCTCACTTGCCAAGTGTGTCTTTCATGATTTATGTCTATCCCTCTAGAGGTATTATGTCATTCTAGGTGTATAAGAATAAATCTATTATGAAATACCTAGGATCAAGTCTTCCAAACCATTTTGAATAGCTTTGTACCAAGGTTGAAAGGAGTTCAAATCAGTTCCATTGAAATTTTTAGACTAACACTTTTTTTGTAGGCAAGACCTGCCAAATAAGTTGGGGGTTGCATCCAAACCACTTCGAACAACTTTGCACCAAGGTTCAAAGAAGTTCAAATGAGTTCCAACAATTAAAATTGGTTCCAATACATAAAATCAATGATTGATATTACAATTGCATCTAAAGCATAAAAAGTGACATCCTAACGATGATGTAAAAGTCACCTCAGAATCAATACTATCGAGTACGAATGATGAGTTGGTAGCGTAAGTGGAAAAGCAAAATTTTCTAATGAAAACTAAATTTGAATTATCAAGGGGATATTAATGATGATTGAGACATTTTTTTCAAGCAATCACATAATGAAAGGACATCATAACTTCTTGAAGTGTGTATACTGTACCAAGATCATCTCACCATTAAGGCCCATATATTTAGTAGTAGTTTTTGGGTATGCAAATCATTCTAAAACCTATTCTGAGTGTATTTTCATTCTAGTATAAAAAATTGAAAGTAAAGTGGTGGGAGAAGAAAGGGAAGTATTTTTGGTTTCCAGTTGTTCACAAGTGAGGGTTGTAAGCTTTTATGTATGTTTCTTTTATGTCATTTTTCTTTAAGAAGGAAGAATTTGGGAAGTGTTTTTCCTTGTTGTGAGTATGAAGCCTATCATTCATTTCTTCAAGAAATAACTCTAGTCTAGAATTTCAATGACCTATAATTTCTTATACAAATATAATAGGAATTGAAGTGGAAAAACTACAAGAAATTTTTTTGGAGCAAGATGAGAAAGGGATGCCTTGAAACTTTAACTAGCAGGCTCCTTGAGGCTGCTACCTTCTCTCACACTTTACCATGCCCAGAGTTACTCTAGTATTATCTTAGCCATTATGATGTAAATTCCAAGAGTATAGTAAAGGACAATGTTAATACTCTTCTATTAATTTATAGGGAAACCATTGTATTAGTTCTTAAATTACCCAAGTCATCCTTTTCTTATTTTAGTTCTACTCAATTCTTAGTTCATTTCCAAGAGGACCCTCCAAAGAATCATAATCAGATAGACAAAAAGTGGACTAAGACCTTTTACAATAGAGGTTCAAGACTACTAAAGGTATTAACTAATGATCACATGAAGCCTCACATACATGACCTGGTAGTTTTTTTGTACAGAGCTAAAGGTTTGGCTAATGTCCTTTTTGAAGAGTGGATGTTTTACTACATAGATATCATTTTGACTGGTAATAAATTCCTTGATTAGATTGAGTTGATAGCTAGTTCATTGAGAAACCAGCTCAAACATTCACAAGCCACTGGAAGGAATTCTACATGCCCTCCTATTTAACCTATTGTCTTGCATGTTGGTGTAATCTCGTTGTAATTCATCATGAACCATGGAGTGAAGAAATCATAGTTTATCAATATTTTCCTCTAATAAGAAAAGATAGAGTGTTGAAGGATTTCCAAAAGTTCCATGATGTCTTCTTAGAGAATTTGTACCTCAACCTCATTGAAATTTCTAGGCAAAGGATATCCTTTGAAGTCAAAAAAATTTTTTAGAACTATGAAATCTTCTACATACAATTTCTCAGGTTTACTTACATAAGAGTAGGAGGGTTCAAAGAGGAACCACTTAGGTTTCCAAGGTTATATGCACTAGACTATTTTGTTCTTGCCAAAGTGTGTAGACAATTATTTTTTGTGATCAAGGATAATATCCCTGAAGGGAAATAGGAGTCCATGTTCCCCATTAAACTAGGTTCCCTAGCTTGTAACACTATGTTTAATGCCTAAGTGATTGGGAGTGACTTGCTAAATTTAAATTTTGGATTTTATCATGAAAGGATGAGTTTTGATAACAAGAACTTTGTGAAACTAGTGCTTGGCTTGGGAGATGGAATATAGTTGTTGCCATATATTGAAGATCTATGGGAGGATTGTAATAATGAATACAATATCATGAAAAGGGATAACTCAAGGCTAACTATTTCCCAAATCAAAGCATTATAGTTGAAACTCAATGTCGAAGGATTCATTGAAGATGGTTCAAATGTTATTGATCCAGGATAAATAAAGATAAGTGAACAAGCCCTCCCCAAAATTGATTGGTATTAAGATAAGGAAGATAATATAAATCTTAGGTCAAGATTCATGTTGGAATATACTGGCAATTAGTTGTAGGAGAGGAAGCATAACCTGGCTAGTTCAATCCACATGGAAGAAGTTAAAGGAGGGGTTTCTTTATGAAAATCCTCAACTTCTACTGTCCACCTTTTTTCAAATGATGAAGGTAGCATTTCCTGACTTAAGAAGAAAATTTTGGTGGCCTCACTTAAACTAGAAACCAAGATACCACCAGTCTATTTAAAGGCTCCTAGAAGGAGGTATAATATTGGAAATGTAAGAGGTGTAACTAAGAGGGGAGGGGTGAATTAGTTACCACAAACAAAAATCCAAGTCCCTTCAAATTTCAATACAATACAAAATAAAACTCTGTTGAAACTAAATATACTGATGTAATTCAATTAGCATAGGATCACTTGATTAACACAATAACTTGGTTTACACTAAGAATGATTGTCACTCGGTAAAGACTCAGTTAATACTAAATATATGAATTTTTACTTGGTTAACATTGAACATCTAGATCTTAAGATATTAAGTGCGGTTAACCTTAATTAATTTAATTGTAGAAACATAAAGCAAATAACATGAACACATGAGACACCTAGATTTAATGTGGAAACCCAATTTGGGAAAACCACCAATTGCCACTAGTTACTATTTTTTACTCTTTTGAATTAAGCCCTATTAGGAGAAAGGTTACAAAACACACTGTTAGGTGTGACCCTATTAAAGGATTTAGATCACCATATTAGGAGTGGCCTCATTAGAGGTCTTCAAACACTTCAATCTAGAAGTGCCACCTTATTAGAGGATTTGGAAAATAGCTATCAAGCTAACTCTATTAGGAAATTTGATTCACTTCCACAATTATTGGAGAGTAACAATGAGTTGTCTTGATTGTGGATGCAACTATCTTTCTAATTTCATATCTCTATTCTGGCTTGTTTACTTGATCCTCCTTGATCAGAATATTCTATGTATCTCATTTAACTCAAATACTCTGTTATCCTTCCAATTTGTTTTCTTTATTCAACTTAGGAATTTCCCTTTTGTAAGACATCTTGATCTTTAGCTTAGGTCCTTGAAACCTAATCTGCAAGAACCAAATGCTTTGATACCAATTGTTGGAAATGTAAGAGGGGTAACTAAGAGGGGAGGGGTGAACCAATTACCACAAAAACAAATCCAAGTCCCTTCAGATGTCAATACAATACAAAGAAAAAATTTGATGAAATTGAATATATTGCTATAGCTCGATTAGAATAGGATCACTCAGTTAACGTAGTAACTCAATTTACACTAAGAATGTCTTGTCACTCGATAAACACTTAGTTAATACTGAATATATGCATTGTTACTTGGTTAACATTGAACATGTAGATCTTAAGATATTAAGTGTGATTAACCTTAATTGAATTAGTTACAAAAACATAAAGAAAATAACATGAACACATGAGACACCTAGATTAATGTGGAAACCTAATTTGGGAAAACCGCCAATCACAACTATTTACTAGTTTTCACTCTTTTAAAGTGATTCATGTTAGGATCCAACCCTATTAAAGGTTACAAAATACACTGTTAGGTGTGACCCTATTAAATGATTTAGATCGCCATATTAGGAGTGGCCTTGTTAGAGGTCTTTAAACACTTCAATCTAGAAATTCCACCTTATTAGAAGACTTGGAAAATAGCTGTTAAGATAACTCTATTAGGAGATTTGATCCACTACTACAATTGTTAGAGAATAACAATGACTTGACCTAAGTGCTGATGCAACTATCTTGCTGATTTTAGATCTATGTTCTGGCTTGTTTAGTTGATCCTTCTTGATCAGACTATTCTTTGTAGCTTAGTTAACTCAGATACTCTACTATCCTTCCAATTCGCTTCCTTTATTTATTGTCTTCTCTTCCATCCGTGCTTTCTCTTAATCCTCAACTTGAACTTATACTTAAATGAATTCTCTTATCAAGTAGGTTTAAACATACTTATAATAAATCAATAATCAACCCTTAAGTCAGCTAGAACAAACAAATTAATCCAATAGACATGATATGCAGTAATAGGAAAATCCTTTGTTAACCAACCCAACTCAGTCAACACTAACTTAGAAAATATTTTCCTTTGGGAATAAAGTGAACTTAATTAACACTAGAATTCACCAACTTCTCTTTGGTAACTGAGTGAGCTTGGTTAACACTAGTTCCATGCCAACTTTCCTTTGTTAATTGAGTGAGCTTTCTTAATAGTGGATTTCCTTTGATGATTGAGTGAGCTTGGGAGATACTAACTCTAAACTTGGTTATTAGTGGAATGCTTGGCATACACTGGAAACTATCTTCAATGCCCTAGTGAACTTGATAGAAACTAACTTTCTCAGTAAGGCATGATATTTTTGTAATATCAAAGATAACATACAATTGGATAATTGTTTTCAGTAGTCCAAAACTAAGTCCATGGCACCAGTTCAAACATTAGTTCAAGAACCCAACTTCATGGATTTAGAACTAGATAAAGAAGACAACCTTGCACTACCTAAAAATTAAGAGATGAACACATAATTTTGTGAAAGTATAAATGTGATTCAATAAGGCTTCATGACTCCTATTAAATAGGATGAAGGGACAATAACCACAAGTATCATTCCCCCTTAGCTATCTAGCTTGGTTAACAAAAAGTGTAGTCTTAGACTTGTCTCTTTTCTAGTCAAGGACATAGTTATTAAATGTGCCACTCACACTTCTAAAGCCAAAAAAGTTAAGAATAATGTCTGCTTGACCAGAGACCCTACTATGGGAAAGGTGACTATGAAGATAGCTACTTATAAATAGAGAGAAGGTGTACATGACATTGAGAAATTATTTTTAGGTTACATAGATGGAGTTGGGAATTTTGAGTTGAGATACCAATAATCATCTATTTAAGTTCTCAACCAATCACATGTTGAACTAGTCTAAAAAGGATAACTAGGAAAAAAGGGAATTGACTTAGTTTGTTATCACTATGGCTGAGTACATCAATTTTTTGATGAATTTTGGGTCACTTCCCTTGATCCAAGCTCCCCAATCATTCGATCCTAACTCCTTTGACAAAAAGAAACTATTGAAGAAAACGCAAAGGGGAAAACTCTTCTTGGAAGCAATGAACATCTGGATAGATGTCATAGGAGAATAGAAAAGGTTTATTCATGAGTTCACTACTACCTAACAAGAAGGAGAATTGATGCTTGGAGAGATCCAAACCCTCATACCATTGTGGGAAGTTGATGAAGCTAGATGCAAAGAAATAGTGTTTCAAGTGCAGGAAGTTCAAAAAATATGGAGTGATTAAGTTCCTTGCTGAAAACCTAATGAAAATAGTGGATCCTTGCATGCTTTATATATTAAAAAACAACATTAATTGGAAGAATTCCTTTTATAAAGCCATCATAGAGGAGGTGTGATCAATTGAAAATGAAATAAGGGACATGTTATGGCTTAGATTAAAGATAATGATAATCCTACACCCCAAGGTTTTACCATAGTGGTTAATGTTGAATCCATGTTGTACTTGAATAAGGAAGACTTGCCTAGATAGAGCACAATGATCAAAGAGCTCAAATGGAAAAAAGATACATGGAGAGAAAAAGTGTTGAGTTTGAGGAACTCCAATTCTCATGTTGTTTAAGAACTCACAAGTGTTTTTAGGAGCTAGAAAATGATCAAGCAAGCCATGATAGGAGAGAATAAGTTGGATGAAGCATATTAGTCATAAGGCATGTCATTTTTCAAATCAGTTATCTTTCTCAAGGATTTAGTTTAAAAGACTATTTTGATGTATTTATCATAACGTCTTTATAAATGAGAGAGTTGGGTTTTGATAGAGGCCTCTTGTAATTGATACTATATATGTTGGAGCATAGATCTAGTTAAGGGTTAGATTTTAGATAGAAAAAGGTAGCTCAATAGTAGTTTAAACTACATATTTTCTTTTTCAATTTTTTAGAAAGGAAAGTTTGATAATCTAAATGTTTATTCTGAGACCTTGAGCTTGAAAACATACATATATGCATATATTGATACATAGCATGGTTTATAACTATGTGTTTAAAATTTTATATAATGGTTACTTCGTGGATTATTATATTAGTTTCTTTGTAATATTGATTGTTGTTTATATCAAGTTATCATTCTTTCAATGTGTTATTTAATATCTCTGAATTTTCCCTATTTTTCAAGCATTGGATGATTTGAGGAAACTTTATGTTTGTCCATTTACTCAAACTTTGTGTAACTTCTAAATTTTTCCTCCATACCCAAGAGTATGTGAGAGATCCTTAAGTATTTTCTAGAAAAAGTACACATGTATGCTTTTCTTAAAATATAAATTCATTTAAAATCTATCAAGTGGGAGTTCTACCTCTTAAAATTCATAGGGAAACAATTAATATATGTTTACCCAACTATTGTGAACTTTATTTCTTTCCATCTAGGGGTATAGAGTTAGTTATTTCAAATTCACAAAAGGGAGACAAATATGTTCACTAACCAATTTCATTTTTAGTTAATAAGTCATTATGAGGGAACACATACATAGTCTCCACATGCTTGTAATTCTTGTAACTACCAAATGATACTAGGTAGCTTTTCACTTGATAATTCAATGAATGATAGTTTTTTCCATCAAATATAAGAACATTCAATTTGTGTTTCATCAATTTTTTCTCGAGTGGTTATTTTTAATACTACTTGGAACCAATCTCTAATGCTAAATGTTGAATAGGTCAAATAGATAAGAAGGGAGTTAGCTGGTTATTTTGACACACATAAAATTGTTTGATCCATTGGTTAATACTTACCAATAAATAATCACCACTTGATACCTATTAGTTAAAGAGCACTGAATAGCCAATGTAAAGATAAGTATGAAAGCACCAAAAAACCAAAAAAATCAACAACAAGATTTACATGGAGAACTCTAACCTAGGAAAAACCAAGGAGAAGCGAATTCTCATGAAACAAAAAAAATGGTTAAGGTGACCTAAACTTATTACAAAAATATGAGAGGGTACTACTAAAAGATTTCTCTTCTAGGATACCTGTACCCCAAAAATATGTTAAGGCTTATTGTCGATAGAATAAGGTTCATTGCCAATAGATTATAGCCACTACATGCTAGATTCAAAGTAATAACTACCACAAAATATAGTTGTCAAGCCTTTTCGATTATAGTCTTCTACTTTCTACACCTCCTAAAATAAACCAAGTAAGTTTACACTTGCACCACATATAGCTCACATATAAGCAATAAGATCATGTCAATCATATACATAAAATTGAATTCCCAAACTTGCATCCACTCCTCTTGAAATGATACTCTATTTATATTGGATGGATGCCATTAATATTTCAGCTAGAATAGATTTGAGGTAGACCAAACCACCTCAAGATATAGAATGATCCTCAAGCACACCAACATGCTATAATAATATTTGATACCAATGGTTATAATAAACATGCAATAAAAAATTGTTGGGAACAAAATTGAACAACCACATGCATCAAAAAGGATCAACCCAAAAACATGATCCACTACAATAATGCATACCTACATCAAAGCATGAAATGGTCAAAAAATTAATGCTCAACCAATGATAAAACATGACACTTGATATACTAGCTATCGGTGAAATATAATACTATAAATGAAACTAATACGTGCTAGGGTGATAGTACACAACCAATGACACACTAGAGAGCACGAGAGAAATATGTTGACATTAATGAAAACCATTAAACTCAAATTCTAATAGATCCTTTTTATAGAGCATTATATTTAGTATCAAATCCTATGTTGTAGTGTTGGTGTTTGTGGTTCATGTTTTTCCAATGCGACAGTGAGTACTTGATGCAATTTGCTTAAGTACTTGTGTGTGGGTTATTTTTTTTATAATGTGTGGGTGCCTTGTAAATGAATTTGGAATTTCTAGTGCAAACCAACCTAAGTAATTTTTGTGGAAGGAAAGTCTCTCTTAGACTATTTTACACATATTGCAAAAGGTGAGATAACCCTAGTAGGGAGAAATAACTCATTTCTACATTTTTATTGAGTGTAAACCTGTGTTGAGTTCTTATCCAGATATACATGTATTGTTGCAACATGTGTTGTTTCCATTTACAATAAATGTGATATGTTAGAGGAAATCTTTTTGGTAAGGGTTAGATTGACCCTTGTTCTTTCTAATTACTTCTTTTATGTATAATATCCTTCTCAATTCTAGCATAGTATGGATGTTGAGTGTAACTATTGAGTAGTCTTGTTACACTTGAACATCCTAAATGGATGGTGTGATTGATAAATTTTATGGATTTAATTTGGTATATTTATCTTTATGTCATAATTGAGTATTTTAAATTGTATTATGTGATCGATGAAATGGGGTTGAATTTCACTCTCATTATAGAAATATAACTAAATTTTACTTTTGATGGTTGATTTTAAATAAATATTTTCTTTTACTTATTACAACATATTTCTTGCTTTGAGATCTCTGGAGAGACAATACTGCCACAAATGAGCTCATTTGGGTAATATTATTTTTAAGTGCATTTATCTTCTTATGCATCATAATCATGTTCTTTCTCTTATCTTACTCTTCATAATTATAATTTCACCGAACATTGTTTTCTTAGAATCTTTGAAAACTTAGAAAAAAATTATTACAATCACACTAAATTATAAAGTGGTGCACACACTTCTTAATAATCCAAGTCTTTAGATCAATCAATTTTGATGATGGTTAATGCACAAACACTCAACTTATAAAGTATCACTTTATATAATAGTCTTATTAGAGGTCTTATAAAAAAATTCATATTTGACAAACTGACATAAATTTCCATGCTTGCTAGTAGTGGTATAGGAGGAATTTCATTCATTTATTACATTATCTAATAAAAGAAATAGGTAAAGGGAAAACTGTTAGAATTTATAATGCCTCCTCTATGCATAGGGTGAAATTCTCATCTTGTTCAAATAGGGATGGGGTGTGATTCACCATTAGAAATAGCATCAATATCGGCTAACATAGTATGATTATTATTTATGATGGCACTTCACTTTGGCCTCCCATTTCTTCCAATAAAATATTGAATTTACTTAGGGATGAATACATAAAAGTTAAGTGGAATATTTCATAAAGGAAAACTGTAAAATGTAAATGATTTCCAACAATGTAAGGGGGTGCACTTTGGAAACTACATATTTCTCCTCTGGAAATGTAATGCAATCCACCATAACCTATTAATTTTATAGTACCCTTGTACTCTATAAGTAGTTATAACATCTTCCCTCCCCCCAAACATATATATAAGAAATAATTAAGAAATTTAGTTGGCTTCATTCATGGTTAATATAGAGCTATGTGCATGCATTAATAGGACCATTTATTAGGGTGTTTCATAATGTAATCATTTTTTGCACATTTTAGAGGGTTGGCTTTAAGTGTTTTTTTGCTAGTTGTTGACATTGACATAAAAGAATCAATTATACTACCAGTGAAAACTAGAAAGCACAAGAACATTTTTTTATAATCATACTTATGAAATCAAATCCGTTATCAAGAAGTGATCTAAAATGATAGACAAACTATGTAGCTATTTCAAAACTTTTCATTTGTACAAAACAACTATTCCTCTATTATTAAAAAAGTAACTTCCAATTTGTTCCATAGTTTTGAACTAAATACTTTCTTATTAAAAGATATTTATTATTTTTCATTCTAATCTTCCTCCAATACCAATTGAATCTAAATATTTACTCTAAGGGTCCTTTTGTCCACGGGAATAGGAATATGGGAATAAGAATACTTATTCTAGAATAAAAAATAAGAATATGTGTTCCTATTCTCTGTTTGGTTAGACATAATTGAAATTTTTGCCCTGAAAATTTTGATAGGAATCCCAAACCCATGTCACATATCTCTTGGTAGTGGGAAAAAAATTTTGAATAGTTTCTTCCAATTCCTTATGAACAGAACCTCTACAAACTTTATATAAATACACAACTCATATATATGTATGTTGAAATAAAACCCCCAATTTAGCTCCTTTGATCACACACCCAACCATTGTGAAACTTCTTTTCCACTGATAGAAGATGAGATGAGAAGCTCATATAGCATAAATGGTCTAGCATAGAGTACAATAGGATAAGTCATTTTTTCCAGCAAACCCAAAAGTGAAGAGTCCTTTCTTGGATGAATGAAAAGCTCCAATGGAGACAACATCTTCAAAGTAGGGTGGTAGAGGAAGACTAGGGCCTATTGATAGGGAGATGATATCAACTCACTACTACATTTGAGCCCAAATTGCAATGGTGGGCCATTGTAATTATGATGGCTACCCATTGCCCAAGTGACAGTACCACAAATTAGCTCCCATCGGATAGGCGTTAGCATTTTTGTCTCAAATTATGATGGCATGAATATCTGTCACAAGTGCTATAGATTAAACTATCATAACTTGGAAAAGGGAAAGGAAAAGATTTCATCTTCATGTCGTCCCAATTGTGATATTAGAACATTGCAATTATGATGGTATAAGCTTTCATTCTACCATCGTAATTACAAAAGATTTGCAATAGTCATTCTATAGAAGTGATGGCTATCCATCAGAAATGGTCGTCGCAAGTGTGATAGGTATGCAAAAACTAAGTTGTAGGAGAGACAGCTATCTATTGGGAACAAGCCATTGCAATTGCAATGACTAGCTGAAATATTATTTAAAAAATTATTGCTTGTTCAATGAGGATTATCAGTTCTTTTTTGCAGCAATCAAGATCAGTTATACATGACCAACCTATATATTCAGTGGGTAGATGTTCTATGTATAAAAAACCATGGGACCATACAAAAAAGGAGCCAAAACTTTAAAGGTATTTTAATTATGGTAGCATATTGAACTATGATAGACTTCTGCATTACTTGAAACCAATAGATTCACATAGTTAGTTGTCATGCAATCATAGGTTAATGTTGAGCTTCATTTGGTTTCGAGAATAGTTTAATATTCTCTACTAATCAAGACCAACCATGTGAAGGTGGAAGCTCATTTGGCCCCACACCACCCCCCCACCCCAACATCTAAATTCCCTATTAACATCTAAAATTCCTTATTTCATTAATAAAATTCATTAATTCATTAATAAAATTCATTCATTCCATTAATAAATTCCATGTTAACATTGTACCCTTGATTTGAAAAACTTGTGAATGCCACTCTGAATTGAGAATGCACTTGTAGTTGCATTCTATATGCATGGACAATAGGTGGAGCTGAAAAAACATACCATGTTTACATTTATTTAATAGGTCTATTCAAAGCTCTAACAAAAATGCAAATCTATTGAATTTTTTTTCAACTCCACCTGATGTTATATGCATATGAATTGGAATTTCATATTGAACTATGGTGTCCTTCTGAATTACCTAAAACCAAGAGATTCACATAGTTAGTTGTCATGCAATCATGGGTTAATGTTGAGCTTCACTTGGTTTTAAGAATAGTTTAATATTCTCTACTAATCATGGCCAACCATGTGAAGGTGGAAGCTCATTTGGCCCCAACCCCCCTAACATCTAAATTCCCTATTAATATCTAAAATTCATTCATTCATTAATAAAATTCATTCATTCCATTAATAAATTCTCCAATAACATCATATCATTGATTTGATAAACTTGTGAATGTCACTCTAAATTGAGAATGCACGTGCAACTACATTCTATATGCATTGACAATAGGCAGAGCTGAAAAAACCCACCACGTTTACATTTATTTAATAGTTCTATGCAAACCTCTAACAAAATTTCAAACCTATTGGGTTTTTTTAGCTCCACCTGATGTCATATACATATGAATTGAGATTACATTTTGAACTATGTCATCCTTTTGCATTGCTTGAAACCAAGAGATTCACACAATTAGTTGTCATGCAATCATAGGTTAATGTTGAGCTTCACTTGGTTTTGAGAATAGTTCAATATTCTCTGCACATCCCCCCCTCCAACCCCAACATCTAAATTCCCTATTAACATCTAAAATATTTAAGAAAGGATCAATCTTTAAAGTACAAAAAAAGGTTTCAAACTTGTAAAAGTGACATCATTTCCCCATCTTTTGGTGCATGTCATTTTCTATCACATCCAAAATAAGATTTTGCCACTCTAAATTGAGTTTGCACAAGCAAATTCATTCTATATGCATGGACAATAGGTGAAGATGATAAAATTCAACATGGTTACATTTATTTAATAGGTCTATTAAGTTTTTAAAATTATATACCATCATGAACATTAGAACTCTAACTGCTATGGCCAAAAGAATATCCTTAAGAAGCCAACACATAGAAAGTCTTGATTTTCTTGCATACTAAGGACATTACACTTTCCTATAAGAGTAAAAGTTACAATGTTTATGATGGTATATAACTTAAAATACCTAATTAAAGACCTCTAACCAAAATGCAAACCTTTTGCATTTTCAGCTCCACCTAATGTCGTATGCATATGAATTGAGATTGCATATCAATTGAACTATGGTGTCCTTCTCCATTGTCTAAAACTAAGAGTTTCACATAGCTAGGTGTCATGCAATCATAGTTTAATGTAGAGCTTCACTTGGTTTTGATAATACTGTAATATTCTCTACTAATCAGGGCCAACCATGTGAAAGTGGAAGCTCATTTACACACTCCCCCCCTCCTCCTCTCTAACATCTAAATTCCCTATTAATATGTAAAACCTTTAAGAAAGGATCAAAATTAAAAGTACCTGGAACATCCTCATCACCTCCCACTACTCTCAAGGGAAGTCCATCTTCATTGCTCATGAGAAATTCATCACAATTCTTTAGTGATTCCCATACATCTAACATAAGTACATCCAAGAATTTCCTCATTGTGTCCTACATAAAGTGAATCCAATATTACAAAATGCTCCCTAAGAAATAATTGTTGAAGTGAAATAAACACATGACAAATGAGAGAGAAAAAGAGGAATCTACTTACCAATAGTCATTTCCATCACATCTATGGCCATGCTACGTGTTGAGTAAGTTTTATTGTTTTTTTGTTGTGCCTAAATATATCTATTTATATACATACATACATACATAAAAACACATATATGTGCATGTATGTATGAATATATATACATATACATATGTATATATGTATATAAATATACATATGTATAAATGTATATAAATATACATATGTATATATATATATATATATATATATATATATATGTATATACATATATACATATATAGAGATCACAAGGGCATGGCAATGGAATCCTAGATCTCCACTAATATCCACAATCCACAAGATCTCTCCACATACATACATACATAGACACACACATATGTGTGTCTATGTATGTATGTATACATATGTCTGTACACATATACATACATACATACATATATATACATACATAGATACATATGCACATACATATATCCATATACACATGCATCTGCATATGCAATTTTATCATCTTTGAAGACTATATTTGATCTTGCTAGCTGGAAACAACTAATTGTTCTTACTATGATATGTGTTTGTAAAATTTCTTGTGAACTCTACCCATTTTTCCTAATTTGAATTTTTTTTTGCAGAATCTTTAGGTAAGTCACTTAGCACGGGTTGAGTGAGTTTTATTGTTTTATTATTTGGATTCTAGAATATGCATGCAGCTAGATCAATTTTTTTCTTGTGTCAAGATTCTCATTATATGTACATACATAGGCACACACATATGTGTGTGTATTTATGTATATATACACATATATACATATACATATGTATATATATATGTATAAATATATGTATATATGTATATAAATACATACATACATATGTATATACATACATATGTATAAATAATGGCAATATATGTATTGCATATGCACTTGCTTTGTCATTGCTTATAAGAGTGTTTCAAGGTTGGGAACCACTTCAATAGCCATTGCATGGTTTAGAGGTAATGTCATTGTGGTAGAGGCTTCTACAAGGGAATGAGCCTCATGATTATGGAGTTTACACAAAAGAACTTTCTTCTTCAACTCCTCACACTCAACTCTTCACTAAATTTATTCTTCCAATAGTAAGAATAGCTGATACAAATTCCTCGAAGCCAAGGGACCCTAAAATTATGCTACATTTTGTTAGCATGAATACTGATGATACTACATTGGGGGATTATCCTAAGCATTCAAGAGTATTGACATGTTGCATTCATGACTGTGTTTGTCATTGATGTCAACATAGTATTGATTCTATAAAGATGGGGAGAATAGAAATTAGAGATCTTACTGGTACAAATAGTGGTTTGATTGTCTAGTGATGCATAATTAAGAACATGTTCCAAACTATGTCCTGATGACATGGTTAAGTGCACAGAGTCTAAGTTGAAAGTGTGTGGCAATTGTACCTAATTTATTAAGAGAAGTATAGAAACAAAGTATTGGAGAACATTCTTCTAATGTTTGTTTGTTATCTTACATATGAGATGCAATGAAGAAGTGTACAATCACATAGTGATGGAAGATAGTTGTATTGTAATTCCTTGGTTGGAGATCCTTGGAACAAGGATAAATAAATAAATAAAGTTTTTTTTGAACAAGTATGGATGCCTACGAAAATCAATTTACAAGGATCACAATGATCGCAACAAAAGACTAATCAAACATCCAAACACTAATGAATCTCCAAGCACCACTACTAACCAAAAATAACAAAGCTATGAAGGTCAAAACCACATGCAAATCCAAAACATCCTAGATTTGGAAGGTCAAATACTAGGGTTCAAGAACTCTGTAAAGGATATCCAAATAACCTCTTGAAACCTTTCGGTCATGTCAAAAAGTGCCAGTTGTTCTATGTCCTAACATCTCAAAGTTAGTCTTCGATGTTGATGGATAAAAATGGGCTCCAAAGAAAGATGCCCATTTTCCACTTGCAAAGTATCCCAATCAATAACATGGGTCACACTGGAACTATACTACTTCAAAATAGAAAGATGGAAAACATCATGGATGTGTGATAGGCTAGGTGGCAATGCTAGTCAATAAGAAATAGGACTGATCCTCCTGAGAATCTCAAATGATCTAACAAAACATGTTGCCAACTTAGAGCCTTTCCCATAACAGATGGGGTTCTTCCTCAAATGCACTCTCAAAAACACCCTGTCACCAACTAAAAAGTGACGATCCAACCTATGGGCATTTACATACTTCTTCTACCTCTCCTAAGCAATGACTAAATGCTCTCTAATATGAACAAATTTTTACTCCATATCTTGAAGCATACCTGGACCTAGGAGTACTCAATCTACTAGATGATCTGAACTCAAAGGGGTACAACACGATCTACCATACAAGGCCTGAAAAGGTGACATGCCAAGAGAACTATGATACCCATTGTTATATGCAAATTCAACAAGGTATAAATAATCCTCCCACTTCACCTATGTGTCCATCACATAAATGCAAAGCATGTCTTATAGAACCTAGTTCACTCTCTTAGTTTTTCCATTGGTCTCTAGGTGGCAAGTTGAACTAAAATTAAGCTACACACCCAAAGCATGCTAGAAAGATGTCCACAGTGCTGAAGTAAACACTAGATCTCTATCCCAAATAATTTGATAAGGAATGCCATACAATAAAATAGTGTCCTCCAAGAAAACATGAGCTACAAAAGAATCTATATAAGATGTTCTCATGGGTGAAAAATGTGCTACCTTGGACAACTCATCCAGTATCACCATGATACAATCACATCAGCATCATGACATAGGAAACCCTATGATGAAATCAATATATATGGTATCTCACTTCCACTCTACAATGGTATGTGGCTATAAAAGACCCATCGAATGCACTCAAGACATCAAGAAAAAAAATCAGCAATATCACGCCTCATCCCTTCCCAAAAGTACAACTATTTAAGATCAAAATGCATCTTCTTGACATCAAGATGTGTGGAATATGGTGCACAATGTGCTATTGAAAAAATTAAGGTATGAATACCACCCAACACTGGTATATAGATACACCCTAAGTGTCGTAGCGATCAATCAGACTCAGGCACATAGCCTAAAAACCTCTGCTCAAGGGTACATCTACACTCAATCTCCACCCTCACCTCTTGATACCATGTGTCACTAGGAAAAGCTTCCAAGATATGGCCTCACAAATCCACTCTGAATGACAAAATTGATATCTCATGTTGCCTCCTACTCAAGGCATCTGTGATGACATTTTCTTTCCCCTTAATGTAGTGAACATCAAAGTCATACTCACATAGGAACTCCATCTAGAGTGATGTTTTTTTTTCATTTAGGTTTGGCTAAGTAAAGATATACTACAAGCTCCTATTGTCTCTATGCAACTCAAAGTTGTATCCCAAAAGGAAATGCCTCCAATGTATAAGAGCATACACCACAGCCACAAGTTCCAAATCATGAGTGGGGTAGTTAAGCTCATGGTCCTTGAGTTTTCTAGCCTCATACACAATCACTTGACCATCCTACATCAACACTACACCCACACCTTCTAACAAAGCATTTGTACAAACCATAAAATCCCCTACAAGATTTGGTACAACAAAGACTAGTCCACTATTCAAAAACTCCTTAAGAGTGATAAATGTTACCTCACACTAGTCTAACCAAACATAATTTTTCCCTTTTTTTTAAACATAAGTGATGGGATGAGCTACACATGAAAAATCCTTCAAAAAGTGATGGTAATAACTTACCAATCCCATGAAACTATAAACCTCAGAAATGTTAATGGGTACCAACTGATCCATGATAGCTTGAATTTTCTCTAGACCCATCACAATACCATCACTAGTGATCATATGCCCCAAATACTTCACCTTTGACTAGAAGAATCTACATTTACCCAAGTTACCATACAACTGATGATCTCACAAGCATTACAACACCAAGCATAAATGGACCTCATGTTCCTCAATAGCCTTAGAATAGATCAATATGTCATCCAAGAATACAATGACACACTAATTGAGTTACATGTGAAATACTCCATTCATCAAACTCATAACCACGTATGGTACATTGGTTAACCCAAAGGTTACAATCATGAACTCATAATGCCTATATCATGTACAAAAGGTTGTCTAATGAATAATGACTTCATAAATATGAAGCTAATGGTATCCTAACTTAAGATCAAACTTTGAGAACACTCTTACTCCTTTCATTAGATCAAACAAGTCATTTATCCTCAACAAAGGGTACTAGTTCTTCAGCATCATCTTATTCAATTGTTGCTAGTCAATGCATAAATGCAATGATCCATCTTTCTTCTTCACAAAGATAACTAGTGTAGCCCATGTGGATATAATAGGATGAGTATGGCCCTTGGCCAATAATTCCTCCAACTACAATCTAAGCTCACTCAACTCTTGAGTAGTCATGTGGTAAGGAGCTTGTGATATCAGCTTTGCATCTGGTATGAGATTGATCTAAAAATTGATGTCATGATGCAGTGGCATACCTAGTATCTCATCAAGAAACATATCTACATACTCACAAAGGAGTGGGTGATCATCAAGTGTCACTGTATAACTCTCAACCTCCTCAAGATCACTGATAGAAAAAATAAATATCAGACATCCCTTTTGCACAACCCACTTCAACCAGTTAGTTAAGATCATCCAAAGTGAGATTGGTCTCTAGACCCCTAAGAGCTCCACCTTCCCACCTGTGTCATCAACACAATGTACCAACTTATGTTGGCAATCTATATTTTCTTAATGGGTGGCTAACCAAACCATGCCCAACATAATGTCATATGATCCCAGTGATAGGATGTGAAGATCCACTATGGTGGTGAAGGTACCCAAGTTCAATCGATAACCACTAACCAAGGACTCCACAACCACTTTGGATCTTATGGCTAGCTCAACTTGCGACCTATCAACCTAATGTGTTGCCACTAGCCCACATTGTTAGACAAGAGATGGTGAAATAAAATAATCTAAAGCACCTAAGACAAATAATACTAAAGATGAAATACCATGTAACATACCTATAGCCTCAACTATGATACCTTGGTGCTCAGCTTAACAGTTAGCAATCACTGCAAATACTTGATGAGCTCTACCTGCATCTTTGAAAGTAGACTATGATCTACTTGCACCTCTACTAGGTTCTAAAGAAATCTTTGAAGGACATCTTGCCAATTTATGGCCAAACTAACCACAAGAATAGCATTCCCCTACAAAAGCTAGAACCATGCCCACATCCACCCTGGGTAGCACTAGAATATGGTGCACTTCCCTTACTATAGTTCTGTTGACTACTCTAAGATGGGTGATTTTGTTGAGACTTTTGGTCATGGCTCTAGTCATCCTATTTCTTCCCTGAGGTACCTCAATTCTTACCACCTTTTGACCAATTTCCTCATTGTTGATTTCTATGATGATTTCCACCAGGAGATGGTGTTGACTGGGTTTGGCCCTTTCCTAAGGACTGAGTAAATTATACATCTTGCCCTAAATTTTGTGCACTATGGTTCTAAGAACTTGATTTATCACTGAACCCCTTGGCCAAATTACTCTTTGCAATTCATGCCTTCTTCACAATAAGGATGAGTGTCCTAGGTTGATGCATCTAAATCTCTCCAATAATGGAGTCTTTCAAACCCAAGGTAAAGTGATAAGTAAGGAGTATCTATCATGATTATAGCATGAGTACTACCTAAGCTCAAAGAATATGATCTTGTACTGGTCCACTAACATTTTCCCTTGTCTAATCTCATGAAACTCATCAACACAAGCCTCCCTAAACTAAAGGGTTAGGAACCTCTCATAGAATCTCTTCTCAAAGATCTCCCAAGTGAGATCTACTATACTGATCTTAAGTTTCTATGCCTCTATATTCCACCAAATAGATGTGTGGTCTCTCAACTACATGGCTACATGACATGTCCTCAAATTGGTTGCATATTGATACTTGGAAAAGCAATGTTCCATATCCACTAACCAAGTCTCATCCCCGAGGCCACCTCCCTTACCATCATAGAATGGTGGTTTGGACTACAAAAGATATTTCATAATGTCCAAATGGATGGAATCCTCACCTTTGTTGTCTTGACCTCCCTGATGGTGCCTTTTTCCACTAGGTGGTGTGTGAGAACATTCACACTCATGTTCTTGCTCTCTATAGTCTGACATGTGAGAATCTCCATGATGAGATCCCTCTTCCTGGCCACAATCTCATTGGTGTTTCTTCACATGAAGTCCCAACTAGGCTATAATCTCTTGTAGTAAAGGCATCAATGCCCCAATGCCACCCTAATCATCATTACCCTATTCTTCCCTACCAACCTATCGTTCCTCCTCTTGGTGGTCTTCTTCATGGTTATTCCAATGGTTACCAACTTGACCACTAGGTCTACGTGTAGGAGGCATAACTATGGAAGCAACAAGATAATGTTAGGATCATACATAACAATCATAAGAGTCACAAGCACGAACCACCATAAGATATCAAAATAGAAACCATAAGATATCAATATACACACTGAAAATAATAACATAGTGGAAGCATAACATAGAGATCCCAATGTTGTAACATAAGTTCTAATAACAAGGATAAATAAAAACCAAGATAATTTTTTTTTTAAAGTATGGAAGCACACAGACATCAACATACAAGGATCACAAAGATCACAATGGAAGACTAATCAAACATCTAAACACCAATGAATCTCTAAGTGCCACTACTGACCAAAAATGAGAAAGCTACAGAGGTCACAAATGCATTCGAATCTAAAACATCTCATATTTGCAGGTCCAACACTAGGGTTCAATAATTCTATAAAATGTATCCAAATCACCTCTCAAAATCTTTCAATCAAGTCAAAAAGTGCCCATTGGTCACCCAAGAAGGTTTTCAAACAAGGTTGTGCAACATTTCCAAATAGCCATGCTATACTTTAGCAACATCATACGACATTTCTCAAAGATTGTATAATAATTTTAGGGACTAGGTGATAGAGTTTCTAAGGTTATGTGATACTCTTCCTGTATTGTATGACATTTCTCCAATGGGTGTGTGATACTTTCTAGTATCATACGATATTTTCCTTTTGGGCATGTGATACTTTCCAGTATCACATGACATTTTTTCTTTGGGTGTGTGATACATTCTAGTACCACTCAATGCTGGAGCACTATCACCCAAAAATGCAAGAAACATGCTGAAAAATGAACATAAGGGAGAGCTAGAATTAGAATCTCTACATCACAGAGTACCGGATCCACAAATCAAGGTTGGACACTTGAACACAAGAGCAGCAAGATGGAAAAACAACTAACCATCTAAACCATAGTAGTATAAGAAAATGTATTGAAAGAAACATCACAATGTACAAAATAAATAAACTCTTGTGCAGTTCCACCCAACCATAATAGCATCATGAATTCTCAAAGGTCCTAGTTATCCCCTACGTGTAACATCCCAAACTACCAACTAGATAGTCAGAGCTTTCTTATGAGGGCATCACTACTAAACATAATTTTTGGAAATATAAGAGTAAATGAGAGTGGAGGGGTGAAATAGTTACTACTAAAATAAATCTTAGATCCATTAGATGTCAGCACAGAACATAAACTTACCTGAAAATAAGTTTTAGCAGTAAACACATAGACACTTGATTAATATTGATAATATGTTATAACTCGGTAACCACTGAGATAACAACTGTAACTTGGTAAATGCTTAACATGGAAATCCTAAGATCTTATCTATGATTAAGCTTAAATAACTTAGTTTCATACACATGAAAGAAATAGCATGAACACAAGTGACATCAAGATTTAATGAAAAAACCCAATTTGGTAATAACCACCAATTGTAACTAGATAGTGATTTTCACTCTTCTGAAGTGAGCCTTGTTAGGAGTCAACCCTATTAAAGATTAAAAATGCATTGTTATGTGTGATCCTATTAGAGAGTTTAATCACCCTATTAGGAGTGGCCTTGTTAGAGATCTTTAGACACTTCAATCTAGAAATGTCACTTTGTTAGAGAATTCACAAATAGTTGTTAAGACAACTCTGTTAAGAGGTTTAGATCACTGCAACAATGGTTAGAGAGTAACAATGAGAACCTAATTTCTGATGAAACTAAATTTTTTCTTTAAAATCTCAATTTTGGCTCGAATACTTGATCCTTCCTGATCGAATGTATTTTTGTAGCTCCCCAAGGATATTTTGCTTATCCTTCTAATCTGTTTCCTCTTGGCATCTTCTATTCTTACATACACTTGCTCACATTCAATCCTCAACTTCACCTTATATTTATATTTTATGCATTGTCAAGTTAGCTTGAATACAAGTTAGAATAATTAATATTCATCTCCTCAATTGGCTAGAACCAACAAACAAATCCATTGAGCTCAATATGCCAAAACAAGAAAATCCTTCGTTAGCTAACCATGCTCGGTAGACACTAACTTAGAAATGATTTTCCTGTGTTACCCAAGTGAACTCAATAAACACTACATCTTTACAAAGTTTCTTTGGTAAGTGAGTGAGCTCAGTTAGCACTAGTTCCATCCAACTTTTCCTTTGTTACCCAAGTGAGCTCGGTTAACACTCAACTTCTATGAACTTCTCTTAGATGCCTGAGTGAACTCAGTAGACACTGTCTTCTAAACTTGGAAAACACTAGAATGTTTAATAGACATAGGAAACTATCTTCATTGCCTGAGTGAGCTCAGAATACACTGACTAGTAAGGATAAGACATTTTGTGTAACATCAAAGATAATACACAATAAACCAATTGTGTTCAACAATCTCCTTCTTTGGCATTGATGGCAACACAACATATCATAATACAATGAAATTTTAGAGCAAAATAAAGTAAGGAAAATATCCTTAGTTTTATTTTGATCCTCATCCATGAGAACTCTCTCTATCAATGTGACCTCCCTCTACCTTCAATTTCTCCCTCTATTAGAAAACTCTATCTTCAACATCTTCTTCTAATAGAAAAATTTCCTTCTTTGATATTAGACCAAGTTCTTCTTCTTTGAAATCTCTACAAATTCTCTCTCATCATAGAACTCTAGTCCCTCTTTATAAAATTTATGTGAACATGATAGCAAACTCTCCCTCTTTGACATCTTTTGCCAAAGGCAATATTTAGTGAATATCAATGTGCCTCATGTATAGATTCATATGCATTATGTTCTTTCCAATACTGCATCAACTTGATTGATCTTCAACATGCATTGGTTGATGCATCACAAAACTTCATTTAGTGAGTGTTAGATAGGGGAATAACCCTGAACTTACCTCTTAGATACAAAAATTCATCCTTAGATAATAGCTTAGTTAATATGTCTACAATTTGTTCTTTAGTATTCACATAATCCAATCTTACCTCTTTGTCTTGCATTAATTCTCTTAGAAAATTATATTTTATAGTAATGTGCTTTGTCCTGGTAAGCATCACAAGAATTTTTTATTTATTAATTGCACTGGTGTTATCATAGAAGATAACCATTGGATCCTTGATCTCTACCTTCATACCTACTAACAGTTTCTTGAACAAAACATTGGAATAATTAAATACTATTGCAACATAATCTACTTCTACTATAGAATGAGAAATACAATTCTACTTCTTATTGTCCAAAACATTAGTCTTTTACCAAGAAAGAATGCTCCACCATTGGTACATTTCCTATCATCAACACTTCTTGCCCAATCAATATATCTAAAGGTTTTCAAATCTAAAGTGCCTTCTTTCTTGTACCATAATCCATAGTCTTTAGTACCCTTTAAATACCTCATGATTCTCTTGATTGCCATCATATGATTTTCTTTAGGATTTTTTGAGAATCTTCCCAACATACCAACTGCTAATGCAATATCAGGCCTTGTATGCACTACATATTGTAGTTCTCCAATCATTGATCGGTATGTAGTCCGATCTACTTCCTTAGAATCATAATTCTTGGAAACCTTATGTCTAATAGACTTAGGTGTTCCAACTAGTCTTGAATCCTTCATTCCAAATTTCTTTAGTATCTCCTTGATATATTTGGATTGAGTGATGTATATACCATCTTTCTTCTATTGAATTTGCAATCCAACAAAGAATTTTATCTCTCCAAACATGGACATTTCAAATTCCTTACTTATTTCTTCTAAAAAAATCTTTGCACAAGTTATCATTTCAAGTAAACAATGTGACATCCACAAAGATTTATGCCAACACAATCTTCTTGTCTGGTCCTTCTTTGATATATACGTTGTTGTTATCATTTGTCCTTTCAAACCCAATCTTTATCAAGCAGTTATGAATTCTTTCATACCAAGCTCTGGGACCTTGAACTTGTTCTATGTAAACTTATTCTTCAAGAATTCCATTAAAAAATGTAGATTTCACATCTATTTGAGTAACTTTAAATCCTCTATGTGCAACATAAGCAAGTAAAGTCCTAACACCTTCTAATCTTGCAATAGGAGAAATTTTTTTACGATAATCAATACCTTCTTCTTGAAAATAACCTTTGAATACTAATCTTGCCTTGTTTCTAGAAACTTCTCCATCTTTATTCAGCTTATTTATGAAAACCCACTTTGTGGAAATTACATTTTTATCCTTGGTCCTAGCAACAAGATTCTAGGTCTTATTCCTTTCTATCTTATCTATCTCTTCATTCATTTCTTTAATCCAGCTTTCATTGTCTAGAGTATCTTTAACTGATCTAGGTTCAAATTTAGTAAGAAAACATGTACCTTTCAATTGGTTTCTTGTCATTTTACCAGTTGACTTGTTTCCAATGATCTAATTAGGTGCATGGTTCCTTCTGACATAACTTGCCAATACAAGTTGATGCAGGGTTCTCCCCTTAATACCATAAACTCATAACAAAAACATAGAAACAAAAAAATATGGACTTCTTATTCGCAATACAAATGCAAAATTATATAATTCATAAATACAATATACTAACCCATATGGGCGCCTTCAGTACAATAATTTGCAAGACAAGCTACCAATTAACCCTCAAGCTCCCCTATACAATGTTTGAGCCTTTCTTTAATAGGCAATTTTACACCACCTGGGAAGGTTCTAGACATTGACACTTAATATGTAGGGCTAACAAACCCTAGCAATATATATAGAGTTAGCTAAATACATCATTGACAATTATTTTAGATATTTTGGGTAGCCCAAGTTTGAAAGGCCATAAGTCATAAACCATTGCTCTGATTAGCTATTATAACCACTTTTTGAAAATGTCAACTCCTAATCTATAGGCTTGAAACTATGCTAGCACCCTTCTATCAAGTTTTCAAACCTCATCTAGGCACTCTAAGGCCTCCAAAGGTGAGCTTGCAGATTTGTCTACAAATTTTTCCACTGAAAATCCACATTAACTTCTCTGATACTTATGCTTGAGCAATGAGATTTTTATGGTAGGCTTACAACTCTAAAATGAACCTTTCTATAGAAAATGAGAACATTCCAAGCTCATATGACAAACTTACTACAAATATTAAGTTCCCATAAATAGTAACCATCCTATCTACTAGTCCTTATTAAAATAGAAAATACTGAAAATAAAATATTTTTGAGTGATGCAAGATTGCCCTTACACCCAGGATGCTCCTGCATCAGACAAGTAGGGTAATTGAGAAGTGACCTCATCATGTCTTAGGTTTTCAAAGGAAAACCAAGATGGTTAACCTCCTCCTTTGCTAGCCACGATGAATCCTCAACTAGTCTCCCTTTTCGTTTGACTAGATATTCCTCATAAATTATGTTTCTAGTACTTTTTCCAACATGACTATCTAGTATCTCCTCAATCTCTTTTGTAGTTGAAGTAGTTGTTGGAATGCTCTTCACTACACTTCTACAACTTCATCTCCATCACCTCCTTCATAATACTCTATCAAATCTAAAATGTTAAATACTGGTGAAATATTCAATTCAGTAGGCAACTCCACTTCATACGCATTGCAAGAATCATACCTCTTCACTATCTTGCATAGTCCAAACTTCTTCATCTTCAACTTATTATATGTACCCACTAGAAAATGCTCCTTTCTCAAATGAGCCATGACTTCATTTCTAATCTAAAATTCCTTATACCTCCTTTTCACATCTCCCTTAGCCTTATATTGTGTATTCATCTTTATGATGTGCTTCCTCACCTCCTCATGGATGTTCTTCAAATGTTTAGCAAAATATTCTGCTTTAGCACTACTTATCTCTCCTTTGTCCAACTGCCACAATTCAGAAGCATTTCTAGGACTACTCCCATATACAATCTAGAATGGTGATTTACCAGTACTCCTATTTGTAGAATTACTATATGCAAATTCTATTTATGGTAAAATCATATCTCATCCTTTTGGTTTATCTCCAAGCATCTCCACAAGTTTCCCAAACTGTGATTCACAACTTTTATCTGTCCATCAGTCTATGGATGATGTTATGAACTGAACTTCAAATCTGTCTTCAACTTCTTCCACAATGTATGCTAGAAATACTAACAAATTTGGTATCTCAATCTGAAACTATACTCTTTGGCAAACCATGTAATCTCACCACTTCTCTGAAAAACAACTCTAGTACATGAACAACATCACTAGTCTTCTTGCAAGGAATAAAATGTGCCATCTTTGAAAACTTGTCAACCACCACAAAAATAAAATCATGCCTGTGTTGTGTCCTTAGTAATCATGGAACAAAATTCATACTAACATCCTCCCATGGCTTCTCTAGTACTGGTAATGACTAATAAAATCTTGTATTCTACTTTACTCCTATCGCCATTTGACATACTATGTAACTTTGTAAAAGCTTCATCACATCTTGCTGCAACTATGGCCAATAGTAATTTTTAGCAACCAAAGCCATGGTTTTATCTCTACCAAAATGTCCAACCAATCCTCCACTATGCTTCTCCTTGATGAGATTCTCTCTCATTGAACTTTTGGGAATGGACAATTGGCTTCCTTTGAACAACATATTATCTTGGATCATGAAATCCAACCACTTTGTCCTATCAAGTGCAAAAAGTTCTATTAAAGCCTTCCACACTTCACCAAAATCAAGATCTTCTAGATACAAAGCACTGAGTTCCTTGAACCCAACCACCTCTATCTACATTTTTATCAGCAAAAGTTGTCTTCTGCTAAGAGAATCTATAACTTTGTTAGACTTCCCACTCCTGTGTTTCAAAAAATACATATAACTCTGCAAAAACTCAACCCACTTTAAATGCCTTTGGTTCAATTTTCCCTGACTATTCAAATATTTCAAAGCTTGATGATCAATATACAAAACAAACTCCTTAGGAAGAAGATAGAGTCTCCACTTCTTCAATACTTGAACTATAGCATAAAATTCCTGATCATAAATAGAATATTTTCTTTTTGCATCATTCGACTTCTCATTGAAATAAGCAACAGATCTACCTTCTTGACTCAAAACCACTCCTATTGTAGTACCACAAGCATCACAATCTACTTGAAACACCTTGTTAAAATTAGGAAGTGCTAAAACAAGTTGCTCAGTAACTCTCTATTTCAATAGATTAAAACTCTTATCTACTCCTACAATCCACTTAAACTCTTCCCTATCCCCTCTCATTGTTTCAGTCAAGGGTCCACAAATACTACTAAAAAATCTTATGAACTTTTTGTAAAATGTAGCTAGTCCATGAAAAGATCTTACCTCTATCGCACTCCTTGGCGTAGGCCATTCAGGGATTGCCTTTAGTTTCTCTGGGTCCATTTTTAGACCTTCTCCTAAGACTACAAATCCTAGGTACACCAACTCTTTCTTTACAAAACTACACTTCTTTAGGCTTATTAGTAACTTTTCTTAACTTAACTTATCAAACACCTTGTGAATATGAATCAAATGCTCCTCTAATGTCTTACTAAAGATCAATATATCATCTAGGTAAACAATGACAAACTTACCCAGAAACCCCTTTAGTACCTCATTCATGAGCCTCATGAAATTTCTTGGTACATTGGTTAGCCCAAAAGGCATGACTAACCACTCATATAGTCCTTCCCTTGTCTTGAAAGCATTCTTCCACCCATCACCTTCTTTGATATGAATCTAATGGTACCCACTCTTCAGATCTATCTTTGTCAAATACAAAGCTTTGCTCAAACAATCCATAATATGATCCATCCTCACAAACAAAATCTATACTTGATGGTAATCTTGTTGATAGCATGAGAATATGTACACATCCTCCATTCTCCATTCTTCTTTGGTTCTAACACTACTGGTATAGCACATGGACTCAGACTCTCTCGAATCATCCCCTTCTACAACAACTCATGAAGTTGCCTGTTCAACTCTTCACTTTATACTGGTGTCATTCTATGTGCTGCCTTGTTTGGTAAACTGGCTCCTTGAACCAAATCCATCTGGTAACTGATATTCCTCATTGGGGGCAATCCATCAGTACATTATCTTATACAATATCAAAAAACTCTCCCAACATATCTCTAACTTTTTTAGGTACCTCCTCTACTTCTTCTTTATTATCTTTAGGAATTATAGCAAAGCACATATGCTTGTGTTGTATACCTTTAAGAAACTCTTTTCCATTAACAAAACATATTTTGGTAGCACTACATAACATTTCTTCTTTATCCTTCAAAAAATTCAACTTATGTTTCACTCTATCCTTAGTTAGACTATAGGTATTTGCTCACCCATCGTGTATAACATGCCTGCAAAATTACCACAGCCTACCCAGCAATTGCATAGTACCTCATCCTAGTAGCTTCCAATCTTGAACTTCACTAAGCACTACTCATTGACCATGACCTTGTGGTCATCTTACACCCAAGCAATATGGTATGGATGCATGTGTTTCTACCTCTTCAGCTTCAAATTGGTGACCATCATTTCTAACACTAGATTGTCAATACTTCCACCATAAATGATCACATCACAATACTTATCTTCACATCTGTACCTTGTGCAAAATAAGCTCTTTCTTTGCTTAGGTTCATTCTCACCACTCAATAGGACTCTTTAGTTCACTAAGAATTCTCCTCTTTTAGCATCTTTAGAATGTGAGGATCTGGCATCTTCATCAACATGTGTAACTCTATCCTAGTCTTCTATTCTTTGATCTATCCTTCCTTGGTGCTAGGTACATTCAAATGCTCTATTCCCTTTTTCTCCATAGTGAAAACATTTCCCATGGAAGCCTCCTCTTTCAAATCCTTTTCATCTGCCTCTTCCTCTCTAATCTCTATTGTTATGATCATGGAAACAATTGGAATTATTACCCCTCTTGTTCTGACTACTACTTCTAGCCTCATCCTTGTTCTTTTGATCATCATTATGACCACCATAAGATTGTCCACCAGATCTTCCACTATTCTTATTGTCAAACTTCTTGCACAATTTATCCTTAACTCTTAGGGAAAACTAGTATGCCTCCTCAATACTGGTCATTCGAACCAAACTCAACTCATCCTGAATGTTTGGCCTTAACCCATTAAGATAATGTGTAACTTTCTCGTCATCAACTTTTGCATGGTTGGTTCTAATGAGAACTCGATAGAATTCCTCTGTATACTCTTGAATAGATTTTCCTACTTGCTTCAACCTTTACATCTTCTTCAACAAATCAAGCTCATAATCCACTGGAATGAATTGTCACTTTAGTTTATCTTTCATCTGATCCCATTTGGTGATTTTGTCCTTTCCCTTTCTATTTCGTTCCAACTAAACCTACTGCCACCAGATCTTTGCATGTCCCTTCAATTTTGCCTTTGCAAACTTGACCTTATCAGGATCATCAATATCTTCATACTCAAAGTACTCCTCTAGTTCATTTATCCAATCAATCAGCTCCTCTAGGTTAAAATTTTTCAAAAATGTGGGAACCTCAAACTTAGGTGTTTTTCCAATCTTGAAGATGGCCCTAAAAAGCATCTCTTCCTCTAGATTTAGAATTGCCTCTTCTTTAACATTTTATTCTACTTCATCCTCATCCTCACTTTCATCTCTTATAGGAAGATTTATTCCTCTTTGCATTTGTTCTTCCAATGCTTGCATTTTCCTTTGGAGGGCTCAAAAACCCTTAGGTGTAACACCTATAGCTCTTCTACCACACTCTCTTCATGGAGGCATTTTTGCACTTCCATTGAAACCCTAGTGCAAATTGACCCATAATCGGTGATCTATCTACACACTCAGCCCAAACTATGGCCTTGGTGTAAATTGCCTCATAATCAATGATCTATCCACACACTCAAGAACTCAAGCTCTGATACCACTTGATATAGGGTGCTCCCCTTAATATCATAAACTCATAATAGAAACATACAAACAACAAAAAATGTGAGAACCAAATATGGACTTCTTATTTGCACTGCAAATGTGAAATTATAGAATTCATAAATACAATATGCTAACCCACATGGGCACCTTCAGTACAATAATTTGAAAGACAAATTGTCAAGTATCCCCAGAGCTTCCCTAGATAATGTTTGGGTCTT
This sequence comes from Cupressus sempervirens, assembly GCA_028749045.1. Classification (NCBI taxonomy): domain Eukaryota; kingdom Viridiplantae; phylum Streptophyta; class Pinopsida; order Cupressales; family Cupressaceae; genus Cupressus; species Cupressus sempervirens. Next base: position 689,238,844 of record CM053786.1, on the reverse strand, counting down.
TCTTAAATAGGCAACTTTATGCTGCCCAGGATGGTTCTAGAGATTGAAACTTAATACTTAGGGCCAAAAGACCCTAACAACACATATAGAGTCGGCCAAATACATCTTTGACAATTATTTTAGATATTTCAAGTAGCCCAACTTTGAAAGGCCATAACTCACGAACTATTGCTCCGACTAGCTATTATAACCACTTTTTAGAAATGCCAGCTCCTGATCTACAAGCTCAAAATCATGCTATTGCATTTTGTTGAGTTTCTGGACCTCATCTAGGCACTCTAAGGCCTCCAATGATGAGCCTAAAGACTTTCCTACAAATTTTTCCACCGAAAATCCATAATAACTTCTCCTATACTTATGCTTGACCAATGATATTTTTATTGTAGGCTTACAACTCTAAAGTGAACCTTCTTATAGAAAATGATAGCATTCTGAGCCCATATGACAAACTTACTAAAAATAGTAAGTTCCCTTAAATAGTAACCACCCTATCTACTAGTCCTTATTAAAATAGAAAAGACTAAAAATAAAATATTTTTGGGTGATGCAAGATTGCCCTTACACCTAGAATGCTCCTGCATCATAGGTACTTTAGATCTAGACCTTGTTCCACTAGCCTTGTCATGATCTTGTGTATCAAGCTGGGGTCCCACTATTTGTGACTCAGGTCCTTCAAACTTGGTCCAATAATGAGTGCCCATAGGCATGCATATTCCCAACCCAACCCCAAATGAACATAACTTCACCGAAATACAATCAAGAGATTGGGCCTTGCAAGTCACCTGTCATATGCACACACACGTGCTCATGTTTGGGCATACCACCATCATAAAGATCATAACACAAGGGCTAGATGAGAACATAAGAAAAATAACACTCAACCAATACAAGTTCAAGAGTATGGATGTGGTACGCATCCCAATAAAATACAAAGGTGCAATAGTGGTCTAACTTACATCTTGTGGGCAGTCCAAGTCCACAACCAACACCATGCTAAGAAAATCCAAGAAAATTGGGTGACATCCAAATTGAGGTGAAAAACTCAAAACTTAAAAAATTCAAAATTAAAACCCATTTGATCTTAGGGGAAAAAAGTCTTGAATATCAAATAAAATATGGGTTGGAGTCTATATGAAAAAATAGCCAGCATAATGGTGCAAAACCCCAAACCCTCATCCCAAAAATTAGGAAAATGTTTATACCCAACCAAATAAGTAGAACTAGCAAATAGAAATGGAGTGGAACACTAGTTCTCAACCTCCTAACATACAACTACTAGAAATGGAAGTAGAAATAGAGCTGAAACATAAAAATAGGAGAGCCTTACCTAATAGCCAAAAGGGAAAAAATGAGAATCAACCAAATAAAATAAATATGTCGTGGAAGCTAACAAAAGTCAGGGAAATCCAAGGTCTCCTCAAGCTAGATCCAATGAGACCAATCTCACAAAGATCCCACACCTATAGCTCCTACAGTGAATAGAAACACAATCCTTAATAAGAGGATTTGGAAAAAAGATCTCAATTTTCTAATTTCCAAAAGTGAGCAGTGAGGAATAAAATTCCTCTTTGGATACTTATGCACTTTTCAAGTGAATATTTGATTAGGGTTAATAACTAGGTAACCTAGTTAAACCATGATTCAACCCAAATAAAAATAGCCTATTCCAAGTAATTGGAATTCATCTACAGTGAAGCTGCCAGGAATTAAAATTAATTAAAATAAAGCCCAAAAACCCTTAAACCAAAATCAGAAAAAACTTTATGAACTTTCATGACAAATTCAAACCTATAAATGCACAGATTTGTTCATAGGTCTAATCACATATTACGAATGATTCTAGATTTAATAAATCATTGGATGCTTTAATTTAAGCAATTAAATAGGATACGTCAACTATACAGGGATAACATTGGTTAGATATTAATAGTTGTATTACTAAAACACATGATCAAGTGCAATTGCATATAATAACATAGGTGAAGCAATAAATGCATTAAATAACCTATTTTATCAATTTATTTAATTATACTAAATTAATCCATTTACATCACTCCCTTGCATAAACCATCACAAAGAAAGATTGAAGTAAATAACTATAGCATTAAATCCAAAATATAAACATAATCAAAGGATCTGTCCAAATACTAGATAACCAAATATCATCATAAAACATATTGTCATCTCAAAATGGCATCATCATGCAAATATGATCAATTGAGCAACATAGTAATCTAACATCTATGATACTAGAATTCAAATTATAATATCTGACCATCAAGTCATCTCAAATGTATAAATAACATGAGTAACAAGTATCTCTAAGATCAAAATATAACAAAGTACAGACTGCAAACATAAGAGGCACTACATGTATGGTGATGCTAATGAGTGCACAAGCCCTAATATCACATGTCTGAAATTTTGTATAGACTGTGAGCGGACAGTGCTATTGTAATTGTAACTAATTGATTATCTTACTATAATTAATTGGGAAAGCCTCAAGGCCAACTCAAGGAATTATTATGAAGATATCATATAAAGGAAAATTTTTTTCCTTATTTATAAAGTATCTATGTTGTATCAAGTGTGATCATTGTGAAGCAGTGTGAAGTGTGAAAGGAGCAGAGTGCTTACTAAATGTGAGTAAGTGATCCAAGGGGTTATTGAATGCAAATTGTGTGATTTGGTTACAAGATCTGATGAAGCAAAAGTCTATTGATAGGATAGAGATAGAGGAATGATTTACATTTCATTTCTATTATTCTACAAGGAATAATATAGAGATCATTTGGAAAGTGGGTTCATTGGTCTTAACCTTGAATTTGTTTGGATAGTGGGTCTAGTTATCTTTCACAACTCCTAAAAGGGTTGGCACAACTCCTAATAGAGTTGGAATCTCCTAACAAGGATTCAAAGTCTTCTAACAAGGACTCATATGTATTGAATGTTGTAATAGACTCCTAACTATTGATCTTAGATAGTTTTGACATTTGAGTGTCAACACATTTGAGTGTCAACACACTTAATCACTTTTTATATTAAAGCTGAGTACACTATGTATGCCGAGCCACAATGTGTGTATCGAATTAGATTTTCAATAGGTGTTGAGTGACTTCAAGTGTCGAGCAGTATATAGGTTTCAAGTGATATACAGGTGCCAAGTCATAGTTGATGTTGAGCAAGTAAGAATGCTTCATATGCTGAGTGAACTAGAATCATATAGGTGTTGAGCAATCCAAGCTAGAATATGTGTCGAGCACCAGTAGTCCAGTATGTGTTGAGTAACACAGAATCAACATATGAGTTTTTGCCCTCACAAACTCAAATGTAAACCATTTTTGGAGCTGACGTAGAAGGATTTTAAAGGAGAAAAAGAATAAGGATGAATCTTTTACATTCCCTATGCGATCAACATGCAACCAATCAAAAAAAATGGAGAAAGCATGCAACCAATGATAAAATGCAAGGAATGAGTACGAATTTGAGATTCAATATGGTTGTAGATCCATACCTAACCCTAAGTCTTCACAATATTTAAAATTAGGTTGAAAACTCCATTAGATATGTGGTAGAGAATAGTGTATGGGAAGACTACAGTGAAATTTAGTGTGAAGGAAGTAAGACTTAGAGGAATAGAGTAGCAATTTCATATCCAATTGATTATAATATCACAAGGGACAAGGAACACGATCAGATCTCAGATCTTAGAGGATCAAGATCAGAGAGAACAAATCTATTGGTTGAATTCAGCAATTAGAGATTACATACTATCAAGTTTATTGTTCTAATACTTTCTTGCCATTGTATTAGATGCTGAAAAATCTATATTGAGAGGTTAGCTTAATAGCTAGGTAGAAGAACCTTTGGAGAAGGTGATTGAAAATCCTATTGTATTAGGTGGGTTTAACAACCTATTGTAAATCTTTTAACAGGGTGACACTTCATGTAAAGTGTTTGTTAATCCTCTAATCAGGTCACTATTGACACAGTGTAAAGCCTTTAATAGGGCAAGCCTTTCACAAGGCAGATCATCAAAAGTGGTCAAATAATTATTGATGTAGTAATTTTTGTGGGTATCATCCCCACCCTAATTTTACCTTCTTATTCCTGGAGGGTTTTTGGACTACCAAATCTTGTGTTATGTGTGTCATGTGCATGTGTTTACTTTATGCTCATTTATATGTTTACATGCATGTAGTTTATTTTTCAGTTATATGTTTAGAGGATTTAAAAAGGTTAAAAGTGTGATACTTTTGATTCCCACCCCCCCCAAAAGTACTCTTCCCATTTTTTAACATTCCAAAAATTTGTATCAAAGCTAAGATTCTCACAAGGAAAATCCTAGCAGCTTAGAGAAAAGATCTGAAGATGGAAGTCTACAAACTTGGGAAGATCATAGACAATCAAGTGATTGATGTGCACCTAGCTCTACACAAAGTGGAAGAAGCCAAAGAAGAATTCAGAAAGTCCTTAAAAAGAAGGAAGGAGATAACCATAGCTGAAAATGACATACACTACAAGGAGATTGATACCACACAAGTGTTTTCCAATGGAGATTCCAAGGAATTTGATGCAGCAACAGTAGAACTGATGGAGAAAAATAGAGCACAAGCTAGAGAAATTGGATTACTCAAGCTTGAACAAGAATCACAATCCATAATGCTTTGTGAAGTGACTGAACAAAAGAAGAGAGCCATTGAAGACAAGGCCATGATAGAATATGACAAGAGAAATCTCACCAATAGACTGGAAGGGAAGACAATTGAGTTTGAAAAGATCTCAAACATGCAACTAGACAACTTAAGTCAGATGATGAATGCTCATCATGAGGTAAACATGAAGGACATTAAGATCTCCACCTTAAAGATGTAGAATGAATAATTACAAAATGAATTGAAAAGAGAAAAGGAGATAGCAGAAAGCTACAACAAACCCAATGAGGCTATCAAGTATTTTGAGCAATTACTCAAATCACCAACGGCTAGTAATGATACTTTAGGACTTGGTTACACCAGCACTAAACAAGGAGAATCATCCAAAACTACAGAACAAAGGAGTAACAAAGGTAAGAACACTAAACCTACTTGTCATTTCTGTGGTAAAAAAAGGCATACCTCTAATGTGTGCAAGAGCAAGAATAATCATAAGCGTGATAAGCCTATAAATGCAAGCTTTTGTCACAAGTGCAAAAAGCAAGGACATCAAGCACATGAGTGTAGAACCAAAAATATGAGGACACCAAGATTTGAAGGTCACTACTACAACTGCAAAAAAAATGGACATAGAGCATTTGAATGCAGATCAAAGCTTATGTGGACACCTAATTAGCTTGCAAGAGGAACCAACCATGCACATCACTATAATTGTGATTATAACACCAGGTATAGCTATCACTATTATCAAGAGTATGGACACATTCCTAATAATTTCATAAGGACACATTTTAGAGAAAGTTATAGCAGATGGCTAAGCAAAACTACATGTTTTAGTTGCTTGAAAATTGGTCATATCAGCAGGAATTACCCAACAAAGTCAAAAGCACCCAAGATAGAAGTCAACAAAGGAAAAGGGAAGGTTGATGTTGAACAAATAAGAGGGCAAATGAACAAGACTTGGAAGAAGAAATGCAGAGATCACTTCACCCAAGAGGTCAAGTGATCACACCTCCTCCAACTAAGCAAAAGAAAGGTGTATGGAATTAATATACAAAGTTAAATCATACATCAATTCCAAAAAAAAAAGAAGTATTCCAAGGAAGAAATCTACATGAGCAAAGATGCCAAGAAAAAATTTGAAGAAGTTGTCGAGTTAACATTAGATGTTAAGTAAAGCTCCAATGGATACTGAGTTTCTAATAGCAACCGAGCTGATAGTTGATGCTGAGTGAAGTAGAAGTCTAGTGGAAGCTGAGTCATGTTGAATCCTTCAAGTGGTAAGTTTACAGCTATATGCACAAAGCATTTAATGCTAGGTCTTTGACAAGTATAAGGTTAAATTTTGTTCATTTTCATGCCATTCTAACACAGAGAAAAGTTGAGGGGAGTGAAGAAGTGATCAACAAGTAACCTAAACAGCCATTTGCACATATCTCAATAGCAATTCAACACAAACTCATCAATTTAAAGGTATTTAGCAAGTGTCAAGCTACGCAGAAGTTAAAATTTTAATATATTTAAACCCTAGTTTGGTAAAATGGCCTCTAGTTCATGAAACCCCAAAGCAAAAGAGAGTCATGAGATTTAGTTAGTCAGCAATGAAGTAAAATAGCCTGAATTTAGGCCAATTCCTGAAGTTGCCTATAGAAATGACCTAGTCGGTGCATTATCCATCATTCCACCTAAAGTAGCCATGGTGCAAGATGTAAGAAAGTGTTATAACTGCAAGATTAGTGCCATAGGTGACTTTGAAATATTCCAAGCTTTTGATAAATTGTGTGAGAACAAGATTCTGAAGAAGGAATTTGAGAGGGTTGAGAAAAAGGGTTTGACTAATCTCCTAGTCTACCGTATAGGATTCAAAATTGACTGGATTCACATTGTTCTGAGTCAAATTTATGATGGATTTCTATGGTTGGAGATAGGACCAATTAAGATTACCAAGAGAATAGTTCATAGGGTTATAGGATTCCCAACCCTAGATCAGCCAAAGACCTTGAGAAGCAATAGAAAGGAGGTCATTGAGAGAAATACTGGAGACAAGTGGAACAATAGGGGAATGACCATTGATACAATAACTGATCCACTTCTAGATTTTTTTGTGAGAATTATATCTCACAAATTTTATCAATCTAGTAGACTAAAAAGTGTGCCATGTCTAGCAGTTGATGTAGCCTACAAATTGGTGAAGAAAGATCACACCTATGATCTGGCAGAAACTCAGCCTGCAGCTCAACCCAAGCCTAAAAAGGTAACAAAGCCAGCTCTAGCTAAGCCAGCAGCAACAAGGGCCACTACAAGAGCAACTACTGAAAAGGCTAAAGAGGCATCAAAATAGAAGAAGAAAGCCACTACACAACCTACTGAAGAGCCCAAGAAGAGAAGAAAGTATGTGGCACAGCCAGATACAGATGATGAGAAGAGAACAGAGTCAAAGGACATTAGCCAATTTAAAGTGGTAAGCTATCCTCTTAAATTTTCAATTGATAAACTTTGTAATAAGATTAAAAATGCAAATTTAAATGATTTAAAATCTCTTAATTTCAATAAGCTCAGTAGGGAAGAGCAGAATAAAGTAGACGAATCTGTGTATGCCATGATGGCAGAATTCAAAAACACACCTCTAGAACTTGACAATACCATGCCAAAGGAACTATATGAGATAGCTGAAAATAAATGGCATTATTGTCTAAAGATGGAGAGGGAGATCAAAGAATCTACCCTGGCACAAGTTGAGCTTGACATGACAAAGGCTCAAATAACAAAGGCAAACAAGAAACATTGTGACAAGTTTGCACCCAAGTATAGAGCCGTTTGCATCCTTCAGAACAAAATTGAGGATGTTATAAATAAATCCACGCAATTGTGGAAAAAAATATACAAGATAACTAATGATAAAGTAAAAGAAAAAAAATAAGGCAGAAACTAGTGCCAAAGAGAAGGTAGAGGATAAGAAAGCAAAAGAACAGAAAGGGGAGGAGGAATCAAAGGAAATAGAGAAGAAGGAAAAAGAAAAGAAAGAAGAGGAAAAGAAAGATGAGGGGAAAAAGGAGAGGAAGAGAATAGGGAGAAAGAAGAAGAAGAATCATCTAAGGGAGAAGAAACAATGGCAACAACTGATTAGTAGCAAGAAGAAGAATAGAGTGTGCAAGACACACAATTTCCACCTCCTAGTCCACCTCATGTAAACACTACGCCTACAAAGATAGTAATCATAAAGGATGTTACTAACAAGTCAGCTAAGAACATCAATCCATTAACTGCAGAGGATCTCTCCAAGATCCTTCACCAATCTACTTTACACGCATAACTATGCACAAGCCTTGTATTGGTGAGTTTATATGAACTACAAAGAGTAGTACCAACACCACAAAAGGAAAAGGTGAAACCAAAGGATCCACCTTTCACCTACATAGCTACTAAGACTAAAGATTCGATGCTTCCCCCACCACCTCCACCAAGTGCAACAAGTAACACTGATTAGATGTTGAGTGCAGAGGAGAGGAAATTAGATGAGAAAGAGGATATAGCAAAAGAAAAGGAGTAGGCCACAATTTAGACATTGGTAGAACTACCAAATACTAGCACTCCTAATAAGACCATTCAAAAGCCAAGCACTGAAGCTATCCCATTGCAATTTTCAACTCTAGGGTCAAGTTCAACAAGATTGGCTAGGGTACTTTGTTATGGAGACCCTAAACTAGATCAATATATTGTGATTCCTTCCTATTATTCCAAAACTATAACAATGGCACAAATGACTGAAATGAAAAATGCATTAGATAGAAAGATGAGGCAGGAAATATTGAGGAAAGAATTCAAACATAAGCAAGAACTTCATGACATCAAAGACATCTTTATGGATGCCTTCAGCTTGTAGTCACCAAATGAAGCTAAGCCAATAATAGAGCAACTATCAAACACAGTTGACCAGGTGAAAAATGAAGACTGAGAAACTAATGTTAAACTCATGGAATGGTTAGAAAGAAAATTTTAAGGAAAGGTGAATGAGAATATATCAAGTGGAATTGCACTTGAGTAGGTAGAGTTGGCCAAGACAATAGATAAGGTCAAAATTGTCCTTGAAAACATTTTTTAATTGTATAGGAAGTTGTGTGACTTTTCAAATTTCACAGAAGAAACAAATCAAAGAATAATGAGCTTGGAAAGAAAATTGAAAGTCTCTAGCATGCAATTACCTAGGGATCTAGCTCAAAGTGAGAAGCATTCTGCATAATCACTTCACACACAAAAGGGAGTTAGTTGTACTAATAGCAAAGGAGGCCAATACTAAGGCAAAATTGATGAAAATTTAGTCTTCAATAACCCTCATTTAGAAGTCCTCCACAAGAAGCAATTTTATGCTAAAATAGTCTTAAAGAAATATCCAAATCTTTCTACACTTGATAGACTTGTACACCTTGCTACAGAGACTACCATCCAGCACAAGTCACTTGACATAGGTTTGGAGAATTGAAATGCAGCTCTGAAAAGAATAATGGAGGTAAATAGCAATTTTTTGGCTAAAGTATGGTATCACTCCTTAAAACCCTTTGACATAAGTGTCAAAAAGGGGCAAAAATAATAATAAGAAAAGGGGGAGATAATAAGATAGGGGGAGAAATAATAGTAAGGAAGATATATCAAGGGGGGAGAATGTTATAAATTTTGTTTACAATCTTTCATTCACTCTAATATAGTCAAAAGGGGGAGATACAAAATTTTGGCAATCATATGGAAACTAGCTCTGATGCAAAATGCAGAAACTCCATAACTCTGATAGATTAGATACAGAGACATAGGTACAGGATACAGGTACAATGTAGAAGACAAAGAGTATCAGGCACATTTAGTACAAAATTTTGTTTGCAAGAATGACAAGGCACAAATCAACTTAGGGGGAGTTAAGGTATTTTGAACAATTTTTGAACAATTTTGAAATTTTGTAGATAAGGTACTCATAAGGACATATTAATGATGTTTAGTTAAAGTGTTTTTGACACTCATGTCAAAGGGGGAGATTGTTGATCTTAGATAGTTTTGACATTTGAGTGTTAACACACTTAATCACTTTTTGTATTGAAGCCGAGTACACTATGTATGTCAAGCCGCAATGTGTATGCCGAGTTAGATTTTCAATAGGTGTTGAGTGACTTCAAGTGTTGAACGGTATATAGGTGCCTAGTGATATACAAGTGCCAAGTCACAATTGATGCCAAGCAAGTTAGAATGCTTAATATGTCACGTGAACCAGAATCATATAGTGCCAAGCAATCCAATATGTGTTGAGTAACACAAAATTAGCATATGATTTTGTGCCCTTACAAACTCAAATGTAAACCATTTTTGGAGCCGACATAGAAAATTTCAAAGGAGAAAAAGGATAAGGATGAATCATTTACATTCCCTATGTGATTAGCATGCAGCTAATCAAAAAAAATGGAGAATGCATGCAACCAATGATAAAATGCAAGTAATGAGTAAGAATTTGAGATTCAATATGGATCATAGATCCATACCTAACCCTAAGTCTTCACAATCTTTGAAAAAGGAGGTCAAAAACTCTATTAGATATGTGGTAGAGAATAGTGTATGGGAACATTATAGTGAAATTTAGTGTGAAGGAAGTAAGACTTAGAGGAACAGAGTAGCAATTTCATATCCAGTTGATCAGAACAGCACAAGGGGCAAGGAACATGATTAGATTTTAGATCTCAGAGGATCAAGGTTAGAGAGAGAAAATCCAGTGCCTGAATTCAACAATTAGAGATTGCATACTATCAAGTTTATTGTTCTAATACTTTCTTGCCATTGCATTAGATGTTGGAAATCCTATATTGATAGGTTCGCTTAACAGTTAGGTAGAAGAACCTTTGGGGAAGGTGATTGAAAATCCTATTGTATTAGGTGGGTTTAATAGCCTATTCTAAATCCTTTGACAGGGTGACACTTCATGTAAAGTGTTTTTAAATTCTCTAATCATGCCACTATTGACACAGTGTAAAGCCTTTAACAGGGCAAGCCTTTCATAGGGTAGATCATCAAAAGTGGTCAAATAATTATTGCTGATGTAATTTTTGTGGGTATCATCCCCACCCCAATTTTACCTTCTTGTTCCTAGAGGGTTTCTAGGTTACCAAATCTTGTGTCATGTGTGTCATGTGCATGTGTTTACTTTATACTCATTTATATGTTTACATGCATGCAGTTTATTTTTTAGTTATATGTTTAAAGGATTGAAACAGGTTAAAAGTGTGATACTTCTGATTCAACCCCCCCCCCCCCCCACCTTAGAAGTACTCTTCCCATTTTTGAACATTCCAACACTAAAAAGGTCCATCCTCTAACAACGAATATTTATATTATTACATCATCTTTGTGGGTACCATCCCCACTGGGATTTTCCCTCTGATCAAGGGTTTCACTAATTAATATATCTGGTGCTATTGTATATGAGCATCTTGTTGTAGTTTTAGTTCATATTTCTTATATAGTTAAGTTTTTTTAAGGTTGATAATTATGATAATAGTTGGATAACTAGTTAACCCCTCTACACCCCCCCCCCCCCCAACAATTATATTAGTGGACTGTGTATTCTAACAATTGGTGTCAGAGCATCAGGTCCTTGAAGGATAAGCTTAACAACTTTGGGAGATTGATGGTGAATCTTTTCATAAAGATATTCCTAGATTTGATGGGCCAACTATGAAATTTGGAAGGAGATGATGAAGACTCATTTGTTGTGCATAGGGCTAGGTTATTGGATCTTGACAAAGAGTGATAAGATGATTGTGGTTGAAAAATATCTTGAACAATATACTAAAGTAGAGAGAGATCTATTCATGTGTAACATGAGATCTATAGAAGCCCTACTATCAACTCTTCTAGAGAAGGAATATGATCAAGTAAAGTCGCTTCAAACATCTCACAAAATTTGGAAACCATTAGAACATACTGATACACATGCAAATAGAATGAGATTATAGAATTGGATAAGTGCATTTCAAGATGCTAAGATGATGGAAGATGAATCTGTAAGAAGCTATATTGGTAGAATATCATAAATTTTTGCAATAATTTATTCTCTTGGTAGAACCAAGAAAGATGATGAAGTAATATGAAAGATCTTGAAAAGCTTGATATCACAATTCAAGCAAGTACCTCAGATGATTCAACTAGTAATTCCCTGCACTACATATTTCACAAAGGAAACATTGCTTGGAAGATTAGAATCTATAGAAATAGATCTAAGATAGACTAGAGATCTAGCTAGAGTCAAATAAACTTTCAGTGCCTTGAACATTTGACCTAATCTAACAAGGAGTGCAAGCAAACATGGACATTATGCTGGTAGTAGTAGATCTGATGAATGCAAGAAGATTGAGGAAGGAATAACCCTTCTTGTGAGAAGAAAAAAATATGGTAAGAAAATATTTAAATGTTGGACTTGTGGTGAATTTTATCATTATGCATCTAAATGTCCTAAAAGAAAGAAAAGTTTTAAGGAAAATTTTAAGCCTAGAAGAGATAGAGATAGAAATTGTTTTTATGCTAATGAAGATGAAGAATCTGATGAGAGAGGTCAAAGTGAAAGTGATGATGAATTTATATTTGTGACTATCAAGGAAGATGATCTTGATAAGAAATTTGAGAAGAAAGAGCTATAATCTCCCAAGTTGAAAAGAAGTTTTATTGGATAATTAACAATGGTTGTTCACATCACATGATTGATGATATGAATAAGTTTGTTAAGTTTAGAAACTATGATGGAGGTATTGTCAGGGTTGGTAACCTTGCAACCTATCATATTATAGGGATTGGATCCATTACTTTAGATGAAAGGACTAACAATGATAATTTTTATTTTGTTGATGGATTGAAGCATAATTTGTTGAGTGTCAATTGCAATTCATAGAGAAGACATGCAATATCAAGGACAAGGATGGTAAGATGATGTTGTGATGTGGAGCTTAATTAGACTCAAAGGTTTATTTGGCATGGTTTCCCTCTAGATTATTTCTATGGATGTTTGGGGGCAGCACCCCCAAGATAGGGTCAAGGGGCAACGCCCTTGAAGCCAAAAATGACATCATATTGTAAAAGGTGTTGGCTACTAATTTTTCTATTGTTTGAGCCTTAATTTTGTAAGAGGAAAAAAGCTTGTATAAAAAGGCTTAGGGTTAGGGATTTTTCATAAGATGTGATGTGAAAATTACTTCTTACAGTGGTATTGAGTTGTAAGGGATTATAGATTGTAATTAGGTTATAATCACTGGATCATAATAATATTGGACTTGGTGTTTGGTGGACATAGCCTAGGGATTGGGTGAACCACATTAGATCTTGGTATCTTGCATTCTCTTCTATGTGATCTATTATTTTATGAAATTGGTTATATTTGCATCTAACTATTATTTTTGCCTGAGGTTAATCCTAACAACTGATTGGAACTGGAACTAGATCTAAAGGAAATGTATTTCAATTGAATCCTACTAAAATGACATGTTTGCTTGTAAAAGTTGATAATAGTTGGTTATGCCATTGGATATTTTATCATATTAATTTTAATAATATTGTGAAAGTTAGTTAGAGACTTGCCTAAGATAATGAAGCATACTCTTGTTGTTTGCAAATAATATATTTTTGCTAAGAAGAAGAAAGTATCTTTTCCTAGAAAGAAGTTCACTACCATAGAGAAGTTGGAGATCATTCACATAGACCTGAGTGGTCCTTCAAGAATAAGAGGATTCTATGGTGAAATCTATTTTATGATTTTTAATTGATGATTTCACTAGAATGATGTGGGTAGCATTTCTTAAAGAGAAATTTTAAGCTTTTGAGAACTTTAAGATATTGAAGAATGGAGTTGAGAATGAATCTGGTGTTAAAATAAAGTGTTTGAGGTCACATAGAGGAGGATAATTTACCTCTAGAGAGTTTAACATATTCTGTGAAGAGAATGGAATCAAAATATAGCTATCTTCACCTAAAACATGTGAGTAGAATGGGATTGCTAAAAGAAGAAATAAAGCAGTAGCAGAGGCAACTAGAGTGATGTTGTTTGAGAATGATGTTTCTAAGACATTCTAGAGAGAAGTAGTTAATAGAGAAGTGTGCACTCTAAAGACAGTATAGATCAGAAAATGTATAAGCAAGAGACCTTATGAGCTATGGTTTGGTTAATCACCATCAATCAAATATTTCAAAATATTTGGGAGAAAATATTACACTAAGAGAGATGATGACATTGGTAAGTTTGATCCAAGAAATGATGAAGGTATGTATCTTGGCTACTCATTGAAAACCGAGGCATACAAATGTTTCAACTATATAACTAAGATAATATTTGAATGCACAAATCTAAGGATTGATGAAAAGATTGGTACTAAAGAAAAGATGGTAGATTATAATTTAGATGAAGAAGAAGATAAATTTTGAATTGTTAGATACAATGTTGAAGTTTTCTTTGAGATTAACAATGATTTTCAAAATGATGTGCTATTTGTTGAGAATATAGGAGAACAAAAGTATGAACCTAGAGATGAGATAGGAGTTGAGATGTCAACTCCTACCTCTAATAGGGATCTAACAAATAATCACCCTCTAGAGTAGATAATTGGAAGTAAAGATAAATGTGTGATGACAAGGAATAGAGTGAATGAGAAATTGTGTCCGATTTCTCAAGTTGAGCCTAAGAGTGTAGATGATAAGGATGATCATTAGATTCAAGTAATGAAAGAAGAATTGGATTAGATTGAGAAGAATGAGACATAGGAGTTAGTTCCTAGACCTAAAGACAAGAATGTGATAGGAACCAAATGGGTATTTAGGAATAAGATGAATGAACAAGGAGAAGTTGTGAGAAACAAGGCTAGACTTATTTACAAAGGTTACTCAAAATAAGAAGGAATATATTATGAGGAGACAAATACACCTGTAGCCAAAATGGAAGTAGTAAGAATGTTCTTGGCTTATGCAACAAGTAAAAAGCTCAAAGTATATTAGATGGATATCAAATCAACTTTTATGAATGAAGAACTTGAAGAAGAAGTCTACATTCAGTAGCCTAATGGATTCGGTCTAACAGATGACAAGGAAATGGTATGCAAACTGAAGAAATATTTATATCATATCAAGCAAGCACCTAGAACCTGGTGTGCAAGGTTGGATAAGTATTTGACAAAGCTTGGACTTGTTAAAGGTATAGAAGTTGATGATGGTTTATTTATCACTAAAATATTTGTTGATGACATAATATCTAGAGGTAATGATGAAGAAAGTGATAAATTTATGGAAGAGATGAAAAATGAGTTTGAAATGAGCATGATAGGAGAAATTAATTTTTTTCTAGGATTGTAGATAGTGTAGAATAGTTATGGTATTTTTATTTCACAAGCTAATTACTTGAAAGACTTATTGGAAAGTTTTGGATTAGAAAGTTGTAAACCTGTTGATACACCTATGATAACTGGTCACAAGCTATATAGCAAGGATGAGACACCTACATTTGAGTAGAAGAAGTGTAGATTCATGATTGGAGGATTGCAATATCTAACTCACACTAGACTAGATATAGAAAATGTAGTTGAGATTCTAGCTATATTTTAAGTTGATCCTAAAGAGTATCATTATGCAATAGTAAAGAGGATATTCAGATATTTAAAGGAATGTCTAATTATCAAATTTGGTATGATAGATCAAGTGATTTCACTTTGTGTGCATATACTTTGTGGATTGGGTAGGCAATATGGATGACAGAAAGAGCACCAGTGGTAGACAATTCTTTCTTGGAGGAAGATTGGTTTATTAGCTTCACAAGAAATAGGATTGTATTTTATAGAGTACAGTTGAGGTAGAGTATGTTGCAGCAGCTATCAGAAATATAGATGGAGTAACTGAAAGAGGGGGGGGGGGGGGGGGGGGGGGGGGGGGGGTGGTTGAGGGTGAATCAGTTACCACAAAAGAAAATCCTCAAATCCCTTAGATGTCTAATAAAACTAGTTACTACTATCACTCGGTAAACATACTGAAAATTGTTGTAACTTGGTAAATGCAGTGTATATTAACTTATTACTGATCTTTAAACATTCATAGTGATTAACATGCAACCATAAAAGAAATAACATGAACACATGAGCCACAAGATTTAATGTGGAAACCCAATATGGGAAAAACCACCGAGTAACTAGCCATTGATTTTCACTCTTCTAAAGTGAGCCCTGTTAGGAGCCAACCTAGTTAAAGGTTACAAAATACAATGTTAGGTGTGACCTTATTAGAGGATTTAATCACCCTGTTAGGAGTGGCCTTGCTAAAGGTCTTTAGAACAATTTAATATAACTATCACCTTGTTAGAGGATTTACGAATAGATTTTAAACCAACTTTGTTAAGAGATTTAGGAATCATTGCTACAATGGTGAGAAAGTAACAATGAAATGACCTGAATGAAATGCAACTGAATTATTGATACAGATCTCCATTCTACTCTACTAGATCCATCCTCATCAAATAAAACTTTTCTTCTCCTCAAGGATATATAACCATCCTTCAAAGTTTACTCACACTTTCTTCTTCAATCAATACACTTGCATGCTCGCTCATTACACTTTAGAATTCTCAACTTGACCTTTTTATTTATACCTTCCAAATTGTCAAGTCGACACAATTACAATTTACAATTACCAATAATCATTACCTCAGTTGGCTACAATCATTACTTGAAATAGTTAAACTTTATTTCCCAAATTAACAAAATCTTTTATTGGTCGACCCTACTCGGTAAAAACTGTTCCAAAAATGATTTCCTATGTTAACCAACTGAAGCTCAGTTAACACTATGAACCCTGCAAAATCCTTTGGAGACTGAGTGAGCTCGATAAGCATTGAATTTCCTTTGTTAACCATGCAAGCTTGGTTAACACTACTTTCTACCACTTTTCCTTTGACACCGAAGTGAGCTCAATAGACACTATTTCCATAATTATTTAGGAATGCTTGGTAGACTCTGAAAATTTCTTTGTTGACCAACTAAGCTTGGTAGACATTATCTGCCAACTGATATGACATTTGTGTAACATCAAAGACAACACACAATTGGACAATTGTATTCAACAATCTCCCTCTTTGGCATTGATGGCAACACAACATGTCATAGCACAATAAAATTTGAAAACAAGTCTTTTCTTGATAGAAATTTTCTCCCTCTTAGAATTTATGCCACAAACTTCTCTAATGTAGTAATCTCCCTCTGTAAATGAATTACATAGCCTCTTTTCTAAACAAAAAACTCTAACTTAAAAAAATTCAAATTTCAAAAAGATATGACAGTAAACTCTCTCTCTTTGACAACACATACCAAATGAGTAACAATGTACCTTAAGCACTGATTCATATGCAATGTTCCCATGACTATGCTGTATCAACTAATAGATCTTCAACTTGGTTCCTATTGATGCATTACTAAAACTTTATTTTAGTGAGCTTCAAATAGGGGAATGACCCTAACTTACCTCTTAGATACAAGAATGCATCCTTAGGTAATGGCTTGGTGAATATGTCTACAATTTGTTCTTTTGTATGGACATATTCTAGATTGATCTCCTTATCCTACACCAATTCTCTGACAAAGTGGTATTTTATAGCAATGTGCTTGGATTTGGAATGCATCACTGGATTCTTTGATATGTTAATTGCACTTGTATTATCACAAAACATAACAACTAGTTCTTTGTTTTCAACCTTCATGCCTTCCAACAACTATTTAAAACAAACAATATTAGAATAGTTCACTGCTACTACAACATAATTTGCTTCTACTATGGATTGGGATGTGCAATTTTGCTTTTTGTTTGTCCATGATACCAACCTTTTTCCTAGAAAGAATGCTCCACCACTTGTACTCTTTCTATCATCAATGTTTCCTGCCCAATCAACATCAATAAACATGTTCAAGTCCAAATTTCCTCCAAATTTATACCACAATCCATAATCTTCAGTACCTTTCAAGTATCTCAAGATCCTTTTGATTGCCATCACGTGATTTTCTCTAAGTTTTGCTGAAAATCTTGCCACTATACCAACTGCAAGAGCAATATCAGGCCTTGTATGAACTACATACTACAATTTTTCAATCATTGATATAATGTCTAATCTACCTCTTTTGAATCATCATCTTTTGTAAGCTTTAGTCTAGTACACATGGGAGTTCCAACAGGTTTAGAATCTTCCATACCAAACTTCTTGAGTATTTCCTTGATGTATTTAGACTAAGTGATGTAGATACCATTCTTGCTTTGCTCAATCTGAAGACCAAAAAAGAACTTAATCTCACCAAACATAGACATTTCAAATTCTTTGTTCATTTGCTTTGAAAAATCTTTGCGTAGATCATCATTCCCTGTAAAGAAAGTGTTATCCACAAATATTTCTTCTAGAACAATCTTGTTATCTGGTCCTTCCTTGATGTACAAGTTACTATTATCATTAGTTCTCTAGAAACCAAGTTGAATAAGGTAGTTATGTAATCTCTCATACCATGCTCTAGTGGTTTGTTTTAGACCATACAATGCTTTTTGTAATTTGCAAACCATGTCCCTTTTATCTAGATCAACAAGACCTTTAGGTTTCTCAATGTAGACTTCTTCATCCAAAATACCATTGAAAAATGTAGATTTGACATCCATCTAATATACTTTAAATCCTTTATATGTAGCATATGCAAGTAAGGTCCTAACACCTTCCAATCTCGCAATAGGAGCAAAAGTCTCCCCATAATCAATTCCTTCTTCTTGAGATTAGCCTTTACATACCAATCTAGCTTTTTTTCTTGATACCTTAGCATCTTGCACTTAAACTTTAGGTTTTGGTTGCTTTGACTTGGTAGGCATTGGATCAGTAGCTTTAGAATGTGACTCAGGTTCCTACAACTCGGTTTGAACTTCTTGCAAATTGGTGACTAATGAAGACTTAGGAGTAGAAGTCTCTTGATTGATAGATGTATTTGGAAATGTATCAGGTTCAATGAAAACAAATCTCCTATAATCTTCTAGTTCCTTTTTTCTTTCTTCTTCAATCCTTTCTACAAACTCATCAACTTTCACATGTGCACTTTCTATGATTTTGTGAGTAGACAAATTCAAACATCTATATGCCTTACTTTTACAAGAATATCCCAAAAATATACCTTCATCACCCTTTACATTAATTTTTTCTTTTCTAGATTCTTTCAAAATGTAACATTTACTTCCAAATACTTTTAGGCAACTTACATTGGGTTTATAGCCATACCATAACTCATAGGGAGTTTTGAATGAGTCCTTCTTCAACTGTACTCGGTTCAAGGTATGAACTACAATGCTAATAGCTTCCTTCTAGTATTTGATAGAAATGTCCTTTTCAATCATTAGAGTCCTTGCACAATCCATGATAGATATATTCCTCCTTTCAGCTATTCCATTCTACTCAGGAGTTCTAGGGGCTAATACCTATCTTTTGATCCCTCTTTCAATGCAAAAGTTATTGAATTCATTGAAAATGAATTCACGACCTATATCTAATCTCAAACATTTCAGTCTTTTCCTTCTTTCCTTTTCTACTCTAGCCAAATACCATTTGAACTTTTCAAATACTTTTGACTTCTCTCTCAAATACATAATAGTCATCATTCTAGAGTAGTCATCAACAAAAAGAATGAAGAACTTTTCTCCAGTATATCTCTCAATTCCAATAGGTCCACATAAATTAGTATGCACAATTTCCAAAATATCTTTAGACTGATAGTTTTTACTTTTAAAGCTAGTCTTTTAAATCTTACCAATCTAATAATTCTTGCATAGACCAACATCAAGTTTCTTTATACTAGGAATGTCTCTTACTTTCCTGAATTTGCTTATCTTTACCATGTTATCAAAGTTTACATGACATAACCTTCTATGCCATAACCAAATTTCTTCAACTTGAGTAATAAAACATGTGCACTCACCAAGATCAAGATAAAACAAGTTACCTTTTGTTTGTATGCCTGATCCAATCAACTTTCCTTTGTCATCCAGCAATCTTGCCTTTACATGCATGAATTCTACCTTGAATCCAATATTGATTAGTTGTGCCATACTCAACAGATTATGTTTTAGTCCTTCAACCCAATAGGCATTATCACATACAAGTTCTTTGGTTAATGAGATTTGGCCTCTTCCTCTTATACAACAAGGCTCATTATTTCCAAACCTTACACTACCACCATCATAGTCTTCAAAATGTTCAAACTTAGTTTTGTCACCAGTCATATGATGTGAATAACCACTGTCTATGATCCATGTATCATTTTTTCTCACATGAGAGATAAGTTCCATCTTATCTTCTTCATCATTATCAAATCCATCTTCCACAGCAATGTAAACAACTTCATCTTCACTATTATCAAAATCCTTAGAGTCCTTAGCCATAAAACATGTTTTCTTACCTTTTTTCTTGAATGATTTGAATTTTTTTTTGCCATTGCACTTATGACCTTTCTTCTCATCCTTGCTTTTCTTGTTTGGGCACCTAGCTACAATATGACCAATTTCCTCACATAAAAAATAGATTAGGGGAACCTTACCTTTGTATTTTCCTTTTCCTCTAGAATATTTCCTTGCAAGTAGAGCTTCAACTACTTCAAGATCACTGTTAGAACTTTCTTCTGATTCTTTTTCACTTTTTGACTGAGTGTCCTTTACTTTCTTCCCTTTTTTTTGAGTGAAAGCTTCACTTCAAATGTAGATTCAATGTTCTTGGAAGCTGGAACATAATTGTCATAGTTATCTAGCTCAAATGCAGTCAATCTTCTTACTATGGCATCCAAATTTTTCTTATGATTTGCTTCGCATCTTCTTTCTTGAATTTCAGATACTCTAATTGCATAGAAGGGAAGTAGTGTTCTAAGAACTTTACTTACAACTATTTCTTCTTTGATGTCTCTTTTAGAAGCTTTGATTGCACTAACACTTGCTTTGACCCTTTCAACATATTTGGCAATATTATCATCCTCTCTCATTCTCATCTAATCAAATTTTCCTCATAGACTCTCTGCTTTGGCTCTTCTCAAATTATCATCACCTCCGTAGATATCCTTCAATTTGTTCCACATAGAAAAGGAAATTTTGTAGTCCTTGATATCATCAAATTCTTCATAGCTTAGAGTAGATACAATGTCTATCATCATGGTGTTATGAGTCTTCTTCTCAGTAATATCATTAACAGATAATGTACTAGAAGGATTTGTGTATTCTTCATCAAGGTATTTCAATCTTGTATCTTCAATGGAAGCTAGATGAAGCCTCATGAGACCTTGCCATGCTGAAAAGTTATCTCTATTGAACCTTAGAATTTTCCTCTTGTAAGACATCCTGATCTTTAGCTTAGGTCCTTGAAACCCTTCTTGCAAGCACTAAAACCTCTGATACCAATTGTTGGAAATATAGATGGAGTAACTATGAGGGGGGTGGGTGGGGGGTGGGGGGTGTGAATTAGTTACCACATAAACAAATCCATAGATCCCTTGGATGTCTAATAAAACTAGTTACTACTGTCACTCGGTAAACATATTGAAAATTATTGTAACTCGATAAATACAATGTATATTAACTTATTACTGATCTTTAAACATTCACAGTTATTAACATGCAATCATAAAAGAAATAACATGAACACATGAGACACCAAATTTAACATGGAAATTCAATATGGGAAAAACTACCAAGTAACTAGCTACTGAATTTTACTCTTGTGAAGTGAGCCCTATTAGGAGCCAACCTAGTTAAAGGTTACAAAACACACTGTTAGGTGCAACCTTGTTAGAGGATTTAATCACCATGTTAGAGTATTTATAAATGGATGTTAAACCAACTCTGTTAAGAGATTTAGGAATCACTACCACAATGGTGAGAAAGTAACAACGAAATGACCTAAATGAGATGCAACTAAATTGTTGATACAAATCTCTGTTCGGTTCCACTAGATCCTTCATGATCAAATAAAACTTTGCTTCTCCTTAAGAATATCTAACCATCCTTCAAATTTTGCTCACACTTTCGTCTTCAATCAATACACTTGCATGGTTGCTCATTACACTTTAGAATTCTCAACTTGACCTTCTATTTATACCTTACAAGTTGTCAAGTCAGCCCAATTACAATTTAAAATTACCAATAATCATTACCTCAGTCGACTACAATCATTACTTGAAATAATTAAAATTTATTTCCCAAATTAACAAAATCCTTCATTGACCGACCCTTCTTGGTAAAATTGTTCCAGAAATGATTTCCTATGTTAACCAACTGAAGCTCAATTAATAGTATGAATCTTGAAAAATCCTTTGGAGATTGAGTGAACTTGGTAAGCACTAACTTTCCTTTGTTAACCATGTGAGATCGATTAACACTACTTTCTATTGTTTTTCCTTTGATGCTCGAGTGAGCTTAGTAGACACTATTTCAATAGAGTAATTTCTAGGAATGCTCGATAGGCTCTAAAAATCACTTTGCTGACCAAGTAAGCTTAGTAGACACTATTTGCCAACTAATGTGACTTTTGTGTAACATCAAAGACAACACACAATTGGACAATTGTATCCAACACAATATATAACTATAATCAAGTTATGTGGATGAAGATGATGTTGAAGGATATTAGGATTGATTTTGTAGAACTTTTTATCATTTACTGTGATAACACATGTACAGTGAGTATGTCTAAGAATCTTTTATTGCACTCTAAGAAAGTATCATGCCTTGAGAGAGAAGGAAATAGAAAAGGAGATTAGATTGGAGTGTGTGAGTACTAAAGATCAGGTTGTCAATATATTTATGAAGCCTTTTCCTAAAGATACATTTTAGTACCTAAGAGGAATGCTTGGGGTTATGCTCTTGCCTCCTTCTAAGTAGATGATGTAGAGAGTGCATTAGTTTAGTGGTACAGAGCACTATTGTTAGACTAGGTTGAATGTTGATGCTTCATGTATGGGGTAGTATCTTTTGAGAACTAAGTCATTGAAGACTCTTGGTATTTGCTATTTGGTATTGAACAATGTCTTTGGACACTTGAGTTGGTTTAAGAGTTAGAACAAAGTATATATAACAACTGGCATTTTGTATTATTAAGCCCTTTGACATTGATGTCAATGGCAGAGAGAACATGAATGTAAAAAAACTCCTAAGCAATGGGGGAGAAGAACTTGTAAGTATGTATGAGGGAGAAATATCTCTTTGGGGAGACTTAGAAAGATTCGTGTAAGGAAGAAAGGATATGTACCTAATGTATTGTGAATTGTTTAGTGTGAAGTGAACAATTGAGGTTGACACAAAAGAAGAATATGCACCTATTGTGTTGAAATTTTTTAGCATGTGGATAGCTGATGTTAGTTATATAATCTAGAGGATTTTAGATTGATGAAGGGGATTTGAGAAGATGACAGCAACAACAACAAAGTACTAGTTTGGTGTTCTTGGAACTTTGATTTGAACATCTATGTTTTCATCAATGCCAAAGGGGGAGATTTTAAGCATGAATGATGATGATACTACATTGGGGGAGTTTCCTAAGCATTGGAGAGTATTGACATGTTGTATTCATGACTGTGTTTGTCATTAATGTCAACATATTATTGCTTTTGTATAGACTAGAAGAATAGTAGTCAAAGATCTTACTGGTACAGATAATGGTTTGATTTTCTAGTGATGCATAGTTAAGGACATATTCCATACTATGTCCTATTGACATGGTTAATTGTGTGGATTCTAAGTTGAAAGTGTACAGAAGTTGTACCTAATTTGCTAAGAGTAGTACAGAAACAAAGTATTGGAGAACAACATTTTGATGTTTGTTTTCTATCTTACATCTAAGATGCAATGAAGAAGTGCACAGTCACACAGTGACATAAGATAGTCATATGGTGATATCAGCAAGTACACAAGCCCTATTATCACATGTGCAAATTTTTGTATACACTATGAGCTGATAATACTATTGTAATTGTAATTAGATGATTATCTTATTATAATTAATTGGGAAAGCCTGAAGGCTAACTCAAGGAATTATTATGAAGATATGGTATAAAGGAAAGTTGTTTTCCTTATTTGTAAAGTATCTAGTTCGTATCAAGTGTGATCATTGTGAAGAAGTGTGAAGTGCAAAAAGGAGTAGACTGCTTATTGAATACGAGTAAGCAATCCAAGGGATTATTGGATGTGAATTGTGTGACATGGTTACAAAATATTAAGGAGCAGAAGTTTGGTTGAAAAGATAGAGATAGAGGAAGGAATTACATTTCATTTCTATTATTCTACAAAGAATAATATAGAGATCATATGGATAGTGGGTTCATTGGTCTTAACCTTAAATCTATTTGGGTAGTGGGTCCAGTTGTCTTCCACAAATCTTAATAGGGATTTGAAGTCTCCTAATGGAGACTAATATGTACTAAATATTATAATAGACTCCTAATAGGGTCCATCCTCTAACAAGGAACATTTATATTAGTACATCATCTTGTAAGTACTATCCCCACCAGGGTTTTCCCTCTAATCAAGGGTTTCCCTAGTTAACATATCTGGTGTTAATGTGTATGAATATCTTGTTGTGATTTTAGTTAATATTGCTCATATGGTTAATTTTTTTTAAGGTTGATAATTGTGATAATAGTTGGATAATTTATTCACCCACCCCCACCTCTCAGTTATATTAGTGGACTATATATTCTAACATATTTTTTGGAGACATGGGAGAAGTTACTATCGGCTTTAGTACTTCATAACATTCTAGATCATATAGTGGTGCCCAAATTAATAACAACAATAGATACTTGGGATCATTGCAAGGAGAGTGTTCCAATACATGCATGGTTACATCCTTGGCTTCCATTATTGGGCCAGCATATGGAGTCTTTATATCCAACTATTCCTTATAAATTGGGAAATGCACTTCATGCCTAGCATGTAAATGATGCATCTAGATATGCAATTTATCAACTTGGAAAACTATATTTGGTCCTACTAGCTGGGAATAATTGATTGTTATTTTATTTTACCTAATTTGATGATAGCTCTATAGGATTTTTTAATCAACCCAGCTAATCAACAACTAGACCAATTTAATTGGGTTATGGCTTGTTTCTTTCTAAAAATATCTCCTATGATATGTTTCTGTAAAATTCCTTGTGAACTCTACCCATTTTTCCTAGTCTACATAATTTTTGTATAGGACTACCCATATCACATGTAGACACATTAAAATTGGATTAAGGGAAGAAAGTTTTTGTTGCAATGAAGAAACAATTTGAGCAATACTAATGAGAGTGGAACCAATAGAGGAAATAGGTGGCAATGACACATTCGACACACTAGGAAGAGTGTAAAAATTAGCTAGAATAGAAGGTGCTACAGGTGGGACATTAGCAACCATAGTAGGAAGATTAGGATAAGTGTAAGGAACACTATTGTATGAAGGTTGTGAGATAGGAAATGAAATAGGTGGAACACTCACAGGTAGAGAAGAAATGGTAAGACTACTAATAGGAGGATTAAATGGTTGAAATAAGTAGTCACAATAGGAGAAACATAAGGAGGAATTCTAGAGATAGGTTTGGAAAGAAACAAGGTAGGTTCAACACAATTGATCTATGAAGCCATTCCTATTTCAGATGTCGTTGGAGGTGAAGGCTTAACATGGGTGTGGACAAGGTGAGTAAGACCATGCAAAAGATCCATGTCCATCATTACATATCACTTTCTTAAAAGCATCAAAAGCAACCATAGTATTGGTATTTTGATTCTCTTAAAGAATTCAATCATCCATTTTATCAATCTCAGTAGCAATCTTATGAACTTGTTTAGGAGGAACCCTTAAAGCCACATCCTCATCAAGAGATTAGTGAGAAGATTCATGCTTCGTAGAAGGATTAGTGTCATGGAAAACCATAGGATCACTAAGGATCCTAAAAAGAGGAGAAGAGGACAATTTGAGGTCAAATTGTGATGAAAATTTTCTACAGTAGGGTAATTTGTGTCTTTTTTAAAAAAAATTATCAATTGTCCTTGACGTCATCACAATACCAAAATTTGCATCCAAATTGTGACACCCATGTGAGTATAAACAAAAAAATATATGACATAAATCATTTCCCATTTGTTTTAATTGATTGTGAAGAGTTGCATGCAAAAGAGGGTGGAGAGATCTGAATGAGGGTGGAGAGCTCTGAACATCGGTGGAGATTTCATTGTCGTGCCCTTGTGATCAATTAATTTTGTTTTCATGCCCTTCTGATCTCTACATTTTTTTGTTGTGCTTTTGCTAGAGACTAGTGGAGATCTAGGATTTCTTTGTTCTGCCCTTATGATCATTGCATTTCATTGTCATACCCTTATGATTTCTACATTTTTTTGTCATGTCCTTGTGATATGCATGCCCTTGCTGTATAATTTTGTTGTTCTGCCATGAACTTGTGATCTCTATCCCATTGTCCTATGATTCTTTTCAAGGAGAGAAGAGGTACCTATGTAAATGTTGTTTTATTTTCCTTCTAAACATGTATCTCTTTATATCTCCCCTAGTAGTTGATTAGAGAAGCTTCTCTTTATGTATATGTATGTGTATATATACATTTGTTTGTGTGTGTGTGTGTGTGTGTGTATATATATATATATATATATAGAGAGAGAGAGAGAGAGAGAATCTTCTCTTTATGTATACATATGTATATATACATACATACATATACATATGTGTGTGTCTATGTAGTTTGTATGTCTATATATAGAGATCTCTCTATTTATATACATATATACATAGACACACACATTTGTGTGTGTGTGTGTGTGTGTATATACATATATACATTTGCATATGTATATATATGAAAATACATACATACATATACAAAGATCACAAGGGCATGAAAAAGAAATCTTAGATCTCCACTTATCTCCAAAATCCACAAGATCTCTCTCTCTCTCTCTGTATATATATATATATATGTGCATACATACATGTACACATACATATATATATATATGCAAATATATATATATATATATATATATATATATATATATGCATACATACATACATACATCTGCATATGCAATTTTATCACCTTAGAAAATTGTATTTGCTCCTACTAGCTGGGAACATCTAATTGTTCATTTTATTGTACCTAATCTAATGATAGTTCTATAGAAAAAATTTATCAACCCAACTCATCAGCAACTAGACCCATTTAACTTGGTTATGCCTTGTTTCTTTCTAAAACTATCTTCCATGATATGATTTTTGTAAAATTTCTTGTGAACTCTACCCATTTTTCCTAGTCTGAATTATTTTTATGCAGGATTTTGAGGTAATTCACTTAGCATGGTTTAAGTGATTGTTATTGTTTTATTATTTGAATTCAGGAATATGTATGTATCTAGATCAATTTTTAGGTTGTGCTAAGATGCAATAAGCACCTTTAAAAATATCTATGTATATATACATACATACATACACATACATATACATATATACATATGTACATATATATACATACATACATATATATGCATACATACATATGTACATACATACATACATACATACATACATCTACATATGCAATTTAATCACCTTGGAAAATTGATTTTGATCCTACTAGCTAGGAATAGCTGATTGTTCATTTTATTGTACCTAATTTGATAACAAGTCTACAAGAATTTGTAATCAACCCAACTAATTAGCAACTAGACCCATTTAACTGGGTTATGCCTTGTTTCTTTCTAAAAATATCTTCAATGATATGTTTTTGGTAAAATTTCTTGCCAACTCTACCCATTTTTTCTAGTCTGCATTATTTTTGTGCAAGATTTTGAGGTAAGTCACTTAGCATGGGTTGAGTGAGTTTTATTTTTGTATTATTTAGGTTTTGGAATATATATGCAGCTGGATCAATTTTTCTATTGTGCTCAAATGTAATAAGCACCTTAAAAAATATCTCTCTGTATATATACATACATACATATATACATACATACACACATACATACATGCATCTGCATATGCAATTTTATTACTTTGGAAAATTGTATTTGATTCTACCAACTAGGAACAATTGATTGTCCATTTTATTGTACCTAATCTAATGAAAGTTCTAAAGGAATTTGTAATTAGTCTAGCTAATCAGCAACTAGACCCATTTAACTAGGTTATGCCTTTTTTTCTTTCTAAAAATATCTTCTATGATATGTTTTTGTAAAATTTCTTGTGAACTCTACCCATTTTTCCTAGTATGCATTATTTTTGTATAGGATTTTGAGGTAAGTCACTTAGCATGGTTTGGGTGAATTTTATTGTTTTATTATTTGGATTATGGAATATGTATGTAGTTGGATCAAATTTTTGTTGTGCTAAGATGTAATAAGCACCTTAAAAAATATCTCTGTGTATATACATAAATACATACATACATAGACACACACATATGTGTACGTATGTATATATACACATACATATACACAAAGAGAAGATTCTCTATACACACACATTCATGCGCACACATACACACATAAAGAGAAGCTTCTCTATCCACCTGCTAAGGGAGTTATAAAGAGATGTTGAAGGTGATTAGATTTCTTACAAATTTGACTATGAATGTGTTTTCTATTTTCATATCATAAGTATTAGTAATCTCTGCTCTTTATATTTGAAGTTACTGAACACCAAAAGGAAAGGAATTTATTGATTTTGATACCTCTCTTTGTTTTTTATTTGAGTATGAGTATTGTTTCAAAATACACAAAGCTAAAAAGTATGCCACAAGAGGACATGTCACATGTCCACTTGATGCAAAGTGCACAACTAGAAAGTTATAAATGGGTGTTCCCACTCTAACACCAAATCAACAAGTTACTGAATCTCCAACCTTCTCACAAGGTCATAACTGTATATGAGCAATGTTAGTATGCTAATAGAAACCAAATTTAAATAAAGCTTCTACAAACTAAACAAAATTCATAAACTTCAAGATAGAATAAGATGAGCTCTCAATTGAGAATATGAGCCATTAATGGGCTCTCTCAATGAGAAGCTCTCTTGTTGAGTAGCTTTGTCTAAATAGATAGGATGTATGCTCAAGCTTTATGCTTCAAAAAGGGCTTCAAATGGAGTTGGAATTTGGGTGTGAGTGTATGGTTTTGATGCAAAATGGCTTCTTAAAATGGCATTATGACTTTACTTCATAGATTGTGTTAAAATGGCTTGGGAGAGGATCCAATTTATAGGCACGAGGCTTGAGGGATTGAGGACTAAGATGCAAGGATGGGAAAAAGCTCATGGAGGGCTCAGATTGCATGAGAGGAGAGCACATGGATTGTGCTTCCTTACAACCAATCAGGGAGTGACACATGTCACAGGGTGAGAGGATGGAGAAAAGGGGAAGGATGAGTCAACAAAGGAGGCTCAAGGGATAAAATCTTCATAAAGACCCCCATAATGGCTTGTAAGAGCAATAAAAGGGCTTGGAAGAGTCATTTATGGCCTAGTGGGCTTCATAAAGTTTTATGGTTGGGATATTTTGAAGGAGATGAGAGGAATTTCAACTTGGGATTGATTAGGAAGGTTTTAAGCTTGCTTAGGATTGTGAAAATGATTAGAGGATGGATTAGGATGGTTTAGGATTAGCTTAGGGATAGGCAAGTGGATGGCATTTAATGAGGGTGGGTGAAGGAGGAGATATTTGTTAACTTTGGCTTGGGTTAGTAAGTCTTAACCCATGTTTAGAGAATGTGACAAGGTTAGGAGGGGATTAGGATTAGGTTTAAAGACATCTTCTAGAAGAGTCTAGACTTTGGATGAGGATAAAGACTTTCTAGAATAGTCTAGAATTTCCTAGGATGAGGATGAAGACTTTCTAGAAGAGTCTAGAACTTCTTAGGATGAGGATAAATTAGATTTTTAGGAAATAAATAAAGTTTTATTTATTTCAAGGGTTTGGGTTGAGGAGATATTTATTAAAACTTTTTTAATAAACATGAGGATTAATATTTAATCTTAATTAAATATTTTGAGTTGGGATTAGGGGTAGGAAATGAAGGAATTAGCCTTTAATCAAAATTAAAGAAGGATTAGAAGATTTTGGAAGAGGTTAGTGGTGTTAAGGAAATTGGCCAAGTTTTGGGCAAAAAATAAATTTTTTATTTATTTTGGGTTTTTTGGTCAATTTATTAATTAAATAATTAATAAATAAGGAAATAATGTTTAAATAAGATTTAAACATTTTTGGGAGGGATTCCTTAATTAAATATTTTTAATTAAGATAAAGGGATTTAATGGCATAAAAATTAATTAATTAATTAAATAATTAATTAATTAATAAATGATGATGTCATCAGGACTTTTTCAAAAAATAAAAATACTTTATTTTCTAAAATTTTTTAGGTGTCTACAATAACTAGTTCAAATCCTCCAAATTCTAAAGAAAACAAGACTACCAACTCCTTCAAGTACCCATGGTCTAAGGATCAAATTCATCCAAATTGTGGCTTCAAGACCTAATCCCCACAACTAGGCCAACATGAGGAAAACACAAAAATGGTTTTCTCCAATGGTTCCAAGGCATAAATGGACTTAGGGCATCCACATAACACAAAATACATCACTGGTTTGATCCCTACACTTCCACAGTGTATCAAATTAAAATTTGCCTAATAGCCCTATTAGGCCTCCTTAAGAGGTTTTTGGTGTCTAACTTCCAAGAGTCCCAAAAAAACCTTTAAAAAAATAAGGGTTATAGATACCCTTTTCAAATTTATATCTAGTCCCAAAGTACTAGGACTCAATTCCACTCCAGCACTCCCTTTCCTTCACCAAGAAACACAGTCATAATTGGCCTAATTAGTATTGGTTTATAAATAAAATATGGGAAAATAGGATCATCGAAACACACCCAACACTAAGGAATTTCAACACCTTCCTCCAACTTCCTTCCAAACACTCAACCCTCAAACAAGTCTCTTTCTCTTGTTATACTCCAAACAACACACTCACAAGGTCAAATCCTCATATGCACTTGACCTAGGGTTGGTTAGAAAAAATAGAAAAACACATTGCCCGATCCTGAAACCCCAAAATCATTAAGAGGACCCATCTAACTATCATTCCCCAATAGGCCATTAAAAACCAACTATGGGAGTCACAACTATTGGCACATCTTTGAAGCTTGCACAAAATTATTGTCCTACAAACCCTCCTATACAAAAAATGGAATAAATTCAACAAAACTCTACACAAAATGATGAAACCAAAAGAAATAGAAAGGTAAGAAAAAATAATTCATCAAAAAATCATTTGATCATGCTTTCCAATCCATACAATATGAACAAAGTACAAGAAACCAATAAAATTACTTCAAAACTGAAAAATCTCTTATTACAGCTTCTCCCAATCCGTACAACTTTCCCTTTGTGACCTCACAAATGAGGTATATATCTTTCCTACATCCTTCCCAATGGTTATAACTATTTTTTGAATAGTTACAACTCCTTTTCAAATAAATTGCATTTTGAGTAACTTTTACAATCTTGTGAATTAGCAATTTTGTACAAAAAGTGCAATTTTCACAATTTTTCAATTCTAAGACTTGGAAAAGATTCCAACTTATTCAAAAACAACTAAAAACACCTAATCCTACGCTATCTTAACCAAAAACTCAAAAATACCCAATTTTTCCCAACTAGCAACTCTGGCTTATAACTTGCCTAAAGTGACCTAGGCATACATTAAGGTATCTTTTCATTACAACCATGGATTTTTCATCCAAGACTTAATTATCCTAGCCTGATAAGATGAGAAACCAAAATATTAAACCAAAATCCACAATATTACCTTGGTGCTCTACACCACCACTCATGAAATGACTATTAATATAAATAATTATTAACCTTATTTTAATAAGTTTAGTTAATGCTTAACCAAACATGATTTATATTAAGCCATTGATCTATATAAACATAAATGGATCATCTTCTTGATCCTATTATGACTTAATGTGAATGCATTTGATCATTACGTGGACAATATTATGCATGAGATCTTTACTCAATCACCAAGATATAATATAATTTGTAAGTATAGATTTATGCATACTTAGTTTGGTATGAATAGTTTTGATTGAATGCAAGGATAATTTCTTGTGTGAATTCAAGACATGAATGATTAATTTAATTTAGCACTATTACTATGCAAGTTTGAATGTATGTGCGTAAAAAAGTTTAAATAGTGAACTAATATACATACATGCATGCACATATGCATACAATCATCATAATTAGTTATCCTTGAATCTGACCAAAGCTATTATATATCAACGAGAGATACATGTTTAGAAAGGGGAAAAAAGAACATTTACATATGTACCTCTTCTCCCCTTGAAAGAAATCATAGAGCAAGGGCATGGAGATCACAAGAGCATGACATGGCAATGAAATGCAGTGGTCACAAGGGAATGGCAAAAAAATTCTAGATCTTCACTAGTCTCCACCAACGTTCAAATCTCTCCACCCTTGTTCAAAGCTCTCAACCCTCTTTCACATGCAGCTCTCCACAATCAATCAAAACAAATCGGGAATGATTAATATTGTTTTTTTTTTTTAATCAATAATCCACAAGATCTCTCTATACACACACACACACACACACATATGTATATATGTATATATACATACATACTGCAATACATACATACATACATACATATATACATACATCTATACATACATACATAAATACATACATACATATACACATACATATATACATACATACATGAAAATAACAATACACTTTCTAAGAGTTTACAGTTAATATTTATTTTTTAGGAGAAAATGCATCTAAAGAACTATTAGCTCAGAAGCAAGAACATGGTGTTGAAACAATACATAAAGTGCTTGACATGAGAGGTCCATAAGTGAGGGTGTTGACCAATCTTGAAAACTTGAATGCTGAAATGAAAGCTATCAATGATCAAACACCTATGCCAGAGTTGCAACACAATGTGAAGTTGATTTTAGATATGGTAGAGGTAGATATTCAAAAGGTTGATAATCAAAATTGAAGGCATGAGAAGGAAGGAGAAGGAGGGTCTTTAGAAATAGAAGGAGAAGGAGCGGATTTATAAAGAGATTACATGAAAGAAATAACAACTAGACAACATAGAAAATATTATGGGAGTCACTGGATAGAATCTAGGATAGTGTTGCAGTAGGTACTATGACATTAGAATCACTTTCAAGTGTCTTTGAGTATTTACAATCCAAATATCAAGAGGACTACAAGTTGTGCAATTTTTCATGTATTGCATCGGCATTTTCTTATAAGAGTGTTTCAAGTATTGGCGCAGTCTCCCTATGATAATCCCAAGTATCAATTGCTTATAAGAGTGTTTCAAGGTTGGGAACCACTTCAACATCCTTTTCATGGTTTAGAGATAATGTCATTGTGGCAAAATCTTCTACAAGGGAATGAGCCTCATGATTATAACATTTACAAAGAAGTAGAACTTGCTTCTTCAACTCCTTACACTCAACTCTTCACTGAAGTTATTCTTCCAACAGTGAGTGTAGCCGCTAAAAATTCCTTGCAGCCAAGGGACCCTAAACCTATGCTACATTTTTTGGAGACATTAGATAAGTTACTATCGGCTTCAGTACTTCATAACATTATGGATCATATACTGATGCCCAAATTAATAGTAGTAGTAGATACTTGGGATCCTTGCAAGGAGAGTATGCCAATACATGCATGGTTACATCCTTGGCTTCCATTGTTAGGTCAACATATGGAGCCTCTATATCCAACCATTCATTATAAATTAGGGAATGTGCTTCATGCCTGGCATGCAAGTGATGCATCTTCATATGCAATTTTATCACCTTGGAAAACTATATTTGATCCTGCTAGCTAGGAATAGCTAATTGTTCATTTTATTATTATGGCTAGTTTCTTTCTAACTAGATTCTAGAATATGTATATAGCTAGATCAATTTTTCTATTGTGGTAAGATGTAAAAAGCACCTTAAAAATATCTCTAAGATGTACATGCTCAAAAGGAAATATAAAGAGATACTTGTTTAGAAGGAAAATAAAAAGAACATTTGCATAGCCCCTGAAGAAAATTAGAGAGAAAGGGCATGGAGATCACAAGGACATGACATAGAAATGAATTGCAGAGCAAGGGCATGACAACTAAATTGTAGAGCAAGTACACAAAAATGAAATGCGTATATCACATGGGCATGAAAACAAAATCGTAGAGCAAGGGCATGGCAACATGTTGGAATTCTTTAGAATAACTGAAAGGGGGGAGTGAATCAATTATCCAAGGTCCAGATGTACAAATAAGAATTTTCAATGCGTAGTAGACCCATATTCATAAAAGTTTATTATGCATGCATCCATTAGATCATACAATACTTGAACTTTGTACATTACTGTCCTAGGTCAAAACAACTTTGCAAACATAAAACCTAACAAATTCAATAACACATTTGACACAAGGATTTTACGTGGAAACCTAATTTGAGAGAAAACCACCAATAACATGCTACTAATTCTCACTCTTCTGAAGTGATGCCTTATGAAAGGCCAACTCAGTTAAAGGTACAATACACACAGTTAAATATGACCTAGTTCAAGGATTTCAATCACCCTACTAGGAGTGAGCCTTGTTAGAGGACTTTAAATCATTCACTTGGAATGTCACCTAGTTAAAGGATTTACAAATGACTGTTAGGTCAACATTAATCCAAAGTATTTACCCTAAACTGATATAATGATTTGAATGTAATAGTAAGGTTTGATCTGATAACAAATTATAACTCACTATTAGATTACAAATCTTTTTTTCAATCGTCCATTCCACTTGGCTTTCACACACTTCAGCTCTGATAGCTTGTTCACTCTTCAAGCATTCAATCTTAAGCCTTCTTGCTTTGCATGTCAATTGTTGTCTCTATTGTTTTTCCACTAAATGAAGCTATACCCTAGACTCCTTGTCTTCCTTACGTTCTCACACATTACAACCTTTTCTTCTTACTAGCTCTCTCTACAAATAGAGATTTTATATCTTTTTCTTCTTAAACACAATTGTCCATTTTAGGTTTAGGTAGGATTAGGTAGGATACAATGAATCTACCCACTTTTCCATTTGGTTCTTCCAGAAACTTCTTCCTCAATCTTCCTTGAATTTTCCACAAAATAGTTTACCTTGAATTTTGTGCCACCATCTCATCATAGTGATCTTCCACATGCTTCACAAAATTCAAGAAAATAAAATAGTTGGCTCAAATTTTTCAAATCTACGATTTAACATGAATACTAGTACTCAACGTCAACATGTTGTCACTCAGCTTCAATACTATTCTTCCACTCATCTTCCACTAGTTTACTTGTCAAACACTAAAATTTAGTGATGCTCAACATCAATTAAATTTTATGTGGCTTACACTATGTTCACTCGGCATACACTGAATCTTCAAATTGCTTGATGCCAACTGATTGTCTTCTTCGCTTGCACTAACATTGTTCGACACCTATTGTGTGCTCGATCAAGCTTGGTAGATATAATTTGTCTTATGTGTTCTTCTAGACTTAATCAATGTTTCCAACCTTTCCAACCTTAAGTAGATAAACAACACACTATATCATCACTATCTTAACTGATCTTTGTACTCCTTTTTCATACCATAACTCAACCTTTCCTTTAGGCACTCTTGTTATCTCATGAGAAAAACCTCTTCATAAATTAAAAAAATGATAGTACTCAAATCAACTAAGTAGTTCTCTTACCAACAAGTAGTAAGTTTGACATCAATGACAAAAAAATGATTGAAACACATTCTCATACTTGTATCAATCTTTTCTCAATAATCTCCCTCTTTGGTATTGATGGAAAACCAATACAAATAACAATACCAAAAATAAAATAGTTCCTTGTATTGAAATTTTTCCCTCTATTAGCAGCTTTCATCTTTTGTATAGGCTACAAAAAAAAATTCTGATAAACAAACAATCAACTCTTCCTTATGACTCCATCTGTCATCTTGCAAGGCTTCTCCCTTTGACTTTCTCTAATCACTTCTTCTTTCTGATATTCATGTATCTCATCACTGTTCTTATATCTCCTTCAGTATTTTCTCCCTCATACTAGGTAGATGTATTTATTTTTGTCATTACTCCCTCTTTAGTAAACATCAAGTACATTATCTCCCTCTGAGTAGATATTTCATATTTCTTTCTCCTTCTAAAGAATTTCTCCCTCTATTTTGCATTCTTCATTTCTCTATTTACTATTTCTCCCTCTTTGACAACAATGCCAAAGACTTGTCATCTCCACATGCAGATGTTAACAATTTTAGTTTCTCCCTCTATCACCTAACTTGTGACGGTTCTTTTAATTCAATTCCTTCATTACTTTAGGCAGCTCTTAAATTAATATCTAATGCATCAAGTTGTAAGATACAACATTCAACTTGGTTGATGCATGGTACTACTCATGCCTTTTAAGTAGCTTTGGATAGGGGTATCACCCCTAGTTTACTTCTTAGATACTCATGAGCATCCTTAGGTAATGTTTTTGTGAAGATATCAATTATATACACTTTTGTATTCACATATTCAATCTTCACTTCTTTGTCTTGAACTAACTCTCTCAACTAATGATACTTTATTGCAATATGCTTAGTCTTTGTGTGCATTACAGGTTCTTTTGTATATTTATAGCAGTTGTATTATCACAATAAAGTTTCACAAGTTGAGTGATTTCCTCCTTCATACCTTTGAGTAGCTATTTGATTCATACAATGTTTGAACAATTTACTATAGGAGCCACATGTTTAGCTTCAACATTAGATTGAGATATGCAATTTTGTTTCTTGCTAGTCTAGGTGACCAACCTCTTTCCTAAGAAAAATGCTCCTCCACTTGTGCTCTATTTGTCATCAATGTCTCTAGCCCAATCAGCATGAGTGTAGGCTCTCAACTTTAACTTCTCATTTTTATTGTAGTATAGACCATAGTCTTCTGTTTCTTTTAGATATCTCATTATTCTTTTAACAACCATCAAATTATTCCCCTTAGGATTAGCAAAGAATCTTGTAAGAATCCCAACAGATAATGCAATGTCAAGTCTACTATGTACTACATATTGCAATTTTCCAATGATAGACCTATACAATATTTGATTCACATTAGATGAATCATCAATCTCTGACAACTTGTGTCCTATCACCATATGTGTGCTAACTTGTTTTGAATCTTCCAATCCAAAAAAATTCAATATTTCCTTCACATACTTAAACTAAGTGATGCATATACCATATTCCATCTGATATACTTGCAAACCAACAAATAACTTGATCTCTCCAAACATAGACATCTCAAATTCTTGCTTCATTTCATTTTCAAATGCCTTACATAATCCATCTTGACCTCCAAATATGATATCATCAACAAAAATTTCAGCTACTAAAATACCTTTACCTCCTTCTATCTTCAAATACAGCTTGTTTCTATCATTAGTCTTCTCAAATCTAATCTTCACAAGATAATTGTGAAGCCGTTCATACCATCCTCTTGGGGATTGCTTTAAACCATATAAAGTTTTGTGTAATCTATATACCATTTTCTTGTTGTTAGCATCAAAAAATCCTTCTGGTTGTTCTATGTAAACCTCTTTTTTTACTATGTTATTAAGAAATGCATATTTCACATCCAATATGATAAACTTTGAAACCTTTGTATGTAGAGTAAGCAAGTAGAATTTGTACTCCTTCCAATCTTGCAATAGGGGGAAACATTTCTCTATAGTCAATTTCTTCTTTTTGTGCATACCCCTTGCAAGCTAATCTTTCCTTATTCCTTGTGGCTTCACCATTCTCATCCAACTTGTTTTTGTACATCCACTTGGTTCTAATCACATTCTTTTCCTCTGGTCTAGGAACTAGAGTTAATTTCTTGTTCTTCTAAATCTATCCAATCTCTTCTTTCATGGATTTAATCTAGTCCAAATTTTCTAAGGCATCTTTCACTAACTTAGGCTCATGCATGCTCAGTAAACATGTATCAATTCTTAGCCTATTTCTTGTCATTGCCATAGCATCTCTATCTCTGATAATTTTTCTAGCAAGGTGATGTCTTTTGATATACTTTGACAATATTGGTTCTACTCTACCTTCCTCATTAGGTCTATCAACTTCTAAATCACTATGTGCTTCTCTATTAGGTAATTCAACATCTCTTTCATGCACACTTATGTCATAAATAGAATCTATATCAGCTTCAATCTGCAACTTGGCTCCTAATCATAGCTTGGTTCTTGAATGCAACTCGACATTTATTAAATGTGACTCAACATCTAGCACAAATATGACCGACCTCATTGCAATTAAAACACATTATAGGTAACTTACCTTTGAATTTTCCTTTGCCTCTATGAAATCTACTTGCTAGTAGTGCTTCAAGTTGTTCTACACCTCCTCATCTATGTCACTATCACTAGAAACACATTTGACCTTTTTCTTCTTCTCTTTAGGTTCCTTTAATTATAGCTTAGCTTTGAAAGTAGATTCAACATTGTTAGGTTTGAAATTATCAAAATTAAAGAGCTCAAAGGCAGTGAGCCTACCTAGCAAACCTTCCAGAGTCAAATTAGAACCTAGTATAAATCTTAATTCTTGTATGGCAAAAACTCTATTAGCATAGATGGGAAATAGTTTTCTCAGTACTTTTCTTAATACAGTATCATCATCTATCTTACCAATAGCTCCACTTATAGCATTAACATCTTTTATTCTAATGCAATATTGAGAAACATTCTCACCTTCTTCCATTCTCGTATCATCGAACTTACCTCTAAGACTTTTAGATTTGGCTCTCAGAACATTTGTGTCTCCTCCATAAATGGTGTGAATAGAATCTCACTTCTTTGTAGAATCACAACCCTTGATGTCATCGAACTCGAAATTACTTAGGGAAGAAGCAATCTCCAACATTGTTTGATTGTGTTCTTTCTTCTTTTTTAGATCATCAGTATTTAGGACTCCAATAGGATTGACATGCTCAATGATAATGGTAGATTGTACATGATCTCCAAGACCTCCTAGGTGTAGCTTTGTTAGAATTTTCCATGCAGGGAAGTTGTCCTTGTTAAGCTTGGGTGCCTCTCTTTTTGACATCTTGATCTTTTGCTTCTAGTACCTTCAAACTAGTCCTCTTAAGAAGATGGCCTTTGTACCAATTGTTGGAATTCTTTAGAATAACTGAGAATGGGGTGAATCAGTTATCCAAGGTCCAGATGTAAAAATAAGACTTTTCAATGCTTAGTAGACCCATATCCATAAAACTTTATTATGCATACATCCATTAGATCATACAATTCTTGAACTTCATAGGTTATTGTCCTATGTCAAAACAACTTTGTATAAATGTAAACATGAAACATAATAGATTCAATAACACATTTGACACAAGGATTTTATGTGAAAACTCAATTTGAAAAAAAAACACCAGTAACATGCTACTAATTTTCACTCTTCTGAAGTGATGCCCTGTGAAAGGTCAACCCTGTTAAAGGTTACAATACACACTATTAAATGTGAACTAGTCAGAGAATTTCAATCACCCTATTAGGAGTGAGCCTTGTTAGAGGACTTTAGATCATTCACTTGGAATGTCACCCAGTTTAAGGATTTACAAATGACTACTATGTTAGACTTAATCCAAAAGATTTACCCTAGACTAATACAATGATTAGAAAGTAATAGTAAGGCTTGATCTAATAAAAAATTACAACTCACTTGCAGATTATAGATCTCTATTTCCATCCTCCATTATTCTTGGCGTTCACACACTTCAACTCTGATAGCTTGTTCACCCTTCAAGAATTCATACTCTTAAGCCTTCTTACTTTGCATGCCAATTACAGTCTCTACTGTTTGGCCATGAAGCAATACCCTAGAAACCTTGTCTTCCTTAGGTTCTCGCACATGACAACCTTTGCTTCTTACTAGCTCTCTCTACAAATAGAGATTCTAGATCTTTTGTCACTTAACCAAAATCATCCAATTTAGGTTTAGGTAGGATTATGTAGGATACAATGAATCTACCCACTTTTCCATTTGGTTCCTCTAGAAACTTCTTTCTCAATCTTCCTTGAATTCGCCACAAAAAAGTTTACCTTGAATTATGTGCCACCACCTCATCATAGTTATCTTCCACACACTTCACACAATTCAAGAAAATAAAATAGTCAGCTTAGATTCATCAAATCTACAATTTAAAATGAATACTTGCACTTGGCATCAATATGTTATCACTCAGCTTCAATATTGTTCTTCCACTCATCTTTCACTAGTTTAGTCAACGAATACTAAAGTTTATTGATGCTCGGCATCAACTAAACTTTACTCGGCTTACACTATGTTTACTTGGCATACACTAAATCTTTAGTTTTCTCAGCTCTAATTGATTTTCTACGTAGCTTGCACTAACTTTTCTCGGCACCAACTATGCACTCGGTCAAGTTTGGCAGACACAATTCTTCTTACTTGTTCTTCTAGACTTGATCAATCTATCCAACCTTTACAACATTTAAGTAGATAAAAAATACACTATATCATCACTAACTTAACTGATCTTTGTACTCATTTTTCATACCATAACTCAACCTTTCCTCTAGGTGTTCTTGTTATCTCATTTGATCAAATCCTCATCATCAATCAAACAAATGATAGTACTAAAATCAACTAAGCGATTGTCTTACCAACAAGTAGCAGGTTTCACATTAATGACAAAATAATGATTGAAACACATTCTCATACTTGTATCAATCTTTTCTCAACACAACGTTGAGAGCTCTCCATCCTCGTTTGTTTGTAACTCTCCACAATCAAAATAAATGGGGAATGATTTATGTCATATTTTCTTTTTTCTTGTTTATACACACTCGGTCGTTGCAATTATGACACCAATGTTGGTATTGCGACGATGTTGGGTACAATTGCAAAGAAAATATGAAAATTACCACAAATTATGTTGCAATCACAAATTGCCATCACAATTAGACCCCAAATGTTGCAGTGACTTATCATCTACGACATCGTTGAAAGCAGCAAGCAAATCAGCATCAGTGCAAAGAATGAAACAACATGCTTTGTAAATGACAACACAAGCACCGGAAGCACCTCCCCTTGTTGTGCCTCTCCCCAAACCATATGCATTTGCATTATCTACCAATGCTCCCCATGTAGTGGAGGCTGTGTGAACTCCATGGCCCTTTGCATCGCAAGGAGAATGAAAGAATAATGCTCCATCTAATTCCAATGATCCATTCTTTGCATCAGGTTTTTAATTTGAAAAACTAAAATTGGAATAAGAATATATATTCTAATTCCACCTATTGCAAATGCTCATTTTTAAATTAAAATTGAAATGTGTACTCAAAGAGAAGATTTGAAAATTTAAGAATTTACACGTCTGTTCCTATCTAATTCCCTCTGCCCCTAAGTTAATGTAAAAGACATATTAGTGCCCCTCAAATAACGATAGGTTGTTTCCTTTTGTTTTCAATGACAATGGTGGAATCGTTATCGGATTCTTCCTTTTGTTTTCTCTCAACGGTTATACATCCAACGTAATTTTAAGATACCAATTATGATCATTGTTGGTCATTGGTTTTGCGGAACTTTCAATGATCCTATTGTTTTCTCTTCGGTTTGCTTTCTATGGGACTCTCTATGTTGTTTCTGAACTTCCTATGGTCCTATTAAAGTCCGCCACGACCGAACTCCTTTCTTGAGTAATTGTCGCCAAGCAATTTGTTTACCCACAAGTTGATGGTGAATGGGAACAACATTTTGTTGTGTACCATTATACAATATTATCGAAGACATACAGACAAATATGTCTTTTAGTTTTCTACGAAACTAGGCTTGCATAGACAAGATATCCGGCTACTTGGCTGCATTTGTTGTATTCCTTTTCCCTTAGATTTGAGGTATCTTGAACAGTCATTGTGATGTTCGCAGAAAATGGAATATCGATATCCTCCAATAAAAAACAATTGCTTAGTCAAATCTTCTCAAGCATTCGAATCACGTCTCTTTTTACAATTAACTAGAATGGATATTATATTTTAGTTCACATAGGGATTTGATTTTTCTGGGTAAAAACTAATGAAATTATCAAATATAAATTTATCTTTATCGAGCAAAATTTATCATTGACTAGTACTATATATATCCACAGCCACATGGACCATCAAGCCAAAGAAAAACATAACCATTCAATATTGAAGAAGCTGTTATAATCCCCCTGCTTTATTTCAAATGGATAGGCTCATAAAGTTTGAGAGTTTTGTATTGATAGGATTACTGTTTTGTTGGGGCGCAGAAGTGGAAAGCGAGCCGCTGGTGCCGGCTTTCTATGTATTTGGGGACTCAACGATAGATTCGGGTAACAACAATGAGCTGGTGACTGTTTTCAAATCGAACTTTCCTCCATATGGAATGGATTTCCCCGGTGGCATACCCACTGGACGGTTTCGTAACGGAAGGCTAGTAACAGACATGCTGTGTAAAAACTCTCTCTTTGCAAAAATAACATAGATTGTCATAATCATTGATCCTTAGAATCAGATATTTAAGTTCCCTAGTGAGCTGATCAAATAAGGTTTTGAATATGCAGCTACCCTAATGGGACTTCCTGATGAGCTGCCCGCAAATTTGGACCCCAACTTCACAGGAGAACAATTGCTCACAGGTGCTTCTTTTGGTTCGGCGGGTGCAGGAATCGATGATACTACTTCCTCGCCCATGGTACTAGAACACTTCTTCAGTCTCTAACATTACCATATGAATAACCTCTTCTTATTGCTTGGTAGCGGCCACATCTCTATAGCATATGTGCACCATTCAATTCTGGGGTGGTCTCTAATCAAACATCAGGGGTAATCTATGATCTCAAGCTCAACCACTACATCACAATGACTAGATGCTAGGCTATTCACCCATTTTTAGTAGTTTTTTATTGATATGCCTTCTAAACTCTATAGATTAACCATTTTTGCCTTCTTTGTTAGTGCTCTTATCATTAAACAATTTTTCTTTTTATTCATAATCAAAATAATGTTTCTTCAAGAATTCTTTTGGTTATTTCTTTAGTATGTTTGTAGTGAGCTGAATACTTCTTCAACAGTTTTTTCACTATTCTTTCTATTAATTATAATTTTTTGATCATTTAGATTTGACAATGATCAATATTCTCGTCTTCTTCTTATTAGAACAATTCTTATGGTTTAGCCTCTTCATTTTATTAGCACAATTCTTATGGTTTAGTGTTTTTTACTATGTTCTTATGTTATGGATTGATGATTTGTGTAAACTCTTAAGGTGTGACTATTTATGCCCTCCTCTTACTACTATTGTTCTCATATCTTCTATGCGTGACTTTTTAATCACTTAAATCAGATGATGGATCTTCCTCTTATTCTCAATGATATTGTATTTGTTTATGGCTTTGTTTTATTTGATATATAATGACACTCATCTAAACTCTAAGAGTGTGACTATTTCCACTCATCTTATTGCTACAACCCTCACCCTTTAGCTACTTTATGATTTTATGCTTTAGACTAGTGCTACATCTTAGACCTTTGGGATGTGACTATTCCCACACTCCTCTTCCCATTGATACTCCTCTCAGTGCTTAACAACTCTACTTCATCAAAACTCTAAGGACATCGCTATTTCAACCTACCTCTTTTCTATAAATATGTGTAAGATTATTTTATCTACACACTTTTATAAAAATAAATGTATTGCACATACACACACGTACAAAGAATTTTGGAGAATCTCCAAACATATTTTAGTCTAGTTATTTTAGTACAAGTAAAAAATAATATTTTTAATATATTTATAAAATGCTCAGTGACTTTTCAGGAATTTGAAAAAAATATCTAAGTTATGATATTTGTTCATGTATTTAAAATAGTTAAGTATGAAAGTGCTTTCAATTTTGATATTTTCTTACTTATTTTTTGTTGTAGGGTCTTATAACGTTGTCTAAACAATTGGACAATTTTAAGATTTATAAGGCAAAGCTTGCAACAATGATTGGTGATGATAATGTTACCAAGATTATATCTGGAGCTCTGTTTGCATTAAGCATGGGAACCAATGACTTTGTTGTGAATTACTATATGAATCCTATTACAAGGGAAAAATACACTATTGACGAGTTTCAAGATCTTCTATTAAATGATCTACAACCTTTTATACAGGTATGGAAAACCGCAAAAATGATTATTTTACTAAATCTTTTTGGACTTAATTTGAAATCATTTTATAGAATATATCTTATAATTTGAAATTATTTTATACAGAATATCTATAGTGAGGGAGCCACCAAATTTTTGATCTTCAGTTTGCCTCCTTTTGGTTGTCTACCCTTGACAATCACTTTACATAATGTGATCAATGGTACTTGTCTAGATGACTATAATGATGTTGCTACTTCTTACAACAACAAGCTTGCATCCTTCATTGATTCTATGAAATCAAGTCTCCCAGACTTTCAAATTGTTTACATAGATATATATGATAAGTTCTTCAGTATAATTCAAGATCCTGCCCAATATGGTAAAATAATAGTCCTCATTTCTACCTAAACATTGTCTAAGTGAATATTGATTATCTTTCAATTAGATGATTGAATATAAGCTTAAAAATTGATGCTGACACTACAATACTTTTTGGTATATTGGACAGGATTTGAAGAAGTGAGGAAAAGTTGTTGTGGGACAGGAAATTTAGAGGCCGGTCCCTTATGCAATAAATTTAGCAAAGTGTGTGATGATGTGTCTAAACATTTATTTTGGGATAGCATTCATCCTACAAATCAAGCTTATAACATTATTGCTAATGATATATTTGAACAACTAAAAGGGATCATATTTTAGTCTTTCATATAACCATTCTACTCCTTTATCATTACTTCAAAACTGTTTTAGGCATTCAAAACATTTAGTAAAACATAATTCAATCTATTCAACTATCACATAGTTGTGTACTTCAATAAATTTCTCATGTATAAATGAGTTATTCTTGTCTTACATTTACACTTTATTTTCTAAACATTTTCATTTTGAATTGTATTATTATTTCGATTGACTACTTTAATTTGGTATCTTTTTTCACTTTAATGAGTCAATGTATTTATTTT
Source organism: Cupressus sempervirens (assembly GCA_028749045.1). Classification (NCBI taxonomy): domain Eukaryota; kingdom Viridiplantae; phylum Streptophyta; class Pinopsida; order Cupressales; family Cupressaceae; genus Cupressus; species Cupressus sempervirens. The sequence continues at coordinate 689,193,904 of CM053786.1, read as the reverse complement.
ATACTTCTTAAATATTATTTTTATATGTATACATTCTTTAATAAACACAATACATCAATACAAGAAATCTAAACTATCTTTATAATCTCTCAAAAAAAATATTATAATAAAATTATATTTAATTACATTATTTATTAAGTGGGTATACTTGTAAACACATAAAATTCATTAAAAAATCCTCTCTTAATTTGAAATGTAATAATATTTACATGATTAATCTAATAATATATAAATAATAATTATAGTTTATAAAATTTGAAAGAAAATCTATATAGATTTAGTGTTTGATAATAGCATAAAAGTTTATAATATAATGAAGGTTTCCTATTTTACAAGAAGTTGTACTTTTAGATTATACAAAATAAGAATATTAATATATTAAATGTGTTTCAATTTTATAATAGTATGTTGAAAAAAATCTATTCTTTTAATTTTTTTTGTTTCTAAAGTGTATGACATGTGAACTTTATTATATAGTAGTTATGTCCTTTGTAAGAATTATATCCTTTGGAAATACAAGCTCTATATATATATATATCCAAACTACTCATATGTAACCCTGATTAATGTTTTAGAAGAGTTTATTTATGGATACAATTCCCAGAGACTAAAACCAATTTTGATATGGTGTGATTCTAATTCTAATGCATTCCAATAATTAATGATCCTTAGAATTGAGTTTAAAATATAGGATTCTTTATGAAATGATTATTTTGAGGAATTTAAAACAAATTAGGGAAAATAAATCATTTCCAACAATTCATCATATTTATGTTCCTATTTTTTATTATCTTTGAGGTTGCTTTGAATGTTATAAATAGAATAAACATATACCCTTGAATATTATCTATCCTTAGGGATAAGGGCCTCACTCAATTGGTGAGATCTTCCTATGGTAGGAACAAGGTCATGAGTTCTATTCTCCCCCTTATCCATGTCATGCTCGAGGAAATATATTTCCAATGTCATGGGTCATGTTCTAAAGTTTACTAGATGCACTTAAAATATTATCCATGCAGGTATCGAATGTGAATTCAATAAAAAGACTAGTTGTCTATTACTTTCCATAGTATTGGATACATTATTATATCCTCAACTCTACATTACAATAGTTTCACGGTATCTAAAATGTCTTCAATACTTAATAGTCTTTATTAACATCTTAACTACTAGATAAACCCCTATAATAAACTAATTGGTATGGAAGTGAGCATAGCTTTTTAATCCACCAAAAAAATACTCCAAATAATACACATATTGAAATCATGGCTTTATCTAATGTGTCTTACAAATAATTGGTCTTAATATTTAAGATGTGGTAGCATCTTACACATTTGATAATTCTAATAAAATGTGAAAGAAAGGAATAGTGTAAAAATGATGTTTGAGAAATTATGAACTATCCATAAATACTATTATGACTATGCTAGACATTTGGATCTTACCACTTAGATTTTAAAATGACTCAATGCACTATTTGAATCATTTACTTTTAGAAATGTTAGGAATACATAGTTTATATCTTGTAATTCTAACTATGAAGGTCATAATTATTTAAAATACTTGTAAAATAAATATAAAATAACATTTCTATTACTATATGGAAAACCTACTTTGAAGGAATATTGAGATTATAAATAGTATGGACTCTTTTACATGGTCTTTTTGTCTTATGATATTCAAATATGTCATTCAATATGGAATTACCAAATATACTAAGGTTCTCATATTTTATAAACAAAAGTAATATATTTTAGAGCTGTGAAAGTTTATTTTAACATCATCTATGAGCAGCAGTAGTTACATTAGGCTCGCTTGTGAATCATACAAGATGTAAAAATCAAATCAACAATTATAAATTATAAATAGTAAATTAATATTAGAGATGTATATATGGTATCTTGTTTGACCAATATAAATATAATTTAGCTCATAATAGATAAATAAATAAAGCAACCAAAAAATTACATAAATAGGCGAGCATGTCAATGGGAACTATAATGTTGGTAAGTTATAGGGGTAGATAGTGATTCTTAATATTTTATCTTTTACCATGTTGAAAATTATATTTCCTTATATAAATGATTGCATTAAATTATCAATACAGTAAAAAAATTATTTGTATTGGAAACTTAGATGGTTAATTCTCAAATGCATTTATATGTAGTTCATTATTATTTAATTGTGTATAGAATGAATTCATAATTGAACAAAATTGTGGCGAATTATATATGGATAGAAAATGAAATCATATGAATTATGGAATTAGTGAATGGGAAAGATATTTGATGCATCCTTGGTCATGAATTATACTAATACATTGGCTTAACTATAATAGGACCCTACTTCTATAATCATATACTTCCTATAAGTCATTTTAGAGCTCAAAAATTGAAGAAGATAAACTAAGGATTTAAAATATTAGTCAAAATCAAAACACTGAGCTCCAACTTGAATTCAGGCCCAAGATACTATTATTGTCACTTAGATTGCACCCTTGTGCTAAAATGGACTTTTAGCAATCTAGTGAAACATGGGATGATCCTTGGCATGTGGGTATGCCATGTTAAGGATCAACCTCTAGTATAAAGGGTCGGCTTCCCCTAAATTACCTATTAAAACTGGACTTGGACTTGATAGGAAAAGGAGAGATAGAGGAAAAATAACATTAACTAAATTGGAAATGAGGAAGATCCACCCAAACTTTAAGGGTGATGCAACTTTGAATAAAAAACCAACAACTTGAAATGACTAATAGTTTGATCACAAGAAGGTCCCATTAATCTTAAGTGCATGAAATGTAACAAGGTGCGAGGTTTAAAAGAAGGAAACTTCTTCACAAATTTCAAACCTAGAATACACACAAATTACACTTACTCTTCTCATCAAACTATTTCTCAAATGTGTCTCAATCATTTAACCTAAGCCAAGGATTAATAAAACCACACTAACTTGAAGTTTAAAATGCTCAAAAGATAATAAATAATAGGGCCAAAGAGGATCACTGTTATATTATTTTAGAAGGAGCAAAGACTCAAAAACCACATCACAATATAGGATATGAGCTAAAATAATTATTATTTTTGCAAGGAGAAAGAACAAAGCCTCATGCAATGAGACAGGATGCAAGAACTAACTAAAATATGCCAAGAAAAGGGGTATTAATAGGTTCAAGATCTACAATCTGCACCATTCCTTAAATTGTAAAAAAATCCATGATTTCCATCAAATTAGATGGAAGATAAAATTTACCATCCTCATGAATCATGCTATAATCTAAAATACAACATCTTTCCCAAATTCAGCTAGTGGATTAATGCAACATTAGAAACTAAAAATCAAGGTCTCAAGACTTGGGCATGATCAAATGTAATCTCCTCCTCAATCTTTGCATTTGAAAAATTAAATTTAAATAGAATGATTTATAAAAGTGTCATCAATTTAAATATTTACATTAAATGTAAAATGAAAAGGCCCCCTTATACATATTATTTAATTTCATTTTAATTGTAAAATATTTATAACTCCAAAATAAAAGCCCCCATTACCACCTAGGTCTTTAAACATTAAAAACATCTCCCATCTTGCACAAAAACACCCCTCCAAATACTTAGTAAAATAAATATATCTCCCACCATTAATATATTTCCCTTCACAAAATCTGAAATATTTCTCTTTAATACCCAAAAGGCCACTTGCAAAGAAGGAGAAAAACATGAAAAAGACTTCCTAGTTTGAACTAGGGATTTTTTTGGAAATTTTCCATAGCTATAGTATTTGGATCAACTTCCTGAAACAGTCATTTGGGAAACAAAAAATCAATACATAAGGTAAGCTTTCTGCAATTTCACTTCTTCATTTGAGCATTTTTCATGATTTTTTACTAAGGCTCCACTTGCATCTTGCCTCTCCATGCTTTCATTTTTGTACACACTCTTTATGCTCATGTGGTATTTCTATGGAGGCTGCAACTGCATGAGTATTTATTCTTCTTGTATGCTACAGGAAATATCATATGTTCCTATCACTAATGATAGGCCTGCATTGTGCATTCCACACTTTTCTTCTACAAGAACAATACCTTGTTCCTATCGCCTTTGCACATGCATATGAAAGAGATTTGAATATTATGGCTCATGGATCCATTGTATGGATAGGGCATCATGTTCAATATGGTGTTGCTATCTTTTGTAATATGCATTCCATGGTTGTATATGCATCTTATTTTCCCTTTGAATACATGTGAAAAGGGGGGTTTGAATGACCCACAACTTCCATTGTAGAGTCTAGGGCATCAATATTTCTCTCACCTCTATTGAATGCATATTTTATTTTTGTGTTTTCAGCACTATACTTGATTTATTTGTATGTTTTTTTTTTCTCATGAGGTAGCAATATCGTCATTATCTACATGATTTAGTCTTTCAAACATGCATGCATATGTGAATCTTCTATAACTTTTGTATGTACATACATGTGTAAAAGTCTATAACCATTATTCCTTTGATTTTCTTATCAATGTGTTGAAAGTATTTTTTTTGTTTATTAGGTATTGATGTAGCAGGAAATAAGATTATCGGATGTAACTTTTCATTTTTCATATTCCTATTGCATTCTTCTTATGCAGTTTTCAGCCTATAATGCATTTCCTATCACCATGAAAATTCTTGTAGAACTTTTGAAAATGTAGTACTTATGAATGAGTGACGAAACAATACTTTCTATAACAAATATCCCTAGGCCTACTTCTCTACCTCCAGTGTGATTATCTCGAAACTACGTATGGAAGAAACAATGTTAGATAAAACACGGTTCTTCTTTTCTCTCTTGCATGGTTTCGTCAATCATTTTGCATTTGTCTTGGGTATGACCCATTGGATATTGTATGTTGTAGGAATGAATATTTTTGCATGACTATAGGATCAGATTGTATGATATTAGGCATTAGATCTTTTCAAGATCTAACCCCACCTTTTTCTCTTCTAAAACCCATGCAGGTTATGTAGCATTTGGACACTAGAAAGATGCAAGATTCAAGACAAAGGATCAACTCTTCAAGATCTTCACAGATAATGTCTGGTACCCTACACTTATCCTATTTTATATATTCATGTACTTTTTTCAATGGCATTCAGTATATGGTTGGCTATGCTCACAGCCTATGTGAGCCCATAATGACTATATACACCATATTTCAATTATATCTCATGCTCTTCATTTCCCTTCATCTAGTTTCTTTAATTCATCTAGTTATACATGTACTTTTTCCATTCCATGCAAAATGAATAACAAATTATAATCAAGATCACTTTTTAATCACAAACAAGGATATTCTAGGCAACAAATACATATATTAATTAAGCCTCTAACTAGTAGCAAAATGAATGAACATGAAATTAGTAAAAAGTATATAAAGGGAACCTTCAAATGTAGGGGTTTTTTTAATGACTCGTACAAATCTTGATTCACCTTGTGTGAGGAAAAAAGGTACACATTTTAATCAAGGTTTTTTTAATATGATAATTCCAAATATGTGCACTAAATCAAGGTGTGATATTTATAGAAATGCATAAAATAGGCCACAGGTCATATTAGGGCCTAAGTACCAAAGAAATAATATTATAATTAAATAATTAAATAGGGGAAACCTATAATTAAAGGCCCATATAAATTAAATAGAGAGAAAGGACTTGAATGAATAATAAAATCCTATTATTCATTAAAAAATGGATGCACCCTGAAATTGGCATTTTATAAATGTTGAATTGGACAAAATAAAGTTGTATGAATAATTTATGATGTTATATTTATCCCCTGCTCTAGAGGGTGTGTGAGCATACACTCATACACATGTTAAAGTGGAAGAAAGAGGTAGGGTATATGAGAGATGAGATCATGAGAAAGACTTTAAAATGTAAGATATCACTAAGATCAAGGGAAACACCCAAACTAAGGTTATTAACTCACACAATCATGTGTAATGGATTATAAGAAAATGAACAAAAATAAAAATTGACAAAAGACACAACACAAATGGATAAGTACTAAAAAAAGCTCCAAATCAACAAGTTCAAGAAACTACAACAAAAAAATTGCCTCAATCACTAAGATCACATTGAGAGTGTTACTGCAAGAGAAAAGTGCCCCTATAGGAAGTGAAATAGAATACATCAACTAGATGATGAGGTTGTATTATCCAACCAAATAGAAAAGTACAAGATCATAGAAGAGAGGAAAAGAGAATAATGGATGTCATGGGTTGGAAAGTCATGTTATATTCTTTGTTATGATAGTTTCACTCATCCAAAAATAGAGATAGGTGTAAACATGGAATTTATATTCTATAAACTTTTGTTATGCTACTCAACACATCCAAGGGAAACCAAGTAATGAATTATTCACAAGGAAATCCACCAAAATATTATCATTCTAAGGAAAACATCGCCTCCAAAGAGAATCTATTGGGTAGTATAGAAGATAAAATTAATTTTTTCATCTCCAAGAAAAAATATAAAATAATTCACAAGGGCATAAAGGATAATCCCAAGAAAATCATTGTCTCCTTGAGAAACTCCAATCATAGGGTCAAATAATGCACAAGGGCATAAAATAATGCATAGGGGAATGAAGTATGCACTAGGGGAATGAAAGAAATTAGGAATCCATTACACAAAGACACCACATTAATGCCCCCTCCTTAATATGACAACATAAAGATATGGTGGTGTCTTAAAGAGAATCATAACATGGAAACCCACCTTCAAAACCAAGAAGATATCCTTTAAGAAATAATATACACACAACCCAATAGAAAGAGGCATGACTCTTTTTACATTTCCAAGTAAATAATAGTGTAAAAATATATCTTGCAACATTTTTAAAAGGATCATTGGAAGGAAGAGATCTTGGTTCTTGTAAATCTAGCTCACAAAGGCATTATTGAACAAAAATAACATCTATTAGCATAGCTAATGTATATTGTGATGATGAGGGATTATGGTACAAGTATAATTCTCAATTGATTAGTTATTTTTTTCATTGATGCAAACTTAAGTAATGTTGATTGATAGTTTACTAGGAGCATTTTTATAGCATATGTAAGTGGAGATCACTGTTGCGGTCACATTCTAGTAGGAACTAGAATGTGTGGTTGGGTTGGGAGACTCATAGATGTCTCTAGATTTAGTGTCTATGATCTAAAGCCTAGAAATGAGTATGGATTGAGTTTTGAATTATTGAAGCATGATAGAGAAACCAAGAAGAAAATTTAGTGACAAATCATGAATGATTTGATTTATTTATATTTAGTTTTTAATGTTGCGGTTCTAGATTGTTGAAGATATTGCTTCAATCAAACTATGAGACTAATTGACATACTTATATATATAGAAGTGTGACAGAGAAACTAAGAAGAAAATTTAGTGACAAATTATGAATGATTAAATAATTTGTTTATATTTAGTTTTAAATGTTGTGGTTCTAGATTGTTGAGCTTTAGTCAGATTACGAGATTGATTGACATACTTATATATACATATACCAATATATACATATAAATATATATACATATATGTATATGTATATATATATACATATATGTATATGTATATATATATATACATATATACATACATACATACATACATATATATATATATATATGTATATGTGTGTATGTATGTGTGCATACATACATACATACATACATACATACATACATACATACATATATATATATATATATATATATATGTATGTATGTATGTATCTATATATATGTATGTATATGTGTGTGTGTGTGTATATCTATATATATGTATGTATGTATGTACATATATGTACATATATGTATGTATATATATATATACATATATATACATACATATATGTACATATATGTACATACATATATATATGTATGTGTATGTGTATGTGTATGTGTATGTGTGTGTGTCTATATATGAAGACATGTGATGTAATGCCCGACCAAGGGATCCAAAAGAACTAAGCTAAAGTTTGTTCACTAAGTTTGCCAAACATTTTTTTTATAGATAACATATAACAATAGTTATAAAATAGTGGAGGCAATAACATATTTCATAGATAAGCAACACATAAATAGATTACATTTCTTAAGGATCCTAAGACATTGAATCACATTTAAATTTAAATAATACTAAATCCAATATATAACACATCCACATTAAAGATTAACTACAAGTTCAAATCCATTTAAATAATATACATTTTTCCCAAATGCCACTTGGCAATAATCAAAATGCGCAATCATCCATTATACATGTCACAGGGTATGAAAGGTTTAAAGATTATACATTATAAGATAGATTACATCATCTCTTTAAGATCCATAAAATTAAAATACAATACAATAAGTAAAACCATCCTTCACAGTACACAAAGATAGAATGAAAGAAAATGCAAAACAAGGAACTCCAGCCATGGCATCAAATGACGCATCTCAATGATAAAAATAAAAAGCACTACCACCCAACCTCATGGTAACCCAAAAGGCCCACTCCCACTATGCTAAGGAGATAGTCTCAAGTCTTTTTTTAATGCCCTACCAAGGGATCCAAAAGAATTAACCTAAATTTTTACTAAGTTTTCCAAAAAAAAAATTTATAAGAAAGAATAACATACACATCAAACATAAAGTAGTGAAGGCAATAACATACAATCATACATAAGAAAACATAACAAATTACATTCCTTAAAGATCCCCAAGACGTTGAATCACATTTAAATTTTAATTAATATTAAGTCTAATAAATAACGCATCTACATGAAAGAATAATTAAAAGTCCAAAGTTCATTCAAATAATATACATTTGTTTTGAATGCCACTTGACAATAAAATTCAGAATGCTCAATCATCCACTGTACATGTCACAGGGTATGAAAGGCTAAAAGAATATACATTTATAGGAATAGAATTACATCATCCCTTTTGGATCCATGATACAAAGTACAATACAATAAATGAGACTATCCATCATAAAGATATAACTATCCATCAAAAACACAAAAATAGAATGAAAGGAATTGCAGACAAGGAAACTCTAGCCACAGTATCAAAGGATAGATCTCAATGGTAAGAGTAAAAAGCACTATCACCCGACTGCATGGTAACCCAAAAAGGCCCACTTCCACCATGCTAAGGAGATAGTCTCAAGTCCCAAATAGGATATCAATCCAAATATCAAAAGAAATCTCTAAGTCCAAGTTATCCTAAAAGTAATCTAATTCAAAGGTTCCAAGATAAAAATGACATCTAGACCCAAAGACACACAAGACATGTAGGGAATCTACTATGTAAGCGAGCAAGTGTTATCATACGAATCAATGCTAGAATTACTTTGGCAGTCTCTTAAGACTGCAACCCCCTAATGAACCTATGCAGCACTAGTATCCTCTCGTACTGATAAGGCATACTAACGATGCATGGTCGTAACCAAGAGTTCTCTCTACTCCCATCCTAGTTTGCACTAGCACTCAAAGAATGGGTGATAACATACAAAGACTCTTATTAAGTTCATTTTATTCCTATTTAGTGTACTATTTTCACTTATTAAACAACTTGCAATGGGTTACCCTGGCAGCCACTTAGGGCCCCGGCCTCCATTGCAAGTCACTTCCTAACATTACATATAGATAACCTACCCTAAACTCATGAAATCACAAATCAAATAATCATAAATTTCACCTCAGTCCTATAGAAGTGACTGGAAAGCATCAAAGGATAATTCACAATAACACATCAATTCTCTACGAGCAACTTGGAAAGCATCCCAAAAATAACTGATTGAAGACTCAAAATGGTTAAGTCGAGTATGTCATAACATGACATCACCAAGAACAAATCATACCAAACACCTCAGTCCTATAAAAGCGACTAAAAAGCAATCCAATTACAACTAGTTGAAGACTCAAAATGGTTATATTAGATAGGTCACACCTTTCACCTCAGTTTACAATAGAACAGTGGAAAGCAATAACAATCAATAGATCAACACACATCATAGAGCATACCAGACACATTACCATGGTTGAGTATAAAAGATCGAAATCAAATCAGCATAATACCACAATCACATAACTCTCAAGCCTCTGATAGACATCCTAGAATTGGTCGACATTCTAATCAACCCAACCCAAAACATAGACAACATATAGATAACAAAGTGTAGGTTTCATAGTTTGGTTTGATTTCAAAAACACACTATTGAGTTAAATGTAAGGGTTCAGTTTTCATTCAATGTTAATTTTCGAATACCTATGATTTACCATTTAACCCTTACAATCTACCCCATTCTTATATTAGAGTCCAATTACCCTTATTAAAATAATGATTATTGATTCTAAAATAATTTCCATATTATTTAAAAATAAAATCATTAATAATAATAATCTAAATACATTTATAATTTATTTAAGAAAATACATATTATTAATTTAACTTAATTAAATTTATATTCAATTAAATTAATTAATAATTATTAACAAACTATTTTAATAATATATATAACTTATTAAATAGTTAATAATTAATAAAATTTAAAAATATTTTTTTTAACAATTAATAATTAAGTTTAATAAAATTATTAAATAAAAAAATTATCAAATAATAAATAAATTTAATAAAATTATATTACATTAAAAAAACATAATTTAAAAAAAAAAGATCAACATATTCTTTAAATTATTAAATAAAAATTTTATCAAATAATAAATAAATTTAATAAAATTATATTTTATTTAAAAAACATAATTTAAGAAAAAGATCAACGTATTCTTTAAAGGCTCACTGGCCTTATACAAAAGTGGTACCTGTTGTCCTAGTACTGCGATAGTAGTACTTCAGCTACCGACAGCATTAAAACAGTGGGGGTGTGGGGTTTCCCCACGCCTTGCCAAATAAATTTTTTTTAAAAAATATTATATATTTTTTTAAAACATTTTTAATTTATTTATTTTTATAAAAATTTATATATATAAATTTTAAAGAAAACAAACTTCTTTCTCCCTTAATATATATAAATTTTATTATTATTTATTTTTTGAACAATAATTCCAGCATTAATCTAATAGGGAAAATATGACCAACCAATCAAATTTTCTCTTTAAATTTTCCTTTTTACAATTCAAAACCCTCCCTGGTGTAAATCCAATTTGCAAAATTACTGGATGAGGATTCTAAAATAAATCAATCTCCACATATACAGAAGAATCAACATGCATATCAGAAATTCACAATATTGAAACACTCATCACAAAGAATTATTCAGATAACCATTCGATAGTCACGAAGAAGACAGGAAAAGAAATAGCGTAAATAACTATACAAATTAATCACAAGAATCTACCTAGACTCTAAGGCTAATTGCTACGCCCAAAATATTTGTGAGAGAAATTTCTCCTCTCAAAACCTTCTCTCTTCCAAAAATCCCTTCTCCAAAATTTGTAGTCCCTCGAAAATGAACCCTCAAATTGTGATATGGAGTTCTCTCCTAAAATCAGGGCACTAATTGTGCGATCACCCGAGAGGACTCCTTGCTCACCAAACTTTAACTCTTTATTATCTTTTTCTTTATTTTTTTCATGCACATTTATTGAACTATGAAATAAATTTATTTAATTTCACTTGACTTCTCTTTTCAATTAATTTATTAATTTTAATCTCATGCACACATTATACAATCTTAAAACTTGCAATAAATTAATATCTTTTCACTTTTTAATTTATTTTGAAAATGTTAATTGATAAAATATTTATTAACTTAAATAATAATAGTATTTAGCATTTATTTAAAAATAAACTCTAAATATATTATTATTAAATTAAATAGATATTATCATGTTCTAAAATTAAACTCATAACTTTTATCTTAAAATTTAATTCTTTTTATTTAATTAATTTTCTAAATTAATTAAATATTAAAATATCATAATAATTTTCTATTAAATTAAATCATTAATTGAATCATTTAATTTGACTTAATTAATAGAAAAAAATCACCAAAGACTCATAAAATAAAATACGAAAACCCACCATAGAAAAACATATACAAGATCAAATTGAAGGGTTATAATCATGAATTAACGTTATACGATGCATTTGGAAGGTAATCAGCTTAGATAGTTGTCTTAATTTTCTAGGACAAATGGCTTAAAGGTTTAGGATTTGGACTTAAGAATTTATCTCCCCTTTCTTACCATTGAGATAATGCAATAGGGTACACTCATCTTGGCAATTCAGGGAAGTTGATTATCGGTACCTACAATCTACATAAAATCCATATATGTACAAACACATATATACTAAGCTAAATAGACAATGGTAGGAAGTGGTGCATCATGTAGATCCTGACTAGCAAGTGACTCTGACTCCCTTAACCACATCAGAAATGCCATACATAAAGAAAACATGCACGCACACCATACACATGCAGTATGGGGTAAGTATCCATAAGAAAACACATATGATAATCCATCTAACTAATCATCATCAAGTTCTGAGAATACTATAATAATTATCATGCATACATGAAGCATAGAGTACCAAGTAATCTCATCATAAACTAACTGAATCTGAAACAATATCTGATAATCTCAAAACAATGCTACTAATCATAAGCATAAAACTAGCCTAAAAGAGTTTGACAATAATAGCAAAAAATTAAACTAGGGGTAGGTACTACACTTTTTATCCTCTGACCCCCTTGTGACTCTATGCGACACTAGTATCCTTTCATACTAACAAGGCATACTAACGATGCATGGTCACAACCAAGTGTCCTCTTTACTCCCATCCTAGTTTGTACTAGCACTCAAGGCATGGGCAATGAAAGACAAAAACTCTTATTAGTTCATTTTACTCTCATTTAGTGTAGTGTTTTCACTCATTAAATAACCTACAATAGGTTATTCGTTAACCTCTTTAGGGCCTTGGCCTCCATTGTAAGCCACTTCCCAACTTAACATACAGATAACCTACCCTAAGCTCAACAATTCAAAAAGATCTCAAATGACAAAAAACCATACATCAATTCTCTATACAAGCAACTAACAAGTACTGAAATCACTTGGTCAAAATACAAGCATCACTAATACGATCATCCTAACAAGACTGATCCAAGAAAGTAAACATAAACCAAATCATAACATCATATGTAACCACCAAAACAATACTTCCTGACCTCTTTTAAACATCCTAGAACTAGTCAACACTCTAAGTCAACCCCAAAACATGACATACAAGAAAGCATACAATAGACAGTGTAGTTTCATAGTTTTGTTTGATTTTGAAAACACAGGTTGAGTTAACAGTAAGGTTCGAGTGTTCTTTTCAATGTAAGTTTTTGAACTGATAAGGTTTAAAAATTTTTTCTTTTACAACTTAACTCATTTCCCATTTTAAAACAAATCGCACAATTACCATTAACTTACGAAAATACAAAGATCACAATTAAATATCATAAAATAACTTTAAAATAATTATTTATTAAATTATTAAAATAATAATTATTAATCATTAAATAAAATAATTTCAATTTTATTAATAATCAAAATCATTAAATAATAATAACAATAAATAAATTTAAGCACTATTAAATAATATTTATCATTAATTAAATTTCATATAATTAATTTTAATTAATAATTAACAATGAAGAAACTATATTAATTAATTATTTATTAATTATTAATTATTAATTATTTATTAATTATTAATTATTAATCAAAAACTATTAATAAAGTTTTTTAATAACTAACATTTTAAATTTTATAAAATTAAAATTAAAATAAGAAAACCTACAACTACGGTAATGGTGTTTAAGGCCCTTTGGCTGCCATTTTAATAGCGTTGTCGCAGATAGTACTGTTGCGACCATAGTAGAGTATTGTTGCATTAGCAACAGTACTTGCTACATGCACAACAGTATACTACCGTGATAGGTATAGTGAGGAGGGTGGGGGGTTTGGTGGCCCCACCCCAAAAAAAAAAATTTGTTATATATATATATATATATATATATATATATATATATATATATATATATATATATATATATATATATATATATATATCCCTTTTAAAACAAAATAGCCCCACCAATAAGATTTTATATATGTGTGTGTGTGTGTGTGTGTGTGTGTGTGTGTGTGTGTGTGTGTGTGTGTGCGCTAACAATACTCTAATAGGGAAAATTCAATAAACCAATCGATTTTTGCATTCTAACAATTCAATTTCTTTCCAAAACTCTTTCTAACTAAAATACCCAACTGATTAAAATTCACAGAACAAGGGCTCTAAAATTCAATTCCTTGAATACAGATAAATTCATTATAAATATCAATAAAATTTGCAATGAGGGATTCATCTTAAATAAAACTCTGAAAATAGATTTATCAGACATGATGAAGACAGGAAATTCAAAGAATAGAAATCATTGTGTGAATAAGCCACAAGATTCTACCTAAATCTGATGCTAATACACAATCGCAAAAAGAACACGAGAAATCCTCTTTCTTTTGAAACCCTTCTTTCTGAAAATCCCTCCTTCAAGATCTTGGTCCCTATGAAATGAGCTCTAGATCTATGACAAAGAGTTCTCCCCTAAATTTGGGGCTTTGATTGTGCAATCATGCGAGGGAACTCATTGAGCAAAATTCTTTTTAATATTTTATTACTTTTCAAATATTCATGCACACTTTTTGCAATTTACAATATCTTTATCAAATTGATTTCTCTCTCTCTTTAATTAATTTTTGAAGTATTTTTTGTTAAAAATATTTATTAAGTAATAATAATATTTAGCATTTTTTAGAAATGATCTCCTAAATTTTATTTTATTTTTTATCGAGAAGAGGTCGAAACCAAGATTCATTATTATTATTATTTATTAAGTTCGTGTAGAGTCAAACCCAAGACCTCTCTGATAAGAGGTACACAATTTACCATTGTGTTGTAAGCTCTTTCCTAATCTTCTAAATATATTATTATTAAATTAAATAAATATTATTACACTCTAAAATTGGCACTATAATTTTATCTTTAAATTTAATTATTTTATTTAATTAATTTCTCAATTAATTAAATATAATTAAATATTGAAATTATCTTAATAATTTTTCATTAAATTAAATCATTAATTACTCTTTTAATTTGATTTAATTAACAGAAAAATCACCATAGACCCACAAGAAAAACTATGAAAACCCATCATAAAATACAACATACAAGATCAAAGTCAAGGGTTATAGTCACAAATTTATGTCATATGATAAATTTGGAAGGGTAAACATCTCAGATACTTGCCCTACTTTTTAGGACAAATGGTTTAAGGATAGGATTCGAACTCAAGAGTTATCTCCTCTCTCTTACCATTGAGATATTGCAAAGGGTATGCTCATCTTGGCAATTCAAGGAAGTCAATACCTAGTACTTGCAATCTACATAAAATCCATGCATAGACAAATAGATATATTCTAAACTAAATAGGCAATGGAAATAAGTGGTGTATTGTGTAGATCTCGACTAGCAGGTGACTACAACTCGCTTCCTCAACCACATCAGAAATGTCAAACATAAAGAAAACATACATGTACACCATACACAGACAAGTATGGGGCAAGTATCCATAGAAATACATATAAATAATCCAGCTAACATCATTAACTAACTGAAATCACTATAAACAATCATCATCAAAGTATAATCATGCATACATGAAATAATTAGTACCAAAGTAATATCATCATATTGTTAATTGAGTATGAAACAATATCCAATAATCTAGAAAAGAATATTAGTGATCATCACACATAAACATAAAGCTAGCCTAAAAGAGTTTAGCAATAACAATTGAAAAGTAAACTAGGGATAGGCACTACATGTGATCATGAATAAACCTTGAGATACTTGAGAGAGTAATAATTATTGATATTATATATACATACATGCATACATATATATCTATATCTATACATGTGTGTGTGTGTGTGTGTGTGTACACACACACACACATGCACACACACATATGTATGTATGTATGTATGTATGTATGTATGTATGTATGTATATGTATGTATATGTATGTATGTATGTGTTTGTGTGTATGTATATATATGTATGTATGTATGTATGTATGCAATAAATCATGAGTTCTAAGCAAGTAAGTTTCCAATATCTAGTGAGCGTTTTTATTGGTATTCTAAGCCAATCATTATGCCACCAAACCTCCTTGACCAGTCATGAGTTTCATCATTAATATTACCTTGGACATGTGTGGAATTTTTTATAAGCATCATCGGGTGTAAATGAAAATTATGATTGGCATTTTCCAAGGATTAAGGAAGGCATCATTAGTTAGTCTCTGCATAAAGTCATGTCTCTACATGGATATGACTTTTGGTTTACTTATATATTGAATTGAAAACTTCACTACAAGACTCTATCTATGATTTGTTTCCTTAACATGATATAAGAGCCTAACTGATACATATTAAATAAAAGAATTCAAATTATAATTTTAGACACATTCATTCAAAAAGTGAAATCATGATGAGTCATGTGAAACTTGGGGATAGACTTGAAGGAGCATCAAATTTTGTATCATGGAGAATTAAAATTATGATAATTCTTTGACCACTTTAACTAGAATCATATATAGAAGGAAAAATATCAATGCTAGATAATGATCCATATAAATAAATAAATAAATGGAAAAGACATATTAATAAGGCTATGAAAAATATTATTGATGTTGTTAAGGATCGTATCCTTCCAACCATATCAAAATTAACAATTCCTTATGACGTGTTAGCCCCAACTAATAACACTATTGTTGTATGTAAAATATTCATATCAATTGTTATGTTTTCATTCATGTCAAACCTTAAATGGTGAGGTATTTGTTTTCCCCAAATGATAATGTAATTGATGATGCTATGAATATATGTAAAATAATTATATCAGTTGTTATGTTTTCATTGATGTCAATTCTTAGTTGGCTAGATATTATGCTAACTCAATAGAGTGCTATATCAATATGATTTATGAAGAGGATTTGATTGATAAAGAGGATTTGAATAAATTATGTTTAAGATAGAGTTGATAAGTATAGTATTCAATGCGCACTTGAATTAGTTGGACAGTAGTAATGTAATGTTGGTTTGATTATTTTACAATCATATAATATTGTATTGTAATGAGCTATACAAGCTATATTGAGTGACAAGGTTAATGAAGGAAAACTATATTCACTGAGTGACTATAATGTTCACCAATTATTTGGCTAAGAAACTAAAAATTAAGTATTGCCTGAGAAATTTTAGTATTAACTAAGTACTTGATGAGGGCACAACCCAAGACAAAATGAACACAACAAGAAAATAGGAATATTATTATTAGAAGTGATCTACTATTAAATTAAGCACAATGAAAATAGACCCAAAGATGTTCCCTGTGCACTTACAATGTTGCCTGATCCTAGAGAAAAAAAACTCCTCTAGTACCTTCTCCCAATCTCCACCAAAAATTACATTTACAAAGCCAAAAATGTCCTTAAGTAACCCAAATTAGGTTTAGGGTTAGGAATACATTTTAATTATGTCATTTGGCATCCACTGCCAAAATAGAAGGTTCTAAAAAATATGTCAAAAGTCGATTTAGAATTAGAAGAATCTAGAAATGGTAGTCCCAACTTCCGAGAGCCATAACTTTTCATCTAAGACTCTGATTGATGAACTGTTTACATTTCTAGAAAGCTCTCCAAGCGCTCTACAATCCTATAAATATATTTTCTTGTCCCCTATTTTTTTGGTCCTGTACAAGGCCATTTAGTGCCTCAAATCTGACTTTGAAGTGCTCTTAGGAGGTCTCTAGGCAACTTAAAATTGTAATAAATTTCAAACCGTAAAGCCTTTTGACCTAATTTTTTTTTCTAGAGTGCTTTAAATTACAAGTATAATAATCCATCCAACTTACACCCTCTAACTCATTATAATTATGACTTTTTATAAAATAACCTATTTTCTACATTGGCATGTATCCCAAGGTGCTCAAAAACTCTAACCCAAAAAACCAATAGTGGAACTATGAGAGTTGGAATCTTTATTTGACCTAAATGGGTATCCTTAAATGAAAACACTTTAAATAAAAACTAACACTAAGCATATTTTTGGGCAATACAGGATTTCCCTTACACCACTAGATGCTCTTGCATCAAACACCTAGGGTAGATTGAAAAGTGACCCTATCACTTTATAGCTTGTAGAGGAAAACCCAAATGGGAAACCTTCATTGCAAATATCCAAGTTGAATATTCTATTGGTCATCCTTTCCACTTCACCAGGTATTCTTCATACTACCCATTTCTGGTACTCTGGCCCACACGGCTATCCAAAATTTCTTCAATCTCTTCCTTCACAAAAGTAGGAATTAGACATGGCTCCTGCATCAACTCCTCATCTCCATCATCATCATGATATTCTGTTAAGTCTACAATATTGAAAATAGGAGAAATATGAATTCCATTTGGCAACTCCACCTCATATGCATTTCTTGACTCATGTTTCTTCAAAATTTTGCAAGGACCAAAATTCTTCATCTTCATCTTGTTGTAGATACCCACTAGAAATCATTCCTCAAATATACCATAACCTGATCTCCAACTTGGAACTCCTTATGTTTCCTCTTTTGATCTACCCTATCCTTATACTGTAGGTTCATCTTGGTAATATGTTCTTGCACCTCCTCATGTTGGTTCTTGAAATGTTCAACAAATTCTTCTACCTTAGCACTTGTCCTCTCCCCTTGATCCATCTTCCTTAGCTCTAGTGCAGTCCTTGGACTACTCCCATACACAATTTAGAATGGTGATCTACCAGTACTCCTATTTACAAAATTATTGTCAACAAATTCTACTGGTAAAATCAAATCCCATCCCTTGGGCTTATCTACTACTAAACACCTCAAAAAATTTCCCAAACTCTT
This sequence comes from Cupressus sempervirens, assembly GCA_028749045.1. Lineage (NCBI taxonomy): Eukaryota > Viridiplantae > Streptophyta > Pinopsida > Cupressales > Cupressaceae > Cupressus > Cupressus sempervirens. The sequence goes on along the minus strand of CM053786.1, from coordinate 689,174,886 downwards.
ATTCACTACTTCTATTTGTCCATTAGTGTGTGGATGATGTGCAGAACTAAACTTCATTGCTATCTTTAACTTCTTCCACAAAGTCCTCCAGAAATACCCCACAAATTTAGTATATCTATCAAAAACAATACTTTTTGGGAGATCATGTAGCCTCATCACCTCTCCAAACAATAATCTACAATATGTACCACATCATGAGTCTTGTGGCATGGAATGAAATGTGCCATCTTCGAGAACCTATCAACCACAACAAATACTGAGTCATTACCCCTTTGTGTCCTTGGCAATCCAAGAACAAAATCCATACTGATGTCCTCCCAAGGCTTCGATGGAACATGTAATGGCTAATAGAGTCCACTATTGTGAATAAATCCTTTAGTTGTTTGACATACTTGAAAATTTGACACAAACTTCTTCACATCTTGTGATAATTGAGGCCAAAAATAATATTCTCTAATAATAGAAATGGTCTTATGTAAACCAAAGTGTCCTGCCATCCCTCCACTGTGCTTCTCTTTGATCAAGTTTTCCCTCATGGAACTCCTTGCAATACATAATTGGCTTTGCTTGAACAATATGCCATCCTGAATCATGTAATCTAGCCACCTGTTCCTGTCTAGAGTAACAAGTTCTTTACAAGCCTTCCAAGCCTCTGCAAGGTCAGGATCCTCAAGGTACAAAATCTTGAGTTCATCAAACCCAACCACTTCAACCTACATTATCGTCAGCAACAACTATCTCCTACTTAATGCATCTATAACCCTATTAGACCTTTTGCTTCTATGTTTCAATACAAATGTATAGCTTTGCATGAATTCTACCCATTTTAAATGTCTTTGATTCAATTTACCTTGGTTGTTTAGGTACTACAATTCCTGGTGATCAGTATACAAGAAAAATTCTTTTGGAAATAAATAATGCCTCCATTTCCTTAAGGCATGAACTATTGCATAGAACTCCTGATCATAAACAGAATATTTCTTCTTTGCATCATTCAATTTTTCTCTAAAATAGGCAATAGGCTTACCTTCTTGGCTCAAAATAGCCCCAATAGCACTGCCACTAGCATCACAATCCACCTAGAACACTTTTTTGAAATTAGGAAGTGCCAATACAGGATGCTCTATCACCTTCTTCTTCAGTAATTCAAAACTTCTTGTACCTCCTATAGTCCACTTGAACTCTTTTCTATCCCCCCTCATTGTCTCAATTAGGGGTGAACATATACCATCTAAAATTCCTAATGAACTTCCTATAAAAATTAGCCAGACCATGGAATGACCTCACCTCAGTGGCAGACCTTGGAGTAGGTCATTCCAAGATGACCTTCACCTTCTTTGGGTCCATTTTGAGACCCTCAATTGATACAACAAACCCCAAATAGACTAACTCCTTTTTGACAAAGCTACACTTTTTCAAATTAATCAACAATTTCTCTTCCCTCAACTTTTCAAGGACACTATAGATGTGTAATAAATTTTTGGCCAAAGACTTACTAAAAATAAAAATATCATCTAGATAGACAATAAAAAAATTTCCCAAAAATTTCTTTAGTACCTCATTCATAAGCCGCATGAAGGTGCTTGGTGCATTGGTCAGTCCAAAGGGCATGACTAACCAGTCATATAGACCCTCCTTCATCTTGAATGTAGTCTTCCACTCATCTCCCTCTCATATTTGTATCTAGTGATAGCCACTCTTGAGATCTATCTTTGTGAAGTACTGAGCTCTACTCAAACAATATATAAGATCATCCATTCTTGGCAAAGGAAATCGATACTTGATGGTTATTCTATTTATAGCCTGAGAGTCTATACACATTCTCCACTCTCCATCCTTATTTAGTGTTATCACTATAGGTACTACACATGAACTCAAGCTCTCTCGAATCAAACCTTTCCTCAATAGCTCCTAAACTTGTCTATTTAGCTCTTCAGTCTCATTAGGAGTCATCCTATGTGTAGCCTTGTTAGGCAAACCAGCTCTAGGGACTAAATCTATTTGATGACTGATTTGTCTTATTGGTGGCAACCCTTCTAGAACATTATCAGAGATGATATCTCCATATTCACTTAATAGACTAGAAGCTTCAAGTGGAATTTCACTATTGCCTTCCTTATCTTTTCTAGGAATTCAAACATAACATATACGCTAATGTTTCATGTCATCAAAAAAATTTCTTCCATTAACAAGACATACCCTAGCATTACTACATACTTTTTCACCCTCCTTTATCAAGGGCTTTAATTTGTGGTGAACTCCATCCTTTTTCAAAGAGTATATATTTTCATGACCATCATAAATAGCATGTCTATCAATCTATCATGGCCTTCTCAACAATAAATGGTAGACATCCATTGGAGTGATGTCACAGAGAGCCTCGTCATGGTAACTCCCAATCTTGAAATTTATCAAACATTACTCACTAACCAGGACCTTATGATCATCCTGCACCCAAGCAATCTAATAGGGTTGGGGGTGTTTCTCTCTCTTGAGCTTTAGCTTAGAGACCATCTTCTCTGACACCAAGTTATTAGTGCTTCCACCATCAACAATCACATCACAAAATTTACCCTCACACTTGCACCTGGTACAAAACAAACTCCTCCTTTGTTGAGGTTTAGTCTCATCACTCAGTAAGACCCTTTCATTAACTAGAATATCTCCTCTATCTACATCCTCTAAATGTGATGACTGTGCATCATCATCCACATGAGCAGCCCTTACTTGACTGTCAACTCTCCTATCTATCCTTCCTTGGCATTGAGGGCATCTGAATGCATGATAACCTTATTCATTGTAATGAAAATAGGTGCCATGAAAGCCTCCTCTTCCTAAACCTTTTCCACATCCTCTACCTCTTCCTCTCTAATCTCCAAAGTTTTCATCATGGGAGTGGTTGAAACCCTCATTCCTTTGGTTTCGGCTAGTATCCACATCTTCATTTTTCTTATGGTTCTCATTTTGGCCTTCGAATGACCTACCACTACCCCTTCCTCCTTGACTATATCCTCTTTTCCTTCCATCAAATTTTTTTTTCCATTTCTCCTCAACTCACAAGGAAAACTGGTATGCCTCTTCAATGCTATTCATTCTAACCAAACTTAACTCCTCCTGAATGCTAGATCTTAACCCACTAAGGTAATGGGAAACCTTCTCCTTGTTTTCTTCTACATGCCTTGCCCTAATAAGGACTCGGTAAAATTCCTCTATGTATTCTTGGATAGATTTTCCTGCTTGCTTTAATCCTTGCATCTTCTTGAACAAATCAAGCCCATAATCAATAGGAATGAACTACTTCTTTAGTTTGTCGACCATGCGATGCCATCTTGTGATTATCTACTTTCCTCTTCTATTTCTTTCCAACTGAATCTCTTCCCACTAGATTTTTGCATGGCCTTTCATTTTTGCCTTCGCAAACTTAATCCTATTAGGGTCCTTGATATCCTCATACTCAAAATATTCCTCTAGCTCATTGATCCAATCGATCAACTCATCCAGGTTTAGATTTCCTTAAAACATGCCAAAGTCAATTTTAAGTCTTTTTCCAAGCTTGGAAATGGCCCTAAAAAGCTTCTCCTACACCTGGTTTAGGAATTTTTTATCTCCTTCCCATTCCTTCCCAATATTTTCTTCTTCTTCATTTTCTTCCTCACTTTTGTCATCTATGCCAACATTCATCCCTCTACGGATCTCCTCTTGCAATGCCTAGACTTGTCTCTGGAGGGCTATAACCTCAGGAAGAACAACTCTTACCCTTCCACCATGCTCCCTTCATGGAGGAATCTTCTTGTATCAAAATCCACAACCATAGAGTCTTGGTGCAAACTACCTCATAGTCAGTGCTTTGTCTACACACTTAAGAAAACCTTCTCTGATACCACTTGATGAGGACACAACCCAAGACAAAATGAACACAACATGAAAAGGGGAATATATTATCAAAAGTGATCTTCTATCACATTCAATACAATGAAAATAGACCCAAAGATGTGCCCTATGGGCTTACAATGTTGTCTGATCCTAGAGAAAAAACCCTCCTCCAATACCTTCTCCCAAACTCCACCAAAAAATACATTTACAATGCCAAAAATGTCCTTAAGAAACTCAAATTAGGTTTAGGGCTAGGAATAAATTTTAAAATATTCCATTTGGCATCCACTATCAAAATAGGAGGTTCTAGAAAACACATCAGAATTCGATGTAAAATTAGAAGAATCCAAAAATGGTAGTCCAACTTCCAGGAGGCGTAACTTTTGATCCAGGACTTCGATTAACAAACCATTTACATTTCTAAAAATATTTCCAAGTGTTCTATATCCCTATAGATATTTCCACTCATCCCCCATTTTTTTGGGCTTGTACAATTCCATTTAGTGCCTCAAATCTGACTTTGAAGTGCTCTTATGAGGTCTCTAGGCAACTTAAAACTACAATAACTTTCAAACCGTAAAGCATTTAAACCTAATTCTTTTTCTAGAGTGATTTAAATTAAAAGTATTATCATCCCTCTAACTCTTTATGATTATGACTCAATTACAAAAAAAAAAAAAAAAAAAAACCTATTTTTTACATTGGCACATATCCCAAGGTGCTCAAAAACTCTAACCAGAAAACCAATAGTGGAACTATGAGAGTTGGAATCTTTATTTGACCCAAATGGGTATCTAAAAATAGAAACACTTTAAACAAAAACTAAAACTAGACATATTTTTGGGTAATATAGGATTGCCCTTACACCACTGGAATAATAGGGAATGAATAGTTTGGAGTAAAGTGATTGTATGATTTAATTGATAAGTTGAATGAGCATATTGAGTGAATACTTATGAAGTTTACAAAGTTTTTTTGGTACTAAAATTATTAAAGAGACTATTGTAAGGAAACTTGCAACAAAATATAATTATTTCCACATAACCCATAATAGATTTGAAATAAATATGTAAATAAAATCCACATGAAAGAGAATAGAAAACATACCCACAAAAATTGTGACACAAGATATACCCTTGGAAACCCTCATTGAGGGAAAAACCCAGCCTCCAAAACCATCCATCACCGTGTATAATTTAGCAGAAATACCATTGCAATACAACCATGGAAGCCTTCAAAGCCATAGCCACAACTAAGCAATCTATGTGAATGAGCATGAATCCACACTTCACATGCCATGCTTCCAACCTTTACAAATACTCCCTTAACTAAGATGTCAAGCCTTGTCCCACTCGACTCTTTCCTTTTTCCCTTTTGTCTCTTCTCTACAACTACCCTTATGGTTGCTTATATAGTAGCAAGTCCTACAAAACCATGTGCTAAACCCATGTGCTAGCTAACCTATTGACCCCACATTTAATATTGTGCATTTAATTATTTTTCCCAAAATTAAATAATTACATCAAATATTATCACAATGTTACAATACAACTCATCAAGTATATCCCATGAGAATCTTTACATGTTGCACATCCATCTAGATACTTCTAGATGCAACATTACGTAATAAAATAATATAATATAATCTAAACAATATTATGCAATGTGTGCAACACCCATAATCTCAAAAATCTCCCAATTGTTTTATACATTACAGAGGGTCAATCTGTAGCCATGTAAATGAACAAAGGAACAATCCCTCCCAACACATCTTCCATCATGGATCAAATTACATCAAGTGCTCTATCTAGGTACCCATAGTAAAATCAAAGCATCTAGCATCTCAAACATGAATGAAGCCACCTTCTATTATGCGACTACCACTGAACATACATAGAATCCATCCAAAGAGAAAGCTATCCAAATTGTCAAAGATCATAAAATCCTATACCAAATAGAATTCCAAGCACAAAAACATGACCCAAAAGGTAATAATATGTATCCATAGTTGTCAAAATATCCATAGCTGAAATAAGACCCATGGCAAGTGCCAAACCATCCAACTATCCATACCTCTAAAGGTATACCAAGTGAATCTCAAAACATCAACATATTCAATATATACCCACAATCATATGCCTAAAGAGCAATGCCTACCACATATATGCTATGAAGTGTCCACTGTAAAAGATAATGTAAAATATGTAACCAATTCACTCACAACATATCAAATAAGTGAATGCATTTAGTATCAAGGACATCCACAATACATAAACTAATATCCATCAAGAAAAACTCTCATAACAAGTCTCCAACACTCTCCCAAGCTCTCCACAACCAACAAAGGAAAGAGATAAAGGAAGAACCATGCCATCTCTCACATGACATACATGAACACAAACTAGTGATCACAATCTCCATACAATCTAAAATCCAATGTAAGTGAAACCAAGCATCCAGGAAGATAACCAAGACTAGAGAGAAACCATGCAAATCATAACTTGTATCATGTCCTTCTACACACACCTCTAGATGTAAACTGTGCAACTATGATCTCCTCCATAAAACCCCAACAAGAAGCCACAAAAACACCCAAACCATACCATATAAATAATCATGCATGTAATCCTTTCACAAGAAGACCAAACTTATAAACCATTCCTAAACCAAGGAATATGCCCAATATAAAACCATCTCCCATTCTCAACTAGCATAAAAACAACATATGCACATGGAGATAACCAATGTTGAACCGTCTCTCAAATGAACCCTTTATAACTAATTCATGTACCATAGCTCAAGATCTATATCCATGAAAGACAAACATAAACATAATGTACCTGAGAGAAATAATGGGCTATACATCTCAAGTAGAAAAATGTCAAGTAGACCAAGAATGGGGAATGAGAATGTTCATCAAGATATCCAAGTCTCCAACCAAGACTTGTCTAAGAAAAATCTCCTCTCAAGTCCATATCAAGTCAATGCCCCTCAAAATTCTTGCTAAAACTATGAACCATTCCAACAAATACTTCTCTAATCATAAGAGAAATCAACATCACCGTCGTCTTCAAGTATCCATGAGCATTGTAACCAATCAATCCATGCCAACTCCAAATGTGACATAGCAATATCATGAAGTATCTAGAAAATGATCAATTTACTCAATACAAAGAAACTAAACCAAGATCAATTTCAAAGTTCCAACCATGGCCTTGTTGGCTTAGTTTTTACATATTAAAGTTTTTCAAAATTCACAATGAAAAACCAATTTATATGTGTGATTAGGGTTTGAATTTCTCCTGATTAATTTTACCCTATAAAAATTTCCTAAGTATGTTTCCCTATTGCCTCTTGTGCCTTATTTGGTTGTTTTTTAAATGGGTTTACATTGTTTTCATTTTAAAGAATGTGTGGGAATTTATAGAAAACCTTTATATTTCTTTTGAAGCCTTCCTTTTATAAGGTTTTTGTTGAGCTGTCATTTTGAATGATGTTTAATGGCAAGAATCCTTTTGAACTCCTCTCTTAAAAAGCTGATCTGGGATCAACTCCAAGGTTTTGGGTGATCTTTCAACCTACTAGAATTTGCTCAACAGAAGATAAATGTATTTGTTCATAGGGAGACCTATGCTGATTCTAACCAATTGTGGATAAGATTTTGAATTTTCCTACTATCTCAAAAGAAAAACCACACAAAAAAGAAATATATTTTTCTATTTTTCTATTTTTTAATGAATGCAATCTAAACAATGCAACTATATTAATTCCTAAATTAACCAAGTGTTTGTAAAAGAAAATAATAAAGATAGGGTAACAAAAAGTTTAAGCAAATGACTTTGAAAAGTAAATCCCTAACAAACATAAGCTAGGGAAACAACACATTTGCAAGTTAATCCTTTGAAAAGATTGGTAGGTAACCAATGAAAATAGGAGCAATGCTTCCTTAATTCTACTAAAGCAATTGTCAATCAGAATTTAGTAACCGTAAGATGTTTCACTTTCCATCAAATCGCAAGGCCATAGAAAGTGCGCTCATGCGAAACAAAAAAGCTATGCAGAAACAATAGGAGGATCTCTTCTCAAACTAAGTACATCAGCAAAATTTGTAAAAATGTAGTAAACACTTGAATTAATAGATCACTCAATCAAAATAATGAAATAAAACTATTGGCTCCATTACACTTCATGAAAATACATTCAAAAAATATAACACACTCAGACAAGAATAACTACATTCTGAATGAAAGCACCAATAGCATATATTATTGCATCAAAATAATGGCATGGAATACATGTTACATTTCTGAATTTATAAGAAATCATCTCCTCAATTTATCTTGAGAGTGAGAGATCTCTTTATGCAAATATATGTTTCTAAGCTAATAAAATAAATCTATTAATGTACAAATTGACTCTCTAATTGGTGCTAAGTAGGACTCCATCCTTATTTATATTATTTAACGGATGCATGAGCCTTTACATGTCTTAAAACAAAGAAAGCATGAGAAAATAAGAAGAAAAATTTCATTAGATGATGTAGGAGTCTCTAGAGGTGCCAAAAATAGAAGCTCAACCTTCACTTGATGTTTTTAGGAGTTAAACTATCGTTAGAATGCATTTTCGGTGCATGGAGAGCTCTAAATTTGGAACTGGCAGTTAACTATCAACATACCTCTGACTTCTTCAAATAAAATTGGCATACCTTGGGAGAAGCACACCTTGAAATAAGTGCATCTAGCATACCTAGCACACCTTGGAAGCTTGCACACCTTGAAAGCTAATGCACCTCAGAAGATAGGTCCAAAAAATGTAAAATTTTACCAACTGTCAAAATTGAAATTCTAGCTTCTAGGTTTTGTTCCCCTTCATACCAGAGCTATGTCTAGGTATTTGCTCTTGAATTTCTCTATAATCTCCATGACTTGGGTTGCATCCATAAAATCTAAAGCTTTATATTTATCCTTTACTTTTCCCTATAGTTTCCCTCCTCTATTTCAATCTCTGCAAAATCTTTCAATTTCACATCCAAATCTAGCAATGCCTCTTTGCTCTTAAATGCCTATCTAATATCCTCATCAATGGAAGCATCTTCAAAAATCTTTTGAAATTGTTCAAAAATTACTTGTATAGTCATCAATTTATCCCTTGAATCATCTTCAAAAATGTCTAAGAAAGCATCATTGTAATGTCTCTCTGTATCCAAAATTTTCTCCTGGGTTTGATCCCTAAGCTTATGAATATTTGCATGTAATGTTTCTATTACTTTATTGCCATCCAAAATCTTCTCTACCCAATAATCTATTTTATCTAACTCATTTGCATTATATACATCTATCAACATCTGACACCTCTAACTCTTTATTGATTGTAATGATTGCAAGTCTTTACTCAAGTATGTACTTCACCTATTAACCCAAAATCATGGTTCAATAGAAACTATCCTATCTGCATTATTTTGCATGTGGTGTAGTAGTTTATTATTTCCTTATATGATCTATACACCTTTCTCTTCAAACCTTTCCCTCCATTGTTGACAAGCCTTCAAAACTAGATCAAGTTGTATAGTCTCCTTATCCCTTTTCTCAAGTGTCGCATTTAGAGTCTCCTTAGGATTCTTAGGACCCAATGGACAAAATACTTTATTTAGATATCCCCTTAGTATTTCATTCTACTCCCAAAGGTTTAACAATTTAGTCTCATCCTATTGTAAGTGCCTAAACACTTCTTTGATTCTCGTAGTAACCATTAATTTGGCAGTATCCACAATGGGTTTTCCAAGCATGAGCTCCCTGATTTGATAACCTTTTGGAGTCAAATCATCAATACTTGTATACAGAGGGGGGATAGTAACATGGGAAAACAAGTCATGATTTTGATCACTCATGACAAAGGCCAGTGTTTGTGCATCACCTACAAGTGGCTCAGGTTTCTTAAGAGCTTCAATTAATTCTCCCATCCCCTCTTCATCAATAGAATACAACTGCCTTTTGTGCCTAATCATCACCTCTTTCCTCAACCATCTCAGAGCATCTTCCATTGAAGATTTATCCTTACATGAAGCAGGACCTTGTACTGCTAGGATTTTTCCCTTATCACTTCTCTCTGAAGTCTTCTCCTTTTGTGAGAGATCCACCTCAAGCATCTTTGTGTCTGTCAAATCCATAGTCCTCACCTCTGTATCTTGGGAAGTCTATTGAGATTCCTCATATATTTCCCCTTCCTCTAACACTTCATTAGTCTTCCTATTAAGGTTGCACCTATTCTTCATTACTCAAAGCAAGAGGAGTAGCTGAACCTTTATCCAAGCAAGATAAATCTTGACTTGATGATGGTGGAGCACTTGAAGGTCCTGGTGACTAAGGTGGAAATTGACTCCAATCCTCTTGTGGAGGTCTATTTGTTTGTGTATCCTTATATTATTGCCTACCAGCATGAAATCAAAATGTGACATCTAAAAGACATCAGCCCCTTCATCCTCTTACTCATCAATCCATTGTTCCAACTCATACTTTGAAGTTGTAGCCTGAATAAGTTGTGTAGGAATGGATGGTGGTGTTATAGTGGATCTTCTTCTTTATTCTACCTATGTAGCCCTAGAAAGATGAGTCCTTTGACTCAAGGGAAGATTATCTTCTTTATCTCAATCATCCTCTTCTCGCTCTTCTAGAATAACTTCTAGGACTAATGGAAAAGGAATAACCTTTCTTATCACATTTTGTCTCCTTTTAATTGGAGTTTTCATCTTTCTTCTCTTGGGAATTGATGGAGATTATTCTTCCTCTTTTGTAGGTAGAGACACTTGTTGTGTTTCTATTTCAGATTCTTTCCCTTGTTCTAGCAATGGCACTAGCGAACTATCCTAAGTTTAGATAACTTGTACATTTTCTACCCCTTATGCATTCTTTACTCCTTGTTGTTATGATGCTTGAGCTACTCCTTCTTTTGGCTCGACTTACTAAGGGGAAGTTCTTTTCCTTTTGCCTTTATCCTTTTGTGCCCTAAAGTATCCAATTTTTTTGTCAAGTTGATGTACTATTTCTGACCTTACTAGAGACTAAGCTATGAATGTGGGCACTATCATGTTTGCTCCTCTACCTTTCACAAGGCAAACTATAGCTTGGAAAAATATAGTTTATGAAATCAAATCTAGCTTGAATGGTCTTTTTGTCCAATCCTTGGTTAATTGGATGACATGCCTCACCCTATGATTAATATATGCATTTTCCTCTTTATTAATTTTTGCATTCATAATAAGTCGATTAGATATCTTATCTCTATTGTACAATGCATCTAAGACCTCTTTAATGTCTTGATGTACTATCTTTAAAGGGACCTTTATTTTCAAGGCACTGCCTACCAAATAGAGAGTCATCCTAAAATTATCCCTTATTTAGATTTCATAGTCATCCATTGCGTTCATCTAATGATCCTCTATGTCATCTTCATGTTGGAATTGTTTCCCTGCCAAGTACTGAATTCTTCCAATGTTATCAAAATAGGGACAAGGAGATTTATATTCCTCCAAGGGATATTGATCCCACTTAGACTCAAAATTCATAATATCCTATTTTTGAAAAACACTAAATGGACCTATATTGATGGGCCATACCTAGGTTTTCTTGTGTTGTTTCCTTACTCTTTCATATGCAGACAAGAGTTTTCATGCAATCTCCAACAATATGAGTCTGTCACATAGATACTTGGGGAGCTTCTTTGGATTGTCAATTGTACCTTCTACCCTTAAATAAGTTAATGTTTTAAATTGGATTTAATAGGTGCCACTTTCTATAATCTTTGTTACTACCTCATCTAACATCCTTTTCATATAATCTCCCTTAATTAAATGAATAATGGTGAAAATAAAGGCATCATTCACTATTTTTTAGTCCTTATTGTGCTCTGAAAGATTTTTCTTTACCAACTAGGGGTATACCACATAAGGCCATGCGTTTGCATCTTGCAAGTTACCTCTTTTGAAAAATCTTGGATAATCTGTTGCTCTTGTAGCTAACAAGTACACCAAATAAGATGTCATATAGAACTTTTTGTTGTTCTTAACTGCCACTAGTTGTTCATCTAAATTCTCACTGAGAATTGAATTCTAATAAATTGGCATCTTCGTTGTTTTTATGGTCTCAATGGAGTGCACCATCCATATTTTTAGGTGTTCAGCTACTGGTAATCCCATAACTCTACTTAGGAGCACTATAGAATGTCTGATATCATCTTTCATATAGCCCCTTTTAATGTCTACTTTTTTTGCTTTTCATCCAAGAGGAGTTTTATCAATGAGATAAGAAGATTGGATGATTTATGAGGCTTACTCTCCATGCTCTCTATACCACCTTTCTATTTGATGATATGTCAATCTGATATACTAATCTACTCTTGGAAGATGGAATACCTTCTCTATATTCTTAGGTTTCAAATCTAGAATGATCTCTCTAGTTATACTTTTTACAACTCTTTTCTCTAAAACATAGTTCTCTACCAATATCATGATCACTCTAAAGATTGTATCAATACTGGGTATGACATTGCATTTACTAGCCCTAATTTGATAAGTGTAGATATCGTAGAGGACCTCTTGGTCATTTTGTTGCATAAAACTAGGAATGTGTTCCAGTTGATATGGCCAATCTCAATATCCCAAATCTCTGAATATTAGAAGTGTGACTTTTCTAGAACACCTTGGAATTTGAATACCACTAGTTTTGGAGCCATGTTTGTAGCAAGAGAGGATGAGGAGGAAACCATCAAATCTTCCCAAAATCAATATCCATTAGTCTGGAGGTGAAATGAACTAATTCAAGTAAGCCCTAATTACTAAAGAATTATGACTGAGAAACCCCAATTACTAAAAATGTATTTAAAAAACCAAATAACCTATTAAAAACCTCTGTTAGACAAGATTCGGCATACCTTGTGCAGCTTAAGGGTTCACTAGGTGTGCCTTTACCCTTTGTTATATCTTCATCACTAAGGGTGCACACCTAGCACACCTTCAAAAGTGCACTAGGTGTGCACCCTTACTATGTGAAAAGTATTATGAAGTATGAAAAAGGGTGCACCTTATGGGGTGTGCACATGTGTACCTTTCACTTGGTGAAAGATTGTTCAAGTTAGGTCTTTAAAGTTGTGTTTTTTTTTTGTGGTTTATTTGTTGATGAAAAAAAAGGTGTGCATCTTGCGCACCTCAAGAGGTGTGTAAAGTGCACACCTTTGCCTTAGTTTATTTTTAACATTTGTGTTGTTTTTGTAGGTGGTGTAGTAGAGATCAAGCACACCTCACCAAGTGTGGAGGTGTTCTCATCAGATATCTGGAAGAGAAATGAAAAGTGAGGAAATGGGGTGGGGTCTCAGGCTTTATAGGCCCAAGATTAAGTGCACCTATTGGAGGTGTTCACCTATGCAGGTGCACAAGTGCACACTTCCAAGAGGAATGTGCTTTAATCATATGACTAGCACACTAGCACACCTTTAGGGGTGTGCTAGGTGCACTAGTGCCACCCTTATAATAAGAATTTTATTTTTCCCCCTCAAAAACATGGTTTTCGGCAACTAGGTTTTCAGACAAAGACCTAGATTAGGTAAAAAAACCATAAAAATCCTAAAAAGGACTCAAACCCTAGACTAGGGATCCAAAAAACTAAAATTAAAGTAGAGGGTCCCCATTTATAAGTAAAATGGGGTGTGCATTGTGAAACCATGACAATTTTCCTACTTTCCTTTTAAATTTTCTTGTGTTGTTTTTCCTTACCCTAAGTCACAACTTGTTATTTAACCCAAGGTCCTGTTATAGTACTTTTTTATCTTACATGGGTTATCTTTTATGTTTGAGTAATAACCAGATCATGACCCAACTATGGTGACCCTTCAAATCAATTCATCATCATCAATCAGATCTGAGATCAGTCAATATTGTTATGTTGCTAGTAGAAGTTGCTTGACCTTTAGTTACAGCTACATAATGATATAGTGACATGTGGAAGTGGTAGGGCTAGCCCATGGAAGGAGTTTTTATTTGCTTCAGATAAGAAACATAAGGAAATAATGTGCTTGGTCATAGCCATCCAATCTTGGAAGGATCAGTGGTTGCCTCTTTCTCATTAATCAAAGCTACACGATGAATACTCATAATGACATAATGACAAGGTAACACATGTCCTTTTGGGCCCATCACTCTTTTACAATGCAATCTCTTCCCAACCGTCAAATGAAATATTGATCAAACATTGTCAATGTGTCCTTAGGGAAAGAAGAAAGGTTGTTAACTATAGAGAGATAACAATATAGTGACACATAGCATGAATGGCCCATTTTCAAGTAAGGTTCAATTCTTATTCTTGATCATCAGATGCATGAAAGATCTAAGGCTATTTTTATGTCACTGGCATGAACTACTTGACTTTAACAATAGAGACATAATGATAGGATGACACGTATCTTATGACATGTATTTGTTACACAGGTAGTGCCAACAAGGTAGGAAGGTTTGCATGTGTCAAGATTCAATTGGTTTGATTGCCAAATCAAAGAGTTGAAGTTGAGTCAAAGTGTGAATTGTATCCTGATCATCATATTTTTACAAATCAATGGCCCTACTACAAATTCAAAAAACATGTCACTCTATTCTCTGTAATACATTTATAGGAATTAAAAGCTTCTCTTGTGAATTGATATGAAGATTACTATGAGACCTTGCCCTAATCCATCATAGCACATCTGAAACATTTTATTTTGACACATTATGACTTGATATGTTGAGACATTATCTGATGGACTGGACATTATTATATTATTTTATGTCATGTGATGTGTTGGTGTTTTGTAAACTACTGAACAACAAAATGTTCAATATCAAAATAATAACACTCATATAACCTAAGGATCAACCAATTCTTATTATCAATTACATAAGTAAACCATTTGGACCCAACTTCAACAAAACCACAAGTGGTTTTCTACTCTTCAGGCTCTGCAAAACTAGGGTGGGTATACCTAGGGATGATTCAAGATTGGGAAACACTATATGAGAATTATTTTAGTTTCATTCTGATTCTCATCTCAAATCCTCAAATACATGCATAATTCTTGATGGTTTGATAAACACATCACATATAACAAATCTGGCCAAAATTCTTCTATAAATATGCACATGTTCTCGGCAATAGTGGCTAACTGAGCTAAAACATTCCATGCAACGAAGTACAGGCCAACTTTGAAAATCTTTAGGAAATAAAAGTAAAATTGATTATAATTCTGCATTTGAAAACCATTTATGACATATTTCTCTTCCAACTAAATCAATTTGACCAGTGCCTAATCCATTGGGGTTTGGAGTCTACTACAAATCCTTAGATCTAATTTGTTGCCTTACAACAAATTTTATCAGCAATTCTTATCAGAATTCATCATTAAAAAAATCCTTTCCACTACAATAGCAACCTTATCAAATTCATCAAAGCGTTTACTTAATCCATTGAACTAATAGCAGTGATGAACAGATATACGACCTAACTGGATTTCATTCAATTGCACAAGCCTTTACTCATACAATATCAAGATAACCAAGTAATCAAAAAGAGACAAGATTCAGAAGGAACTGATATGGGGACAACTCATAATTTGTATTCATTTTCTTTGAAAATTGTATACATTTACAGTAAACTTAGAATGACCTTAGGAAGAAATACTAAGATCATTCTATTATTCATGTATTCTCAGGAACTAATAGAGAAAATACATCACAAACTTGCTCCAAACAATGGACCAAAAGCAGACTAAGTATATCACTTAGAAAATATAGAATTCGGACCCTTTCTCTAGCCCTAGAATCTCACTTATATAGTGTGAGATGCAACAAGCTTCAGGCTAAGAGAAAATGATAGGTGTCCTTTACAAGAAATATTTACACACACTTATCAAAAAATGACAAAAATGTGGGTAACAGAAGATTTCCAAATCAAAACATTCTTTTTGGTGGGTCAGCTTCTATCACATCTTTTAACACTACTGAGTTGGCTACTATTATGATCCTTCTTTGTAGGCAACAACCAAACTAGCCAATGATGAAGCTTGTTCTGATGATGGCACACTAGTCTCCACTTGTGGGCTTTCATTATTTTTACCCTATATGGTAGGAGTAACTTCTACCTTTGTCTTTTCTTTGGTTGTATCAGCATCCTGTGGGCCCAGGCCTACAATTGAAGGTGACTGATTATTTTTGTCTTCTTCTTCCAGTTGGGCTTGTGTAGTGATGGTGTCAATGATTTGGATCTCTTCATCCTGCACCTCATCACTGTCAGTTTCATCTTCATCAAACTGTTCACCAGGAGCTATTTCTGCCATCCACTTGTCAAAAAGTGTGTCATCTGGCCAATTGAATAACAAAATATCCCTTTTCCTTTTTAGCACATACTCAGCTTCATTATTAATAGCAACAAATTCTTGTTTTAAAGAATCAAAGAATATTTGGTCTTTCACCATTTCTTTTATTGTGGTAGCCCACCATGCATTCCATGCTTCATTTATAACTTGATTCATTCTTAAACAAAATAAATCATCAAGTTCCTTTGCCCATTCATCTTTTTTTTTTTTTTTTTTCTTATCTAGGGCACAAGGAAACAAACTAATTTTTTGGCTCTTGTATTTGTTCAAGTAGCCTACTATTCTTCTCTATAAATGAATCCTTTTTTTGTCAAAATCAGCAAGATTAGAAACAATATCAAAGGTTTTTTCAATTTGATCACAAGAATTATTTATGACAGAGAAACACAAAAATGTCACTTCTTTCTCCCTTCTTACCCATTTATTCACAATAGGCTTTAAAGCCTCATCATTGGCTTTCAAATCCTCCCAGATACTAATCACCCTGGCCAACTAATCATGAATTGGTGGCCATTCAACTTTGTCCCCTAAATATGTGAGAGCTTTTCTTATTTTAGCTTCATATTTGGACTCCAATTCTACATGTAAGGCCCACAGTTTACTTTTTTCTTCTTCAAAATCCTCAACAGTGTAGTACTATGGCCTCTGGGTTGTATCTGGTATTTCTATGAGGGGGGTGGATTTGAAGGGTTCAACTGGGGGGGTGAGGGTATGTTATTCTTGGCCTAGTGGATTTTCCCAATAGCTTGTTCTCAAGCTCAATTCTCTTTTTTACCTCTTTATTGTAGGCATCCACCACTGTTTCATACTTATTCTGTAACTCAAACATAGCCTGTTCCTCCTTCTTAGCAGTGGCCAAAAGAAACTTGGAAGAATCCACATTCCAATGTGTTACCTACACATGTGAGGTGTTAGCAACTCTTCTCACAATTATGCTTCCCATCAATCCAAACTCATCTGGTTGTGATGATGGGGCTCTAGATCCTCTTCTTAATGACCGACTGACTAATGCAACTTGATCTTCAATGAATGTAGTGCCTTGGAAATCCCCTTTATTTGGGTCTTGTAACTCTAATTTATTAGAAAAAGAATTGAAAATCAATACATCTATAATATCCCAATTGGGCAATAATAGAATGTTAGATGTCTTTACCATTTGCCTTCCCTCTTCAGGGGTAATGTTCTAGAACTCTTGCATCATTTGTTCCTTTATTTGTTTTTGAATGGAGGCTTCATCCATTTTTGGATGCTCTATTTTCAAATTTTTACATTTTTCCTCAAGCATATTCATGTTTGCCCTCCAGACAAACTGCTAAAAAGCCCTAGATTTCACAAAATTGTCATTAGCCAAAAATTGATGACTTGCTTGTTCTAATACAGGGTCCAATTCCCTATCTCTATAGTTAGCTATTTTTAGGTCTAGACTTGGGAGGGGAGGTTCTGGAGGGTTACCTTCATCCAATTCTGCTTGAGTAACAAAAATACCTCCCTGTGATCCCATCTCCTCAATTTGCTCACCTGTGAGTTGTTCTTCTCCAATCCTCAAAGGGGATTGAGTGGGCGAATATTCCTCAACTTGAGGCCTCTCTTCTCTTATTACCTTCTACCTCTTGGGCCTAGGCTCATCAGGTCTCTCCTCTAGGTTTGTATTGGTGGATCCCATTATTTGTTTGCCCTTATCTACAGGAGCCCTTTTATTTTGAATTATAGTGTAACCAGGTTTCTTTTGTATAATTATTCGACCAGCTCCTATATTAGGAGTGAAAGCCAACCTCCTCATGGCTTCTTTGGCCTTATCAGGATAAGAATCAATAAAAAAAAAAATCTTCTCATTCATAGCTTCCATTATTTCAGGGAAGTTGCTCATGAGCTTATTTATTCTATCAGCCTCTGTATTAGCATTATCTAAAGGACTATATTTCTGATCAAAACAATGAATGAATTCTAGGACCTAGGAGTAAACTCTCCATTTTTCTTTTTTAGTTTCTTGTTCCTGCAATGAGAATTCATTCTTTATAATGTCCTCTGGATAATATGAATCATGTTTGACCTATCTCAACTTAATTCTATACCTCAAGGTCTGATTGAAAAATCCCTCAGAATCACAAAAACTGGGATGAGAGACAGCCATCATATACTGATCCAAAATGTTATGCAAAAAGAGCCAACCCCCTTTTGTAATCACAAACTAATGGGCCACTGTACAGGTAGGGAAAATTGACCCTAGTTGCCTCTTCAACAAAAACATTTCTTCTACTCCTCCTAGTTGACACAAAACTTCAGTCATTCCTACCTTAAAAGGTACTTGGTAAGGCAAGACATGAGGACTCCCTTTAAAACCATAAATTCTAAAAATAGTAGAAACAGAGTAAGGGATGATATCTCCCCAATTATGTGAAACTTTCAAATTAATGGGCCACTGTACAGGTAGGGAAAATTGACCCTAGTTGCCTCTTCAACAAAAACATTTCTTCTACTCCTCCTAGTTGACACAAAACTTCAGTCATTCCTACCTTAAAAGGTACTTGGTAAGGCAAGACATGAGGACTCCCTTTAAAACCATAAATTCTAAAAATAGTAGAAATAGAGTAAGGGATGATATCTCCCCAATTATGTGAAACTTTCAAATTATGTGGGCTATCCATAGGCCTGATGAGACTCATTAGTACCTTAGGGATTCTAGGATTGTCACTCAATATGAGGCATCTCAACTTAGAAGCAAAATATCTATCAAATCTGAAAAAACTGGAATCATTTGCATCCCAGGTCATATCTGTGCTCCATAACTAGACTGGTATTATTTCCCCATTTTCCTCTCTGTTCAATTCCATCTCATTACCAAAATATGTCACCCCCTTGAACAAGAACATATGCATTAATAGAGAATAGTGGCCAAAAGTTTTCTCCACTTTGCCCTTTGCAATTCCAACTAATCCAATGTGAATTTCTTTAGCCAAAAAGGAAGCAAAATCAAAGATAACATCTACACTAAAAGAAGCAATTTGAACCATCATATACATAAGGCCAATGGGCATGAAATCCTGCTCATCTTCACCAAAAACACAGCACCGGGTCCTGTATATCTCTATAGCCCGAGAAGTGAAAAAACTCTTCTTGAAAGGTTCCCTAGAGGCTACAATAATTACTGGCAGAGTTCCTATAGTACCAATGTGTGCCCTCAGTGCACCTCCCCTAATTACATCTCTCTTTGTTTTGTATTCATTCTCTAATTCTGGCAAATTTATTGGCACATGGTACTTTGACAATGGTTGTAGGTGAAAAACCTCTCTAATTTCTTCAGGGCTAATTGAGACCAGAGGCACACCATCATTTCTTCTCACAACACTAATAGCTTGGTCATAATTCTTGGCAATGGCTTCTAGCAAATCATAATCAATGAAAACACTTGGAACTACGAGCTTTCCCAAATCAAAATTCTAAATATTAGCATGAGGGGCAAACAACTTCCTTTCCAAAAACCACTTTTTAAACAAAATAAGGCCAATTTGAGTAGTTATTACATCCCTAACCTAGTTCCCCTTGTCATATAAGCCATCAAAAAATTTTAGCTTAGGGTTTAAGGAAATTAACCTATTAACTTGTGCAGGCTCTGTAGTAGATTCTGGGAGTAATTCCAACAAATCATCGTGGACATTCCTATCCATATAATTAACTTGCCCGGAGAATGCTTTCTTAGGAGGCATCTTGATCATAATAAAAGGAATTAGAATCTCAGAAAGGTTATATATAAGTACTTACTTGACTTTCCAGACTTATTTCTCTTCGAACTTCTATAGTTTCTTTCGAACAGATGAGGAATCACTTTACGTCTTTACCAGGCTTAACACAATGTGATCAATAGGTTCTTGTGCTCAGATAGCATGAAATCTTTATTTGTGTGGGACTAGAATGAATGAAAATCTTCTATATTATACTCTGTTTCTCCCACACACGAAGCTTTCATTCATCATAAATGAGTAGAATAGAAAAATAGAGTAGCATCGCACTTTCTTTTAAATTTGCACCGTTGATCTTTGAAAAATCCTATGATCTAGGAATGAAAACTAGGCTGACTCAATGTTCTTCTTAGCATGCTGGAAGTCAAACCAATAAATTTCCTCCATCTGTACCTTTCCTTCAAGGCTGGCATTTCAAACTGGGCCCACGAATGACTAGGGACACGTGTCATCAACTCGCTAACTCGCTATACATAACTTTGGAGCACCTTTCCATAGTGAGCTAGCGATAACCACTAATTTTGCTTTGATCATGTGGTAGATATTTGAAACAACTTTTAAGAAAACAATGGTGGGTCCCTCGCTCACTAACTCGCTATACATAATCTTTGCACATCTTTCCATAGTGAGTTAACAAGCATCGTTGATCCATACTTGATCTTGTGGATAACACATTACTGCAACAGTGGTGGGCCCTAACTCGCTAACTCACTATTCATAACTTTCGAGCACTTTTCCATAGCGAGATAGCAATGGCTATTGATCCTAGTTTAATGTAACAATCAGAATTCTTCGTAGGTTTTATACATGGGGCGTGGGTCCAAGATACTGTTGTCACTGAGCTGGCTCAACATGCTGGCACACATATATTTTTTAATCTCTTAATGACATCACTTTTTTTTTCCTTGCCACGTTCGTGACTTTCAAGCAGGTCGCTACATCACTACCAATGAAAATACAAACTATCCGGCTAGCGATATGGCGAGTTTCGACGAATCAAATTTTTTTGGCTTATAGATGCTCAATGGGATGCCACCGTGTAATCTTATCTACACAACTCAGCTTTATCATGTCACTCATTTGAGGCCCACTTTTGAGAACTTTATGTTACATCACCACTTTTCGACCAGTCGCTACACTGCTACCGATGAAAATACCAACTATCTGGCTAGCGATATAGCGATTTCTCGGTAAACATCAAAATTGATGCCGAGAAATAAAACACAACTTGCACAGAAATAAAAGCAAAGCCTGCACCATATTTTCTTTGGGATCCTCATAATTATTTTCTAATTTTTAAAAGAACATCATCTTTTGCAATGATCGAGCCCTCGTCATGTCACTACCAAAAAAGTGGTGTTATTTCGGTTAACGATATAGCGATCTTTGATGGATTCTCAATTCTGGTGACAGAGAACAAAAAAACATTGATTGAAAACCTACCAATCAATGCTGGTGTCAGAGAAGGTGGTCGTGCGCATTTATAAGATTGTGCAGGAATTTTTTGCAATCACATCAACCTTTAAAAGAGCACTGCCTTTTGCAAAATGTGAGCATTCGCTATGTTGCCACTGGAAAGTTGCATGGATTTTTTGATAGCAACTTAACGAATTTTCAGAGAAACTTGGATGCCGGTAACACCATTTACGATTTTCTTCACGTGCATTTCTTCTAAAAATTGACAAGCCTGGGACATAACACGTGGTTATAATGTCACAATTCTTGGCGCCGAACTTTATTTTTCAGACACAGTCAAAGTTATCTGATGGTCATTACCTCGCTAGGCATAAAATTTGAGCATCTTGCTTTAGCAAATATGCGACAACTGTAGATTCAAATAAGATCTGACCGTGGGATAAAACTTCTTTCACAAGGACTGAACAATGACCTCAACATGGGCAAGAAAAGAATATTCGGTTATCCTATTTTTAAACTTTCACTCTAGGGAAAATTTAAATGGAATGAGACGTAGAGTTTTAACAAAAAAATTTCAAAGGCTAACAAAAGGATGACTTAGCTAGAAACCCTATTCACCATTAATGGATACAATTAGAATTTTCTATACCTAAACAAAGGAATTTTACCACATGAAAATTTAGACCAACATGATGCTTTACTTTAAAAATGCTTAATCATGTTATTTGATGTTTTTAAAGCATGCATAGTGATGGTGTATTATAGTAAATGATTCAAAATTATAGATATGTTAAACACTTTAATTATGCAATTTGTGATGATCAAATATGTGTGCATAAATGAGAAAAAGGTTATTTAAATGAAAGTTTGATGTTTTTATCAATGTGATTTTTCAATTTGGCTTAAATATATGAATATGATGTTATCAAACTATTGATGTGCAAATTGAGTGTGCAAGATTATTAACCATGGGATTTATCAAAGAATTGGTAATTGACCCTATGTTCAATCTATGAAACTAAGGTTGAGTCTAATGAAAAGACACAGACTTTGTTGGTTCGTATTTTATTTATATTGTATTGATTGTGTGTATCATTTTGTATTTTGTAAGGTGTTGAATGTTACATAACAGTAAATTTTATGGTGTCACTTGACACTCGTAATTATTATATTTATATCATCCTGTTAATTAGGGTTAGCAGAGTAACCCATTACCCGAATATTGATTAAGTTAGTAATCTAAGACTAATTAGTTCGTAACCTAGATTAATTACCCTAATTACAGTTTAGTGAAAAGGATTCATTCTTAAGGTTTTAAAAGATAAAATATTTCAAGCCAATTATATAGGTCCTAAAATGATCGTAGAGGTCAAGATTAATGAAATCCAAGTGCCTAAGGGGTATGTGTATGGGTTGGACCGGGGTAATCTTTAAGAAACCCCCCTCCAAAAAAAGATATAAAATATTGGTGAATCTTCCATTATTTGGAAAAAAAATTAATTTCTATTCACGAATCTTTCTAATTTTTTATTTTAAATATTATTTATATTGGTGATTATTTTGGAATCATAGTTTTTGTATAGAAAATATTGGTGAATCTCAATAATAATAGAATTCATTAACCACCATAGAATATTATAAATGAAATTTGAGTATTTTTTAACTCATGGAATATTATGAAGATCATTACATTATATTTTAAATCAATAGTAAACACTAAATATTGGTGATATATCCCTAATGTAACTAATAATTATGATAATTATTGTTGAATTAATTTTAAATATCTTCAATAATATATAATATTTAGGTGAATCAAAGCTAATCATTTATTGAATATTATGGTGAATCTTTGAATATAATATTTTTAATAAAATATATTATTGAGCAATTTTAAATAATTTAGAGCTAAAACTTATAAAAATATGGTGATTTAGGTTCGTTAAATCTTAAATTATTAGCCAAATTACCAGCCAAAAATTTCTAAAATTAGCCAATTGACTAATGTTAGCTACTAAAAAATACCTTGGGTTGGGGACATTTTCCATCCTTCTAGATCCTTCTGTTGACTTTTATGACCCCCTAAATATCACATTTTCTGTTTAGTGCAAAAATTGAACATCACCTTGAGGTTTGCCAAGTTTACACTCCTCCTAAAAGGTTGTCTTGATGGTAGGATCAAGTGGGAAGACACTAGAAGGCTTAAGTCAAGTCTAGAGTTATTACCATTTTAGGTGGGTGATTTTAGAAGCCTATTTAGTTATCATTTTGAGGGTTGAAGGGTGTTCACCCATTCTTTACATTTAGAGAGAGTCAAGCTTGGAATTGAAGAGGAAGAAGGATTATCTCTTCCCAAAAACTCCATTGTCATAACCTTTGTAAAGGTAGGATTTTTCATGGCCTTGTTCTTCATGCTTTGTTTTTGTTTGCTTATGTAAATATCTAGCATGTTTGTGTATTTTGTGTGTGTGATGAAACATGTGAGGGATGAGTTATTGTGGGTTTTCTATTTGCTTTCCTTTCATGTTTTTATTTTTGTTTTGTGTGAAAATTTGTTAAAGGTGTGATGGCATTACTCACCCTCGGATAGGGAAGAAGTGGCCATGTATGGGAGGAAGGCCTTAGTTGGACTCCAAGTTAGTGCAAAATCTCTCCTCATGATGAGGAGAGAGAGAAAGTAAAGTGTAATGGGCCCTTATCAATACAAATTGGTTTTTGTTTGTGGAGATAAGGAGAGAAATAACGTAATTTCATTGTGATTATTATCCTTCGAAGAGGCATATGTTAGGTATTTGTGATTGGCATCTCCTACAATAGAAAAATCTACCTTCTCCCTATTCTTGGTTCAATATGAAACCTATTGTGCAAGCCTTGGATGAGATTAGTTGTTAATTGTGTCAATGTGATTGAATCTGATTTTCACCCTATCAATTTTGGTTCTTCGTGGTTAGCTTTATGTAAATTTATAGATTGCTTAGTTGATACCTTGATATGGAGCAAAACTAGATTCGGAGCTTTTTGGTGTTCTTGATTCCATTATTATAGAGACTTCTCCTTGGGAAATATGATCCTGATGTATAAACTTTGGTAGTAGAAATGAAAACATGTTAAATAGATTTCGTGGTAAATCCCTTGAAAATATATTGGTTTAGGATGAATGTAGGAACATAGTGTTCACAATTCATTGCTAACTTTATATATGTAATGACAATGATATCAATTTTTCTTCCCTGATTCTTTTCCGATTGAGTCTTTGAATCAGGTTTTTAATCAAATATATATGAAGTGGCTAGCCCACTTATGTTTAAAATAAAATAAAAACAATTCATTTCTTATGAAATTCCTTGTATTCCTAAAAATTTAGTCGATATGCAAATGATCAATTATAATTATATATAATGATGTTGTATGAATTTGTTTGATTTAATTATGATTATGTGTTAGAGGAACTTTGATTCAAATTAATGTTACTTTATATTGCATTGTTAGTAACTATTGAGAAATACTCCTATTTGAATGCAAAATATAACATCAAAAATGACTCCTATATTCCATCCAAAAAAATGAATTTAACATTAGTATACCTTGCCATGTTAAAAATTCTATAAGAAAACCTAACACTTGATGAGAAAAATAAACCTTAAAAATACCATCCATTTTAGAGAAAAAATTCTCTCTAGAGTTTGTATGCAAAAGGTTTTAATTCCCTTTTGGTAATAGAGAATATTCCAATTAAAATCTCTTTTTAAATCCTTGAACATTTCAAATAATATATTTATAATTATAAAATACAATAAAAATAAAAAAATCATTTGAAATAATTTGATTCCTACCTTATCTCAACCCTCATCAACTAAAATTTATGTAATTAAGCGCAAATAATTATCTCTCTCCCAACCTCACTTCTATGCATGAAGGGAGTAAAAAAAAAGGATATCCATTAATAAATTCTATCCCTAAAAGTCTAAAGTACCCATCTCCCTAATACCTCACCTACCCAATCCCACTATCTTATTCGATGCCACCACTATCCCATGTATCCTATCCTTCCTCAAACCTCACGTGAGGTGCTAGCAAACCAAATGATATCACATCCTCTTCCTTCTATGCATTTTTGTCTTGTTTGACTCGTCATTGGATTGGCCAAAGATAAAGTTGTCATGATTATACTAGGTATACTTATCCCTTAAGGTCATGTACCTTTCTGACCTCACATTCCACTCACTTCTCTCTCTCTAGATTGGACACACCTTTTTGGAAGAGATGGCAAGAGTGTTATTATAGTATGGAATTTTATTGGTTAGTTTAAACTCTACTTATTCTTCCCCCATGCATACTTTTGGATAAGGGTTACCTCGGACAGTGCCCCATGGTCATGTTAGACCTTGGTGAGTGCACAAGGCAAGTGGAGGGTGTTGGGTAGTGGGCCACCCATATTTAGGGGAAATGATATTCAAGGGATTGTTAGTATAATTAATTAGTAGTTAAGTATTGGTTAGTAGGTGTTGACTAAGGATTAGTTGGTTAGATAGTTAGTTCAGGTTAGAAATAAAGTGTTTAGGTTAGGAGTTGATTTAAGAATAGTTTATTAAATATTTAAAGTAAGTAGCATTTAGTATTTATTATTATTATTTCAGTTAAAGTTAATTTGATAATTTGTATTTATGTCTTGTCTTTTAAAAAGGGTTAGATTAATATTGAAAGGCGAATGGTTAGAAAGTCAAATTTTGTAAGTTAAGTTTTATTATTCAATTCAAAATATTTTAATTTGTTGGGAATGAAATTTACATTCTTAATTATGATAGATTTATTTCTATTAATTAAGGGATTATGAACATTAATTCTTAGGGTTAATATTAGAGTTAAATCGAGGTAATGATATAACTCATAAGTTTTCTAACTGACTGTGTCTCAAGGATGACTTGTTTTAACATGTTTAATTAACTTACAAGATGAATGTCTTGAATAATTTAATAGTCAATATTTAATTCTTTTAACAAGTTTAAAAATTCATTTAAATAATGATAACAAGTATTAAGGTAATTAGATGAATGTTCTAAAATGATGAAACTTGGTTCAACTAGGAGATTACCAATACACGAAATGAAATATGGAACCTTAGAAAACCTAACGTGTCTCGTGTGTCTTAGTCAAACATGTTTTAACATAGTGAATTAATCAACTTTAAAAATAAATAAAAAACCATGTGTTTTTGCCCCAATATTTTGGGCATGACAATTACAATAGAGAAAATTAGAAATTTCACTTAGTGCAGAGATTGTTGAGAAATTGGAGCGTCATACCTACAAAAAATTGTTACTGTGTTGTGTTGCATCATAAGTTTTTTCAAGTATCAACAATCTATTACAAAGATTAGAGATTAATTGAAGAAGCCAAGTAAGTATTTTCTCTGCCTACAAGTAGAATCGTGGTATCCTGTGAATATTATGCCTCTAAAGAAGGGTTTCTCTGGGAAGATGGATTACGCTAATAGAAATATTCATGACAATTTTTTGGAGAAATTAAATGAATCCACTAATGATGCCGCACAGATAAAAAAAAGTTAATCCCTATAAACCCTAGGTTAAAAGTAGCATATGGTTTGTATGATAAGGGGAATTGGACCCGAGATGCGATGACATCTAATACTAGGTTACAGTTGTTCAAAAAATAATTTTCTGAAAGAAAATTATTTGCTCCTCATGGAAACATTTTGAATTTTGACCTAGGAAAGCTAGTAGTCCTAGGATTTTTTATGGAGTCATACCTCCTTGCTGTTGTAGCCCGAAATTATGACCCTATAACTCGAATGGTAAGAAGAACAAAGGGGGAATGCCTAAAAAAAAACACTACTAAAGAAATCCAAGGATTTTTTGGAATGGATCCCACTTTAGAGTATCATGAGGTTAATGATTTTCAAGGTTTAGAGAAGGAGTACTTATCCTAAAAAGATCAAATTAGGAAAGGGGCATTGATTGGACATTTATCCATGTTTAGGAATTTAACATTTGTTATAGCCTCTACTAGAGAACCTTTTAAGAAGCAATTCTTTAATTCCCATGCTATAGATATATACTTTTCTTTATTTACGATTTTTGGTGAAGATGAGTAGAATTTTATGCCCATAAAGTTTATGTCTATGATGACACAAATTTCATTCTTTGGAGTTGATGTCATTTTTTATTTTGCATATTTTCTAGCTGAAGAAACCCATGTGGGTTTGATAGGGATTTCTAAAGGAAAAATTAAGAAAACTGTTGGTTTTTACTCTATATTGATGCACATGTTTATATTCAAAGGAGTTTAGCTTTTTTGAGAAGGAAATGGAATTAACAAGAGAGCATGATGGGGAGCCTCTACTAGTACAATTATGAAGTGTAGATATGACTTGGGATAGAGAAGAGGCAAGTTTTGTAAGATTTGACAGATATTTTTCATCTATATTGAGTAGCCTCTTGTTAAAAGATAATCCTAGGATACCTATATTGTTATTGGATTTCATTAGGCCTATGGATTGCCCTAATTATTTGAAGGTCTCCCATAATTGGGTAGATATTATTCCATATCCAGTATCCATTATTTTTAGAGTGTATGGATTCCAAGGAACTCTACATGTGCTACCCTACCAAATACCTCTTAAGGTAGGGTTAGCTAGAATTATGTGGAAAATAAGTGGATTGGAAGAGGCAGAGCTAACTGGTACATCAAGGGGTTCCATTTTCCCATCTTGCATTGTGGCTCATCAGTTTATAATTACAAAGGGTGGTTGAATTTTTCTATATTAAGTGTTAAACCCTTATAAAATGGTAGCCTCCCATCCTAGGTTCAATGACGTTGAAGGATTCTTTGAAGTTTTTAGACAAAGGGCTAAGGCCAAGGCTCACTAGCACCAATTCTATTTTCCAGAAGATATAAAAGAAATGAATTCTCTCTCCAAGAACAAGAAATAAAGAAAGAAAAGTGGACAGTTTATTCTAGGGTATTGGAATTCATTAATTGTTTTGAAAAGTAATAGAGTCCATTGAAAGATGCCAAGACATCAATTGACAAAGTAAAGAAGCTAATGATAATTTTTTTAGAAATTATGGACACCATGAATGAAAAGAAAGCTCTCCTTATTAGTGCATATCCTGATAGAGAAAGGGAGTTAATGAAGAGATTGTCTTTCATCCCTACAATAGGCTCAGGAAAACTAGTTATCTAGAAGAAAACTAGTTACAACATAGTCAAAACTAGGGAGCAGATTATTGCCAAGGGGAAAGAAAAAGTTGGATCAACTAGTAATGTTTTAACAAGAGGACTTCAACTAGAAGAGAGGCCTCTAGAGAAAATGTCCAAGAGATAGAGAATAGAAGAGAAGTAGGTGTCACAAGGGGAAGATTACACACCATTCCAATTGAAGAACAACTCACTGGAGAGAAAATTAAGCAGCTTGGATCTTAGGGCGGAGTGTTCATTACCATTGCAAAATTGGAAGAAGAAATCCCAAAGAACCTCCTATGCCTAACTTGAATTGACTATGCCTAATTTCAAAAAAAAGGAGATAGATCTTGTAATAGAATAGGATAGCCATGAATTCTTATCCGATGATAGCTTTATTAAGTCAGGGGCCTTCTACCAATTTTCATGGAGAATAAATATTGAAAATTTTGAGGAAAGATGTAGTAAAAGGAAGGTTGAGTAGCCAGATAAAGAAGATTAAATCATACAAGATGAGATCAAGGAAGAAATGATGCAAGAATTCAGTAGTGTGACTCCTGAAGACGGTAAAAAATTATCAAATCAACTGGATTTTTACTTCTTCCAAACTAGGATATTGCAGATGCAATGGTGTTTAATATTGTTATGAAGAAGTTGGGAATTGAGGAGAAAAAGACAATGGCACTTAGTGGTACTAAATATAGTGAAGGCCATGTTGGCTTAGTTATTTGGTCCTTAAAAAAAGGATCTAGAGCTAGCTATTCTCAAAATAGTGACTCTAAATTAATGGGTAACTTGATTGTCAAAAGAGTAGAGGATACTCCAAATAAGGAGGTAGTAGAATTAAATGTCCATACAAGAGTTATAGAAGAAATATGAACAAGTCCTAGATGCCTACAATAAGGAAGTCCATAAAAGGATTAACCTTGAGAATAAAATAACAGGACATAAAGGACAGTCTAGTAGGATCATAATTGATCCTCCTCCTGCCCTTGTGCCACCTTTCAATACCATCCTAATTGTGGAAATTCCAAGCAGTCCACAAGAACCCTAGCTCTACATAGCTAAGGATCTTGAAGATGAAAGGAAAAAATATGGTCATTAGATGTGGAGTTGGGTATCAAACATGACAACAGGATAAGAGATATGATTTTGTATCTAGTAGACAAGGTAGGTTGGCCCTCATTTTATTTAGAATTATCAAAATTAATAGAGATATGGAATGAGCTAATAAATAATGAGGAAACCTTAAGGCCAATTTTAAATAAATGGATTAGTAGGGATGATACCATTACAACCCTTCATTGTCATGCCATAGATTTTTTCGATGAACAGGTGGAAAGAAATTTTGACTAGGCTATCGATCTCTTAGATTTTGACCATAAGAGAAATTTATTGTAGCGAAAGATAAATAATTGTTTCATTAAATACCTTGGTAAAAAAATTGATCTCTTTCCACATGCACTCAAAGGAATTTGTTTAATAAAAGAAAAGGAGGAATGGGCTAAAGACTTGAATGAATTAATGAGCATCAGACTTAATGCAGTTGTAAATGATGAAAAGTATATTGGGTTTGCTAGAACTATAGAGGAAGTTATATAGGTACAACTATTTTTTGATTCTTTCAAGCAAGATTTTGTTGAGATAAGAAGAATAAGAAAAGAGGTCTTAAAGAAGGAATGAGAAGTATTAAGTTTCAACTAGCCTAATGATGCACTCTTCAAAAAGTGGATAATAGATTACTCACTAGCAATACAGTTATTGCAAATGATAGTTGAAACAGAGAGTGTAGAAAATGTAGTGGCTATAGAAAAGGTGTAGTTAGTTGATGTATTAGTTCAAACAAAGGGAATAAATGAGGAACAACCAATTGCAATTGTGGACATGATAGTTCAAACTAATGGTCTAGAAGAGGATCAACTAATTTTGATTAATATCTAGAATTTTGAACCTGATATGTCACGTATAAGCCAAGTGGTCCCACAGTTGGAAGACCAATAGATGCAAAAGAGTCAATCACCGAATGTAGTAGATCAACAAGAAATTGCTATAATAGAACTAGCCCCACCACAAGAAGATCAATCATAAAGCCAATATGTTGCAAAGATGTAAGCAAACACTAAATTGTGTCTTCTTGTGATAGTGACAGCTTTGTCCTTTTTGTAAATTTTTTTGTCCCAAGGACAGCTGTCCTTTTTCCCTCAATGCCTAAAGCTTTTTGAAAATCGTACTATATAAGTGAGCTCCCAAGGCTAGAGGATGGTCCAAAGTCTGTATATTTTTTAGTCCTAAAGCTTTTTGAAACTCATACTATATAAGTGAGTTCCCAAGGCTAGAGGATGGTCCAAAGTCTGTATATTTTTTAGTGTTTATGCCATTGTCTGCACTTGGTCTAGTTTTCTTTGTGTCAATTATATCATGTATTCAATTTTGCAAGCCTAAGAATACAAATGGATCTTTAATGAAAAGTCTATCATATCTTGAGTTATTCTTGAATTTATACTAGTAGTGTATTAGTTTCAAAGAATATTGATTCAAGGAGGGAATTATGAATATCTGTGTCTCTAAATTATGTCTCCATTTTCATATGCTTGTTATTTTGGGATTAAGTGAGAAAATTTCATGCAATTTAATGAAACTTGGATAGGTTGTATATCAATTTATTATTTATTTTAATTCAAGGCATTAATTAATTGCTTCCATAAATTGATATGGTTTCGAACCATTTGGGAGGGATATCATAAGAATGGGGTTTAGGGTTAACAGCTGACAATTTTAATTGTAGGGCAATTAAATTGGTCAAGTATTTACTAGTGTGACTCTGTATAGAAAATGATAAGACATTGATCATAAGTTGTGATGGAAATTGATGTAATTATTTGGTTACACAAAGCACATATAAATCAAATCAATTTTACTTTTATATAATGAAGAATCAAACTTTGGTCAGCACTTATTTGTAGTAGTTTTCCTTTGAATTATAGCTAGCTACTATAATCATGGAGTTTATTGAAAATATAAGAAGAATAGTGACCAATTATCTACTATATGGGGTAGATCTGAGGAAAAGAGTGTCAGTGAGTGAGATCTAAAAAGTAAGTATCAAATAACTAGTCATTTCTATCCCTAAGGTGCACTTGCCTTGGTCTTGTAGAGCCAAAAGTGTAGAGAATTGTTGTATTATGTTAATTTTGGTCTAGATCTAAGGTGAATTTAGTTGAATATAAGAATTAGCTAATCTTTAGACAGTGTCTTGTCTTTTTCATCCTAGTATTGGGTATTTTGCAACTAAGTAGTTTTAAAAAACCAATAGTCCTCAGGAACATAAATATGACAACATAATCTAAACCATCTCAACCAAAAGAGATAACATGCTTCATATGAACATACCATAACATGTCATAACTCCAAGCGTGTATCAAGAGTATACCATAACATAATAATGAAACCATCCTAACACCAAGGATTACATTTCAAATGAAATCATAAACCACACCTTTACCAAGATTCTCATGTATCCTCAAGATGAAACCACCTCCACACACCATAAAGATAACCAAGTGCAGCATGAAATGTCAAAGACATTTCTCTAGCAACAAGATCTAAGATAAACATCTGACATTTACAAACACTCAACTAATATATCAATGCCAAAAACTCCTACATAGCTATGTTATTGAGTCACCAATGGAATCATAACATCCATATCCTATATGAAGATCCTCTAATTCTACACTTACACAACCAAAGTGTTACCGCCAAGTGAAATGAAGATCTCTAAACCCAAGAAGACATAAACCAAACCAACAACTAATCTTGCATTGTCACAAGCTCCAACTAAATCATATATCCAAGCTATCCATGAAAAAATGATGAAAAACCATCTTCTAACCATGAGAATCAACAAAGGCATCAAACCATCAAATAACTCAAAGTACACATCGTGAGCTCCTCAAAAGAAACCAAATAACCATGATCCTCAACCAAGAAGATATACCACCATAACCACATCAGAAATCCAAACCAATGAACATCAAGAATGTGCCTATATATCCAATTATGACATGCCAAAATCCATGGCACCATGATCACATCCATGAACCAAGCAACTAACTCTCAAATTTTCAAACCTGTCAGCATAAAATAGTCAACCACAATCCTCCACCATCATTGTACTTGGTAAGAACATCTCATCCCTTCTACATGAATATAAATCAAAAAATCATGTGACTTAGGGCACAAACAACCCAAATCCAAGCCACCAATCTAAATATGCATCAATAATGAAATATCAACTAAAAAAGACAACCCATAACCAAGCCATAAATGCAACGTGTAAGTATAGACCACTTACAACACTGCACAACTTGTAGACACAACAAGTCATCATACATATCCAAATCACACACTGATAATCATATAGTTGTGAGACCAATCTAAAATATAAGCTGAGTATACAATGACATCAAGTCCAAATCTCCAAAGTATACAATGTCATAAACTCACAATGTTACCATAGTAAATATATATCATAAACTATTCAGATCAATATATCACCAAATAAACCATGCCAAACCTACACTAAATCTGAACCAATGTATAGAGCTCTCCAATAGCTTTATGTTGACTATTCGAAGTCCAAAATTTGACTCTGTATGCCCAAGTTATGTCCTAATTTGTGCTCAAAATAAATAACATCTGAATTTTGGGCTCTTAAAACCTAAAAATTTAAAAATTTAAAAAATTAAACCTATGCCATGTTGTAGTGCTCTAAATTATCTTTCCAACGCCTATAAGAAGTCTAAAATCCAATATCATAACAGAAAGTTATGGTCATTTTATTAAGACAACCTTTTTACCATTTTCATTGCAATATTCTTTTGTTTTGTGACAAAAAATCCAATGGGATCAAATTTGATAGCCATCACAGGTTGAAACTAAAAAAATATTTCATTTTCTCTCAACATGGCGAAACTAGGGCATATTATATATCAAAATTTGTGAAAACATCAACCTGGATCTAATGGTGAG
Source organism: Cupressus sempervirens (assembly GCA_028749045.1). Lineage (NCBI taxonomy): Eukaryota > Viridiplantae > Streptophyta > Pinopsida > Cupressales > Cupressaceae > Cupressus > Cupressus sempervirens. The sequence goes on along the minus strand of CM053786.1, from coordinate 689,141,236 downwards.
GTCTATTTTACCTAGAAGGTTGTTTCTACAAGCTCCCCACTAAAAGCCTCATTTAAATGAAACATACAAAAAATCCTTTTGACCAACAATTTCACATGCCCAAATTTACTAACATCTCATCATGATAGCAAATCCAAAACCCTCAAATCTAAAATAAACAACTCGTATATCTTGCCCTTTCTTTTATCCTCTCATGCATTCCCATGGATTCAATCTAGGGTTACAACAATAAAACTATAGCTCTGATACCACTTGTAAGGAAAATTGCAACAAAATATAACTATTTCCACATAAGCCATAATATATCTTAAATAAATATGTAAATAAAATCCACATGCAAGAGAATAGACAACATACCTACAAAATTGTAACACAAGATATACCTTGGGAAACCCTCATTGAGGGGAAAACCAAGTCTCCAAAAGCATCCATCACCATGTATTATTCAGCAAAAATATCATTGTAATACAATCATGAAAGCCTTTAAAGTCATAGCCACAACCAAGCAATCTATGTGAACAAGCATGAATCTGTAAATCTCATACCATGCTTCCAACCTTCACAAATGCTCCCTTAGCTAACCTATCAACTATATGATAATTGAACTTAAGTAGTTCACCTCCCCCCTCTAAGTTATCTAAAAATTTTATGCTCATTCAATAGAGTTCCATATCATTTTATTGATAAAGAGAATTTGAAGATAGTATGATGAAGAAAAGATTTTATAAGTGTTGGTAATCAATGGGTACTTGAATTTATTGAACTATTACAATATAATGTTGGTTTGATTGTTTTACAATAATGTAATGTTGTGATTAATTTCATAACATGTTTCTCAGTGAAAGAAAAGATCCAATATTAATTGGTCTACTACTATTGTCATCGAGCACTTGGCAAGGAAGTATTAAAGTTTGGTATTAACTGAGTAATTTGAATGTTAATTGAGTTATGTATTTCCTGAGTAAAGTTGTTATGTTCACCAAGTGAAGAACAAAGGGAAAGATTAATTTGAGGCCAATTTTAGTAAAAATAAATAATGTTTAATCAATTCAAGGATAAAGTCAAAGTTAGTTACAAGATCTATGACTGGAGAAATGTAATGAAGATCTGATGAAGGAGATTTAAAAAGAGAAAGATGAGAATTAAGTATAAGGAAGTTAAAATTTTCAAGTGACTAAATGTTATGAATCTAAGATCTACAATCATGATTAAGTGCCAAAATTTGGAAGGAAGAAGTTAGCCATTTAAGGAAATGGATGAGACTTTTTTGGATTATTGATTGTTCACTTATTTTTTTGATGATGTGTTTATTGTGTCAAAATTATTGAAGAAAAAGAAAAAAGAACAAGGTGAACCAAGTAGAAAAAAAGTAAAAAGATCAAGCAAAGGAAGTGCAAAGTGATAGTGAGAGTGTGTAAATCAGCCAATAAAGAGATCAAAAGGAATAAAACAAGTGAAGGAGAGATCTAAGAAAGAAAGGTAGTGATAAACCTATAAGATCACTTGATTTTTATTTTCTTACCATTGTAGCAGATAAAATCTATTAATCAAGTAGACCTAACAAGTATTTTAAATCCTATATAGTAACATCGATTAGTGATGTTTATAATTCCTTTAGAGAAGGCCACTCTTTAGTAATGACAAGGAGTGATAAGATGTAGATGATCTTTGGTTAAATACTCTAACTAGGTCACACTAAAATTTTGCATGTAAACCTTTAACAAGGTTGGATCCTAGCAGAGCTCACTTCAGAATAGTGAAATTTTTTGGTTGTCAGTTCCCAAGTGTTTTTTTTTTCCTTTATAGGATTCCATGTTTAATAAATGTGTCAAATTTTTGAATTCTTAGTTGCAAAGTTTATTTTCATGTTATTTATTTGATGTTACAACTTGGTATAAGCTAATTCATTACTATGATACTTAGTATAAGTAAGAACAATAAGATGATAGCTTGAAGTAAAGTTGATATAAGTTTGATTTGAGAAGTCGAATGTGGTTATTGAGTTATTGACATAAAATTTTATGAATTTTGAATTGAATTTAAATTGTTTTAAAGTCTTTTAGGATAACTAGATATAATTTATTCACTCCCCCTCCCCCTTTCAATTATCTAACAATTGGTATCAAAGCTAAGAACACTTGAAGAAATATGTTTGAATGAACTTGAGCTAAAGTTCCAAAGATGTATAAGAGAGAGGTACCAAACTTGAACAATGATAACTTCTCCTTATGGTTAAAAATATTAAGGATACATTTATCTAGAATTGGAGATAATTCTATACACTGGCTAGACAATGCATGTGTTTCTCCTACACCTCCTATGACTATAGAATAGATAACACATAAGAAAGATCATAATCGTCTGATGATTGAGATTGCATCTTCCCTGAATGATGTTGAGTTTGATGATATAAAGAACTATGCTAATACTAAATAAATATGGGACAAGTCAACCCTTTACATGGTGGAGATAAAAATGTACTAAGAGAAAATCTAAAAGTCTAAGAGGCAAATATGATGACATGAGAATGAAGGAAGGCGAGAATATTGTACAATGTGTGAACCAAATCAAGGAATTTGTAAGTGCAATAATAGTATTTGAAGGAGTCATTAGTGATACTAAAGTTGTAAGTAAAGGTTCTTAGAACTCTCTTACCTATATATGATATTAAAGTTTCTACAATTCAAGAAGTCTGATATATGCATGGTAATGCCCTTACACTTGATAGTATAGTTGGTTGTTGATTGCATTTGAATTAAGTAAATTTGATAATAGTATGCCTAGAATTGGGAATGCTTTCAAGATTTCACTAACCATTAGTAGTTCAAAGATAGGAAAATTTCCATATAGATGAAAGTGAGTGAGAATCAGAAGATGATATAGTTGATATTAAAGCATTTTTTGGAAGGAGGTTACCGAGAGGTAAAGGTAAATTTAAAGGAAAAGTATTTTTGATATATTTTAAATTTAATGAATTAGGTCATATTGTTGCAAGATTTCCTAACAAGAGAATAAGTGACATAAATGATCAGAAGGATCACGAGTACAAAAAGAAAAATACTACAAGGACATTATTAAGGAAGAAGACATTGTGTCAAACACCAAAGATGAGAAAGATGGAGTAGAAGTGGTGTGTGTTTTTTGGAATTCTTTAGAATAATTGAGATGGGGGTGAATTAGTTATTCAAGGTCTAAATGTACAAATAAAACTTTTCTTCAAGCTTAGTGAACCCATAAAATATTCATATGCATGCATGCATCCATAGGATAATATAGTCACTAAAACTTGTAGCTTACTATCAAATCAAATTGTAGAAGTGTAAAATATGAAACATAACATAATCATCAACACACTTGACACAATGATTTACATGGAAACCCAATTTGGAAAAAAACCACCAGTAACATGCTACTCTTTTCACTTTTTTGAAGTGAAGCCATGTGAAAGGCCAACCCTGTTAAAGGTTACAATACATGCTATTAGGTGTGACCCAGTTAAAGGATTTCAATCACCTTGTGTTAGAGGACTTTAGGCCATTCACATGGAATGCCACCTGGTTAAAAGGTTTTCAAATGATTGTTAGGTCAACCTTAATCCAAAGGATTTACCCTAGACTGATACAATTGTTAGAGAGTAATAGTAGAGCTTTGATCTAATACAACTTACAACTTCTCTTGCATATTACAAATCACTATTTAGTCCTTAATTCTACTTGGTCTTCATACAATGCAATTTTGATAGATTTTTCAGCCTTCAAGCATATATCTTCTTAAGCCTTCTTGCTTAGCATGCTAATGTAGTCACCTTTTAGGTCACTTGATGAAGTAGAGTCCTTGACTTCCTATCTTCCTTGGATTTTCTCATCCAATTCTCCTCTCTTCTCTCCAACTTCTTTCTTCATGACCAGCTATTCCTATGAATAGGAAATTAACATATTTTTCGTTCATTTTCCATTGTCCATTGTAGGGTTCATATGGATTAGGTAGGATAAAATGTATCTACCCCATATTCCATCTTCATTCCACAAACTTCTCCTAGAATCCTCTTTGAATTCTCCTAAAAATGGTTTACCTTGAATTCTATGCCACCAGCTCATCAATCTTATCTTCCACCAAGTTCATAAACCTCAAAAAAACAAACTTTTTAGCTTGATCTCATCAAATTCATGATCTTTCAAATAATTCAATAGCTCAACATTATCAATCTTCTGATGCTCAACACATATTGTATTGCTTGGCATCCATTACAATTTTACTCGGCATCAACTAAAGTTTACTGGTGCTCAACATCCATTAAACTTTACTTGGCATCCACTGTTTTGCTCGGTGTACACTAGATTTTTCTTTTACTTGGTTCCAACTAACTTTCTACTCAGCTTGAACTAACTTTGCTCGGCACCTACTATCCATTTGGTCAAGCTTGGCAAACAAACTTTTGTGTAACTTGTTCTCTTAAATTTTCTAAGTGTAACTAGCCTTTGTAACCTTAAGTAGATTATCAATATATCATGTCATCATTGTCTTAACTAATCCTTGTACGTCATTACATAATCATAACTCAACCTTTCCTCTAGGTGCTATTATTACATCTTATTGATCAAGTCCACTTCATCAATCAACTAAGTGATAGTACTTGAATCTTATAAGCAATTATCTTACCAACAAATAGCAATTTTGACATCACTAACAAAATAATGATTGAAACACATAGTCTTCTTCAACAATCTCCCTCTTTCAATAATCTCTTTTAGCAATGATATTTTCAATCAGATCTCAATAATCACCCTCTTTAGCATTGATGGCAAACTAAACTAATCAACCAAGTCACCTAAATGGAAAAACACTTTTTTCAACCAAACTAACTAGGTTAAAGTAGTAAGACAATACCAAAAAGAAAACTTGTATCAAAATTTCTCCCTCTATCAGCAACTTCCATCTTCTAATTAGGCTACAAACATTCTTTCTTTTAACTCCCTCTGAGTTCCTTGTTGTATCTCCCTTTGACTAGGTAGATTAGGATTTCTTTATGGTTCTCTTCTGATCAGCAACATTAACAATCGACTCACTCTAAGATACTTATCTTAATCTGATCTCAACAATCTGATTAACTCTTTCTCCATATGATGATCAGTTTACAATATTTCTCCCTCTTTGACAAAGATGCCAAAGACATATCATCTTTTCATGTAGATATAGGATTTTTTAGTTTCTTCATTTTCTCCATCTGTCACATGGCTTGTAACTATTTTGGAATTTTTAGCACTTTGATTACTTCAGGAAGCTCCTAAAGTAAGATCCTCTACATCAATTTGTAACATTTGGCAATCAGCTTGTTTAATGCAAGGCACTCCTTCTGTTTCTTAGTTAGCTTTTGATAGGGGTATCACCCCTAATTTACCTTTTAGATATTCATGAGCATCCTTACGTAATAGTTTTGTGAAGATATCAACAATTTCCTCCTTTGAGTTAACATATTCCATCTTCACCTATTTATCTTCAACTAATTCTCTCAAGTAATGATACTTGATTGCAATGTGTTTTGTCTTTATGTGCATCATTGGATTCTTTGATATATTGATAGCACTTGTATTATCACAATAAAGTATAACTACTTCTATGATTTCTTCCTTCATTCTTTTGAGTAGCTATTTGATCCATACAATGTTTGTGCAATTGATAGCAGCAACAATATATTTAGCTTTAGTAGTAGATTGTGAGGTGTAGTTTTTTTCTTGCTAGTCCATGTAACAAGTCTTATTCCTAAGAAAAATGCTCCTCCATTGGTGCTCTTTATATCATCTACTTTTCTAGCCCAATTTGCATCAGTGTAGACTCTCAATTCAAATTTCTCATTCTTCTTGTAGTACAAACCAAACTCTTCTTTTCATTTTAGATATCTCATTATTCTCTTTACAGCCATTAAATTATTCTCCCTAGGATTTGTAGAGAATTTTGCAACTATCCCTACAGATAATGCAATATCAGGTCTGCTATGTACTACATATTGCAACTTGCCAATCATAGAAATGTACAATGTTTGATTTACCTTAGTTAAATCATCATTCTTTGACAGTTTGTGTCCTATCACCATAGGTGTACTTACCATTTTGAATCTTCCAATTCAAATATTTTCAATATTTCCTTGATATAATTTGATTGAGTGATGTATATACCATATGTTATTTGGTATACTTGCAAACCCACAAAGAACTTGATCTCTCCAAACATAGACATTTCAAATTCTATTTTCATCTTATTTGCAAAATCTTTACATAAAGCATCATGTCCTCCAAATATGATTTCATCAACAAAAATTTTAGATAATAGAATACCTTTGCCTTTCTCTATCTTTAGGTATAGATTGTTGTTATCATTAGTCCTTTCAAATCCAATCTTCACAAGATACTTATGAAGTCTCTCATAGCATGCTCTTGATGCTTGTTTCAATCCATATAGAGCATTATTTAGTCTACATACCATATTCTTATTGTTAATATCAAAAAATCCTTCTGGCTATTCTATGTAAACTTCTTCCTCTAGTATGCCATTCAGAAATGCAAATTTAACATCCATCTAATAGACTTTGAATCCTTTGCATGCAGCATAAGCAAGTAGAGCTCTTACTCCTTCCAATCTTGCAACTAGGGCAAATGTCTCTCTGTAATCAATTCCATCTTCTTGTACATATCCCTTGCAAACTAATCTTGCTTTGTTTCTTGTGACTTCACCATTTTCATCTAGCTTGTTTCTAAATACCCACTTGGTGCTAATCACATTTTTTTCTTCTGGTCTAGGAACTAGACTCCATGTTTTGTTCTTCTCAATTTGTTCAATTTCTTCTTCCATGGCTTTGTACTAGTCAACATCTTCTAATGCATCTTTTATTGATTTGGGCTCCTCTATGCTAAGTAAACATGATTCACTTCTCAATACGTTTCTTGTCATTGGTCTAGCATCTTTATCTCTAATGATTTGAGAAGCAAGATGATGTCTTTTGTCATATTTGGACAATCTTGGCTCTAGTCTTGTTTCTTCATTTTGTCTTTCAACTTCAAAATCACTATATACATCTTTGTCAAGTATTTCAGCATCTCTTTTATGTACAGTAACCTTAGAATCAAAATGTGCATCTACATCACTCTATAACTCGGCATCTAAATGTATCTCAGTTCCTAAATGCAACTCGATATTTGAAGGGTGTGACTTGGCAGTCACTGAAACTTGTTGTTGATTTATAACTTGATTTGCAACATCTTCTTCAGTAGGAATTCCTTCATAAAAGTATATAAATGATTTGTATTCTTCTAGCTTTTTCATGGTTTCATCCTCATATACTTTTGTATATTCATCAAAGTTCACATTTTCACTTTCCACAATTTTTTAAGTGTTAGTATTCAAACACTTATAAGCTTTACTTCTTGTGGAGTAGCCTAGGAATATACCTTCTTTTTTTGCATCAAGCTTACCATTCTAACATCTTTAAGAATGTGACATTTTCTTCCAAATACCTTAAAGTATTTTACATTGGGTGAGTATTCATACCATAGTTCAAAAGGTCTTCTTACAGCTTCTCTCCAGTATTTCAACGCAACATTCTTCTCCATCATGAGTGTTCTAGCATGGTCCATTATAGACCTATTTCTTCTTTCATCAATTCCATTTTGTGGAGGGGTTCTAGGTGCAGATGTTTGTCTTTTGATTTCTCTATCATTACAGAACATGTCAAACTCATTTGATGTGAATTCTCCTCCTCTGTCTAATCTCAAACATTTCAAACTTTTGCCTGTTTCCTTCTCAAATCTTGCTAAGTACCACTTAAACATTTGAAAAGCATCAAATTTATGTTTTACAAACATGACTGTCATCATTCTAGAATAATCATCAACAAATAGAATTATGTACTTATCTCCCTTGTAGCTTTGCACTTCAATTGTTCTATAGAAGTTAGTATGAACAATCTCTAGTATTTCTTTAGAGGTATAAGTTTTACTCTTAAAACTTGACTTCGTCATTTTGCCTAGCTAACATTGTTTGCACAGTACATTATCAGGCTTCTTCAACTTAGGAAAACCTCTAACTTTCTTCACGTTAATGATACTAACCAAGTTATCAAAATTAACATGACATAACCTTTTGTGCCATAGCCATACATCATCAAACTTTACAACGAGACAAGTAGCATCCTCTATATCAAGATAGAATAGATTACTTCTAGTTCGATCACCTTTTCCAATCAGTTTTCCATGTCTATCATATATCTTAGCAATCTTATTTTCAAATTCAATCTTACATCCCAAATTGTTCAATAGTGATAAACTCAACTGATTGAAGTTTATTCCTTCAATATAGTAAGCATTTTCACATGAAATCTTATCTATGAGTTTGATAGAACCTTTTTCTTTTATCAAACACAGTGCATCATTACCAAATCTTACACTATTTCCATCATAAAAATTTAAGGTAATGAACTTACTTTTGTCTCCAATCATGTGATGTGAGCACCCATTGTCAATGATCCATCTATCACAAGTCACAAGTGCAGTTGCCTCATCCTCATCAGATTCATCTGTCATTGCAAAATTTACCACTTCATCATAATGTTCATCAAAATCATCCCTTTCAGCAATGTAGCATTTCTTCCCTTTGCTTTTGTAGTCTTTGTTGTCTTCATTTCTTCTACCTTTGTATTTGTCACTACCTCTATGGTTCTTCTTCTTTGGACATCTAGCAGCAATATGACCAATCTCATTGCAATTGAAACAAAATGATAGGTAACTTACCTTTGAACTTGCCTTTACCTTTGTCGAATCTTCTTGCCAATAGTGCATCAATTTTTTCAACATCTTCTTCATCTATATCACTGTCACTAGACACATGTTTTATCTTTCTCTTCTTCTTCTATTTCTTCTCATCGGGATCTATCAATAGCAACTTAGCCTTGAAAGTAGATTCAAGACTCTTTGGTTTGTAATTGTCATAGTTAGCTCAAAAGCAGTGAGTCTACCTGCCAGACCTTTAAAAGTTAGATTACTTCTTAGAATGCATCTCAATTCTCGAATTACAGAAACTCTAATAGCATAAATAGGCAGTAATGTTCTCAAGACATTGCTTAACATAGTATCATCATCTATCTAACCAGTAGCACCTTTTATTGCACTAACAACTTATTTTATCCTAGCAACATATTGAGCAATATTCTCACCTTCTTCCATTTCATATCATCAAACTTACCTCTGAGATTCTCAGATTTGGCTCTTTGAACATTTTTATCTCCTCTAAAGATAGTGTGTAGGGCATCCAACATTTTCTTTGCAGTATCATAGCCTTTGATATCATCAAATTCAGTATAGCTTAGGGTAGAAGCAATTTCCAACATTGTCTGACTACGTACTTTCTTCTTCTTCATATCTTCAGTTGTTGGGAATCCAACAGGATCAACATGCTCAATGGTGATGGTGGCTTGTGCATGATCTCCAAGTCCTCCAAGGTGAAGCTTCATCAAACTTTTCCATGCAGGAAAGTTATCTATGTTAAGCTTAGGTACATCTCTTTTTGACATCTTGATCCTTGTGCTTATGGTACCTTCAAACTAGTCCTCTTAAGAAGATGGCTCTGATACCAATTGTTGGAATTCTTTAGAATAACTGAAAGGGGGGTGAATTAGTTATTCAACGTCTGGATGTACAAATAAAACTTTTCTTCTAGCTTAGTGAACCCATAAAACATTCATACACATGCATGCATCCATAAGATAATGCAATCACTAAAACTTGTAACTTACTGTCAAATCAAATTGCACAAATGTAAATCATGAAACATAATAGAATCATCAACACATTTGATATAATGATTTATGTAGAAACCCAATTTGGAAAAAACCTCTAGTAACATGCTACTCTTTTCACTCTTCTGAAGTGATGCCCTATGAAAGACCAACCATGTTAAAGGTTACAATACACACTATTAGGTGTGACCTAGTTAAAGGATTTCAATCACATTGTTAGGAGTGAGCCTTGTTAGAGGACTTTAGGCCATTCACTTGAAATGCCACTTGGTTAAAGGATTTTCAAATGACTATTAGGTCAACCTTGATCCAAAGGATTTACCCTAGATTGATACAATTGTTAGAGAGTAACAGTAGAGCTTTGATCTTATACAACTTACAACTTCTATTGCAAACTATAGATCACTATTTAGTCCTCAATTTTTCTTGGCCTTCATACAATGTAGTTTTGATAGATTTTTCACCTTTTAAGCATATACCTTCTTAAGCCTTCCTTCTTAGCATGTCAATGTAGTAACCTTTTAGGTCACCTAATGAAGCAGAGTCCTTGACTTCCTATCTTCCTTGGATTTTTGTATCCAATTCTCCTCTCTTTTCTCCAAATTCTTGCTTCATGACTAGCTATTCTTATGAATAGGAAATTAAGATATTTTACCATTCATTTTCCATTGTCTATTTTAGGGTTTTAATGAATTAGGTAGGATACAATGTATCTACCCCATATTCCATCTTCATTCTACAAACTTCTCCTAGAATCCTCTTTGAATTTTCCTAAAAATGGTTTACCTTGAATTATGTGCCACCAACTCATCAATCTTATCTTCCACTTGGTTCACAAACTTCAAGAAAACAAACTTGTTAGCTCAATCTCATCAAATTCATGATCTTTCAAATAATGGACTAGCTCACCATTATCAATCTTCTCATGCTCAAAACATACTGCATTTCTTAGCATCCACTATAATTTTACTTGACATCAACTAAAGTTTAATGGCACTCAACATCCATTAAACTTTACTTGACATACACTAGAATTTTCTTTTACTCAATTCTAACTGACTTTATGCTCGGCTTGAACTAACTTTTCTCGGCACCTACTATCCATTCGGTCAAGCTTGGTAGACAAACTTTTGTGTAACTTATTCTAAAATTTCTAAGTGTAACCAGCCTTTGTAACCTTAAGTAGATTATCAATACATCATGTCATCATTGTATTAACTGATCCTTGTACTTCATTACATAATCATAACTCAACCTTTTCACTAGGTGCTATTGTTACAACTTATTTATCAAATCCTCTTCATCAATCAACTAAGTGATAGTACTTAAATCTTATAAGCAATTGTCTTACTAGCAAATAGCAGGTTTGACATCAGTGACAAAATAATGATTGAAACACAGTTGTATAGTCTTCTTCAACAATCTCCCTCTTTCAATAATATCTTTCAGCAATGATCTTTTCAATCAAATCTCAATAGTGTTGTTGTTAAAGAAGACCCTGATGAGGTAAGGTATGAGGATGGTAAATCTCTTTTTTCACATATTAGTAAGAATGATACATGGATCTGCCAATAGTGGCATGTCATGATGGTTAATTTGTTGAGTTGTTATCCTTGCCATCAAGGTTCAAATCTAATGGGGATGAGGTCCCCCATTTGTGGCCTCACTGGTTCATAGCTCCAAGTCAAAGCGTTTACCCCTCTTTAAAAAAAAAAAAAAAAAGAATGATACATGGATCATTGATAGTGGATTCTCACAATATATGACTCTAGAGATTAGTAAGTTTGATAAACTTGAAGAATGTGATGGTGGAATTATTAAATTAGGGAATCATATTCTATTAACATGAATGTTGATGCTATCACTATGGGGGAGCATTGCAAAAAATTGATATGATGTATTCATGACTATGTTTGTCATTGATGACAACATAGCAATAAGTTTGTGAAGACTAATAGAGCAATAGATTGTTATCTTTGTATTAAGAATAGTATATTACTTATCTATTGATTCACAATTTCCAATGAATACTACAGTATGTGTTTATTATAAGGTTAAGTACGCAAAACTTGAATTGATAGTGTACGAAAGATATTATTGATCTATAGAGAACCATATGGAAACAAAGTATTGGGAAAGTAGTTGCTATTGTGTGATCATTGCAGTTCATCACAAATGTAATGAAAAGTCATGCAATTAACTAGAGAAACCATACTGGCCAGTGATGATGTCAGAGAGTGTGCACGTATGGAAGTCACATGAGCAAAAGTTTTTTTATGACTATGAGCTAACAACATTAATTAAATGTGTATTTACTTAATTGACATATTATAATTAAGTGGGAAGCTGACTCAAGGATTTATTATTGGGCATGGTATAAAGGGAAGATGTTTTCTATGTTTAAAGAAGGGATTATATGAGACTTGCAAACTATTGAGCAAGTAGAGCGCTACAAAAGAAGATTGATTTACCTATGCATGTAAGTGACCTTAAGGGCTATTATTACTAGGTACAAAGTTCTAGATCTAAGTGTATGGTCTGAAGGAGAAGAAGTCTGACATACTAGATAGAGGAAGAAGTAGAAGCTTGTTTCACATCTATTATTCTGAAAGGAATAGTACCAAGGTCAATTGGAGAGTGGGTTCATTGATATGATCCTGAAGCTATTTGGACACTAGGTTCAGCTATCTTCCAAAACTCCTAATAGGATTGGCACAACTCCTAATAGGGTTGGAATCTCCTAACAGGGATGCAAAGTCTCCTAACAGGAACTCATATATATTGAATGTGTTTAATCAGACTCCTAATAGGATCTAGCCTTTCACAAGGAACATTTATATTAGTACATCATCTTGTGGGTATCATTCCCACTAGGGTTTTCCCTCTGATGAAGGGTTTTCCTAGTCAACATATCTAGTGTCACTATGTATATCTGTCTTTCATCATTGCTGATTAAATTTCTCACATGATTAAGTTGGATTAAAGTTGATATTGAGTTTAATAATTATATAATTAATTCACAATATAACTAAGTGGGGGGAGAGGTTGAATCAGTTATATAATTATTAAACTCAATATTAACTTTAATCCAACTTGATCATGTGAGCAATATAATCAGCAATCATGAAAGACAGATATACATAGTGACACTATCGACTAGGGACACCCTTGATCAAAGGGAAAACCCAGGTGAGAATGAGACCCACAAGATGATGTACTAATATAAATCTTCCTTATGAAAGGCTAGACCCTATTAGGAGTCTGATTAAACACATTCAATACATATGAGTCCCTATTAGGAGACTTTAAATCCCTGTTAGGAGATTCCAACCCTATTAGGAGTTGTGGAAGACAACTATATCCACTATCCAAAAAGCTTCAGAATCAGATCAATGAACCCACTATCCAATTGACCTTGATATTATTCCTTTTAGAATAATAGATGTGAAACAAGCTTCTACTTCTTCCTCTATCCAGTATATCAGACTTTTTCTCCTTCAAACCATGTAATCAAATTTGGAACTTTGTACTCAATAATAATAACCTTTAAGGTCACTTACACACATAGGTAAATCACTTTGCTTCTATAGCGCTCTACTTTCTCAATAGTTCACAAGTCTCATATGCTCCCTTCCTTAAACATGGAAAACATCTTTCCTTTATACCATGCCCAATAATAAATCCTTGAGTCAGCTTCCCACTTAATTATAATAAGTCAATTAAATGAATACACATTTAATTAATGTTTTCAGCTCACAGTCATAAATAGACTTTTACTTGTGCGACTTCCATACATACACACTCTCTAACATCATCATTGGCCAGTATGCTATCTCTAGTTAACTGCACAACTTTTCTTTACGTTTTTGATGAACTGTAGTGATCACGCAATAGGAACTACTTTCTCAATACTTTATACTATGCATAAATAGATAAGTAATATATTGTTCATAATACAAAGATCACAGTTTTCTATTATGTTAGTCTTCACAAACTTATTACTTTGTTGTCATCAATGACAAACACAATCATGAATACATCATATCAATGTTCTACAATGCTCCCCCATAGTGATAGCATCAACATTCATGCTAACAAGCTCCCTCTTTGGCATTAATGGAAACATAGATGAAAAACATCTAAGTTCCAAGAATACCAAGTATACAGATCAATCAAATCTTGCTTCATTTTCCTCAATAAACATTATACATCATGTTCTCATTTCTTCCCCATTATACTACATAGAATGTTTCTCATGTCACTCTCTCCCCCATTCACATCAATGTCAAAGGTTAATATGTAATACACAAATGGTTCAATTTCTCAAAGATGCAATAATCTATCAGCATGACCACAAGCTGGTCTATTGCTTTACAACTTTTGTATATAAATCCATAAATAGCTCAATTTTCTAGAGACACTATTGCATACCAATTACCAATTACCAAGAGTCCTTTGCTAACTTTGTTCATCACAGATACTCTCCCATTGAGGAAGCATCAGCATTCAGTCCAGTCTAACAATGGTGTTATGTACCCTGGACTGATGCACTTTTGCATCTTCTACTCTGAAGTAGGCAAGGGCATGACCCCAAGCATACCTCTTAGGTGCTCAAATGTGTCCTTTGGTAAGGCCTTTATGAAATTGTCTACAATCTATTCTTTAGTGTTAACATACTCTATTCCAATTTCTTTCTCTGCAACTTTCTCTCTCAACACATGATACTTTATAGAGATGTGCTTAGTCTTAGAATGCAAAATAGGACTCTTAGACATGATTAATGTACTTGTGTTATCACAGTAAATGATAACAGGTTCTTTGAATGTAATTCCAATATCCTTCATCATCTACTTCATTCATATAACTTGATTATAGTTGTTTTCTACTACAACATATTCTACCTCTGCAATACTCTGTGAAGTGCAATCTTGTTTCTTGTTGATCCAAGAAACTAGTCTTCCACCAAGAAAGAATGCTCCTCCATTGGTGCTTTTTCTATCATCTATATCTCTTGCTTGATCAGCATCAATATAAGTGCAAAGAGTAAAATCATTACCTCTGTTATACCAAATGCCATAATCAGATGTCCCTTTCTGATATCTAAATATTCTTTTTATTGTTGCATAGTGATATTCTTTAGGATTAGCCTAAAATCTTGCCACAATTCCAACTGCATTAGTTATATCTTGTCTGCTATGAGTTAGATATTGCAATCCTCCAATCCTAGATTTGTACTTCTTTTGTTCAATAGAAGGTGTCTCATCCTTGCTAGATAACTTGTGACAAGTTACCATAGAAGTTCCAACAGGTTTACAATTTTCTAGTCAAAATATTTTTAGCAAATCTTTCAAATACTTAATCTAAAAAATAAAGATGCCTTCTTTATGTTGAATAATTTGCAATCCTAAGAAAAATTTCATTTCTTTTATCATACTCATCTCAAATTCATTCTTCATATCTTCTGAGAATTTTTCATGGCTTCATCATTTCCTCCAAACATGATATCATCAACAAATACAATGATTATCAACAAACCATTTTCTATTTTTTTCAAGTACAAGTTGCTATCTGTTGTTCCTTTAGCAAATCTAGGCTTTGCTAAGTATTTATCTAACCTTGCATACTACTTTATAGGTTCTTTCTTTAATCCATACAAGGTTTTCTTTAATTTGCAAACCGTATCCTTCTCTTCTATCAAAGGAAAACCTTTTGGATGCTCAATATAAACTTCTTCTTGGAGTTCTCCATTCAATAATGCTAACTTAACATCCATCTAATATACTTTGAAGTTTTTATTTGCTACATATACCAAGAACATTCTGATGGCTTCTATTCTTGCTATAGGTGCATATGTTTCCTCATAGTCTATTCCTTCTTGCTGAGAATAGCCTTTGCATACTAGTCTTGCTTTGTTTCTTATTACTTCTCCTTGTTTATTCATTTTTTTGCTAAATACCTACTTTGTGCCAATCACATTCTTGTCCTTAGGTCTAGGAACTAGTTGCCATGTGTCATTCTTTATTATTTGTTCGAGTTCTTCCTAAATTGCTTTCATCCAATGATCATCATTGATTGCTTCATCTACGCTCTTTGGTTCTACTTGAGATATTAGACATAGTTTTTCATTGATTCTACTTCTTTTCAATACTCCTTTTTCTTTACTTCCTATTCTCTAATCAATGGGATGATTTCTCATCATATTTTTATTTGGGGTAAGAGTTGCTGCTTCAACTCTTATTTTAGGTACTACTCTCTGTTCTCCTCTTATTTCTTCAGTTTGCACATTATTCTACAAGTCATTGTTAGCCTTGAGAAATAATTCATTATATCTATTGTTCATCCTAGAATAATCATTATCTTCATTAGAGTTATAATCCATCATCTTTTCTTTGGTGCCAAACTTTTCATCTATTCTCACATTTGTGCACTCTATTATATTTTTTGTTCTATAGTTGAAACATTTGTAGACTTTACTTTTTAATGAATGGCCAAGAAACATACCTTCATCACTCCTTGGATCAAACTTATTGATATCATCATCTCTTTTGATGTAAAATTTTCTCTAAAATATTCTAAAATATTTGGCTAATGGTGAGTATCCAAACCATAATTCATAAGGTGTTTTTTTCCATACCTTTTCTAATCTATACTCTGTTCAGAGTATATACTGTTGTATTGACTGCTTCTATCCAAAATGTCTTTAGTACATCATTCTCAAATAGCATAGCTCTTGTTGCTTCAGCAATTGATCTGTTTCTTCTTTTAGGAATCCCATTCTGCTTAGGTGAATAAGGTGAAGATAGATCTATCTCTTGACTCCATGCTCTTCACAGTGGATATTGAATTCTCTAGAAGTGAATTCTTCTCTATTTGATCTTAAGCTCTTGATTTAACTCTAGATTCATTCTCTACTCTGTTCTTGAATATCTTGAATTTCTCAAATGCTTCTAATTTTTCTTTAAAAAAAGCTACCCACATCATTCTAGTAAAATCATCAACAAAGTAAACATCATCAGTATTTGTTTTACCATCAATAGATCCAATTCCTATAATGTGACAGGTTGCATTGTTCCCTACTCTGAAAATCCCTCCATAATGACTTTTGAATTTGACAAATTTTCTCATATCACTAGTCATGTGATGTGAACAACCACTATCAATGATCCAATCTTTCCTTTCAACTTGTGAAATTAGCACACGTTCTTCTCTAATCTCTTTGTCAAGATCATCTTCCTTTATAGCTATGAATCCCAATTCATCTTCACTTTTTCTTTGATCAGATTCTTCTTCTTCTTCTTCATTAGCATATAAGCAATTTCTAGGTCTTCTAGGTTTGAATCTTCCCTTATACTTCATTTCTCTTTTAGGACACTTAGATGCATAATGACCATATTCATTACATGTCCAACACTTAAACATATTCTTACCATCATTTTCTCTTTCCACAAGAAGAGCCACTCCTTCTTTGATCTTTTCCTCAATAGTCTTGCTATTGTTATCAATGTCTTATCACACTCTTATATTCTTTGCTAGACTAGGTTTAACATTTAATTCACTAAATTTTGTCTCAACTTTTGCTAATTCTCCAGATTGTTTCAATTTGAATTTTTCAGCTTCCAATCTACCAAGCAATGTTTCTTTGGTGAAATTTTTAGTATAGGGTATCATCAACTAAATCATCCATGTTACTGTCTTGAAAGGTGGTGTTAGAATTTTCAAGATCTTCCATATTACTTCATCATCTGATTTGGTTCCACCATGAGATCTGATTCCTGCAACAATCTTAGATATTCTACCAATACAACTTCTTACAGATTCATCTTCCATCATTCTAGCATCTTGAAATACATAGTGTAAATTTTGTAATCTAACTCTTTTTGCATGTGTATCACCCTCAGAATTAGCTTCTAAAGTATTCCAAATTTCATGAGCTATTTTTAGTAGTTTTACCTAACTATACTCACTTTTAGGTGGAGCTGACAATATTTCTTCTCCTACCCTTATGTTGCACATAAATACTTTTGTCTACTCCTCGATGCAACTTTCAAGATTTTCTTCTTCCACAATATCCTTAGATACCTTAGTCACAAGCCAATATCCTAGACCCATGCACAAAAGATGAGTCTTCATCTTATCCTTCCAACTGTCAAAATTGGTGCCATCAAATTTTAGACTTTCTTTTCTGAACATATTGCTTGTATTCTAATGAAGAAGAAGAAGAAGAAGAAGAAGAAGAATCTGATCAAAGCAAAGGTAATGATGAATTGGGATTCGTAGCTGTAAAGGAAAATGATCTTGACAAAGAGATCAGAGAAGAAAGTGCACTGACTTTACAAGTTGAAAGAAAAGATTGGATCATTGATAGTGGTTGTTCACATCACATGGCTAGTGATATGAGAAAATTTGTCAAATTCAAAAGTCATGATGGAGGGATTGTCAGAGTAGGGAACAATGTAGCCTGTCACATTACAACAATTAGATCTATCACAATTGATGGTAAAACAAATACTGAATCCTTAAAGCATAGATTTATATTTTAGGATATCTCGATCCCCCCAGTTTCAAATATTATTGATCCCTATGAGGCCTCACCCGATCCGTCATAGTACCAATGAGATAATTGCATTATGATTATTTTAATCCTATGTTTTGATACACTTTTGAGACTATAGGGTTATGTCATTTTAATATTTTCATTTTGATGATCCGTAATTACTTCTACATATTATGACCTAATTGATGCATTTAATGATTCTGTTCATGTTTTAAGCTATTGACATTGCTTTCATAGAAATTGAATGGTATAAAAGCTTGTAATGTAAGAAGGTAATGTTATAGTGGGAATTAGAGTTAAAAGATAAATTTGGTTATGCATTGAGACCTAACCCACATACCTAGGGATTCAATAGTTGTGGATTCAGCATCTTGTTGCAATGATAAAAATAGACTATGAAGTTATTCAGAATATTAAATTTACCATGTTATGCTGATAAGTAAAGTTTGATGTTATAGTATTTTGAGCATTTTACATGGAAATTATTAGAAAAAGTAATTTTATTAAAAGGAATGGAGTATGGAACTCAAATGTCGAATGTGATATGTAAGTTTTGATATTTTAATATTTTGAAGGTTATATTTGAAATGATTAAGAAAGGGAAAGTTAATTTGAGATTATGATATACATGAAAGCCTAATGTTGAATGAGATAATGATTTATTTTACATATTCTTATATGATTTTCTTGGACTACTGACGCTCGAGTTTAGTGTGCAGGAATTTGACCATGGGTTTAAAGGGAAATTAAGGCTCAAAATGCTACAAACATGACATAGCCAAGGTTGAATTAGTGGAAAAGATTCAAACCTCATTGTAATGTATTTTATTTCGTATATATGAATTGTATGTGTGCATAGTAGCCTAGTTCATGTATTATTGTAAAACAAGTCATTTTTAATGTAATGTGATATTTTGTGTGTGTCACTTGACACTTGTGTTGTCCATGTGGAGATTCCATGTCATTTAAGGTTTTTCAAGAAGTAACCTAACCTAAACCTAACCCCGATGAAGAACCCAAGTTAACCTCACATAGAAAAATGCCATGAGGAGTCTCAATCAAAGGAAATTCGAATTTGGACTTGGCTAGGGTTTTTAGGGGTCATTAGGTGGTCCCAAAGTGTCTTTTATGTGATATTAAGTTATCCATATGATAGTACAACAAGTTAGAGGCCTAATTTTGA
The DNA here is from genome assembly GCA_028749045.1 of Cupressus sempervirens. Lineage (NCBI taxonomy): Eukaryota > Viridiplantae > Streptophyta > Pinopsida > Cupressales > Cupressaceae > Cupressus > Cupressus sempervirens. Next base: position 689,121,715 of record CM053786.1, on the reverse strand, counting down.
TCATGTGAGTACCTAGACAACCTAGAGGGCCCATTTACCAATGCATTCTTCCATCAATTCGAATTTGGAGTTGTCATATCTATGCTCCCACTAAGTCAAGAATAGAAAGGTTAGAGGAGACAAGTTTGTAAGAAGTAGAGGCTTAGTGTGGTTGCTAAAATAAGTTAGTGGGAAGGCTTTATTAGGGGGTCTTGGCCAAACTAGTGGGGTGTCTACCCACTCTCTAATTTTAGAGACAATTAGGTTTTGGAGGGAGAGGAGGGGAGCTCTACTACAACTATCCTTACCCTAGCTTGGACCAAGGTTGGTATCTCAAACTTGCTTCCTTTCCATTTTATTTCTTTTAGCATGGTTAAGTAAATCTGCAAGTGTGGAGTTTATCAATGGAGTATGCATTGCATTGCATTGTGGAGTAGCATTCATGTGAGTGTTTGAATGGTGTTCATTCCATGTAGATTAGTGTGACACCATTGTGGATCTTGTTGTATTGTGTGGAGTATTGTGAGTATGAGGTTTGTATTTCCTCTATTTCCTTGTTGTATTATGGGTGTTGATATTGTGTTGTGAAAATGTGATGTGCTCTTGAAAATTTCTTGTTTTATGTTTTCTTGTTTGTGCTTGAGTGTTGTTATGGGTGTGGAACTTACACTCACCCTTGTGGGAAGGGAAGAGAAGTCCAAGGTGAACAGGCAGCAGTTGGATTGCATAGTTGAGGACCTTTGAGTATGGGCTCCATTGTATGCCATTGTCATATTCATATTTTGCCTTGGGGGAGGATTTTTTTTTTTTTTTAAATGGTGAGGAAGGAAGTAAATGAAGTATGGGTTTGTAGGAAGCTAAAGTTGTTGGTTGTGTGTGGTGAAGGATGCTCTGTTGGTGGTGTGTGGTGGAAGATGTTTATGAAGCCCCGAAAGGGCATTATATTTTGTTGATTCAACTCCAAAAGGGCATGATTTTATGGCAGATATGATATGAAATGGTAAACCTCCTTGTGTTTCCACCTTCACCCTATGTTCAAGGTTCCAATGGTGAACCTTTGTGAAATATCCTTGGGATGGGATTTGTTGAAGTTTTGATATGTGGTGTATATGTTTCTTACACATGTGTATGTGAATCTCGGGTTGAGCCTTGTTCCCCTAGCGCGGGGGTGATCTCTTTGAGGCCTATGGTTGGGTGGAAAGCACCCATGGTCCTTGTTGTTTTGTTGTGATGCATTTGCAAGTTCTTAGAGAAAGATCTTGGAAACTTGGTGTCCTTGTTATCTTCCATGTGCATAGGAAGAGAAGACAATATTGCATTGAGATGAGATAGAGAGAAAAACTCCATCTTGTTATGTGAGCCTAAATGTATTGTAAGAGAAAGCTACTGTCTTAGTTTGATTGTCAATGGAAAGGTTGTGAGTGCTTATGTGTAGTAAAATTAATTTCAATTGTGTTTATTATGATATGTTGACTTCACCACCTTTTGTGTATCATGAGAGTATCAGTGAAGATATATTCATTGTAATAATATTGTTGTTTTATTGGATAGTAGCACCAATCAGGGATTCAAAATACTTGATGCTCTTGAGTGGAATGCAAAAGAAAATTGATATCATAGAAGAGTTGTAATGATAGAGAGATTATCTCACTTGTATTATCCTACTAATCAGCTCCATGGTGTAATATAGATGCATGGATGTTCAAATTGATTCTCTCTAGAGAATACATAATTAGAGTTTGGGTAGAATAAAAGAAACAGTTTGGTTCATATTATGTGATTGATGTAGTAAGTTTTTAGTCTTGCACTTGTTCATATGTGTGTTTGGAAAGTGGTTCATTATGGTTTCAATGAGAGAAATTCAATGTATGATTCTATTAAACTCTTATGAAAAATATAAATTAGAGTGTTAAGTTGAGTCATTTAAAGAAACCACCAAACTAGAACAGTATCAAGCCATCACCTAGGAACCAATAAATAATCCGATATGAAATGCTTATGAGAAGAACTTGACTGTAGATGCACTTCTTTTCCTCCCTGGAATTTGTATGGGAAGTAAAAATAATCCACTTCCCATTACAGACCAATAAAATAATTCCTAAGACCTAGACCCCTAGACAAAACCCATTAAACATAACATAGTTAATTTACAAAGGAAAAATAAAATTATATATATATATATATATATATATATATATATATATATATGCAATAGTGAATGATGTTGATATGACCTTGAAGTAGCCTAACAGTACTTACCTCTTTAAAAAAAAAGAATTTAATATAATGGATAATATATATTTGTAAAAAAAAAAAGCTAGCTAGAATAGACTTCCTATTCCTATGCATGTCATTTAAAACAATTTTAAAATGTTAAACAAGGTAGGAATTTTCAAACAAGCAATAAAATAAAATTAAAAATTTTAATTTCACCCTTCAAGGCATTACATGCTTCTAGGGACATGTGAATAGACCCTTGCAAACTCATGCCATTGTTCTGACAAAAGTCAAAAAACTTACACCATGTCTTGGTGCCTAGATGATTTTGGGGATATGCATGGTAAAAATTATTTAATGCATCACCAGCCAACCATGCCTAGGAAGGAGCATAGGCATTGAAGAAAGAGGTGCAGGTCTGAAATGATAAGTAACCTTGTCTCATGATTACCTTGGTATCCCCACTTGCCAACCCTTTTTTTTTTTATTAGAAAAGTAGAAACTAACAAATGCAAGACTTTTTACCATTAAGAGGGTAAGTGGCACATGCCCCCCTGAAGGGAAATTTGAATTTGGGAAGTAGACTTGGGATTAAAATTAAATAGGGTAGTTGGTAGACTGAATGCATGTTGAAGATGGATGTAAGAACATAGGAATTGCATAAGACTGGTTTTAAACAATAAATTGGCATTTTCTAGCTAGTAAGTTAGTAAAGCTAGGACTAAATACAATTAATTAGTTAGTATAGTTAAGTTTAATTCTTAGAAAAGAGAATCATTGTAGATTATAAATTTAGTTAATGACTTTTATTGGTAGGAATTTTTGGTAAGAGGTAGAAAGTTTAGGTTCAATATTAGTTTGAAGGTTAAGAATAGATTAGAATGTTTAGGGAAGAAGGAAATTAGTATAGGTGAGTTTAATTTTTAGTAGTTTCATATTTTAGTAATTTATTTATTTATTTATTTTTATTAATTAATTTGTATTTATTTGTTTAGCTATTAAGCCTTGGAGATAGTTAGTTCTAGTTTAGTTTAGATGTTTTGTTAGGATATGTTGTTAATCATATTAATTTTTTTAGTGTTAGAAAAAGGGTATTTAGTATATGTTATTTGGATCATTAATGTTAGATTTATAATAGTGTTAGATTTCATTTGAAAATTAATTAGCTTTGTTATTGGTTGTATTATTTGGTTTAACTTAAGATTTCTAAGATTATTGTTTGGTATTATGTTAATTATGGGGTAAGTATAAAGAGGATGAATTGATTTAAAATAATGTAGAATTATTGTTTATGATTTAATTAACTATATTGATTAGATAATATTAGCCTGAATTTAATAAATGTTGTTATATTAGATTTAATAAATATGTTGATTTTTACCTTTAGAGAAATAATTAGTTTTAATTTAAAAGTTAGTATAGACTTTAAATGTTAAGCAAATAATTGGATTAACCTAGAATGAATTGTTAGTTGAATTTTGCAAGGGTTATTGTAAGGTAAATGACAAATTGTATATTTGTTTTAAAGTAAAGTAATAACGAATGCTCATTTTTTAACGATCTATTCATACCCATTGGTTATAAAATTTTATGATATTGTTAGGACACTGTTAGGGGAAAATTATTGAATGTATTGCAATGTACATGTGTTTTAAACTAATTTAAAACTATCAACTTAGTGGGTTTGATTAATATTATCTCAAAAAAAAAAATTGGTGTGTTTTTGCCCTTGAATTTTTGGGCATGACAATCCCTTAAGGTTGAAGGTGTCCTTAAGATTGGATCTCTTTTGGTTTTACTCTTATAGAATAGAATATTATTGAGGGTGAATCCTTGATGGGTTGACTAGTGAGTAGCCACATTCACTAGGCAGTTCAATTCCATCTTTCTAGTTGCACAGTTTCCTTGCGCGGTTCAGAATGGGACATAAGTTCTCATTGGGTAAGATAATCACACTCTTTTTCCTTTTCTCTTTTTTCTAGAGATATCTCTCTTATTGTGATCTTCGAGTTCATGAAGGCTTCAGTCTTTTGGGGCTTGAGGATTTCTTTGTCCCTTTGATTTTAATAAGATTATCTTTTCCTTATGATCTAGTTTACCAAGAGTTTGTGTTAAGTCCATACTCTTGCTAAAGTAGGGGCTTAATCTATCATCTTAAAATAGAAACACTTTCATGTTAAGAGAATTTAGCCCTTAAAGTAAGTGCTCTAGAGTCATGTCAAGTGCCTTGAATGGGTCTTTGCATGCATTCTGCTATTTTTCTCCTATTCTACATCTCTTTGTATTTCTAGCCTATTTCTGACAGACTACTCTGTGAATTGAGGACTTTTGCCTCTAGGTCAAGGTCAACCTTGACCCTAACCTAGGTCAAGGATGACCTTGACTCTAACCTAGGGCAGGGTCAACCTCGTTCCTAACCCTAGGTCCCATTTTCAATTTCTAGGAGCTTCGAGATCTCGAGCTTCAGAAAGTTTCTTTTCCCACTTCTGAATCGACTGTTTTGGGTTTTAGCATGGTAGAGTCTTAAATTTCATTTAATCTAGGTCTATTCCTAGGGGTTAGGGTTAAATGGGATTTAATGCTCCTATGTCAACCTTCTCTAGGAGTTAGTACCCTAGATCTCTATATAAGGAAGCCTTCTTCCTCATTTTGACATCCACTTACTATGAACAACTATAGACAATCTATCAACCTACATGAAGTTAATATATACTATTCACCAAGCATTTAAGAATTCAAGCATTCAAGTGTTCAAACATCCAATTCATCAAGGAGGTCCATTGCTAGCAATTGAAGGATTCAATCTCTGTGAAGCCCTCTTGTTGAAGATTTCTCCATCCATATTCATCCAAGCCTTCTTCAATGCAAAGATACATTCAAGATTGGTGTTGAAGATCTAATGGCATTTATTTGAGACATCCTACATACATTTCTACATTCATTTGGAGCATCTGTACTTGTGGATTCAAGGATTCAAATCCTCCACAAGGATTTCCCCATAAGCAAGGTGAATAGTTCTATTTGCTTTGTTTATGCATATTACAATTTCAATTATATTTCAAGGTTAATTCCAAACTAGGGTTTGACATAGGAAAACCCCCCATCCAACAAATAAACTATTTTTCTTGTAGATACAGGTGTGGAATAGTGAATTGATGAGAAGATTTGAATACCCTTTTTGTCAAACTTGTGAGATTTGTGAACAAAAATTTCATTGGAGTAGTCCAAGTCAAGGTTGACTTTTTGGGGTACAATTATGCCCCAGGGTAAGATTCTTCGCCACCAATAGGGTCAAGGTCAACCTCCCTTCAAAAAGATAAAATATTTATGGGTTTTCTTTGCCTCGACATTTCCAGTCTGGAAGAAGTTTCAAAATTTCTTGGAACTATAAACAGACATCATAAATTAGCATTTTCCAAATTCATGGTTAGCATTTGTCTTTTATCTATTTTAGGATTTAAGCACATACTACTCTCAAAATAGAAATAAGACCCAATTGAACCTCTTTTCACCCATTTCTCCATCACTTGATCCATTTCTACATTGAACACTTTCTTGTGCTTAATCAATTTAGATCATTCCTTTTGAAAATTAGGGTTGATAAGAGGTTTTTATTTTCTTTCTATTCACCTACAAAATCATCATGGGATCATTAGTCAAAAATGAGTTATGAATAAGTAAACTACAATTACACTCTAAATAATTACAATTTTAAAATACCTAGAAGCCTAGGTAATTTTAAGAGAATCATCTCTTTCTCGGCCATCAATAATGATGCCTCCAATGATCCAGTAGAAGTAACATGGGTTGCTCTAAGAAAGGCTGGTAAATTATCACCAGTACTTCTATCATCATGAGAAGGTGTAACTTGTCCTTATACAAAGTTAATCATTGTCATACTATACTGAAATCAATAAGAAAGTACAAATCAAATTGTATTTAACACATAACAAAATGTAGGAAATCAAGGATTTACCAACTCTAGTTGTAGTAGGTGTGGATGTTTGCAACTCCTTTTTGTTGATCTTGTAGTTGGCAATCTTGAAGTGTTGGTCAACCTCATGGAAGTAGGTGTATGGAAATCATCAACAGTTGAGAAATAATCATATATATAATGTATTGTCTTTTTAAAATATAGATTGCAAAAAACATGACAACAATAATATAGAACTGTCAATAATAATCATGAACAAAATAATGTCCCTTCTGATGATAGAGAATTGAAATCACATACCTGTAGGACCTACATTGGTACCCTTGTTAGGTGGAATAGCTCAGTGTGGTCTCAAAAATTGTTGTAACAAAACATGCATATTGTGGTTCATGATCCATAAATTACTATAACATATAAAGCTTCATTGAACTATTGTCCTCGAAAAAGACTTATTGTTGCTTACTTCTAGACAGTGTGCTCTATGACACAATTCATTTCTTGTGGCCTCTTTCTCTTCTATTAGATTTCTCTCCATCACAAGCCCAAGAATTTGTAGATTGATGCTCTTGAAGCTCTTTTTCCATAGTGTTATAGGGTCACTTCTATATGAGATATCATCATTGCATAATATTATGGCTTCCATATCAACAAGTATTTTTTATTGCGCAATATGTTGTTGTTCTATTCCCTAAGCATCAAATTGTGACAAAAACATTGGTAAAAAAATCAATACAAGTCCAAAACCTTAACAATAACAACATAATAATATGACATTTTGTAAAATTATAATTGCATAAATTTTCATACAGAAGGTTTAACTATGCTAGAGAAGGGGTGGGAGAAACATCACTGCCTTTGTCATCTGATGGATCAGCCATGTTGTCCTGTGTCAAAGAATATATATAAAAACATTAGCATAATGAAAGGAATAGTCGACTTACCAAAAAACCTTATTAATAAAATGTTATATTGTATATTGGAGTCTTAATTGGAAGTAATTACTTTAAATATTATATATATAGTGCTTACTAATCCCATGATACTAACTTTCTTTGTATCTATGTGATTCAAGTTGTAATCTATTACCAGCTCTTCCCCTAAACTTATTGATTTTATTGCACATACAAAAACATGATTTCCCTCACACACCTCAAAAATGCAATTGGGTTGCTTATTAATTAACTTAGGATGCCTACTATTTATAAAACCTACAATATTTTGTATTGCTTTTGGCCTTCCATAAATGTACACATCAAGTCTTTTACTTTGATCATTTTCTTTCCATTGTAGATAATTTGCTGGCAGTGCATACCTATGCATACTTTTTTTTATTGAACTATTTGCATCCAATTTTTGTAATTGTAACAAGCTCCTACATACTCCATCAATTCAACAACTTTGTTATAACTGACCTTTATGTCATCCATGGAAAATAGGCCCAACCATATAATGATGATGGAGTTATGTGATATATCATCTTGTTAACACAAAAATTAGTGTTAATTGGAGGTAATTCCTTGGGTACCCATTCTTTCTCAAGATGTGTGTACCAAGGGAACCTTGATGTTTCCCTTTGTCTCATCATCAAAAGAACATGACCCCCCTTTAGCAAGGAAAAATTGCATGTATTTATTGAATTTTCTTCTATCTTTTGACCTCTAGTTTGTCTCTCTTTCATAGACCTACTACATATCTCACTATCCTCTTCTATTCCTACATTTTCCTCACTTGAGGAAGACAAATCTGACAGATACCTAGTTGGTGGTACCCTCAAATGGGAGATACAATTGAAGAAGTGAAATATTTTTCTATAAAATGGGGCTAATATTGATGAATTTTGCCTAAAGTTAACGTTAAAGGTAATGAGAAAGCAAGCATGTAATAAACTTATACCTCCTGATCCATGTCATTTTGTATGATCCTCATTAAAGGGGTATAGTTTCCTGCATATGTAAATCATTTGTCTTAAGTTAGTTACAAATTACATAGAGCATAACATGAACAATATGCATACATCACAAAAAACATAACATTGTATATTTTTTAATTGGTTACCTCTAAAAAAACATATTATAAGTAATCAACACCAAGAATTGAGCATAATAACAAATATTTCAACATAATCAGCACCTAATACATTTCCATTGATCATGTCATTGATCATCCTCTTCATCCATCTCATCATCATGAACATCATCATTATCATCATCATCATCCAAATCATAAGAATGACCATTGTCAACATCATGATCATCACTATAACCATCATCATCATTTTCATCATTGTCATCATCATCACATTCACCATCACCACTATCATCATCTTCATCACCATCATCATCATCAATGCCATAACCATCATCATGAACATCTTTGCCATCATCATCATCATCATGTCCTTCTTCATCTTCACCATCATCATCATCTACATTGTCTTCCACTTCTTCGGTATCTTCTTCTTTAATCACATTATACTTTATCAGTCTTCCTCTTGGATCGTGTCTAACAAAAAATGAGACACCCAATTTATGTGGAATGCCAAAGTAAAATACTTTCTCACATTGACTTGGAAGAACATAGGGATCATTTCCAACTGGCTAAAATGACCTTGAATTAATCATTGTAAATCCATTATCATGTTCAATAATAGTTCTATTAGGATCATTTTAATTAAGTCATAACCTATACCGCTTGACACCAAATAGAACTAGTTTGAAGGATTTAAAGTCGCACTCAATTATATCATCCAAAATTCCATAATAACTATTTTCAAATTATTGAGGATGCATGTCATTTCTAGATGAAATGTTGGTGGCCTTGAAGACTATAGTTATCCCAGAATCACAAGTTCTCTTAGTCTCATCCACCTTTTTTATTAAAAATTTATGGGCATTGTAGCACATAGTTTTGTGGTGCTTGACTTGTTATTTTTCAAACATGTCAAAATTATGCATCCACCTATGAGTTGATATTAAACAAATGGGGCATTGTAGATTAACTTATACATACATTTCGACCTCTTAAACCATTTCATCTCCATTACGATGACCTTCTTTAATCAATGAAGCAACACCTTTCCATGTTAATGAATGACCATTGTGTTGAAATCATTCGATCCATACCATCATCCAATCAAGATTGTTTGCAATATATAGATGAAGCACATCCCACTCATGACAAACTATATAAAATAAATAGACCAGTTAGAAACAACTTATATTGATGATGGATAAGAATTAATTAACTACAATAACATCTTATAATTACCTCTAACTTTCCTCAATCTACCTTTCTCCATCAAGTACCCCCCTTCAAATCTATTAATGGAGTTGGGATCCCAAATGCGATCTACATGGATCTTTGATGCAAACTTGGTAAGATATTCACTAATATACACCATGGTCTGGTAGATCATATATTCCTCAACCATGGAACCCTCAGGATGTGCTATCTATCGAACCAAGCCCTTCAAAAAATTTCAAGTGTCTTTCAACCATCCACATTGACCTAATTGGTAGAGGTCCACACAATCTAATCTCCTCAACTAGATGTATGTGGTAGTGTTCTTGTTCACTGAAAAAAGTTAAAGGTAGACACTTTTGCATCTCACACAAAAGGTGAGGAATTTTTCTCTTCCATTGCTTTATGTCTTTTTTATAAATTTCTTTAGATGAAAACCACCTAGAAGATATTCATCATGCAAAAATATATTAACAATACTAATAACACTTCTATACAACAAATCTAACAAATAACACTTCTAACCTCATCTATTTCCCAAGATCATATATAATGTGTTTGACACTCATGTTGTCGAAGTTGTGTGGGAGAGACAGAGGTAGAATATACTACAGTAATAATAAAATGATCTTTTCAATATATTATAAAATAAAATTATCAAAGGTACATGATGTTTTACAAATTTATTGTAAATAGAGAGAACATGACTTACCTTGATGAAGGTATGCCAATCATGCATTTTCAACCCGGACCCAAAATCACCTTTCTTTGATATGAGACTACTTATGTTTGTAGCAAATCCTATGGGAAATTTAGTTTTTTTATGGCTTCGTAAATGACATCAGTTTTTTGTTGTGTTAATAACTAAGCAATGGCACTTGTGTTAATCTAGTTTCCATTGTTGTTTAGCTCAAGGAAAAACTTCAATGCATGATTGGATTCATCAATGTCATTGAAATTTTTGCCTAATTTTTCTTTGTCATGCCTTCCATCCAATATTTTCCATAGTATCTCATAAACATTCTTTTTAATATGCATAGCATCAAATAAATGCACGATTGGGAGGTGCTCGTAGTACGAAAACCTACTAAATTGTTTAAGATATCTTTTAAGTCTTTTTGGAAGTTGCTTATTGATGCCATGAGGACCTTCACGAACATCAATTATATCATTAACAAACAAAAGACAATATCCAAATTTAAATTTCATACAAAAACTTGCATCAGATGGAATGACATTACTTTGACGATTCATTCTATTGTATTCCAACTTCCACATGTGAGGTGTCATTCTTCATGGCTTTGATGTTGTCTCTTTTTTCCCATTGAAAAGATATTTTTTGGCAAGTTGGTTCTTATGATTTCTATCATGGAGAAAGTGTCTATGCTCATTGAACACCTACTTTCCTAAACTTTTTGAATGACAAGATTTCATCTTTGGACCACAAATTGGACATGCAGATTTTCCCTTTGTTTGAAGACCTACAAGATTGTGTATAATTGGATGACATGTGTACTATAATATTCATATTTAAAATTATCATATGCAACTTAAACATGTAGTAAAAATGTGTTAGAACTATTACATACCAAAAATATGTGTTAATAGTTTTACATACCACAAAAATGTATTAGTCTAGGGGATTCATGTATTGTCCATAAAAGCATTGCATAGAATTGAAATTGTATTTCACCAATTGGTCTAGAGATGTTGTACATAGTGAACCCATTCCATAACTCCAACAAATCATCAATCAAGGGCTCAAAAAATACATTCATATCTTTCACTTGGTACTTGCCTAGTCGAATGAACATAAACAAAACATAATTATTATCACCATTTTGATACTATGTTTATAAATTAATTTAGAGGACTATTCAATGGAAAAATACCTAGTATAATTATTTCCAACATTATGTGCTCCCTCTTTATGCACATCCAATGAAAGCTTCAAATTATGAGGTTCTTCTTTAAATACTGGCCACCTATCTTCTATGTCCTTAAATGCAAAATCATCTGCAAGAATTTGCATAATGTCATATTGACTTCTATTGCATGCATGGTATTCCATAAATTGTGCCAAGCTAGTACACCTGAATAATCATTGCAGACATGGAATAATGGGTTTGATGGTGGTAACAAACACTCACCTATCAACCTATGGAAAAACATTGTTAATATAAAGAACATTAATGGTATGCTAACATAGAAGATGACAAAATGACACTATACCTTAGCATAGGTGAGATTGATACATTGGATATACCATTCATAACCTTGAAGTTTACCAACAACAATATAGTGGAGAGAAGTGTTGTTTGGGAGCCTTGGTACAGGGGCTCCTATGCCTTTTCAATTACACACATATCAAGGTTCTCATCATCACCATCATTAGATGCATGACTATCATCGTCTTCATCATCTTCATCAGTTGTGCTAGTAACATCTTCTTCAATCCTATTCTCTGGCACATTATCGGTTGCACCAATACCAACATCTTTAATTGTGTTTTTTGCCTCAGTATCATCTTCTTCCATGGGAGCATTACCTTCTGCTTTGATATTCACACCTCCATGTTCCACCAGTTTGAAATCCACATTCACCAAAGGACAAAAATCATTTCCCCCTTCAATGTGATCATTGTAAGAATTTTTCGAAGGGCAAAATTCACCCAGGAACTGAGAACTCAAACACAAGCACACAAGAGACCAAAGAGAGAGAGAGAGAGCATATGATCAGAATGACAATGTCATAATTGATGCAATGCAAAAGTACACTAGGACTGCCTCTATATAAAGGCCTCTAAAATACATCTAGAATACCTCGTAATCAGCATCATGATGTGTCATACAACTAAGCATATGTCCACTAGATATGGGTTAGCCTCCATTAAGCACGAAAGTAAGTGCGATGATGAGAGGATAAGCCTATGCAAAACAGTGTTGTAGACACCATGTGCTAAAATAGAGTTGTGTACTCTTGTGTTGTCTACATGACAACTCATAAAGGTGTGCAAACTCCTAAGTGTCTCACAAATAAAAATAATAAAATAATGAAAAATAATAAACTAATGCATTAACCTAAGTAAACTTAAGTAAGTGTAATAAGTAAATACTTATTTACACCAACAATCATGTTGCCTACAATGTCTTTGAGCTATTGTGATTAGAATTCTTCAATTCTTTAAGCCTTTGCATTTTTTCAAGTACAATAACATTTTCCATCACCGTCTCTTTTGAACTGAGACCATAATCTAGCAATTATCACCTTATTTTGTTATGGGTTCATAATGTTAGGCATGGATTTTCTTCACAAGTAAATATTTGGGCTATAAAATTATATCCAATATAATCATACAAGCTTTAGCAGTATCTTGTATAATTGATAATAATTAAATAATTAAATATTACTATCTCTTTAGTAAATATGGATATAAACAAATCAAATGAATTTTACAATCCTATGATCATTTTCCTATATATCAAGCGCAGAAGGAAAATGTATATTAAAACAAGAGAATGAAGGGTCACCCACATAAAAGTTCAACAAGTATATTGGAATTGATGAAAGTAATAAAGGATAAACTTAAAAGCATGTCAAAGTCCACTAGTGTACAAAATCAAGGCATTTCAGTTGGCAATTCAAATCATAGGTTTCCATCATTAATATATGCCAAGACAGTTACTTTCAAAGTGTCATCTCTGCAATTGTGAACCAGATGCAAACAAAGCCTCAGATGATGCCACTGTAAAAAAATTATTCACTATATATACTATGTAATTGATTATAATAATATAGACTCTTTTGAGATATAGAAAAGATATCAAAATGAATAATAAGTATCATGTCCTCTTCTCTACTAAAATCAGCTTGTGATTACATATAGCCAAAAAAGAATTTTGACTTGATTGAGCACTAGTAGGAATTTCTATATGTAAATGAAAGCATGTCAACTTGATTAAATCATATTAAGTTCAGTAAGCAAATACCAGAGAAAAACAAATGGGCCTTTTAGGAAGGGCTCAAAAATATAATAGAGAACTAATGCTTATATAATGTATCAAGGGCCCCATATTGACGTTTCCTAGTCATTCTCCCCATTGATGTGAAAACACACACACATTGCCTTCTCAACAGAAAGCATATTAAAATCTAGCTCAATAATGGTTTTCAGTCATTTACTCAAATCATGCCACCCTATTGAGCCATACACAAAGATTATGTAGTAGTTCATCACTGTTGTGGTCCCACAATGCACGCTCCATTTCAATTAGAAATGGGGACCCCCTACTTTTATTTTTCGCTTTTTCGGGGCCCTAGTTCAAGGTCTGAGACATTTTAAGGACTTACCTACTCCCTAAGTTCACATTTCAAGTCTTGGTGGAGAGGTCCTAATTGGGGAAATCCAATTATCAAAGGAGATGGTTTTAGAAAAAGTGCAAAATTTAAAAGGCGCACCAGCACATCTAATCTGGTGCGATAGTGCACCATATAAAAAGGAGAGTGCATCACCCTTTGGTGATGCACCAATGCACAGTTGCGCATCTGCATAGCACCAAAGGAGGGTAAGGCTATATAAGCCCCCACACCCCTCATCCTATCTTACCTTGTCTTCATATCCTCCATGCACCTAGCTCTGCAACCCCTACATCTGTTGAGTCTGCACTTCAGCACCTAACTAGGTGCGCTCACCCTGCTCACCTTACACTCTGATCTACAAAGAAAGAACATAAACAAGGGTGTGGTGCATGGTTGCACACCTAATCAGGTGTGCTACTGCACACCTCCCCCTTCATAAAGCATAAAACCTTAAGTGAAATAAACAGAAAAGAAAATAATTGTGATATGAATATCAAGATTTAACTCTGTGATTTTGAGTCAAACTCGATGACCCATGTTTCATGAGTAGTGATTCAACATGAATCCATATCTCATGAGAATAAATGGAACACTTAGCACTCATTGGATCTAGGTGATGCTCACAAGGGTGAAGCACCGAGACTTCCCGGGAGGTCACCCATCCCAGTACTACTCCAACTTGAGCGCGCTTAACTACGAAGTTTCCTCCATAGTTAAACCCAAAGCTTGCAACCCCATTCGCAAAACCTTCACCAAGTGTTGTGCCTTATGAACCATTCATTAGAAATCCCCTTAAGCTCATCAATTGATAAGTACAAGATAATTTCCATAGCTAGTCAAATTGTGATATGAATATCAGGATTTAACTGTGTGATTTTGAGTCAAACTAGATGACCCATGTTTCATGAGTAGTGATTCAACATGAATCCATCTCTCATGAGAATAAATGGAACACTTAGCACTCATTGGATCTAGGTGATGCTCACAAGGGTTGCAAATGGGGTTGTAAGCTTTGGGTTTAACTATGGAGGAAACTCTCTAGTTAAGCATGCTCAGGCTGGAGTAGTACTAGGATGGGTGACCTCCCGGGAAGTCCTGGTGTGTCACCCCTATGAGCATCACCTGGATCTAATGAGTGCTAAGTGTTCCATTTATTCTCATGAGAGATGGATTCATGTTGAATCACTACTCATGAAACATGGGTCATCAAGTTTGACTCAAAATCACACAGTTAAATCCTAATATTCATATCACAGATTGACTAGCTGTTGAAATTATCTCCTACTTATCAATTGATGAGCTTAACTTGAGCTTTCTAATGAGTGGTTCATAAGGCACAACACTTGGTGAAGGTTTTGCAAATGGGGTTGCAAGCTTTGGATTTAACTATGGAGCAAACTCCGTAGTTAAGCGCGCTCAGGCTAGAGTAGAACTAGGATGGGTGACCTCCCTGGAAGTCTCGGTGCTTCACCCATGTGAGCATCACCTAGATCCAATGAGTGCTAAGTGTTCTATTTATTCTCATGAGAGATGGATTCATGTTGAATCACTACTCGTGAAACATGGGTCATCGATTTTGACTCAAAATCACACAATTAAATCTTGATATTCATATCACATTTTGACTAGCTGTAGAAATTATCTCCTACTTATCAAAGAAAATAATGTCAGACCTAACATGGTGTGCATTAGTGCACCTAACAAGGTGCGCTAGTGTGCACTCAAATCTTTGATCAAAAAACATTAAAAAGCTAAAAGGGGTGAAAACACCCAAAGTTTGGTGTGCATTTGTACACCTAACATGGTGTGCAGGTGCACACCAAACCTAATAAAAAAAACATTAGTGCGTACCAATAAAAATAAACAATTAAACTTTAAAAAAGAGAGGTGTGCACCAGCGCACCCCATAAGGTGCACAGGTGCGCACTATATTTTTAAGAGTTTAATTTTTAAAAAGGAATTTTTAGGGTTTAAATAGGTTTTTTCTATTTGTTTTCAAGCATCTAGGTTTTCAAGATTTATATGAGTCAGTATAATTCATTTATCAATTCATTTTTCTCCAACCTTGGACTAATGGATGCTCTTATCTTTTGTGCACATAAAATGGCATCTTCATTAGACGAGAAAATGGAACCAAAACCCATTGTGTTCAAATTCCAAGCTGTTCCATCAAAATTGAGGTTCCAAGATGATTATGCAAAGATTAAGGACACATATTTGGGACACACTAATTTGGGGGAGTTCCTAAGGATTTGCAACAAACCCACTGAGAGATCGGCTATGATTTTTGCATTAATCTGATCAAGGTTGGTAAACGTAGCTTCACACCCAATGTTAGTGCAATCTTCAGAACTTGTTATGACACTTGCACAACACTTTGTTCTAGAGGAAAGGGTGGTGAAGAGTGTTACAGGAGAGATTGTTCTTGATCTACAACCCAATAACATTGAGAGAGTATTCAATCTATCAAGGATGAATCAGTTTATCAAGTTAACCTATGAGGTAGCAGAAAGGTGGTGTAGAGAGCACTTGAAAGAGACTTCTAAGATCATCTAGTCCTCTTATCTTATAGAAAAGACTCCTTTGGGGAAGGTAACTGGTAAGGTGGATATGACAAGGGGAAATATGAAAGAAGATATTGGGTACTCAATCATACTTCTAAGTAGAGTAATGGGTCTACTGGCAGCTGGACACCTAAATGTATTCATGATAAATTTTATCGAGACTATCAAGATAGCAAAGATGCCACTTGACTGGGCCACTACATTGAGAAAAAAATTTGTGTGAATAGTTGGGGGTAGCTAAGGACAATAGGAAGTTCTATATGACATCCTACCTGGTGTATTTATTAGTCGCAAGGGTGACAGACTACCTAGGGCTATACAAGAGAGGTAGCATGTAGGATCCCAATGCTTGGACATATATTATTTTTCCACAATTGGTGAAGAAGAGACTCTTAAGACAGAGCAAGGAATAAAAAATTGTCAATGATGCCTTCATATTCATCATAATCAAATTAACAAAAGGAGATTATGTGAAGAGATTATTAGATGAAGTAGTGGCATAGGTAACAACACTTGGTGCCTATTACATTCAATTTAAACATTCACATATTTGAGAGTAGCTGGTGCCACTATCAATCTGAGAAAGCTCCCAAGATATCCTTGTGACAGACTTATTCTTTTGGAGATTGCTTGACAAGTTGAGTCTGCATATGACAGAGTTAGGAAATAGCGTAGACCATGTTGGACATGGCCTATGATCATAGGACCTTATCAAGTAAAGTTAAAGTAGGATATTCCTTCTTTTGAATGGGAATGGGATCAATATCCCCTAGAAGAGTACAATTATCTAAGGTCGTGCTTTGATAATATTGGGAGAGTCTAATGTCTAGTAGGCAAGGAATTTTAGCATGAAGAATCCATTGAAGACCATTGGATGAATGTGACAAATGAATACAATGCCTATATCAAGGATTATTGTAGGATGACATTGTATTTGGTAGAAAAGGCCCTAAAAATAAAAATTTCATTAGAGATATTATAGCAAGACTCAAGAGAGTTGCTCGACCCTTTGTTCAATGAAGATAAAATTGGGGAATAGCCCATTATGAATGCCTAAGTTGACAAGGAAGAGAATGATGATATTAATCATCAGGCAAGGCACGTCATCAAAATAACATAGGATTGGATCAAGAAACCATTCAAACTTGATCCAATACCTGAGACAATGGTTTTCCATGCACAAGCTTGCCTAGCCAAAAGTAGAGGGAAGAAGGTCACTATCACTACCTTTGTAGCTCAATCACCTAGTAGGCCTAAAATGTTATACCAACTGGATAGACCAATTGGATACTATCACCCTCAAGAGAAAAAAAGGAAAGGGCAAAAGAAAGAGGATTTCTCCTCAAAGAGTTGAACCAAAATAGGGTGAAATCTTGGCACCTCTAGGGTAACAAGAAGAAAATGTGCAAGGGTCAAAAGATACTAGAGCTTCCCAAGTCTAGGTAGACCCTCAAGTGCTACCAACTATGCCCAGCCAAGCAGAAACAAAGGGTGAAGTCCAACAAGTCTCTCCTCCTTTGTGAGCAGAACAAGAATCCCCTTCTGCGCCTAAGAAACAAAGAAAGATTAAGATTCTTATTAAGAAAAGGAAAAGGTTGATCAAAAGGATGGTTCCTTTTCTATTTGTCTCAGACCCCATTCCTAAAGAGGAAGATGAGGAGGATAATGTACTATTGCAAAGAAGAACTTGGCTAGAAAGAACCACAAAGCAAGAAAGGAGAAGAATTTCCACTGTTACATTGCCATCAATCCCAGAAGAACCTCTAGAAATAACTACTTCAGAGGATGAAGTACAACAATGGGTTGATGAGTAGGATGTAGAGGGTGCTGACATATTCAAGATGTTAAATTTTGATTTTATGCCTATAGGGATGGAGTTAATTGGGGATAAGATCAGGGATACCCCGACAAGTGAGCCCCAATAGGAAGACTAGATGTAGATGCTACCAGAATTACAAGGTCCTTATCTTACGCCTCCATCCCTAGTGCAAGTCACAATGGTGGATAAAGGATTTTTTACTCCTCTACCTCCAAGTATTGAAGAAGAAAATATTCAAAAGGAGTAGGAAGAAGATCCACAAGAAGTGGCTATCCTTCCTCCTGATGTAGACGTAGAAAGCTTAGGCCCACAAGACTATCAGATCAGAGAGGTTATGCTCAAGAAATCCACATTGGATACTACCAGGTTAATGGTCACAATGGGGATAAAGTTGTTCTTCAAAAGCTTAGAGTAAGAAGGGGCTGAACTTAGAACACTTCTTAGGAAAAATGAAATCTTAAGATGTTATTTAGCCAAAATTGTTGGTCCCTTGCATCCCGAACACCCCAAGGAGACTCTAAACATTGCACTTAGAGATGGGGGAGGTGTACATTTGGATCCATTTTTGAAAGTCTGACATTAATGGAAGGAAAGTTTTGAGGAAAATGGCATCCTAATCATCTAAAGAAACCTAAAGCTACTACATGCTTTGCAAGAAAATGTAGACAATATGGTAGCAAATTTTAAGCAATATTTCAGTATCATGGATGAAGTACATGCTTGGAGTAAAGATTATCAAGTAGTATAGGCCATAAAAGGGTAGAGGTACGGGATTCTAGTAGATGTATATATATAGTAGAAGAGTTAGATTTAATTGATGATTGGATTGAGAAGATAGCGGATAGTAATAAAGTAATGGAAACATTACATGCGGAGATCCATCGACTCAAGGACCAAGGCTGAGAGAAAATTTTGGAGGCAGAGAAACATTATAGTGATGTGTGTCTAGATATTTTTTAGGATGATGAATGGAAGATATTAATACCTATAGAGGTAGTGGTAGAGAAGTTTTGAAAGATTTTTGAAGAAGCTTCTAGTGATGAGGACATCCGGCAAGCCTTTAGAATAGGAGAAGCCTTGCTAGAGTTGGATGCAAAACTCAGGGATTTTTTTGATACCCATATTGATGTAGAAAACTATAGACAAAAGGTCAAAGATAAGTATGATGCCTTAGATTTACCAGATGCAGATAAGATTACTAAGATTATTGAGAAATTCAAGGGCAAGCATCCAAACATAGCTCTGGTATGAAGGATGACAAAACCCAGAAGCCAGAATTTCAATTTTGACACTAAGTAAAATTTTGTGATTTTGGACCCTTTGAGGTGAGCAAGTGCACTGGTGCGCAGGTGCGCTAATGCATAGGTGAGCTAGTGTTCTTTTCCTAAGGTGCACTGATAGTTAACTACTAGTTCCAAAAATAGAGCTTTCCATGCATCAGAAACACATTCTAATACTAGTTTAACTCTAACAGATGCCTAGTGAAGGATCAACTTCTATTTTTGACACTTCCAGACACTTCTACTTCAATTGAAGACTTTCTTATTCTTTTTTCTCTCATAAATTCTTTATTCTATGACATGTAAAGGCTCATGCATCCAATTAATGAATATAAAATTGATGGAGTCCTACTAAGCACCAGTTAGATTGTTAGTTTTGTATATAATTAGTTTGTTTTATTAAATTAAAAGCATATTATTGCATGAAGATATCTCTCACTCTCAACAAAAATTAAGGAGATGATTTCTTATAAATACAGGATTGTAATCTATAATCAGGACCGCCTTTATTTTGCTATAATATTATGCTTTTGGTGCTTGCATTTGGAGTGTAGTGACTCTTGCCTGAATGTGTCATATTTTTGTGAGTTTATGTTCATGGAATTATGATTGAGCCAAAATTTTATTGCTTATTTCTAGTCATGTGATCTATTATATCTAGTGTTTTCTATGGTTTTACAAATTCCTCTGAGGTATCTAACTTCAGAAGAAATCATCAAATTGTACCTGCATAACTCTTTGTCACACATGAGTGCACTTTTTGTGGCCTTGAAATTTGATGAAAAGAGAAACATCATATGGTTACTAAGTTTCCCATCAATGATTGCATCAGTGGAATCAAGGAAGCGTTGCTCCTTCTTTCATTGGTTACTTGCTGATTTCTTTGAAAGCTTAACTCATAGACATGTTATTTTCGTAGCTTATGTCTATTAGGATTTCAATTTCATGTTATTTGCTTTAAAGTTCTCATTATTTTCTTTACTAACCCCTTGTTAGAATAGAAATTCATACTAGTTGCATTGTCAGATTGCATTCATTGAAAAACAAAAAAATACAAAAATATAGTTCTTTTGTGTGTTTTAATTTGAAACTGTGAACAGATTCTTCATCTCTATTTGAAAACAATCAAACTAGCAAAGGCCTCCTCATGAACAAAAAAATTTATCTTCAACTGAGTAGATTTTAGTAGGTTGCAAGATTGCCCAAAACCTTGGAGTTGATTTACAAGATCGACTTTTCAAGAGAGTAGTTCGAAAGAATTCTTGTCATTTAGCATCGTGCATAACGATAGCTCAATAGAAGTGGTGCTAGAAGGAGGACCCTTGATTTTCAAAATAGAAGGAAATTCCAAAGTTTCAAAATTCTACACTTCTACAAAATTCTACACTTTTTACAAGTTCAAAAAAATTTCTAATTTTTTGAGAAATTCAGGTGCGCTACTGCACTGGTAAGCTAGTGAGCTGCTGCACTAAATTCTATGGTGCGCCTAATTTGTGAGAAAGTGTGTTTCTATAAAGGTGCACTTTTTCTAGAATTGGTGCAAACTAGAGGATATTGATCCAAAATCTCCATTTTAGTGAGTGTTGAGATCTTCACTAAGTGTACATGAGTTCCTTAAGCTTACCCATTTTCGCAAACCTTGCAGTGACAAAGGAATATCTCGAATCTAACCACTTCCATTCAACATTTCATCATCTTCTTCAACTACCCCCCATTTCAACCACCTGGTGAACCACCACATCTTCCAATAGTTTTGCCTCCATAACAACCACCTTTAGGTCCATCAAATTCTCCAATGGCCTTCTTTGCAAACGTTGTAGACTCACCAACAAACTTGAGAGGTGCACTCCATGACCTTCCCAAGAATCCAAAAATGTTTTGCCCAAGGTTTGTTTATGGAGAAACATGAACTCCCAAAGATCACATCAAATTATTCAAAGAAATCTGCAACCAAAAGCAGATTGCCAATGAGGATGTGGTTCTTCTTTTATTCCCCTACTCTTTGGGGGAAGTTGCCTTTAATTGGTACATTAATTTGCCACCAGGATTTATCGGGGATTGGGATACTTTCGAAAGATTGTTCTTGGAACAATTCAAAACTTTTATCAACCCAACTATAATACATCAACAATTCATATTAATTAAAAGAGACCCATTTGAGATGGTTTCATGCTTCAATCACCGCTTTCACATGGCATATCACAAATTGGAAATGTCATATACTATACTAGTTGAAGCTACTATTTAGATTTATTTGAATTTTATGGATCCTCTTATGGCTATCTTTCTAAGAAGACTGCCTCCAGCAAATACTGATGCATTGGAAAAGGTCTTTGCAGAAGCAATCACATTCACTAAACAAGCCAATCCTAATGGAGGAGGAATGATGCTTCTAGCACAAGCTATCACGACAATACCAACATACCCTATCAGAGTACCCACGGTGCCTAGCCAATTCATAACTATGAATCTAGTTCCATTACAATAGGCACCTACTCCACAAAACCCTACTATAACATATCCAAGTCATGAGTCACTAAAAACTTCTTTCTTTGAGTAGAAGGCAGCAGTTCCCATAGAAGCAGACAATAGCTTTATTTCAAAATTTGGTCAAATGAAAAAGACTATGTCACAAATGAACAATGAGTTGATGCATCTACGATTGTCACAAGGGCAGAATAAAAATTTTCAAAGAAACAAAGTTGGTCCCTACAACAAAAATTATGGCCAAAATTATAACAGGAACTTCAATGGGAACAATAACAACAATAGTGGGAACAACAATGCAAGAAAAAATAATGGAGGGAGCAACTTCAACCCTCCTGACCATAATAATGGATTCCAAAGATAGAATTGACAGTGGAACACTCATCTAAATAATGGAAGCATTCGTGCCGACAATAACAACAACAACATTTAGTATGCAGATATTAATCAGTGCGATGATGGTCAAAATGCACCTGACAATGATGGTTCATACTATAATGGTAATCAAGAGATGAATCAAAGTTGACAATTAAATGAAAATGCTCCTCCTGTACAATTCAATGCTATGCTATTGGAATCCTATGATTCTACAAAAAATGTATAGGTGGAACAATCAGCTAGTGAGGAGTTCTCATTCCCATTTAGCCAAGAACCTGACCTTCAGCATGAAAAAATGTTTGCCTTTTGCAACGACAATCAAAATACATACAATCTCAGAAGTAGAAAGGAACCTCTAATAGATGGAATTCCCCTAACACTATAACCAACTCCTCTGGATCCAAGGGCAAGTAACAATCCAATGCTAGTTAGACCACCATATGGAGGACAACATAATCAAAACCAAGGGAACATTCCTACAATATTCAAAAATCATGCTTGGTCTACTAAAAAGTATAATGTTGTAGAAGATTTGAAGTGAACAAAGGCCAACATGTCCATGTTTGATATGCTACAAAATTGTCCACAACAATGAGAAGCATTGATGAAAACTCTAGATCATACAAAGACTCCCCATAATATGAATGCAGTCCCTCAATAGTATCCCAATAGGTGAACATCGCAAAGGCAATACAAACTATGTTTAAAGACAAGGTGGAGGTACCTCCATTTTTTCTTAGCATCAGGATATATGGAAAGAATCTTCACAATTACTTAATCAATTCAGGAGCCTCATGTAATGTAATGCCACTATCAATAGCACAAAGGTTAGGAGTTATTCCTCAACCTTCCAACTAGATAGTGATATAGTTTGATAAGATAGTGTATGATATTCCTGAAATGTATGGATTACTTCTAAGTAGAGAATAAACTAAATGCCTAAGGGGATAGTTTTCCACAGATTTCACTAAGTTATGGTTGCCATGGAAATGATTGAACAATCAAATCAAGATAGATGTGGAGCCAAAATTAAAAATGATGATAACAAAATATAATGCCCCGAATGAAGTAGCATTCTTGCAATCAAATATAGGCTCCTACAAAGTGATGGCATTTGATACAATTTCGACCAAAATATCAAAAGATCAAGATAAAGAACCTAGATTTCCAATCCCAAAAGGAAAGATCATGACACAATTCATAGACAATATGGTGGCCAATTTGTAATGTTTAGGAGGGGAAGTTGATCCCAATATCCTCCTCCTCCTAGGATTTTGTCGATTGCATAAAATGAGTCACTCAGAATTTGAATGCTCATCATGTCAAGAAGTAGTCATAACAGTACTAACACACATGATGGGAGACAAGAATAGTAAGATTCATGAGGAAAAATTCACAAAAAAATAGTCCTATGAACTTACCAGAATCTATAGCAAAAGTTGAAGAGGAAATCAAAGATCCAAATTTGTCATATAGTGATACCTCTTCTAATGGTGGAGGTTTGTCTTCTCCTTCTCCAAGAATGATCAAGATTCAAAGAAGAAGATGGTACATAAAAGGTTAAGGTTGAATTTTAGTGGTCATCCCTCCTGAACCCAAGGTTGATGAAATCAAAGAGCTGTAGGGGAAATTTAGGATAAACAAGAGAAACATACATCCCCGTATCAAGAAGTTATAAAGGGGAATCATCAAGTCCACTTCATGAGAAATTACAATGGGTTCCTAAGAAACAGTCATTCCAAGCCCAAGTCAAAGAAAAGCTAAGGACAAATAAACATAAAGTTAGGAAACCCAAAGAAAATCCAATCTGGACACTATGCTTCGATAGTTCCAAATGTAGATCTGGAGCTAGCACAGGTATTGAGTTGGTTAATTTGAAAGGTAAGTCTTTCTATGTAGCATACCAATTACAGTTTAGGTGTACTAACAACATTGTTGAATACAAATCATTAATCCAAGGACTTCTCTTTGCATTAGAGAAAGGCATCATAGCTCTCATAATTGAAAGGGATTCTCAACTAGTTATATGACAAGTGAAATCAATACACTCCTACAACGATAAAAGTTTGCTCACTTATAGGAAAAGAGTATGTGATTTAATGGATGTTTTTGAAGTGTTTAACATAAAGTCTATTCCAAGGAGAGAAAAAATGGTATTAGATGCTCTTGCCATCTCAACAAGTGCATTAAAGCTGGTTGAGAGAATGAAATTGAAAAGATTTTTAGTAGAATTGGTTGGGACTCCATCTACTCCTGACAATATTACAAACTTTCAAGTCTTTTAGGATGATCAACATATACTCAAATTTATCATGTGCAATAGCCACTTTAATGGGCAAGAAATTGATGACACATCAGATGACAAACCTAAGGGTGATGAACTTGAAGATGAAGATGGGGTCCTAAATCTGAAAACCAACACTATTCCAAAAGGGATGCTTGAATTAGAATGCATTTTTTATCGTGATGAATTAGCACTTAATAGAAGAATGACTCAAGAAAAAGGGATCGAGGAATGTGACTCATACAACTTGGGTATTGATGAAGATCCAAGAATGGTACAGATAGGAAAAGTGTACAATACACAAGAAAGGGAAGACATGCACAAATTTCTTATTGAATATAAGGATGTTATTGCTTGGATCTACAAAGAACTAAAAATATATGATCCTAAGATTATTGTGCATAACATCCCATTGAAGCTAGGTGTCAAACCTTTCTAGCAGAGACAAAGACCTATAAACCCTATCATTGAACCACCGATAATGAAAGAAGTTAAGAAGTTACTGGATGCCAAGATTATCTTCCCTATTTGCCATTCTACATGGGTGGCTAATTTAGTTCTGGTGCGAAATAAGACTGGGAAGATTCATCTTTGTGTCAATTTTCGTAACCTAAATCATGCATCACAAAAGGACAATTATCCTTTACCCTCACTAGATGAGATTTTACAAATCGTGAATGGTTCAAAAATGATGTCTTTCTTGGATTGATATTCAAGATATAATCAAGTGATGGTTGATGAAGAAGATTGACTAAAGATAGCTTTTACAACTAAATGGGGAACTTTTGCTTACAGGAGGATGCCTTTTAGACTAATTAATGTAGGAGCTACATTTCAATGAGCCATGGATGAAGCTTTTAAGGGATTGATTAATAAGTGTATAGTTATCTACATGGATGATTTGATGGTCTTGTCAAAGGATCAAAGTACTCACATTGCTGATTTAAGAAAGGTATTTAATAGACGTCAAAAATATAGCATATCTCTCAATCCCAAGAAATGTTCATTTGGGGTCACTAAGGGAAATCTCCTAGGTCATGTCATTTCTAAAGTTGGGATCTCTATTGATCCGGATAGAGTTGAGGCTATTCTAAAATTATCACCTCCTCATAGTCAAAAAGAACAAATCTTTCTTTGGGAAGATAAATTTTGTAGGAAAATTCATAAGTGGATTTGTCGAGATAGTTTGGCCCCTTAATGATTTACTCAAAAAGGGGGCTAAGATAGAATGGGGTCCAAAAATTAAGAAATTATTTAAGGATATCAAAATGGCCATTTTTATAGCCCCAATACTGGTAAGTCCTGATTATGAACTCCCCTTCAAGATATATTATTTTGCTTCAGAGCATTCATGTGTTGGGATGCTGATGCAGAAGAAAGAAAAGGAAGATGAAAGACCTATTGCTTTTATGAGTTGCCCTTTGAAAAATATCGAGTTGAATTATTCCAACCTCGATATATAGTCTTTTGCATTGATCAAGGTAGTAAAGAAATTTCACCACTATATACTAAGAAGTAAGGTGTATGCAATTGTTCCTGATCTAGTGGTCAAGACATTATTGATGCAAAATGAACTCGGTGAAAGATGAGGGAAATGGATGGTGATACTTCAAGAATTTGATCTAGAGATCCAAAATATGAGATTATTCAGAGATTAAGGGTTATCAAAGATGATAGCTAATAACTAGGATTGAAATGAGAAGAAATTTAAATTTGACAGTGAATTGAATGAAGACAATCAAAAGAAAATGATAGTATCTCAAGTTGATATTGGTCAAGGTGTGGTAACAGATATCTAGTACCAGGATTTCATTTACTACCTTTTTCAAAACCAATGCCCTAGTTGGATGAATAGCTCATAATGTAGGGGACTCAAAATCAAGTCTAAGTCTTACATGTTGCATGATAGAAATTTGTACAAAAGGAATTACGAAGGAATCTACTTAAAGTGCTTAGGACGTGAGGAAGCAAAGGAAGTTCTGGAATAGTTTCACGATAAGTATGGTACAGCACATGGTTTAGCAAAAGAAACTACTCATATGATTTTAAGATTGGGTTATTTTTGGCCCACAATATTCAAAGATACTTTTGGGCACATATGTCCTTGCCATATCTACCAAACTAGTGCCAACAGAGAAAGACACTCGATGATGCCATTACAACCAGTGTAAAAGGTGCACCCCTTTGCAAAGTGGGGGTTGGATTTCATTGGTCCAGGCAATCCACCATCTTCAACTAGACACAGATTTATTCTCATAGCCATGGATTATTGTATGCAATGGATGGAAGTAGAGACATTTAGAAATTGCACTAATAAGGTGGTAATAGACTTCTTGGAGGAACACATTGTTACCAGATTCAGAATGCCATCCGCCCTAGTGGGTGATAATGGATTAATTTTTGCATTAGTATTCTTAACTCAATGGGTATTTAAAAATTAGGTTATCATCAAGTTTTCTTTGAATTATTACCTGCAAGGAAATGGGGTAGTTGAATCTACAAACAAGAACTTGATCACAATAATAAGATGATTGTTGAAGGAGAATCCTAACGATTGGCATATGCAACTCAAATATGCTCTATGGATAGATTGAGTAAGGGTCAAGAATGCTTTGGGGACTTCTTTATATGTGCTTGTCTACAGACAAGAGCCAATGTTCCCGCTTAACCTTAGGATTTCTATTTTGAAATTCATGAGTGGATACATTGAAGATGCTAACAAAGTACAAATTAGATTAATAAATCTTTTAGAGATGAACGAGAAATAGACAACTGCATTGGAGCACATGGCTAAACATCAAGCTATCGTGAAGAGGTGGCTTGACAAGAGAGCCACAATAAAGTCTTTCAAAAAATTTGACCTTGTTCTACTTTGGGATAAGGTGAAAGAAAATTCAAGTAGCCATACCAAGTTTCAACGCTTGTGGACTGGTCCTTATCAGATTGTGAAGATTCTCAGAGAAAATACTTTTAGGCTTAGTTCCTTACTGGGGGGATTTCTTCCATTACTAGTAAATGGGCAATTTCTAAAACATTATTTTGAAGCCTAAAAAACCTTTTAAGAAAAAATTAATCTAATTTTATTTCCACAAGTGTGTTTATTTTCTGCAATAGTGTTTTCTTTTAGTTATGTCTTTTCTTTTAGTCGCATGTTTGCTTTCAAAGTTGTGTTAGTCCAGGGGGTAAGGTGCACTCAAGATTTTATCTTGACATATCTTGCTAACTACTCTTTTGATTCTAATTTCAGGAAGAGGTATTTCTTTGTCAAAACATTTGGATGATTATGTGTCTTATACCAACTGAGGAACGGATATCACTTACAGTAATAGGGAGCTTTCAATCTTGAATTTAGGATTGTAGATCAACAAGTTCTCAACACTTTACAAATTTAAAGATTGATTGTCTCAAGTGTTGTCAAATTAAGGTTGAAGGTAGCAAAGGATAGTCCAAACCCTATTGGTTCAAATAGAAGGGTCTTCTCAAAGGAATTGCTAAGATTTTTGTTTGGCGTGAGAGTTTTTGAAAAGTGCTTAAAAAATGAATGCAAGGGATGTTCACAAAAGATTGAATCCAAGAAATGACACCGATGTCTTGGCTGCATAGTCTAAGTGTAGTTAGGATACAGAACAAAATAGAAAGAAAAAGGAAAGGAAAAGAATGGTGTTAAGACTGAAGGATTCTAAAAGATCTGAAATGGCAAAAGGATACACTTTCAAAATGAGTAATCTAATACCAAAACATTGCTTCATCCGAAGATCAAATGGTGACATTATGAACTATGTGGAGCAATTATCCAAAGGATTTGCCAAAAAATTTAAAAGAAATGTGATAGCCTGCTAAGAGCCCTTGAACTGATTCTCTCATCTGGTCAAACAAAGATCTACAAGCAACCTTCATGGGGATTCCTAACGAATGAGCTAGGAGGGGTGGAAGATTGTTTCCAAGTTAGAAGTTTTGATAGACTACATCGTGAGATGTTGAAGGGAATAAATTCACAAAGCACACACTGAGCTTGGGATTTTAGATTCTAATTTTTTGACTATGAAGTCATTCAAAATTTTCTTGAAATGTCTAGAATTCAGTTGGTGTTTGACCCACGTTGAAAGAAGGTTTGTTGATGAAGAAATGCCTTTGTCATTTGTTTCTTTTTTTGGGGCTATTTGTTTTTGTTTCACAATGCACACCCCATTTTAGTTAGAAATGGGACCCCATACTTTTATTTTTTTCTTTTTTGGGGCCCTAGTCTAGGGTTTGAGACATTTTGAGGACATACTTACTCCCTAAGTTCATGTTCCAGGTCCTAGAGGAGAGGTCCTGACTAGGGAAATCCAATTATCAAAGGAGATGGTTTAAGAAAAAATGCAAAATTTTAAAGGCACACTAGCACACCTAATCTAGTGTGCTAGTGCGCCATATAAAAAGGAGAGTGCATCACCCTTTGGTGATGCACTAATGTGCAGTTGTGCATTGGTGCAGCACCAAAGGTGGGTAAGGCTATGTAAGCCCCCACCCCCCTCATCCTATCTTACCTTGTCTTCATATCCTCTATGCACCTAGCTCTATAGCCCCTGCATCCACTAAGTCTACACTTCAGCACCTAACTAGGTACGCACACCCTGCTCACCTTTTGCTCTGATCTACAAAGAAAGAACATAAACAAGGGTGTGTTCTATAGTTTTCCACCTAATCAAGTGCACTACTGCACACCTCCCCCTTCATAAAGCATAAAACCTTAAGTGAAATAAATAGAAAACAAAATAACGTCAAACCTAACATGGTGTGCATCAATGCATCTAAAAAGGTGCGCTGCTGCACACTCAAATCTTTGATCAAAAAACATTAAAAAGCTAAAAGGGGTGAAAACACCCAAAGTTTGGTGTGCATTTCCACACGTAACATGGTGCACAAGTGCACACCAAACCTAATCAAAATAGTATTGGTGCACACTAGCACACCTAATTTGGTGCACTAGTGCACACCAATAAAAAGAAATAATTAAAGTTTTAAAAAAAGAAGTGCACACCAGTGCACCCCATAAGGTTTTCAGGTGCGCACCATATTATTAAGAGTTTAATTCAAAAAAAAAAGGGATTTTTAGGGTTTAAATTGTTTTTTTTGTTTGTTTTCAAGCGTCTAGGTTTTTGGGATTTGTATGAGTCAGTATAATTCATTTATCAATTCATTTTTATCCAACCTCGAACTAATGGACATTCGTCTCTTTTATGTAGATATAATGGCATCTTCATCAAGCAAGAAAATGACAACAAAACTCGTTGTGTTCAAATTCCAAGATGTTCCATCAAAATTGAGGTTCCAAGATGATTACGCAAAGATTAAGGACACATATTTGGGACACACTGATTTGGGGGAGTTCCTAAGGATTTGCAATAAACCCACTAAGAGATTGGCAATGATTTTTGCATTAATCCGATCGGGGTTGGCAAATGCAGTTTCACACCCAATGTCAGTGCAATCTTTAGAACTTATTATGACACTTGCACAACACTTTATTCCAGAGGAAAGGGTGGTGAAGAGTGTTACAGGAGAGATTTTTCTCGATCTACAACACAATAACATTGAGAGAGTATTCCATCTCCCGAGGGTAGATCAGTTTATCAAGTTAACCTATGAGGCAACAGAAAGGTGGTACAGAGAGCACTTGATAGAGGCTTCTAATATCATCCAGTCCTCTTATCTTATAGAGAAGACTCCTTTGGAGAAGGTAGCTGGTAAGGTGGATATGACAAGGGGATATATGAAAGAAGATATTGGGTACTCAATCATACTTTTAAGTAGAGTAATGGGTTTGCCGGCAGTTGGACACCTAAATGTCTTCATGATAAATTTTATCAAGACTATCAAGATGGAAAAGATGCCACTTGACTGGGTTACTATGTTGAGCAAAAAATTGTGTGAATAGTTGGGGGTAGCTAAGGAAAAAAGGAAGTTCTATATGATGTCCTACCTAGTGTTTTTATTAGCCACAAGGGCAACAGACTACCCAGGGCTATACAAGAGAGGTAGCATGCAGGATCCAAATGCTTGCCCATGTATTGTTTATCCACAATTAGTGAAGAAGAGACTCTTAGGATAGAGCAAGGAATACAAAATTGTCAATGATGCCTTCATATTCACCATAATCAAATTCATAGAAGGAGATTATGCAAAAAGGTTATCAGATAAGGTAGTGGCACAGGTAACAGCACTTGGTGCCTATTACATTCAATTCAGAACATTCACATATTTGAGCATAGTTGGTGCCACTATCAATCTAAGGAAGCTCCCAAGATATCTTAGTGACAGACTTGTTCTTTTGGAGATTGCTTGACAAGTTGAGTCCGCATATGATAGAGTTAGGAAATAGCATAGATCATGTTGGACATGGCCTCTGATCATAGGACCTTATCAAGTAAAGTGAAAGTAGGATATTCCTTTTTTTGAATGGGAATGGGATCAATATCCCCTAGAAGAGTACAATTCTCTAGGGTCATGCTTTGATAATATCAGGAGTGTCCAATGTTTGGCAGGCAAGGAATTTTAGCATGAAGAAGCCATTGAAGACCATTGGATGAATGCAAACAATGACTATGATGTTCGTATCAAGGATTATTATAAGATATCTTTATATTTGGTAGAAAAGGCTCTAAATGCAAAAATTCCATTTGAGATATTGCAGCAAGACTCAGGGGAGTTGCTCGACCCTTTGTTCAATGAAGATAAAATTGGGGACAACCCATTATGAATGCAAAAGTTGACAAGGAAAAGAATGATGATATTAATCATCAAGCAAGGCACATCATCAAAATGACATAGGATTGGATTAGTAAACCATTTAAACTTGATCCAATACCTAAGATAGTGGTTTTCCATGCACAAGCTCGCCTAGCCAAAGGTAAAGGGAAGAAGGTCACTATCCCTACCTTTGTAGCTTAGTCACCCATTAGGCCCAAAATAGTATACCAACTGGACAGACCAGTTGGATACTATCACCCTTAGGAGAAAAAAGGAAAGGGCAAAAGAAAGAGGAGTTATCCTCAAAGAGCTAAACTAGAAGAGGGTGAAATCTCAGCACCTCTATGGCAACAAGAAGAAAATGTGCAAGGGTCGAAAGATATTGGAGCTTCCCAAGTCTAGGTAGACCCTCAAGTACCACTAGTTGTGCCCAACCAAGTAGAAATAGAGGGTGAAATCTCAGCACCTCTATGGCAACAAGAAGAAAATGTGCAAGGGTCGAAAGATATTGGAGCTTCCCAAGTCTAGGTAGACCCTCAAGTACCACCAGTTATGCCCAACCAAGTAGAAACAAAGGGTGAAATCCACCAAGTCTCTCCTCTTTTGCGGGCAGAGCAAGTATCCCCTTCTGTGCATAAGAAACAAAGAAAGATTAAGATTACTATTAAGAAAAGGCAAAGGGTGATCAAAAGCATGGTTCCTTTTCCATCTATCCTAGACCCCATTCCTAAAGAGGAAGAAGAAGAAGAGGAAGATGAGAAGGATAATGTTCATTGCAAAGAAGAACTCGATTAGCAAGAGCCATAGAGTAGGAAAGGAGAAGAAGTTCCACTATTACATTGACATCAGTCTCAGAAGAACCTTTGGAAATAACTACTTTAGAGGATAAAGTACAACAATGGGTTGATGAGAAGGATGTAGAGGGCACTGACATATTCTAGATGTCAAATTTTGATTTTATGCGCATAGGGATAGAGTTAATTAGGGATAAGATCAAGGATACCTCGATAAGTGAGCCCCAACAAGAAGACCAGATGTAGATGTCCCCAAAATCACAAGGTTCTGATCTTACTCCTCCATCCCTAGTGCAAGTCACAGTGGTGGATAAAGGCTTTGTTACTCCTCTGCCTCCAAGTACCAAAGAAGAATAGATTCAAAAGGAGCAGGAAGAAGAGCCACAACAAATAGCAACTGATGAAGTGTATGAAGAGGGATGAATGGTTGAATATCCTTAGCAAGCCTCCCAAGACACTGAGGTACAAACTATAAGCTCCATAAAAATAGAGACCACTGAGGGGGAGCCTTCATAGAGGGGAAGAACCCCAAAGTGAAGTGATAAAGGAAAAGAGATAGCTGAGCAAACTCCTTCATCCTTAAGAGGTGGGCCTTCAATGAAACAAGTCCCAAGGTGGTTGTAAAAGGAAATAATGAGAAATAAGAAGCCATAATTCAATGCTGATGAGGAGGACATGATCGAGTTGGTCAAGGTTCTAAGCAAACCTGAGTCCCCATTAGAGGAAGCAAGAGCCTTAATAGTCAACAACAATACTCAAAATCAAGATTTATTTGCAAAAGTGGCTATCCCTCCTCCTGATGTAGATGTAGAAAGCTTAGGCCCACAAGACTACTAGATCAGAGAGGTTATTCTCGAGAAGCCCACATTGGATACCACTAGGTTGATGGTCATAATGGGGATAAAGGAGGTCTTCAAATGCTTAGAGCAAGAAGGGGCTAAACTTAGAACACTTCCTAGGCAAAATAAAATCCTAAGAGGATATTTAGGCAAAGTTGTTGGTCCCTTGGATCCTGAACACCCCGAGGAGACTCTAAACAATGCACTTAGAGATGGGGAAGTGTACATTTGGATCCATTTTTGAAAGCTTGTTAGAAATTATAGGAAAGTTTTGAGGATAAGGGCATCCTAATCATCCGAGGAAATTTGAAGCTACTACATGCTACGTAGGAAAATGTAGACAAAATGGTAGCAATTTTGAAGCAAGATTTCAATATCATGGATATAGTACATGCCTAGACTAAAGATTTATAGGTATTACAAGCCATAAAAGGGAAGAGGTACAAGATTCTGGTAGATATATATGCAGAAAAAGAGTTAGATTTAATTGATGATTGGATTGAGAAGATAGCAGATAGTAATAAAGTAATGGAAACATTGCATGCGAAGATCCATCGGCTCAAGGACCAAGCCCGAGAGCAAATTTTGGAGGTAGAGAAACATTATAGTGATGCTTGTTTAGATATTTTTGAGGATGATGAATGGGAGAAATTAATGTCTATAGAGGTAGTGGTAGAGAAGTTCTAGAAGATTTTTGAAGAAGCTTCTAGTTATGAGGACATCTGGTAGGCCTTTAGAATAGAAGAAGCCTTGCTAGAGTTGGATATAGAACTTGGGGATTTTGTTGATACATGTATTGAGGTAGACAACTACAAAAAAAAGGTCAAATATAAGTATGATGCCTTAGATTTACCGTATGCAGATAAGATTACTGAGATTATTAAGAAATTTAAGGGCAAGCATCCAGACATAGCTCTGGTATGAAGGGCGACAAAACCCAGATGCTAGAGTTTTAGTTTTGACACTCAGTAAAATTTTGTGATTTTGAACCTTTTAAGGTGAGCAGGTGCACTGGTGCGTAGGTGCATAGGTGAGCTAGTGCACTTTTCTAGAGGTGCATCAATAGTTAATTGCTAGTTCCTAAAATAGAGCTTTCCATGCATTGGAAAGGAATTCTAAGAATAGTTTAACTCTGACAGACAACTAGTGAAGGATCAACTTCTATTTTTGACACTTCTAGACACTTCTACTTTGACTAAAGGCTTTCTTATTCTTTTTTCTCTCATAAATTCTTTATTCTATGACATGTAAAGGCTCATGCATCCAATTAATGAATATAAAATGGATGGAGTCCTACTAAGCACCAGTTAGATTGTTAGTTTTGTATATAATTAGTTTGTTTTATTAAATTAAAAGCATATTATTGCATGAAGATATCTCTCACTCTAGAAAAAAATTGAGGAGATGATTTCTTATAAATACAAGATTGTAATTTGTAATCAAGGCCGTCGTTATTTTGCAATAATATTATCCTTTTGGTGCTCGCATTTGGAGTGTAGTGATTCTTGCATGAATGTGTTATATTTTTGTGAATTTATGTTCATGGAATTTTGATTGAGCCAAAAGTTTATTGCGTTATTTCTAGTTGTGTGATCTATTAATTCTAGTGTTTGCTATGGTTTTACAAATTCCTCTGAGGTATCTAACTTCAGAAGAAATCATCAAATTGTACCTACATAACTCTTTGTCTTGCATGAGCACACTTTCTGTGGCCTTGCAATTTGATGAAGGGTGAAACATCATATAGTTACTAAGTTTCCCATTGACAATTGCATCAGTGCAATCAAGGAAGTGTTGCTCCTTCTTTCATTGGTTACCTACCGATTTCTTTGAAAGCTTAAATTGTAGACGTGTTGTTTCCATAGCTTATGTCTGTTAGGATTTCAATTTCATGTTATTTGCTTTAAAGTTCTCATTATTTGCTTTACTAACCCCTTTTTAGAATATAAATTCATACAAATTTCATTATTAGATTGCATTCATTGAAATATAGAAAAATACAAAAATATAGTTCTTCTGTGTGTTTTACTTTGAAATAGCGAACAGATTCTTTATCTTTATCCAAAAATAGTCGAACTAGCAAAGGCCTCCCTATGAACAAAAACATTTATCTTCAACTAAGAAGATTCTAGTGGGTTGCAAGATTGCTTGAAACCTTAGAGTTGATTCACAAGATCAAATTTTCAAGAGAAGAGTTTGAAAAAATTCCTACCGTTTAGCATCATGCATAACGACATCTCAATAGAAATGGTGCTAGAAGGAGGGCCCTTGATTTTTGGAATAGAAGGAAATTTTCCAAAAATTTTGCACTTTTTACAAGTTCAAATTTTTTTTTGAGTTTTTGAGAAATTCAGGTGCGCTGGTCTACTGGTGAACTAGTGTGTTGGTGAGCTGGTGCACTGCTACGCTAAATTCTATTGTATGCTTGATTTGTGAGAAAGTGCACTTCTACAGAGGTGTGTTTTTTCCAGAATTGGTGCAAACTAGAGGATATTGATCCAAAATCTCCATTTCAGCAAGTGTTGAGATCTTCACCAAGTGCACACGAGTTCCTTAAGCTTACCCATTTTTGCAAACCTTGTAGTGAAAAAGGAATATCTCAAATCCAACCACTTCCATTCAACATTTCATCATATTCTTCAACTCCCCCCTCCCATTTCAACCACTTGGTGGACCACCCCAATAGTTCCACCGCCACAACAACCACCTTTAGGTCCACCAAATCCTCCAATGGCCTTCTTTGCAAACGTTGTAGACTCACCAATAAACTTGAGAGGTGCACTCCATGACCTTCCCAAGAATCCTAAAAAGTTTTTCCTAAGGTTCGTTTATGGAGAAACATGAACTGTCGAAGATCACATCAAAGTATTCAAAGAAATTTGCAACTGAAAGAAAATTTCCAATGAGGATGTGGTTCTTCATTTATTCCCCTACTCTTTGGGGGAAGTTACCTTTATTTGGTACATTAATTTGCCACCAAGATGTATCGAGGATTCAGATACTTTCGAAAGATTGTTCCCAGAATAATTGAAAACTTTGATCAAGCCAACTTTGATACATCAACAATTCATATCAATTAAAAGAGACCCAGCTAAGATGTTTTCATGCTTGAATCATCGCTTTCACATGGCATATCATAAATTGGAAATGCCATATACTGTACCAATTGAAGTTGCTATTCAATTTTATCTGAATGTTATGGATCCTCTTATGGTTATCTTTCTAAGAAGACTTCCTCTACCAAATATTGATACATTGGAAAAGGTATTTGTAGAAGCAATCACATTCACTAAATAAGCCAATCTTAATGGAGGAGGAATGATGCTTCCAGTGCAAGCTATCACGACAATACCAACATACACTATCAGAATACCCATGGTGCCTAGCCAATTCGTACCTATGAATCTAGTTCCATTACAATAGGCACCTGCTCCATAAAACCCCACTCTAACATATCCAAGGTATGAGCCACCAAAAACTACTTTCTTTGAGCAGAACGTAGCATTTCCCGTAGAAGGAGACAATAGCTTTATTTCAGAATTTAGTCAACTAAAAAAGACTATTTCACAAATGAACAATGAGTTGACGTGTCTAAGATTGTCACAAGGGTAGAATAGAAATTTTTAAAGAAACAACATTAGTCCCTACAACAACAATTATGGAAAAAATTATAACTGGAACTTCAATGGGAACAATAACAACAACAATGGGAACAACAATGTAGGAAACAATAATGGAGGGAACAACTTCAACCCTCCTAACCGTAATAATGGCTTCCAAAGGCAGAACTGATAGTAGAACACTCATCTGAATAATGGAATTATTCCTGTTGACAATAACAACAACAACAACAACATTCAATATGCAGATATTAATCAGTACAATGATGGTCAAAATGCACCTAACAATGATGGTTCATACTATAATGTTAATCAAGAGATGAATCAGAGCTCACAGGTAAATGACAAAGCTCCTCTTGTATAATTCAATCACCAATGTACAAAAAGAGGAAGAAGATGAAGAAAAGTGTACAAGTGAAAAAGGAAGGAGGAACTTGCAAGGAACTTCCATCATCAATGTACAGTCATTGTTCCCACCCATTGGAGAGAACAAGAGAAGCTATGCAAGCCCACAATGTACAATCAAATAAATCAATGTTGGTTGTTCAAAAAATAATGATGAAAATCAAGAATGTTAAACAATGTTCCTCTTGTTGGGAATAAGAAAAATTGAGTATGTATGCAAGGTTTCTTTACATGCCATATAGTAAAACATGGGAAGAAAATCATAATGTATGATGTCTTTAAACTCTTCCCAAATATTACACAAAAGAATTCCACAACCAAGTTGTATAAGCCTAATTAATGAAGATGGTGACATGACAAGGCCAAGTGGAAGCTAATGAAAACAAAGATTAGAAATGGGGTAGCACCTATGATAGAGTCATCATCAAAGAGATGAAGAATTTCCTCAAGTGTATTGGTCAAATCTACAAGATGAGATTGTAAAAAAACCTACATTATTTGTCAAAAATTCATGCCACTAAATTAAATCTGAAAGGTTGATTAGTACTTCTTACAAAGAATGACTAGAATCAACAATTGTTGGAGAAGTGATCTCAATGTATGTCTTGCCACTAGACTACCTATCCCATGATGATGTCTCTAGACAACATGTTTGAATACAAACACCTCAAATTGAATTTTCCAATGTTTGAATGCAAGAGTTCTTGACCTTATAGTACTAACTCAAAAACAAAGAATGTGAACCTTTAAATATAGATCAAGACTGAGTAAAGTCAAAGAACTATCAAGACATGTCTCAATGTCATCACAAATATCAAGATCCGCCAACTTGTAAGTTCCATTTTTGTAGTGTCAAATGGTAGGTTATCATAATCATCCATAAAAGGGTCATCTAGGAATGGAGAAAGATGTGGGTCTCCATAGGTCTCCCATATTATAGTCCAAGGTGCACACAAATTGCTTAGTTTCTAACAATGTTATCTCATATCTCCCACAAAATGTTAACCATCAATCAAAGGGCACGATCATTTCTATAATCCCATGCTTATTTCTTATTATATGAAACTTGAGGGCAAGTAACTAGAGATAGTACAAGAGATGAAGCCACCTAAGATGTTTTAAGATGTCAGCTTATGAAGACTTATAGTTCCCTATAGTCAAAATTCTTATGAAAGGATGAATTGCAAAACCCATTAGTTACAATGATAGATTCCTTATATAACAATCAAAAATGAAAACATGTAGACTTCGAATGTCCCTATAGTGTAAAAGTGGAACCATATTTTGCCAAATGTCCAAAGTAGAATTCAAAACAAAACAAAAAAGACTTTAAATTAAACTAATAGGTAGGTAGGGAAAAGTTTGAAAGAAATAAGGATATGGTTATCTAATGCATGGAACTAGCTTTCCAATACCTACACATATGCAAAAATACAATGTCGTATATCCAAGATATGGCTCCAAAAAATAAATAGTTCCATTATGCACATAAAAACTGCAATACAAAATATAGGTGGCTAGAGATCTACACTATGGTGACCAATATGAACAGATAGCATTAATCATGTGTGTAGGGAAACAACCAAGAGTGGTTAGGGGCTTTAAACAACCTATGCAAAAAAAATCACCTACCCATAAAATCTCAAACTAATATCAAGATAGCACAATAATTACACCTACCAATGAAATATGTTAATTAAAATGCCAATTGTAGGGATCTAACATTGTGAATGTAAAGTTTACAACATATAAAAATGCATTTAGGTTTGTACATTTTGATAAGTTAACTCTCCAAGTTCTCACTAAAAAGATTAAATCTCTCTCAACAACAGACTTTTGGGAGCTTCATTCTCCATGGTGAGGTCCATTTTATACTAGGATGCATCATATGAAAAATTCCTAGCAAAAGTTCCTAGGAGGTCTATGAGCTAGGGCATCATTTTGGTTCATTACCAAACTATTGTAGGTTTTTGTATGGAAGCCATGAGCCTTAATGCTACACCTATCCTTTAAATGCATTTGATGGTGATATTGAAGTGAATTAAGAGGATGGAGATGGTGTGCTCAAATGTCACTGAATTCAGGAACTATTTGTTGTCACGCTATAACATAATCAATCAAAATTTAAGACTTAGGTTCCCTAGCATACTCCCAACTTAGCACTAAAAACTCTTACCTTGAATGAAACTGAAACGCTCTCTGTCATACCATTGAAGCCTCCCACCTACACTTTGTTGCATGAATGAAAGAAGTTTCACTTTTCTTTTCTTTTGTTTATATCCCTGATAATGTCAAAATTTTGACAATAAACTTAATTGATGTCAAAATTTGATGTTATCAAGATCATATTTTTAAAACAATGAATTTGACAAACCAAATTGGCCTGTCATAAAAAATTTAGGTAAAAAATGCAACCAAAATGTACTACTATTTTGATATCCATGTGGGTTTTCCTCTAGAGTTGTTGGATTTATTTGATTCCCTAGCCTTGCAAGCCTCTTGTTTTTTGTTTTTCTTTTTGAATAATAGTAGTCAAGTTGAAAATATGTTCTTTAGGTTTAGGTGTATCAAAAAAACCATCATTTACCACATGCTTATTCTTATTCTAAGGTTTGTTCTTATCTTTGTTGTAAGAGTTGTTACCATTGTTGGATTTGTCCTTGTTCCATCTGATCTCACCCTTTTTGACCAAAACATCCTCTCTGCAAGAAACACTCTCTATCATGACATCAAATATAGAAAAGAGTTTCTTTCTAAGGTCATAAAATATTTTAGGTATGATATTGTTGATAAAGATATCTATTTTCTTATTCTTAAGGAGTTTTCATGGATACCATGAGTGTAGTTTCCTCCATCTTTGCAAGAATGTAACAAGTGGTTATCCTTTTCTTTTTTTATTGCACAACTTAAGCATGGTGACTGGATGTTGAATGTTAGAGGAGTAATTTTGAATAAACATTTATGCAAGCTCATCAAATGACTTAAGTGGAGGTGATATCTTAGTGAATCATTCCATAGCTTGACCATTAATAATCCTAGTGAAGAGCCTCAGGAGGTAAGTGTGGTCATGCATAAAGTCCATACTCAAGGTATAAGATTATCTAACATGATCATGAGGATCACTATTTCCATTATATTTGTCCTATTTGGGAATTTCAACATCATGTGGGAAATACGTCATGTATAATCTCTTGTCAAAAGGTAAAGCACATATGGAGTCAAGTGGAAATGACATCTTAGTATTCTTTTGTTCCATCTTCAAGGATGATAATTCTTGGATTATTTTCTTCAATTGTTTTGCCATTTTCTTCAAAGGTGTAGGTTCCTCCTTTTGATCAAATTGTCATCATCAAATTTATATGGAAGTTTCATTCCTTAAGAGGCAAGATGCATGAAGTATTGATCCTCTTTTTGTTCCAAGGTCTTCTTCATAATCTTCTGTAGATGTTTGTCTTGTTGAAATTATAAGCTCTAATATTTAGTGATTTTAGGATCTGAGTCATTGTCATTTTTGGATGCATGTGTGAAATGCCTATTATGTGAAGACCTAGGGAGTGAATAATATCTAGCATTATAAGATGATCTTGGAGGTGTGTTTGGAGGTGATCCATTTCAAAAGTTTTGATTGTTGAACTGTGGACCTAGGTGCCTTGTTTCTTCCTCCATGTAAGGAAATCTTCCTAAGTCAATTTATTTAAGTCTTTCATTTTGCATGAAAAGGTCATGAATTCACTTGTCACGTTCCTTTGTAGCCATGGTAAAGAGGAGGTTATTTTAAGACCTAGGGGAGGTAAGTAGTGTCTCAAATATATTAGCAAGAGGATCAAACCAAGTTTCTGAGTTTTCCTTTGACTTGTCAAAGATAACTTGGGGTTCCTTTCCTCAATAATGTTGATGTCTAATAGTTAATGGTAACTTTTAAAAGCTAATTTGACTCTTCTTTTTGTGACTAATTTGATACTTAATTGTTATCAACATGAAAGAGAGTGTAGAAAGCTAATAAGAAGCTTAAGACAACTTGATGTCCAAATTAGATGAGAAAAATGTTCACCCATCTAAAAGAAAAAGAGAGAGTAAAGGATAGAAAAGATAATTTTCCATAAAGTGTCCAAGTTGTGGGAAGATACCCTATGTACGATACTTCTGAACAAGCAAAGATACAAAGCCAAATCAAGCAAAGAGAGATGATAAGAAAAATATTAGACAAGTGAACAATTTTACTAATTGAGTGTGTATCCAAGGAATCTAATTAATATTTTCAGATAATATAAAACTACAACCCATTAGTTTTATCCTAGGAGATCAAAAAATTCAAGTGTAAGCTTCCCTAACCAACTAGGACAAAGTTTCGAGTCAATATTTTCAAAAACAATTGTCGAGTGATATACCACAATGGACCAAGTGACAGAGGGACAACTTGATGATACTTCCCCTAAAGCCATACAATAGATAAGGAGAGTATGATACACTATAATATGATAAGGATTCATTTTTCTAGAAGATGTGTGATATTTCACAAACTATCAGGTGATAGTATAAAGGGTTGTATGATACTTCCCAGAACTATCGGTGACATCTTAAAATCTCATATGCTATTTTACAAGATAACACATGATGGAGAAAACTCACAATGCAAAAGGACCCAAGGTTTTCTCAAAAACCTTAATTTAGTTCACTATTTTGAATGTGTTGGCAATGTTGACTATTTTGATAATGTTTAATCACAATTGCAGCAACATGTTGTTCAAAAAGAAAGTTTGATAAAAAA
This sequence comes from Cupressus sempervirens, assembly GCA_028749045.1. Lineage (NCBI taxonomy): Eukaryota > Viridiplantae > Streptophyta > Pinopsida > Cupressales > Cupressaceae > Cupressus > Cupressus sempervirens. The sequence continues at coordinate 689,080,016 of CM053786.1, read as the reverse complement.
AAAATGACACATAAAGTAGTCTTCAAGCAATCAAACAAGGGATAAAGTAATCTTGCATGATACAAGAACTTGTGAAGTCTCAAGAGGAAAGCTCTAAAACTACCATCATTTGCATGTTTAATATATTTCTATGCGTCTTAGCACAAAACACAGATACATCAAGAAAATTCTACCTAAAGAATATGACTTTTACTCAATATATTTATCCAAAAATAAATGCTCCCTCACTTCACATAAAGTAATTTCTCATAATAGATATTGGATTTATCATGGAGTTATAATAACACATCCAATGCGATACATGTGGCAATTCAAATCTTCAGGTGATCTAGATAATCCACTTGGGTCAATCCTACACAAAGATATTGAGATGCTAGAATAGGGTGGCCTCTAATCCTAGTTTCTTAGTATGGGTTCCATTCATAACACCCCCTCTTTCATGTGATACAAAACTAGGGCCTCAAAACCAAAATAGTACTTATATGTGATGGTCTCACAAGAAAGATCAAGGCCTCAAGGACTCCAAACACAAATAAGCATACCCACCTAGTGATTCCCACATGGTCAAAATCCCATGACTTTCCTCACTAGATGAATAAAGATATTATGTCCCTCAAATATTTTAGTCTTTGTCCAGGGCCTTATGATTATAGTGGGTTGGATTGACTAGGTTTTCATGTTCCCACTTGGGTCATTCTTGTGAGATTATGGCCTCAATGACGGGTCCTCTAAAGGCAAAATATCTCACTAAGAGGTGAACAAAAAATGAATCAACACAAGGAGGTCAAATTTTTTATTTTCCCTCAAAGAGGCAAAGAGAATACTCTCCAACTCAAAATACTTCTCTCAAAAACACCAAAAAAGAGTTAATTAAGGCCCCTAGAAAGTGACCTCTCCACTCACTTTCTTTATCTGCACCAATGGGTCTAGGTTTATGAGTATCTTAAAAATAAAAGAGAATACTTCCCTACCAAAGATATGAAACCTTACTCATGACTTATTAAGTGCCTAAAAAATAAAATGAAAGCTAAAGAACAAATACAATGTTTATTTGTATCTCCAAGGCAACCTACAAAACCACTTGTTAGTAGTCTTAGCACTACAAATCCTTTGGCAAGAGAATCCTACAAAACCAAAAATTAGAGCATAAAGTATGCAATTAAAACCTACAAAACCACTTGATTAGATTCTGCCAAAAACCAAAAAATCTAAAATGCAAGTTATATCAAAGCAAATTAAGATACTAGACTCAGAATATGAAAAATAACAAGTCTATATGATGGACTATAGTTTACTAGAATATCGTATGATATTCCTTTAGAAGTCAGGTGATATTTTAGGCCCAAGTGATAGAGGAATCAAACTAGTATGAGACTTCACATAAGTGTAGGTGACATTTCACATAACAACCAAGTGACATAATAGGAATTGGTAAATATCACATGCAACATAGAGAAGTATCATCCCCAACACAAAGAAACATCATATGATATTTCAGCAAACAGAATTTTTAAAAATGACAAACCTACAATAATAAAATCTAAAGATCCAAAGAAATGGAGAAAGAAACCTGTACCTAGCCTCACAATGGGTGCCAAAAATATATTCTCTAAAGTAGACACACTTCTATAAACCCTTCTATATAAGATATCCAAGGGAAATGGAGTCCTGAATGGTAGCTTATAGCTTCATGTTCATGATGTGCAAGAATATAAATAGTATGATGTTGTCTCTAAAATAAACCTTGAGATGTGGACACTTGCAAGGTGCACTATACAATGGAAGAATCAAGAAATAAGAGCAAGAATGCTAGTATCCAAGAATTTCAAATGATATGAAAATGCAAGCTAATATTGGATGAAAGTGAAAGATTAAGCTAATACAACATAAAAATAGCATGAAATTTTAAAATGAAGAGAGTGAGGAGAGAGATTTCTTTTCCAGATATTTGGACAGCAGGATATTAAGAGGTAAAATCAAGGGTTTAGGTTTATTCTCATTTTGAATTTGAGTTCAAGATTATCAAGAGGAAAATTTGAAGGCTATGTTTAAGAGGAAAAAAATGAGTGGAGGAGATTAATAGACAAAATAGATTCCACTCACCTTAGAAAGTGCATATTCATTGTGTAGACGAATTGCTTTTCCTTTATATTTTTATTTTAGAAATTCCTTTTCATGTGCACACATAGGATAAAAGGGACTGACTTTAATTAAAATGGTGTTGATCTCAAATTGGTTTTGACAAGTGAGTGTCAACACACTTAAGCCATTTACTTAGTTCATGCCAAACTAGTAATACATGTCAAGCACAACATGTAAATAATAGACTCTGCCAAGTTGCAATGAGTGTCGAGTCACTCATGTGCCAACTCACTCAGGTGCCAAACAGATAGACCATGCCGAGTGATTCAAGTGCCAAGTAAATAGCTGATGCCGAGAAGATCAGGTGTCGAGTCAGAAGCATAAATGCAATGCATGCTAAGTGTTAGTGACTTCATATGTTGAGTGACACAGTTTGGACATATTTGTTTGTAATGGCACAAACAACTATGTAAACCATTTTCAAGCTGACTTAAGGATAGATTTCGATCTTTTAGAGATAAGGACATATCTATATTTGAATTCCCTATGTAATTGCATGTAGCCAATCAAAAAATAGGAAGGTTTAAGTGGCAATATGGATGAATCTCAACCATAGTTTCATACCTAAACCTATGCCACCAGAGTCTTCTTAAGGAGGATGAAGCCCTAATTTTTTTAAAGAAAAATAGTGTAACAAGGGGTGAATGATCAAATTGGAGAAGCGAACAAGACAGTTTGCAGAAGCATTCAAGGTGACATAGTACTAAGAGTATATTGCAGAATCAGTTTGTGAAGAACAGAGGATAGAGAAGGATACGACATTGATATATTAGATCGTGAAGGATCAAATCATAGATTGTGCTAATTTGATTTGTTATCATGCAAGCAAGTGCCAATCACAAGATCTATGCTGAGACATTCTAACAGGTGATTTCAATTAAATCTCCTAGGTGGAGTAGTCCTAACAAACTATACTAAATCCTTTAACAGGGTGCCATTCCAAGTGAATGACCTAAAGTCCTTTAGCTAGGCACACTTCTAACAAGGTGTTGAAATCCTCTAACAAGGTGGGACTTAACAGTCTCTATAAGCCTTTAATAGAGTAGGCCATTCACAGGGCAGGTCATGATTAATGGTCAAACCATTGTAACCTTAATTGGCTACACTTTATTGATGTAGGAGTAAAGATTTGTGGGTGTCATTCTCACCCTAGTTTTACCTTCTCACTTAGAGGGTTTCTAGGTAATCATATTTGGTGTTATGTGTGTGTTTAATTACATGTTTTAGATACATTTTCTTTACCTGTTATTTTAGTTTATTTATTGAATGCATCTAATGAATGGTGAATTTTTTATGGGTTGAAGGTTAAACTCCTGATTCACACCCCCCCCAAGAAGTTTATCTTTCCTACTTGTAATTCCAACAATTGGTATCATAGCTAAGTCCTCTGAAAGAGAAGCTTTGCAACTTAGAGAAAAAGATCTTTTGAAATGGAAGTTTACAAGTTGGGAAAGATTATTGAGAATCTAGGAATTGAGATACAACTCATTCTACATCAACTTGATGAAGTCAAAGAAGAATTAAGGAAATCCTTAAAGAGAAGGAAAGAAATTGCCATTGTAGAGAATAACACACAATACAAAGAAATTGACACTACCAAGCTATTTCCCAATAGTGACTCCAATGAATATGTTGTAGCAATCGTAGATCTAATGGAAAAGAATAGAATACAATTTGAGAAAATCAAAAATCTCAAGCAATGATGTTATGTGAGGTAACTGAAAAAAAGAAGAAAGCCTTGGAAGACAAAGCCATGATTGAAGAAGATAAAAGAATTCTGGCCAACAAATTAGAAGAGAAGTCAATAGAGCTAACCAAGATCTCCAACATGCAATTGCATACTCTAAGTCAAATGATGAATGCTCATCATGAACTGAATGTCAAATACATTGAGAAAACTACACGAAAGCCGTAGAATGAACAACTATAGAATGACCTTAAAAGAGAAAAAGAAATTGTTGAAAGCTTCACTAAGCCAAATGAAGCCATCAAATACTTTGAACAATTATTGAGATCCCCTAGATCCAACAATGATACATCAAGATTAGGCTACACAAGCACTAAAGAAGGAGAATCATCCAAATTTGTTGGAGAAATAAAAATCAAAGGTAAGAACTCCAAACCCACTTGTCATTTTTATGGTAAGAAAGGTCATACTACTAATGTATGCATGAGAAAGAATGAAAATCAGAATGTCAAGCCTAAGAACATGACTCACTGTCATAAGTGTAACAAATAAGGCCATCATGCACATGATGCAGAACAAGGGCTATGCATGCACCAAGCTTTAAAGGCTACTACTAGAATTGTCAAAAATATGGACATAGAGCCTTTGAATGCAGATCCAAATCCATGTGGTCATCAAACAAGTCAGTAAAGGCAAGAAGCCATAGAAAATTTAATAATTGGGATTACAACACAAGACAAAGCTATCATTATTTTTAAGTATATGGACATATCCCTGAAAACTACATTAGGACACACTTCAAAAACAACAACAAAAGATGGTTAAGTCAGACTACATGTTTCAGTTGTTTGAAGACTGGTCACATCAGTAAACATTGCCCAATTAGGTCAAAGGCACCTAGTTGTGAATTCAACAAAGGAAAAGGGAAGGAAAATGTTGAACACATTAGAGGTCAGATGAACAAGACATGGAAAAAGAGAGATGAATGTAGTACGTCAAATGGAGAAGGGATCGCTTCACCTAATAGGTCAAGTGATCACACCTCATCAAACTAAGTAAACAAGAGGTATGAGGGATTGATATTCAAGTGTTATATCATACATTAGTTCCAAAAGAAGATAGCACTAAAAAAACTACATTAGCATCAATAAAGATGCAAGATGTTGTGGAAAATTCAAGTTAAATCTTCATGTTGTTGTTGAACATGAAATGTTTCCTGTGTATGCCAAGTGGAGTGCTAGCTGATGTTAGGTTGCCAAACTAGTCAGTTGATGTTGAGTCTATAATAGTTGTCGAGTGATGGTAATATCTATAGGTGTCAAGTGATTTTGAAAATGTGTTGATGCCGAGTTTATAGTTGTACAAGCACTAAGCATTAAATGCAAGGTTTTTGAAGGGTATTTGATCAATTTTTTCTCATTATTCACCATTTCAAATTTGAGCAAGAGCAAGAAGAGAAAAAAGGTGATTTAGAAACTCATTCAGGGCATTTTCAAAGATCTTAGTGGCGATTTCACACCAGTTCTTCATAGTTTTAAGGTATTTATCACAAGCCAAGTTACACAGTTTACATTAGCATAAACCCTAGTTTGACAAAATGGTGTCTAGCTCAAAGAATGTAAAAGGGAAAGAGGTTTTGAACATTCAACTAGTTAATAATGAAGTAAAACAACCAAATTTTAAAGTCATCCCTGACATAGCATATAAACAAGATCCCTCTAAGACACTTTCAATGATCCCGCCAAAAGTAATTATGGTTTAGGATGTAAGGAGATGTTATAATTGTAAAATTGGTAGCATTGGGGACTTAAAAATCAGATAAGTTTATATAGATTATGTGATAATGGTGTTCTAAAAGAAGAATATAAAATACTTGAGAGAAAGGGTTTGACCCATGCCCTATAATTTCCTAGTGTTTTCAAGATTGAATGGGTTAGAATTGTGTTAAGCCAAATACATGATGGATCCTTATGGATAGAAGGTGGACCAATAAAGATTACCAAACAAATAATCCATAGGGTTACTAGTTTCCCAACCTTAGATTAGCCCAAGAATATGTGAAGTGATTCCAAGGAAGTAATAGAGAAAAACAAAGGGGCAAAATGGAACAAAAGAGAAATGAAAATTGATACTATCACTGATCCTCTAATAGATTTTCTATTAGGGTAATCTCACAAAAATTCTACCAATCTAGTAGATTGAATAGTGTACCCTATATTGTAGTAGATGTTGGTTATAAAATTGTGAAGAAAGATCATACATATCATCTGGCAGAACTTCAGCTACAACAACTAATGGAGAACCTTGGAGCTATAAGTTTGGTGCAATACTTCTTTGTACATTTTTCTATGTACAAAATACTTTTCCCTCCTTTGGCACAGTAAACTAGAAAAAAAATAGATCAATAGCAGTCAAGATCAATGAATTTATTGAATAGATGGGTGAAAATTTTGAAACAATGATGACTAGCTATTTTGAAGATTTTAAGAAATTCATGAAAGAAAGAATGAGGATACCAGTTTCTTTGGTTGAGCAACATTACAATGATATATGATTTCTTGTTGATACTGACTATGCATATGTGCAAGCTTCCATACCAAGGGTTAGATGGTTAAGGCCACTTGGGTATGAGATTAATTTTGATGAAGCATCAACATCAATCACTGCACTCCTAGTAGAGGAAATTGACAAAACTGCTAAAATATTTAGGAACTATGATGTGAAAAGATCAAAGGTTGAAATGGAATTAAAAACTACCTCCACACTTAAGAAGATGGATAGGTTAGTTAAGAAGCTAAAGGCTAAATTTGGTGAAGGTGCAGATGAGGAAGAAGAGGAATAAGATGAAGAGGATAAAGAGGATGAGCAAGAACAAACACAAGGACCTCTTGCATTGACCCAAGGCATGGGAGAGGACAAGGAAGAAGAAGAAATAGAAGGTTTCAAGGAAGAAAAAGCCGAGGAAGCAGCCACACAAGCTGAGCCAAAGAAGAGAAAGGCTAAGGCATAGCCTATGCCAAAGGCAAAGAAAATTGCAAAACCTAGCCCAACCAAGGCAAGTCCACCTATCACCAAAGCTAGCACATGTGCCACAACACAAAAGGCAAAGGAGAAATCCAAACAAACAGAACAAGGTAGCTAAGTGCAAAAGAAGCAAAAAAGAAGATAAGTTGCACAGCCAGATTTAAATGAAGAAAGAACTAAATTAGATGACATAAGCCAATTTAAAGTGGTAAGTCACAAACCACTTTCTAAAATTGAAAAAATATGTGAAAATGTCAAAAATAATGCAGATTTGTCTAGCTTACAGAATATTGATTTTGAGAAACTTGAAAAAGAGGAAAAGAGTCTAGTAGAAGAGGCATTGTATGCTATGATGTCTAAATTCAAAAATACTCCTCTAGAATTTGATAACACTATACCAAAGGGTCTATATGACATTGTGGAACAAAAGTGGCATTATTGTTTAAATTTGGAAAAATAGATTAGAGAATCAACTTTAGCCTAGCTAATGCCAGAACTAACCAAAGGGAAGATTGCAAAAGAAAATAAGAAATATGGAGGAAGGTTTGCACCAAAATATAGAGCCTTCAGCATTCTTCAAATTAACATTGAAGATGTTGTGAAGAAGTCAACCCAAATGTGGAAATTGATGTATGGATTGACAATTGTGAAACAAGGAGAAGAGGACCCCTTTGAGGGCAAGAATGATGATAAAGAAGAAGATGACAAAGAAGATGATGATAAGGAAGAAGAAGAAAATAAAGTTGAGGAGACTAAGAAGAAAGATGATGACACAACAACAACTGAACAATAGCAAGTGGAAAAAAGTGTGTAAGACACACAAATGTCAAGTTCTAGTCCCCCTCAAGAAACAAGTGCAACTACAAAAACCATAATTTTCAAGGATGTCTCTGATGCATCAACTCAAAACATCAATCCATTGACTATAGATGATTTGAAGAAAATTCTAGACCAATCTACACTCCAAGCACAATTATAGTTATTTTGATTAGTATAGAAGAACTTCAAAAATAAATAACTAAGGTCACAAGGGATAAGGTGAATACACAAGAACCACCTTCTACCATCCCTTCAGTTACTCAAGTATAACCTTTAACTCAAACAAAGTAGACACATCTACCATGGTTGTTACATTTGTGAAAATAGATATAATTGAGCAGAGACATACTACAAAAGAAGAAAAAGGGACAACAATAGAGCAAACAGGACAAATAAATTCATTTGAACCTGAAACACAAGCACAAGATGCTAGTCATGACATTTTCATAGGTCAAAACAAGCCTGAAGAAGAAGAACAAACACCAAAGATAAAGGAGAAGCAAGCCATCTAAGCATTGGTAACTCTACTAACATCCAACACTTCTCCTACAAAAGTTGTTCAGAAGTCAAGCACATAAGCTATACCATTGTAGATCTCAGTGCCAGGCTCAAGCTCTTCCAAAGTTGAAAAGGTAATTCACTATGGAGATATCACTCTAGATGAAGAGATAATGATTCCTAAATATGACTATTACACAATGGCAATAGAGCAAATAGGCATTTTGCAAAAAGCCTTAGAGAGAAATAAGCATTAGGAAATGCTTAGGAGAGAACATAGGAAGAAGCAAGCTCTTCAAGACATTAAAGACATCATTTAAGATGCATTTAGCCTGCCAAATCCTGAAGAAACCAAGCCACTATTGGAACAATTGTCAAACATAGTGGAAAAGATAAACAATGAAGACCTAGATACTAATGCTAACATTCTTGAATGGTTTGAAAAGAAATTCCAAAGCAAGGTAAATGATAAGATATCTAGTGATATAGTGTTCACTCTAAGGATGTGAAGAAGGTACTTGAGAATATATTCTCACTGTACACCAAGTTGTGTGACCCCACACTCTTCACCCAAGAGACTAGACATCATATTCTAAGTCTAGAGAGGAGCTTAAACATATCAGCTACTCAACTACCTTAGAACCCAGCTCAGAGTGAGAAGCATTTTCATACATTGCTTAAATCACAAAGTCAATTACCTATGTTAACAATACAAATTCAATTAGTTATGTTAACAATAGAAGACGCTAACATAAGAGCCAAATTGACAAACATTTGGGCATCCCTCACCCCACACATGGAAATACTCCACAAAGAACTAGGTTATGCAGAAACTCTACTAAAGAAAGACCCCAATCTTTCTACTCTAGATGACCTAGTACACCTCGTAACTAAGCTAGCTATCCAACTCAAGTCATGGGATGTTGCATGTGTCAACTAGGATGTAGCTCTTAAAATAATAATGGAAGTCCATAAATCCTTTTTGGACAAATATACTATACATGTATAGCCCATTTAGTTCATAAGTGTCAAAAAGGGGGAGTAAGTAAGCAAGGGAGAAAGCAAGGGAGAGTAACTAAGTAAGGGGGACGATAAGTAAGCAAGGGGGGAGGATAAACTAAAAAGGAAGAATATCCACAGGGGGTAAACACAGCAAAGCAAAAAGGGAGAGTATGAACAAAGGGGAGCAGGAAAAAGAGCAGAAAACAAGAAAAGAGCAGAGATTTTGAAAGATTCATTTTTTGGGAAAAGCAAAGGCAACAAAAAATTACAATTATCACCTATGACAAAGTATTAGTATATTAGATGAAAGAGTATTAGATATAGTGCATTGAATTTAGTGAGGAGCACAGATTTTGGATACAAAATAGACACATTAACTCAGGGGGAGTTATCAATTTTGAGGTATATAAGTTATTGCAAAATTTTGAAAATTTTGAAGTTTTGTATATAAGTTGAGTCATGGATATGTTATACTCAAAGAAATTAAGATTGATTATGTATATTTAAGTGCTTTTGATACTCATGGAAAAGGGGGAGATTGTTGATCTCAGATTGGTTTTGACAAGTGAGTGTCAACACACTTAATCGATTTACTTAGTTCACGTTGAACTAGCAATACATGTCGAATACAACATGTAAATAATAGACTATGCCAAGTTACAATGAGTGCTGAGTCACTCAGGTGTTGAGTAGATAGACCACATTGAGTGATTCAAGTGCCAAGTAAATAGTTGATGTCAAGCAGATCAGGTGTCGAGTCAGAAACAGAAATGCAATGCATGCTAAGTGTCAGTGACTTCATATGTCGAGTGACACAATTTGGACATATTTGTTTGTAATAGCACAAACAACTATGTAAACCATTTTCAAGCTGACTTAAGGATAGATTTTGATCTTTTAGAGATAAGGACAAATCTATATTTGAATTTCCTATGTAATTACATGCAGCCAATCAAAAAATAGGAAGGTTTAAGTAGTAATATTGATGAATCTTAGTCGTAGATTCATACCTAACCCTAAGCCACCAGAGTCTTCTTAAGGAGGAAAAATCCCTAAATTTTTGTAAGGAAAATAGTGTAACAAGGGGTGAATGATCAAATTGGAGAAGCGAACAAGATAGTTTCTAGAAGCATTCAAGGTGACTTAGTAGTAAGAGTATATTATAGAATCTGTTTGTAAAGAACATAGGATAGAGAAGGATACAACATTGATATATCAGATCATGAAGGATCAAATCACAGATTGTGTAGAGTTGATTGTTATTAGGCAAGCAAGTGCCAATCACAAGATCTATGCTGAGACATTCTAACAGGTGATTTTAGTTAAATCTCCTAGGCAAAGTAGTCCTAACAGACTGTACTAAATCCTTTAACAAGGTGGCATTCCAAGTGAATGACCTAAAGTCCTTTAGCTAGGCACACTTCTAATAAGGTGTTTAAATCCTCTAACAAGGTGGAACTTAACAGTCTCTATAAGCCTTTAATAGGGTAGGCCTTTCACAGGGCAAACCATGATTAATGGTTAAACCATTGTAACCTTAATTGGCTACACTTTATTGTTGCAGGAGTAAAGATTTGTGGGTGTAATTCCCACCCCAATTTTACCTTCTCACTTAGAATGTTTCTGGGTAATCATATCTGGTGTTATGTGTGTGTTTGAATACATATTTTAGATGCATTTTCTTTACATGTTATTTCAGTTTATTTATTAAATGCATATAATGAATGGTGAAAGTTTTATGGGTTGAAGGTTAAACTCCTGATTCAACACCACCACCCCCCCCCTAGAAGTTTAACTTTCCTACTTGTAATTCCAACAAAGGGAGCATTTTCTTCTAGTTAAATAAAACTTAAGATAAGGTGGTTAAACTATGGGATACAATCAAATAAATAATTAAGTGATGATTTGATCAAGGATAAATGATTGAATAATCACACACAATTAATTAATTGCATAATGTGGTCTATCATGGAGATTTAAAATGTTGAAAAAGGGGCTTATAGTTTACTAGACCAATTTAGGGTGATTACAACAAGAAAATGTATGTAGACCTTAGATTGGTAATTTTAAGGTGTTGCATGGTATTCTTAGTCATGGTGTTAATGGTTGCACCTAGATCAATTAATTTTTTTTAAAACTAGGATTCCAATAATAATGAGTTTAACTACTAGACTATTAGGGTCATAGTTCTTGAACATGATAAATTTACCAAACATAATGTCTACTAGTATTCTAAGCATGTGGACTGTTTGAGGATCCATTTTTTCTTCTTCTAGGTTTCTTTAGACAAGCTTCATTAATAGATTTCCCACGGACAATGACATATTTTATAGCTTTAAAAAGGGAAATCTCAACACATATATGCTTGACCTCATCAAGGATATCAAATTTTTCTTCCTCTTTTTGGTTAGTTTTTTTAACTTCGAGCCTTTGTGGAAGTGGAGAAATTGGGTCTATTTTCCTAGGAACTTCAACTTCCTTAGTCAATTTTAATTGATCAATGATAATATGAGTACTTTTTCATTATGGATCTTTAAGTGGAATCTTATTTATAATAAGAGGATTTGGTCATGGAAGTATCATTTTATACCTCAAATAAATATTATTGATGTTTAAAGCATAGGTAGGTTGTTGGTTGGGATATGTTAAGTATATAAATTAATATTATTGCCACAATTTATTATTGGATTTGGTATAGGTTAAGTATGTATCTAAGTAGTTCAAACAAGGTTAGGATTAGTTGTAGGAGATGACATACATGCTTTATACTCTAGCTATTACAATGGTTGAAGATATCTAGTAACTTGATTCTACCTTTGTTGGTGTCCTCTCCACTATGGATTCCATTTCTAATTCCCTTGTGTTGATTTTCATGCCCCTTGGGGTGACTAACAACTTACTTGAGGTTGTTGTCAGTTTCCTTGGGGGTTTTGGTAATTTTTCCACTAAGGATGGGGATTATTCCAAGGTTGAAACTAATAATTGAAGAAGCTTTCTATTGATTATTATATGCATTTGAATAAGGACTAATACAAGTTATAGGATCCTATGGAATAACTTGTCTTGAAACCCATGGCTTCCTTTCTACAATTTAGAATACTTGGCTATTATCTCCTATTGGTTTGAACTCAATAGGTCATTTCATAGCTTCCAAGTTGGCCATCATCTTACATTTGCAATCTTTTCTTTTGTTGACAATGAGGGCAGTATCATCCTAGAATAACCTCCACCTCACCATGTTTCTTCTTTGCTTGCATGACATTCATTTGTGTTTCCATGTTGTTGATGATGTCTTTCTTAAGTCTAATATAAGATGATTTATTTGTGTTCTTGATATTCCTATTCCAGTTGATTTTCACATAGTAGGTTTACATCCTCTTCCTTTTTTGACATTGTCTCTAGAATACTTTGTTGGAATGATTCTAAGAGTGGGGGGTGAATCAACACTTTAAAAATTTAACCAAAATATATTCACCACACATCCATATGATAATCTAATATGTAAATTGAAATAACTATCCATGGATTTCATACACAACATAAAACTAATAACATTTGACACAAGATATTGGTCACCTAGAAACACTCCAAAGAGAAGGTAAAACTAGGGTGGGGATGACACCCACAAATCTTCACTACTGCAATTGTAGAGTGTACTAAAGTATGGTTACAATGAGTTTGATCATAAACTATGATCTATACTGTGAGGAATCTACCCTATCAAAGGCTACAAAGACTGTTAGGTCTCACCTTGTTAGAGGATTTTAACTTTCAATGAAGTAAGCACTCGATTAAGAGATTTATAAGAGCATGTTAGAACTCAAAACCTATTAAGGCTACTCTATTAGGAGTTTTACTCTATATCACCTGTTAAAATGATTCAGCACCATGATCCTTCGGTTAGCATCTTAGTGCTAGATGTCATATCTTCTCTTTTTTGATGAATCCTTGATCCTTCTGATCAAATATATCTCCTTTGTACTTTCTCTACTCTGTTATATTCTCTCTAATTGATTCTACAATTCATTCTTCTATCTCAACCTCCTTAGTCACCATGAATGTCCTTTCTGCACTCAGCATTCATTTGTCTCACTCCTTCACATTACTTCACACATGCATGTGCATGCACATGTGTGCACGTGCACATACACACACACACACACACACACACACACACACTTTTAGGGTTTGCCTCCTTAAGTGAACATAGGTGGACTAGGGTTAGGTTAGAATCAATGGATGTGGTTGATCCATATTACCACTTATTTCATCTTTTTTTCTGATTGGTTTCGTGTCATGCATAGGGATTCATAATATACATCCATTATTATCTTTTAGAATCATAAAACAATCATTAAGTCAGCCCAAAAATGGTTTACATAGAAATGTGTGCCATTACAAACAACTATGCCAAAAACTAATTACTTAGCACCTTAAGGCTCTGATGCTTGGCCATCACTATATCTTCAATGATGTAACTTTGCTTCTGAATGGCTTGACATACACTATTTACTCGACACCTGAATCACTCAACATGTATAGACTTGTTTGGCGCTTGAGTGACTCGGCACATACTATTTTCTCAGAACATACTAGTGCTCGGCACTAACTAAGTATATTTCTCAGCATGCACTATCTGACAATTTATGCTTGGCTTACTCTTTGTACTCATCTCACACTATAATTTTGCAAGAGTATGACTTAAGTATTTTGTCACTGCTTGTTGAAACCGAAATGAGATAAACAATCTCCCCCTTTGACATGATTGGAAAAAACACTTGGTCATGCATATACAACCTCAATATGAGCATAAATCAAACAATATATAATCTTTACTTGGCTCACATACAAAATTTCAAAAAAACTTCAAAATTTTGCAAAATGGATGACTAATAATCATACCTCATAACTCCATTAGTCCCCCTGAGTAAATTTTTCCTTTTTGTTTCTACTTCTGCTTCTGATACTCCCCCTCAATAGATATCTCATGAACTTCATATCACCTTCAAATTTTCAAAGCTTGATTCCCCTTTTCTATCCCAAAAACTTCACTATCCCCCTTTTTTGACACTTATGTCATTGGGTGGTACACTAATAGTGTGTTTATCCAAAAAAAATTATGGATCTCCATTATAATTTTCAATGTTGCATCCCAGTTGTTGCTAGCTACCTCTAGAGTTTGGTACTAAATATATAGCTGGACAAAAAGGTCAACTAAGCCATCATGAGTAGAAAGATGAGAATCTTTCTTCATCAAAGTCTCAGCATAGGCTAGTTCCTTATGCAACACTTCCATGTGTGGGGTTAACATGGATTGGATATTGATAAAGGTAGCTCTTATATTTGCATCTTGTATTTTTAACTCAGCTAGCTTACCTTGAGTTGAGAATAGCCTCTAGAAATGGGATTGACTTTGACCAGGAGATAACTTCAAAGTAGTACCTGTTAGTAGTAGATCTCCCTACAGGTGTTCAATAGCTCTTTGTACTACCTGTGTGAATAGATTTATATCACATAGCTTGTTGTAAAGAAATAATATGCTCTCCAATACCTTCTTTACACTCTCTACTTGGGTTGCTAGATCAACCTATCTAAGTGCAATAACACTAGATATCTTTTCAAGTACTTTAGAATGAAATTTTCTCTTGGACCATTTTGAAAGTTTTACACTTGAATCTAGATCTTCATCTCTAATCTTTTCAACAATGTTTAGAAGTTGCTCAATGATGGGTTTCTCTTCATTAGGCTCTCGAATACTTAAAGCATCAAGAAATATGTCTTTGATGTCATGTAGCACTTGCTTCTACTTATGCTCTCTTCTTAGCAACTCTTGTTGCTTCTTTCTTTGTAGAGCTTCCTATAGAATGCTCATCTGCTCTATGGCAATTGTGTTAGGATCAAACTTTGGTAGTTCAATCACCTCATCTAAGCTTACATCTCTAAAAAATGTATCATCTTTTCTCCTTGATGTTTTTGCACTTGGCCTTGATATTTGCAAAGGTGTAGCATCTGTAATTAACCTCTAAAGAGCTTGAATACTAGAAGGAGTAACAAAAAATGGTAGGGTAAACAGAGTCTGTATGGCTATTTGTTCCTCTAGAGTAGTAGTCACCTTCAACTCTTCAATCTTATTTTCTTTATTCACCTCTTCCTATTGTGCTTCACCTTGAACTTGTGAAATAGGTGTAGGACTAGCTTCCTGACCCATGTGAACTTCAGTTCCATCTTTTTCAAAAATTAATGTGGCTTGCATTCTTGAAATGTTTGGCACCAATGGGTTAACATTTTGTGTCACTGCCTCTTTCATCTAAAACACCACTATAGACATGACAACTTGTGTTTCAGTTGTAACACTTGTCTATTCAATGATTGCACTTTGATCTTTTTTTCTTTCGCATCTATATATTGAGAGGGTACATTGGATGTGTCTTTTGATTGCTCCTCTACTAATGCAACTTTTACATTCTCAATCTCATCAACTCTCACCAATATGGGGTTAAAACATAGTAAAGTTGCATTGATAGAGTCCTTCATTATCTTCTTTAAGTCTTATTCAATTAAAGGATTGATGTTTAGAGCTAAATTATTAGGAATATCCTTTATTTCTACTAGTTCATGTTGAATCACTTGGTCTACATGTGGAGGATTGGCACTTGACACTTGTACATCTAGTAATTTTGATCATCTTGTTGCTCCTCATCAGCTATGGCCTCTTCTTTTGTTGTCTCCCTAGTGCCTCCCACATTACCTTCTTTGACTGGTACCTCTTTTGTAGTCTCCATTGCCTCTTGTTCACCTTTCTCAATAATTGCCTTAGTGGATAACTCATAATTAGTTTTCAAAATTAATGTACTCTTGGTTACCACATCTTCTATGTTCTTCTTCAAAATATGGAATGCCCTCTATTTTGCATTAAATTTACCTTTATGCAATTTTATAGCCTTGTTAATCATTTCCTTGTCCAATTCAAGCATCACTTGGGCTAGTGTTGTTTCCCTGATTTGTCTTTCAGTTTGTAAGCTGAATTTTTATTTCTGCTCAACTCGATCATATAGAATCTTGGGTATTAAGATGGAAATTTCAAGAGGAGTTTCTTTGAATGCATCAATCATCTCATATATGGCTTCCTCAACTTTATTCTGATCAACTTTCCCTAACTTATCAAATTCAATATGTGTAAAACTAGATAAATTTGCATTTAATTATATATTTTCATACAAATTGTCTAAGTTAGAAGAGGGATTGTGGCTTACCACCTTGGATTGGCTCAGGTCATCTGACTCTGTTTTCTCCTCATCTGACTCAACTCCTGGAGTATACTTCCTCCTTAACCTCTTGTATGTCTTCTTTGCAGGTTGGCTCAGCTCTGTTGTGGCAATAGTTCATTTTCCCTTAGGCTTTTTAGCTTCTTTGATTATTTTGTTGGTTGCCCTTGTACTAGACCTAGTAGTAGGTACTGCTAGCTTCTATTGTGAAATTTTCACAACCTTCTTAGGTTTCTTCACTTTTGGCTCCTTTTCCTTCCTCTTCTTCTTAGCTAGTTGAGGTGCTTCCTCGACTTCTTCTTCCTTGACACCTTTTGCATCTACTCCTTGATCCTCTCCTTGGCCCTAAGTTAGTGCCAATGGGGCTTAGACTTGTTCTTCCTCTTCGTCATCTTCATCTTTATCTTCTTCTCCTTCTCCCCCTTTTCCAAATCTCTCCTTTAACTTCTTATCACTAAAGTTGTTTGCAAGTTTACAATGATCCTAGACTTGTCTTCCTCATAATTCCAAAATGAGATGGCACTTTTATCAATGTCTTCTACTAGTAAAGATGTAATAGTTGCAAATGCCTCATCTACCTTGATCTCATATGGAAAGGGCTTTAGCCATCTGATCCTAGGTATGGTTGCCTACACATATGTGTAATCTGCATTCTCTACAAAGAAAACATCATTGCAATGTTGTTCCACTAGTGACACAGGAATCCTTATCCTTTGCTTCATGGATTTCTTAAAATCCTCAAAATAGCTGGTCATTACTAACTCAGAGTTGTCTCCAAGTTGCTCTATAAGGTCTATGATCTAAAGTGTGATTGGCCTAATAATCTTCCACACCACTTTGCCAAATGCAAGAAAAGTGTTATGCACATAAAATAATATGTAGACCAATAGAGAACCAAAATTGCATGATGTACTCTTTGTTTTCCTGATGGTCTCCAAGTTTTCAAATAGTTGTTGAAGTTGTAACTCGGCAAGGTCATAGGTGTGATCTCTCTTCACTATTTTGTATCCCAAATCAACAACCATATAGGATACATTGTTCAGTTAGCTAGGCTGAAAGAACTTGTGAACAATCACTCTCATTAAAAAGGCAATTAGGGGTTCTAAAATAGAATCAATAGACATCCCTCTCTTGTGCCACATGACACCTGTGTTTTTCTCAATCATCTCCTTTGTATCACTCTGCATGATCTTAGGTCTATCTAGGGTAGGCCAGCCAAATACTCGATTGATGATCCTTTTGGTGATCTTAATTGTAACACCCTGCCAAGGGATCCAAAAGAAATAACCTAAAGTTTTACTAAGTTTGCCAACATATTTTTTTTAAAACAAGAAAGATTAATCATACACAACAAACACATAGTAGCAGAAGCAATAACATACAATCACCTATAAGCATACATAATAGGTTACATTCCTTAAGGATATCAAGATGTTGAATCACATTTAAATTTAATTAATACTAAGTCCATCAAATACCACATCCATATGAAAGAATAATTTTTTAAAAGTCCAATGTCTATTTAAATAATATACATTTGTTCCAAATGCCTCTTGGCAAATGAAATTCAGCATGCTCAATCATCCACTATACATGTCACAGGGTATGAAAGGCTAAAAGAATATACATTTATAAAAAAAAATAGAATTACATAATCCTCCTCAAATCCATGATATAAGTACAATAAAATAAATGAAAGCATCCACAATAAAAGATATAACCATCCATCATAATGATACATAGATAGAATGAAAAGAAATGCAGACAAGGAAGCTCCAACCATGGTGACTACAGACAAATCTCAATGGTCAGAGTAAAAAGCACTACCACCCGACCGCGTGGAACCTAAATGGCCCACTCCCACCACACTGAGGAGATAGTCTCAAGTCCCAAACATGATATCAAACCAAATATCAAAAGTACTCTCTAAGTCTAGGAAATCCTAAAAGTATTCTAACTCAAGAGTTCCAAGATAAATTGACATCTATTCCCAGAAGCACATAAGACACGTAGGAAACCTACTATGTAAGCGGCCAAGTGTCATTGCACAAATCACACTAAAGTTACCATGGCAGTCTCTTAGGACCCTGACCCCCTAGTGATCCCTATGCGGCACTAGTATCCTCTCGTACTGACAAGGCATACTAACGATACATAGTCGCAACCAAGCATTCTCTCTACTCCCATCCTAGTCTATACTAACACTCAAGGTGTGGGCAAAAAAATACAAAGACTCTTATTAGGTTCATTTTACTCTCATTTAGTGTAGTGTTTTCACTTATTAAACAACTTACAATGGGTTACCCTAGCAGCCACTTAGGGCCCCGACCTCCATTGCAAGCCACTTCCCAACATTACACATAGATTACCTACCCTAAGCTCATGAAATCACAAATCAAAGAATCATAATAAAATTACCTTATTCCTACACAAGTGACTGGAAAGCGTCAAAAGATAAATCACAATACACATCAGTTCTCAACAAGCAATCGAAAAGTATCCCAATAATACTGATCAAAGACTCAAAATGGTTAAGTCAAATATCTCACAACATAAATCTCGCTATCCCATAATGATAATGACAAACAGTAATCAACAATATAATGACACTCATCATAGAGCATACCAACACATTACCATGGTTAAGTAAAAATAATTAGATCGAGTCAGCATACTTTCACACTCACAAAACTCCCAAGCCTCTGGTAGATGTCATAGAATTGATCAACACTCTAGTCAATCCATACCCAAAACACAGACAACGTACAGATAACAAGGATGTAAGTTTCATGTTTTGGTTTGTTTTGAAAACACATCATTGAGTTAAATGTAAGGTTTAACTATTAGTTTTAATGCAAGTTTGTGAGTACCCACGATTTGCAGTTTAACCCTTACAATTTACCCCATTCTTATATTCAAATAAAACGTACAATTACCCCTATTTTGATTTTTAAGTCAATTACAAAATAATAAGTTAGGAGTAATTATTTATATTATTAAAATAATATCTATTGATTATCAAATAAGATAATTTACCATTTTATTTAAATCAGTATTATTAAAATGATAATTTGATAAAATTAACACTCCATTATAACCAACATCATTAATTAAATTAAATTAATAATTATATTTAAAAATAACTATTTAATATCATTGATTTACTACAAATTAAAACTTTAATTAAAAATATTTAATAAGTTATAACATTTTAATATTAAATAAATTATTTTAAAATAATATTAATAAATAAAAATTTATTTTAAATTACATTTTAAAATTTAACATAATTTATAACTTTATTAAAATAAAATTATAAATAATTTTTTTTTTTAAAACAATTTAAAACTTTTAACAACGTTTAATAAGGCTCGCTGACCTATCGCTCATGCGGCCGTAGCAAAGTACTGTTGTGTTAGTAGCAGTACCTGTTGTCGCTGCAGCAGTGTCTGCTGTGAGTACTGGCAGAGGATAGAAGGAAGGGGGGGTGTGGGGTTTCCCCACCCCTCCCCAACATTATATATATATATATATATATATATATATATATATATATATATATATATATATATATATATATATATATATTTTTTTTTTTTTTTAATTAATTTTTTTTGTTTATAAAAAGAATAAAACAATTCAATTCCCCTCTTTCAAATTAATAAAATGTAATGATTATAAATTATTGTGTGTGTGTGTGTGTGTGTGTGTGTGTGTGTGTGTGTGTGTGTGTGTGTATTAAAGAATTTCTTATCACAATTCTGATAGGAAACTTATGGCAAACCATTTGAATTTTCCAACTAAAAATTCTGTATATTTTAAACCTCTCGGATTAAATACAAATTTCTTTTACTTATGGAATGAGGTTTCAAATTGATTTATTTTTCTTTCAATCCTAATAATATACAGAAGATACTAGTATGCATTCAGTAATATTCAATATTGAAATATTCAAGAGTTCATCATAGAGAAATTCAGATTTACAATCCACAGTCACGAAGAAGACAGGAAAGAAAAGAGCGTAATAAACTATGTGAATAATCACAAGCATCTACCTGGACTCTAATGCTAATCGCTACACCCAAGAAGATTGTAGAGAAATTCCTCCTCTCAAGCCTTCTCTTTTTCTGAAATTCTTTCCCCTTCCAAAATTTGCGGTCCTCAAAAAATGAACTCCCAAATTGCAATATGGAGTTCTCTCCTAAAATCAGGGCACTAATTGTGCATTCACCCGAGAGAACTCTCTGCTCACCAAACTTCAACTCTTTATTAACTTTTCTTTATCTTTCCTTTTTCTTTTTCATGCACATTTATTGAATTATTAAATTACTTTATTTAATTTTTACTTGACTTCTCTTTTGATTAATTTATTAAATTTAATCTCATGCACACATCATGCAATCATAAAACTTTTAATAAATTAATTTCTTTTTCCACTTCTTAATTTATTTTCGAACATATAATTCATAAAATATTTATTAACTTAAATAATAATATTATTTAGCATTTATTTAAAGATGAACTCTAAATATATTATTATTAAATTAAATAAATATCATCATGTTCTAAAATTATTCTTATAACTTTTATCTTCAAATTTATTTCTTTTTATTTAATAAATTTCCTAATTAATTAAATATTAAAAATATCATAATAATAATCCATTAAATTAAATCATTAATTTAATCTTTGTAATTAGATTTAATTAATAGGAAATTCACCAAAGACTCATAAAAACAAAATACGAAAACCCACCATAGAAAAACACATACAAGATCAAACTAAAGGGTTATAATCACGAATTAATGTCATTCGACACATTCAGAAGGTAGTCAACTCAGATACTTGTCCTAACTTTCTAGGACAAATGGCTTAAAGGTTTAGGATTTGGACTTAAGAATGTATCTCCCCTCTCTTACCATTAAGATAATGTGATAGGGTACGCTCATCCTGGCAATTCAAGAAAGTCAATTCCTGATACCTACAACCTACATAAAATCCACGCATGTACAAACACAATATTCTAAGCTAAACACATGATGGCAAGAAGTGGTGCATCATGTAAATCTCGACTAGCAGGTGACTATGACTCCCTTCCTTAACCACATCAGAAATGCCATACATAAAGAAAACATACACACACACCATACACATTTAATATGGGGTAAGTATTCATAAGAAAACACATATGATAATCCATCTAACTAAACATCATCAATAATTGAAAAACATTGTAATCATCATCATGCATACATGAAGTATAGAGTACCAAGTAATCTCATCATATATTAACTGAATTTGAAACAATATCTGATAATCTCAAAATAGTGCTACTAATCATCAAACATAAAACTGGCCTGAAAGAGTTCGACAATGATAGAAAAAATTTAAACTAGGGGTAGGCACTACATTAATTGGTCCATTCTCCAACCATATATAGTCATCATGTATTCAACTAAGAAAAATTTTTATCCATTCAGTCTTGAATACATTCAAGAAATCTAGGGCATGGTTAACCCTTTCTTCTCTACAATTTTGTTTTCTTCCCTCAAGACTCCATTCTCACAAAGTTTATTATATATTTCTCTTATCTCCATATCTCCTATACTTCCAACTTTACATGTAAAACAACACCCAACATCTTGAATCATAAGAACTTTTGGTGATATCATCGATACCTTTGTATGCAATTTCAAGTATTTCTTGGAAAGGTGGTTTGACACATCATTACTAATTAATTTGACAATAAAAACTTCCTTTCCTTCCTTCCTAACACTTGCAAAAGAGCTAGCTACCATCTTGACTACTTAGGGTTTAATAAAATTCAAACAATGTAACTCGACACTAGTTAAATACCTTTAAATCTGATGAATTATGTCGAGTTGCAATCAAATCTAGTTCATAAATGCTAGAATCTCCTATTGCAATTTTCCTTCATACTCTCTTCAGTTGCTGGTGAATGCAAATGAAATGAAACATGACTATATAACCCTTGGAATTTGGCAATAAATGCTTAGTGCTTACACAACTTTAAGCTCGGTTATCATACGATTTTCAACTCCCTTAGCTTACACATGATTTCCACTATGCTTGGCTAACATAGCGAGCTCAATCAATACTAACACAACTCCTTCACTTGTTAACAATTATGAAACTTTCCATGCTCGGCAACAACATAGAAAACAAAAAAACTAAAGATTTTCTCGAGGTTCTAATCATTCCATTGCATCTTAATTCATGCATATATAATATTTGTAGATCTTAGATTCTTGGAACTGATGCATAATATAACCTTTAAAATATTAGTCCCACACATACTATTTGATTACCTAGTTGGGGGTGATGTGATCACCTGATCCATTGGATGAAGTGAACTCATCTTGACTTGATGTTTTGCAATATTCTCTCTTCTTCCATGTCTTGTTCATCTGAACCTTTACCTTTTCAACATGAATCTTCTCTTTACCCTTGTTGGATAAATTGCTTAGTGTCGGTGACCTTGTTGGACAATTTTGGCTAACATAACCAGTCTTCAAACAACTAAAGCATGTAGTCTTACTCAACCATCTACTATAATTACTCTTGAAATGTGTTCTTATACATTTCTTAGGAACATGTCCATACTCTTGACAATAGTGACAACTGTACCTTGTGCTATAATCCCAATTGTAAGATTTTCCATTATGGTCTACCTGTAAATGCTTGTTTGATGATCATTTAGGCTTGGATTTGCACTCATATGCTTTGTGTCCATACTTCTGAAAATTATAGAAGTATCCTTCAAATATTTGAGTGTTCATGGTCTTGGTCTTGCATTCATGTGCCTAATGTCCTTGTTGTTGCACTTGTAATAGTTTCCTCTATATTTCTGCTTAGGGCTTTGGTTGACAATTTTACTCGTACAAATATTAGTTATATGACCTAGCTTTCCACAATTGTAACAAGCAGGTTTGTTGTTCTTACCTTTGTTGCTCCTTTGTTCACCACTTCTAGATGATTCTCCTTCTTCAGTAGTAGTGTAACCCAATCAAGTACTATCATTGATAGGTCTTGGTGATTCGATTAATTTTTCAAAATACTTATGGCTTCACTTGGCTTGTTAAGCTTTTCTCTTTGAACTCTCAATTCATTCTGCAGTAGGTCATTATGTGACTTCAAGGTTGTTATCTCAATATCCTTTCCATTCAATTCATGATTAACAATCATCAATTGATTCATTTTATCCAATTGCATGTTTACAAGCTTTTGTATATTTGATGTCTTCTCTTCAAGTTTGTTAAACAATACCCTTTTGTCTTCTTCAATCATGACTTTATCATCCTTGACTTTCTTTTTCTTTTCAGTCATATCACATAGCAATATTGATTGTATTTTTTGAGATTACTGACTTCTTCATTTAGGGCTCCATTCTTTTCCATCAGATATGTAATTTCTACATCAAACTCTTTAGAGTTTTCTTCTGCATATAATCATGTAGTGTCAATCTCTTTGTATTGTGTTTCATTCCATTGCATGGAAAATTATTTTCTTTTCTTCAATGACTACTACAACACATCTCTTTCTTCATTCAACTGATGTAGGACAAGTTCTATTTCAATCTTTTGATTGTCAATGTTCTTTTCCAATAAGTAGACTTCCATTTTCAAGATCTTTCCTCTCAAGCTATCAAGCTTTCTTTGAAGAGGGACAACACTTTGATACCAATTGTTGGAATTACTTAATGGAAAAGTGAATTCTAAGAGGGGGAGGGGGAGGGGTGAGTTAGCACTTCAAAACTTTAACCAAAATATATTCACCACACATCCATCTCATTATCTAATATGTAAACTAAAATAACTATCGATGCATTTCATACATAACCTAAAGAAAATAACATTTGACACAAGATATTGGTTACCAAAAACCCTCTAGAGAAAAGGTAAAACTGGGGTGGGGATGACACCCACAAATCTTCACTATTGCAAATGTAAGGTGTACCCAATTATGGTTACAATGAGTTTGATCATAAACTATGATCTATCCTATGAGGGATATGCCTTGTCAAAGGCTACAAAGACTATTAGGTCTAGCCTTGTTAGAGGATTTTAACTCACAGTGAAGTAAGCACTCGGTTAAGAGATTTACAAGAGCCTATTAGAGCTCGAATCTTGTTAAGGCTACTCTTTTAGGAGATTTACTCTATATCACCTATTAAAATGATTCAACACCATGACCCTTCAATTAGAACCTTACTGCTAGATGTTAGATCTTCTCTTTCCTGATGAATCCTTGATCCTTCTGATTAGATATATCTCCTCTATACTTTCTCTACTCTGTTATGTTCTCTCTAATTGATCATGCAATTCATTCTTATGTCTCAACCACCATAGTCACTATGAATGCCCTTTCTGCACTTAACATCTATCGCTCTCACTCCTTCACAGTACTTCGCACACACACTCTTTTAGGGTTTTCCTCCTTAAGTAAACATAGATGAACTAGGGTTAGGTCAGAATCAACAGTTGTGGTTGATCCATATTGCCACTTATTTCTTCCCTTTTTTTTATTGGTTGCATGTCATGCATAAGGATTCACAATATACATCGATCCTTATCTTCTAGAATTGTAAAAAAAATTGTTAGGTTGGCTCGAAAATGGTTTACATAGAAGTTTGTGACATGACAAACAACTATGACAAAAACTGTTTACTCAACACCTGAAGGCTCTGATGCTCAACCATCACTATATCTTCAATGTTATAAATTGACTTCTGCTCGACACATACTATCTGCTCAACACATATTAGTTCTCATCACTAACTATATTTCTCGGCATGCACTCTCTAACAACTTATGCTCAACTTACTCTTTGCACTTAGCTAGCACTATAATTTTGATAGAGTATGACTTAAGTGTTTTGTCACTGCTTTGTCAAAACCAAAATGAGATCAACATAGTTGAGACATATATTCTTTATGTCATCTCATGTTGATTGATTTATATATCCTCTTGCCATCAAGTTCAAAGATTTAGTACAACTTTTATTTACTCCTTTAAGAAAGACCAATTTTAAAGACTCTTCATTGATCTTATGTTGAGTGTTATTCTACAGGATAAATAGGAATTGTGATATATAGTCCTCTAAACTCTAATCCTCTTTTTGGGAATTTTTGATGATGTCATCCTCTCTCATATAATTTTGTCTATAATACTCCTTATAGTTACCAAATAATGCAATACTCATCTCATCTGATTTATGCATAACATCACTTCTGAAGCCCATACACCATATCATTGTCAACTCTTTAAGAGTAGTGGGGATAATTTAAGCCTATGAGCATCAATAGTGTAATTATAGCCTCTAAAAAGTATGTAAAACCCAAAAATAAGGTATTAGGGTCCTCAATTGCTAATCCATAACACTTATGAAGGGATGAAGAAGGAATGTTTTTTAGGTTGTGAGTATCATTCTGATTAGTGATGGGGAAATGAAAAGTAGGAGGAGGCCTAGTCATTCTTGCTTGGCTCCCTTATTGATTCCTTTGTTTCTTTCTTGATTGATAGACAATTAAAGAAATATTATCATCATCCTGATTTGGGACAACTAGATTTGTAGGTGGAGGAGGATGTACAAAATGGGGTAATATGTTAGCAAAGGGATTTGGATCAAGTTGTAGATTTTGGTCAGCTATTTATTCTTCTGATGAAGATGAGGAGGGAGGTAAATTTTGAGTGGCATCAAAATATGGGTTATTTATTTATTCTTCTTCTTCTTGGGAAAAAAACACCTCCTAAGTGATTTTGATGGGTAGGATCATTAGGGATATGTTTGTCTAAGATATTGTTCTACTTCCTCTATGTATGTAGATGGATAGACTAGTCTATTTTATTTTGAAGGTAACTTTGAAAACTCTTTGAACCAAGGAAAAGTAACAAAAGAATGAAATAAACCAATTTATAACTAATGATTGCAATAGGTTCTTAGCTTGACACCATCCCCAACAATAGTGTAAAAAATGCTCGACTTCCAAATTGGACTAATAACTAGGTTATAACACTCAACTCAAGGATTGGACATCGTATCTAAGTAGTTATCTTTCTCATGGTGAAGGCTTATTTAATTGTCAACCTAGGGTCATGAAATTGAAATGGGTCAACATAGTATCTTCTCTAAGTCTCCACTAAGGCCATTCTAACTCTAAAGCTCTAAGAAAGAAATGCTAAAAAATAATACTACTCCAAGGATTTGGGAAAGAAATAATCAAGGGTAAATGAACTTAAAAAAATTGTATAATGAAATGATAAAAAAAACTCATAAAACTAGTTGTAACAAAGTTCAAGCATGACAATCATGAAATACTCTATCTACTTTGGTTGGAAAAATAGTCACAAGAAATGACTTCTAATGGTTTTAGGAATAGAGAAAATCTAGAATTGCAACTAATGCTAAAGGAACTACTACTAAAATTGACTAGAGATTACTCATCAAGTATCCCCCCTTGAGTGATTAAGTCCATAACTCAATTATACATTATCGTTATTTAAAACTTCATCACTTTATTCATATTGTATATATTTTTTGATTATATTCATGATGAAAAACTAGACTTAGATAAAATTGGGAAATATTATTACAACAAACATGTGCAACTCTTCTCTCGCTAGCTTCAAATAAGGTGTTTCCTAATGAATTCAATAATACAATCTTGAACATTTAGGCAATGTGCATTTTTATTCATAACAATGAGAGGTCAGCCTTTGATTATAATTTTCATACTTCATAATATTAATATTTAGTAAATAAACAATAGTAAGAATTAGCCATTTTTCATAAACACGTAACATGAAAATGAATACCACAAAATAAGATCAATACCAAGATAATTGAAAATATGACAATGATAAATGCAAGACAATTTTCTCACATGTATACCATCTTAAATTGTACACACTTCAATTTATGAGCATTTAGCTCCTCTTTATTGTGTTTTCATTGCACATTTTCACTTGCAGTACACACTTCCTATTTCTTTCTCTCTCTCCTAAGTGAAATTGGGATAGGACTTATCACATCTTTCTTAATGTCCATTTTTCTTGTCCATGGAATGAGGTAGGATCTAATATATATGTGTCTTCTCTTTTTAGACCCCATTTCCCAAATCTAATCTTAATTTATCAATCCCCAGTGCACATTGCACCCAGACCTATGCAATCTTAAAATCCTAGGTTACAAACTAGAGACATTAACCTCTTGGGGAATAAGTTAGTCTAGGTCGACATGTTCCCTGGTGGTCAAGAAGTTTTGGTCCTAGTCTTATTTCAAATTTCAATCAATTTCTGCTCACTATAGCTAGCTTTCGTGGGGGTAATTAAAAAAATTCACTATAAATATATATTAGATACCTCATTTTCATGTGATGGAAGTAATATTCAAGCACACACAAGAACCCCAATTTGACATAGAGCAATTGCAAGGTGGAAACTAGGGCCAAGTCTAATTCTTTAATTTCAAAGTGAGTTCTTCATCAACATTTCTTCAATTCAAGCATTCAATCACTACATGACACCATGGAGGTGCAATGAGATCATGAATATGGTTAGAGTACTTTAGCCTTGGGTGTTTTGTATGCTTTCCATGTTATGTTCAAATTTGATCTTTGTCTCTTCGTATTTTGTACACATTTACATTTTCAATCACATTTACATGCTAGGCTTTCACTCATAGAGTAGATTCTTAGCATTTACTAGCCTCTTTTACAATCTAGATCTACAATCTAGGATTCATGAGAACTACACACACATACAACATTCTTTCTAAAAACTATTCATGGAGGTGAAAATCACCAAAATGGGGGAATGACTAAAGAAAATCCCTTTATAGTCACCTAGACACACAAATTTTGTAATAGACTTGCAAATTATCCACTAGGCAGCCAAAAACATAGATATTACTTCTCAAGACCTTTCTGAAGAAGTTAGTAAGTTAAGTTGACTTTGCTATAATTTTCCAGGAACATAGTGACTTCATTATAAAGTGTTCGAACACATTACCACCAGATCAAAGTCTTCCTGAAGTGCTGATAAAATAAATATTTTTTGGGTTTTTTTTGTTGCGATCACATATCTGCAATTGAAACTTCAACCATAGTCTCAGATCTATGATTTTTGGAGCAAAAATGAACAGTCTCTTGTACATTTTGAGGTAAGTACTTTATCATTTATTTCACCTTTTAGAGTAGACCTATTTCCATATCTTAATTGGGTTAGTTTTCATGCTTTAGTACCTATACCTATCTTATAATTTTCACTTCATCAATTAGTTTAATTTTGCATTTACATTGGATATCTTTAATCAAACCACATTGTGTGAAAGAGGCCTTGCTAGTGTACTTATTTGATGTAAATTGGGTTTAGTAATGGCATCCTTTTATCATACTTGGGTTTTGCTAATCTAAACTAGGTATTATTTAGAGTTATGCTTGGAAGCCCCCCTTACATTATATTGAATGGCTTAGGGAGAAAGTGTTAAACTTGTCATATCTAGTTTTTATTGTTGGACCCATTGATTCCATTTCCTCCTTGAACAACAAGGAAAATATGATTTGCAAACAAAAAATATTGAACAAACTCCAAATGAGTTAAAAATAAATAGGGATTTGCATAAACAAATCACACATATTTGGATGTCAATAATAATCAAAAGTATACCCAAACAAGGGTTAGAAATTAGACATGAGTCTCACATCATAAACCTTCACACAAGAAACATCTCTAGCAAGACGATGTGGTAGTATAAGGCATCCTGACACTACACATCAAGAACAATCATCCAATATCCTAAAGCCCACTACCAATCATTTGGCTGTTGCACAACAATTGGAACAAGTGCCAACATTATTTGTGGTGGAGAAATATAAATATGATCCTAATACTAGGTTTTCTTGACTTGTAAACTTTCCTATACTAAGATGCATCCAAACATGTTCTATGCGAGAAGTGAAAATACACTATCACAATGACAGGAATGTAATGAAGAGATATATTATTTTTAGCTACAAGGGATAAAATTAATTTATGTCATGCTATTGCTAGTCACATGGTTCATACTACATATGCTACCTCCATACTATTAAAAAAAATTATATATGTTAAAAATTCAATGGTACGTTATTCAATTGGATAAGTGTACCCAAGCACAAAATAAAATATATTAGGGTTATTGTAATTATATCCTTAACACACAATTTGTAGACCTACAATTTCCATACCCTCAATTGAATACCGCTCCAGACAAGGGTTATTATAATCAAATCCTTAACACATAATTTGCAGACCTACAAGAGTTTTGATAATAGAAAGTCAACCACAAAAGATACACTTTACAAAATACATTTTATTTCAAAATAAATAGATCTTTCTGACAAACCCAAAATCAAAATATAGCTTTAAGAAACTATTCTTTGCATAAAACACAAGTTGGGGTTGACTAATTGAAAACAATTATATTTAAATGTTATTTACCTAATAAAATAACTTGGGTTTACAAAATTGTAGAAACTTATTAACAAAAGCAAGAACCCAAATTGGGTTTGTTGAAAAACAATCTTAAAAACCTTTTAGTTTCAAAGAAACAAAAAGAAACCATTACAAGAAGCAACACAACATTAGTAGTATTTCAAAACCCTTGTTACAACATTCATTTTCAACTTTTATTGTTTACATCACACCAAATCACGAGTAACCCAAAACCCTCATTATAGAAGCATTTTATCAAAATTCCATGTACAAAACTTACAAAATGGGCCCATTGTATTTGATTGTGATAGATGAGCAGAGGAGTACACATCCCTTTCAAGCATTAAAGTGTTTATGAACATTGTAGAATGTGTTCATAAACATAAAAACCCAATAAAAATTCCATGGAGAAACAACAACTGTAGATTATAAAAAATTAAGAAAGAAAACCATAAACCCAAATTTTATAGTCACTTCTTGTTAATGAGAAGCCTTAGTGAGGAAACTGTAATGCCCCGCCAAGGGATCCAAAGAATTAACCTAAAGTTTCACTTAAGTCTAGTAACATTTTTTATTTTTATTTTTTTCTTAAAACATGAAAGTAAAACCCATTTATAACATAGTAGTGAAAGCAATAACAACATCCAACTAAAAGTAAACATAAACATACATACATAACAGGTTACATTCTTAAGGATCCCTTAACGTTGAATCACATCTAACATAACTAATTATGTTTCCATCTAATACTATATCCACATAAATTAATAATGAAAAGTCCAATGTTCATTAATTACATTTTCGAATGCTCAATCATCCACTGTACATGCCACAGGGTATGAAAGGTTTAAAAGAATATACATTTGTGTAAATAAAGTACATCATCCTACTAAATTCTAGTCCATGATGCAATAACATAAATGAAACCACATGTCATACATGATACATCATCATCATAAAGATATAACATCCATCTTAAAAGATAACCATTTATCACAATGTAATTAACTAAGTGCACGATTCCTCCCAACCGTAAATAACATCATTAGACCATCGTGGGTCCTAGCCATCCCTCTGTGCGTAACATGCCAAATCACTAAAGAGATCATCGGTATTAACACAATAGAAATGTCACTCCTAAAAACATACTACATCATATGCAAAAAGTAATCTAACATGCAAAGTAAAGCATAAGATAAGTAAACAACATCATCTATATGCTAATCATCAATGTAAGGATACGTGTCCACCATCATAAAGAATGCATCAGCCACAGTGTCTCAAACAGATCTCAAATGATAAGAGTGATAAGCACTACCACCCCGCTGCGTGGAACCTAAATGGTCCACTCCCACCGTGTTGAGGAGATAATCTCAAGTCCCAAATAGGTTATCAAATCACATAGTACAAATAATCTCTAAGTCCAGGAATCCTAAAAGTATACTAACTCAAAGGTTCCAATCACAAACCGACATCTAATCCCAGAGGCACACAAAGACATGTAGGAAACCTACTATGCAAGCGGGAAAGTGTCATCACATAGATCACGCTAGAGTTACCTTGGTAGTCTCCCAATAGACCCCGACCCCCTAGTGATCCCTATGCAACCACTAGTATCCTCTCATTCAGACGAGGTATACTACAGAATGCAAGGTTGCAACCAAGCATTCTCTCTACTCCCATCCTAGTCTGCACTAGCACTTGAGGCATGGGCAAGAACAAAACAATTATATTTTTAGGTTCATTTAACTCAGTATTAGGTGAGAATGTTTTCACTTATTAAGAAAACTTACAATGAGTTACCCTGGCAGCCTCTTAGGGCCCCAGCCCCCATTGCAAGCCACTTCCCGACACTACAAGTAGATAATATACCCTAAGCTCATGGAATCATAAATCTCAAAATACCAAAAGATAATCCATAATATAAACATCAAATCTCCATGAGTCAACTGAAAAGCATCCATAGATAATCATGACCACATCAGTTCTCTATTGGCAACTGAAGGTATCCTTGATAATCACAATAATCATTGGTTCTCAACAAGCAACCAAAGAGTATCTCAAAGTAATACGGATCGAAGACTCCAAAATGGTTGAGTCAAAACATGTCACATCATGACATCATCAAGATCAAATAACAATTTAATTCCATCAAATGACTAGAAAGTAACCCAAATATAATTGATCAATGACTCAAAATGGCTAAGTCAAGTGTCTCATACATATGAATCTCAGCTTCACAGAAGAAGACTGAAAAGCAATAACAATCAGTAAATACAAACATCTCATAGAGCATACCATCACATAACCATGGTTGGGTTTATAAAGATCAGAATCAAAAGACATCATCATGACATCACAATCATAACCCCTGAGCCTTTGGTAGATGTCCTATAACTGGTCAACAACTAGTCAACCCAAAACCCAACACAAATAGCATAGAGAAAACACAAATTGCAAGCACATATTTGGGTTTTGTTTAAAATTGCATAGTTGAATGAAATGTGGAGGTCTTAGTTTTCGTTTTCAAGTTTAGATATTGAATGGAGAAATATTTTGTACGTTTTTCCTAACCCATGTGTTGTTTTAAAGAATAAAAGTTTTCCCCTCTAGCTCTTAGAATTCAATATACGTTATACTTATTTTGATAATGAGTTATCATTTTGCAATAACTCAATTTACGATTTTGAGAAGGACTAAATATTTGTTAACTTAAATATTATAACTTTTAATTAACCTTAATTAGATTAAATTCTAATTAAGTAAATTGATTAATTTAAAACTACATTATTTATTTAAAATCTTAAAAATTAAAAATTTCATTAACATTTTACATACATACATACATACATACATACACATATATATATATATATACTAATAGTTAATATATAACAAATATATATATATATATATATATATATATATATATATATATATATATATATATATATATATATATATATATATATATATATATATATATATATATATATATATATATATATATATGCACACACACACACACACACACACACATATTTAACAATATTAATAATGTTATTATTATTAAAACATTTGCAAAATATAAAAATTGATACCAATATTGTCGCGAGTACAGTGCTTATGCAGGTATCCTGTGACCCATTATTATGTACTGACATCAAAGTCAGTTGAGAGCATGGTACGATTCGTATAACATGTACCCACGGTAGTAATAGTGGTCGCAGGCTTATATTTATAAATGTGCCGCGAGTTATAAAGAAAAGAAGGCCATGTGGCCCGCGGGTCACAGGTACCCTACGAACATGCGGGTACTCTGTGACTCGTGCAGGTACATCGTCGGCAGTTGGGGTACGGGGGTCCCTTCCCCAAAACGGTTTATATATATATATATATATATATCGCTTTTCCTCAAATGAAAATCATGATTCGATTTTTTTAATAATTTCGACTACGATTTTATATATATGCAAATTTGCATGATTCTAAAAGAGAACAAATACAAAGTTTTTAAGACAAAAAGGGCTTTTTAAATCTTAAGAATTTCCTTTTAAAATAATTGTTTTCCCAATTTTACCCATTAATCCTTCTAATAGGTTTTGACTATAAATCTTTAACCCTGGTCCATAGAATTCTCAGATCTATGCATGTGGGGTTTTCTCACATAAAGAATTTAAATATCCATGACAAGATTAAAACAATTGGAACATTCACACATAGAATCCTCAGAAAGCATTCAAAAGACACGAAGAAGACAAGAAGTGCGAGAACGGAAATAATATAGACCAAAATCACAAGTGTCTACCTGGACACTTATGCTAAATCCCTTCTCCTCAGAATTCGCAGAGCAAGCTCCTTCCTTCTCCAATGTTTTCGGGTCCTCCAAAAACGCTCTCTAAGCTTCTAGGAGTGACTGAATATAAAGAACTCCCAGGAAGGACCTCGAATGTCTCTAGAAACAACCAGAAGGTGTTGACAACTAAGCATGAGTCTTTTCCAACCTTTTAGATGAGTCATAAGGTTGTAGACACCATGTGCTTAATTTGTGTGCTAACCCCTGTGTTGTTGACATATGTACAATCAAGAGGTGCGTTTATTCCTAGGCAAGCTTATAACTTTTATTTTAATTCTTTTATTACTTTTATTATTATTAGTTATTTATCATTTTATTATTATTTTTCTTTATTATTATTATTAATTTTAATTTCTTTTATTTAATTCTTTTTTCTCAATTAATTCCCATTTAATTAATTATAATCAAAATATCTAAAGATCATGACATTATATTAATTCTTCCAAAATAATTAAATTATTAATTAAATCTTTTTATTTAAGACTTAATTAATAGAAAATTCACCATAGACCTCCAAGATAAAATATAAAAACCCATCATAGAACAATCCATACAAAATCAGTCTAAAGGGTTAAACATCGCGAATTATGTCATCCGACACATTCGGAAGGTAAAATATCCATATACTTGTCCTATCTCTCTAGGACAATTGGTTTAAGGATTTGGGATTTGGACTTGAGAATTTATCTCCCCTCTCTTACCATTGAGATAGTGCGATAGGGTACGCTCATCCTGGCAATTTAGGGAAGTCGATACCCGGTACCTGCAACCTGCATAAAAACCATGCATGTACATACAATATATATGCTAAACTAAATAGGCAATGACAGGAAGTGGTGCATCATGTAGATCCCGACTAGCAGGTGATTACGACTCCCTTCCTTGACCACATCAGAAACGCCATACATAAGAACAAATACGCACACCATACACACGCAAGTATGGGGTAAGTATCCATAATAAAACACATGTGATAACAAACCATCTAACTAATCATCATCAATAACTGAAAATAATGTAACAATCAACATGCATATATGAAATGTAGAGTCTAAGTAATCTCATCATATATCAATTGAATCCATAGCATAATATCTGATAGTATCAAAACAATGCTACTAACCATCAACATAAAACTCGTCTAACATAGTCCGACAATAATAACAACAATGTGTCCAGAAATATGTGAACGAGGGCATGCACTACAGAAACGATCCCCACTTGGATTGAACAACTTGCATTTGAAGCCTTCTTTGTAGTCCCTATGCTCACACTCCATAAATGTTGTCCCCTCACTTGTAAAGGAAGCCACGAATGTGAAGGAACAACTTGCTTATGTGAAGGAATGGTGAAAAAATGTGAAAGATTTGACTTTAATTGCAAATGAAACTAACAAATGTGAAAGGAACCCACTCATATACCTCCTTACAACCAAAAAACTAGATGAAACTACCATATGCGAAGGCAAGCAAAGAAATTACCTTCACAAAACCAAATGACAATGGTGGCGAAAATAACAAGTGATGGTTGTAAGGTGATCTTCCACTTACATTTTGTACCCAACTAGATAGAACTCTACATAAAAGGAAAGATAGAAAGGGATGAAAGATGACACAATCTACGAGGAGGCATGCCTAGTAAATGGTTTGTGCATCATTTAATGTCAGAGTGATGGAATTAAAGAGATGTGATGCCTAT
Organism: Cupressus sempervirens; assembly: GCA_028749045.1. NCBI lineage: Eukaryota > Viridiplantae > Streptophyta > Pinopsida > Cupressales > Cupressaceae > Cupressus > Cupressus sempervirens. The sequence continues at coordinate 689,044,532 of CM053786.1, read as the reverse complement.
TAAATGTTGTGAGACATTCGAGTGAAAGGTAGAATCATTAAAATAAGATAATACATACAAGTGGATTTGGTGGCCATATGGCTAGTGGACACGAAGTCACCCTCTCTAGCACTAACATAAAGCAAACTAGATCAATAAAGGACCTTCACACATTCCAATAATTTGAGGTTGCCACCTAAATAAAATAAATAAAAACTTAAAAAATACATTTGAAAGTCCACAAAATGACCCACGTGAATCCTAGAAGTTATGGTCCACACCTTTGACTCCCCTTTGTCTAGACAACAAAATAAACAGTATATCTTTCAAAGGGAACACTTCATTTTTTTTCGTATATGAGGTTTAGTTAGCCAATTCCCTCCTCCCCTGGCCCTTAAATCTTCCAGCCGACGATTTTAAAAAACTAAACAGATCATTAATTTCAAGCCGTATTCAACGACAGATTAAAATGGAAAAGTTCAAAGCAGCGAAGAATTCCTCGACCATGACCATCAAAAGCAATCAAAGTCGAAACAAATGATTAAATGACACGTTACAACGAGTGCTGACGTGGCAAAACTGGGCCTTAGAACATCTGAAGTGGATTCATGTCCAACGATAGGGCGCTTAGCAACTTAAAAGAGACTATGATGGAGTATGGAGCTTCGCGAGATAAAATTCCTATGTGTTTAGTAGGACTCGAATTCGAACCCATTTACGAATCTTGCAATGGCAATTGCATCACACCAGCTATGTGGCTTGTTTGCTTGTACGGATTTGGTTCTCTCTCACTCTAGAGCTTCAATCGGAATGCCACATTTGCCGCAGATACGAGTCAAAAGATGCAGGATAAGGAATACGAAGCGGCTGGGTGAGTGTAGGGCAAGCGTAGGAAGCACCACATCAATTGCCGCTTCAATTTATGCCAAAGATATGGAACGCACTGCTGCTAAAGAATCTCTATTTCTTGCTGTATGTGCCAATTTATTTAACCCAATTGGGTAATGATTTTTTGTTGATACTGTTTCCAGCTTTATAAATGTTGAAGATGGTTACTAGGTTTTATTCTCCGTTTGTCTCACAAGATTTTGCCTGCGTAATGGACTCTAGATTTTTAATCACGGTCAGCATCAGCTTATAGTTGCATTACAACAGAAAATGACAAGAAGATAGTGAGCCCGCATTGAAATAGTTATCTTTATCGGTTAATTAGGTAAAACCATACATCTTTTAGTCTAGTTTGTTTTCCGTTACATGGCAGTTAATTTACTCTTTACTGTCTATGCATAAGAATAATGCAATTCCATTCTGTCCTGTTTAACAATCTTGGTATCCGCTGGCTGCTCTGATGCTTCTACAAAAGAAGTGGGTTCTTATTTTACCGTTAGACAGATTTCATCAGTAGGCTAAGTTATTTTCTTGATTGGACTCAGCTCGTTGCTTTGACCACTCTCAGAGTTTTGTTGAAGTGTATTGCCTTTGACAGGTTTCAAATTTTCGGTGGATTTGTTTTGTACAACTTTTTTGAGAGCTAACTTGAACTATTTTTGTTCTTTGCTTGTTAGTTTCAATGATTAATTTAATATCTTTTTGGTGAAGATTCAGGTTGAATGCTTGGTGCTTCCTTTTTTTGAGCAGAAGATTCGTCACGGTCCAGTGCACGTAATAAGAATACTCAACTTCTTAATATGGTTTATCGGCTCTCTTCAATCATCAATGCGGCCACTATGTATGCAATTTTGCAATATGTAATAATCTGGAAAAAAAATGATGAATCCTTAGTTACCAATACGAGTTACTCATGGCTAGTAGTCTTAGCTATCAATCTTTTAGGACAGTTGCATTTCAATTACAAAAAAATCATGAAGGGACCAATCATCAATTTGGCCAATAAGTAGTCTCTAGCTATTGTGGGGCAACTTTGCATAATTATTGAAAATATCTTAAATTTTCCAGTAATCAAACTGAAATCCAACCAACATGATGTATATCATGTTGAGCCTAAAGGCAAATCTTAGTATTGTCTATTAGTGCAAAACACTCAGTCATTTTCTAGGTAGCATTGGTCGGTCAACACTGTGATTGAGCCACAATAGAGGCCAAATCATACAATGCATAAGTTTACAAGTTTAGTGTGTGCTGAGGCAGATATAGTTGCCGAGCACACTATAGTCGCCGAGCATTTCAGTTGTTGCCCAGTGCTATATAAGCCGAGTAGTTCTGAAGGGAAAATAGCTCAAGCCGAGCAAAGTTCATGCTGAGGGACAACATTAAGGAACAAGCATAGTCGAGCATCGGGAGTTATATGTGCCGAGTAATATAGTTTTTGTATTTGAGTTTGGAATGACACAAAATCATATGTAAAGTGTTTTTGCTGAGCTGGAATCGTGTTTCTATGTTCGAGGAGAGAATCAAGGAGGTAATTGTGCCTATGATTACGCATCATTAATTCCTATGTGCCATGATCAACCAACCAGAAAATAGGAAAAACTAAGTGGCAAAAAGGGATGAATCCTAATCATTGATCAAGATTTAGAAGCTTTGTGAGATGGTTATAATATAAGGGTTTCAAGCCAGAAATTGTTGTTGCGAGCAAGAGGAATTCATGCATGCGAAGTTGAAGGTGAATCGGTGGAGTTAAGTGTTGAGAATGAGTAAGGTGACCGAGTAGTGCAATGAGTTGGTATTGCTAATCAGTCACAAAGAGGTGATTATAATTTGGACAGAGAAGATCTGTTATCAGCATTCTAGTGGATATCAAAGGATCAAGGTACTGTTGCATTCTAACAAGTGTATCAGGTGAATCTCTTAACAGAATGGTCCTAACAGACCTATTGTAAATCTTTTAACAAAGTGCTCACTTTATTGTGATGTAAAAATTCTTTAATCAAGGTAGACTTAACAATTTTATTAGCTTTTAACGGAGCAGATCCTTCACAGGGTAGATTATCAGAAGTGATCAAAATTGTAGCCCTAATGGGCACATTTTATTGCTGCAGTAGTGAAGATTTTGTGGGTGTCATTCCCACTGCAGTTTTACCTTCACCTTGGAGGGTTTCTGCATTACCAAATCTTATGTTATGTGTTGATTACTGGTTTATGTGTTTCATTCATCCAAGTAGTTGTTAGATCTGAAATTACATGTTGATACATGATGATGCATGGTTAAGGTTAAGGTTGAGGTACATGGTGAATTAAATTTTGAATATGGTTTATGTTTGAAGTGGTAAAAGTTTTGAATATCCCGATTCATCTCCCCCTCTCAGCTTCTTACTTTACCATTAGATTTCCAACAATTGGTATCAGATTTGAGTTTTTTGAGGAAGAAGTTTAACCACTTGAGAGTCAAAGATCTTGGAGATGGAAGCCTACAAATTGGGAAAGGTGATTGAGAATCAAAAACTTGAATTGCAACTTGCATTTGAACAAATTAAGGCTACAAAGGAGAAATTGAAGAAATCTTTGAAAATATGGAAGGAGATGGCAATCCAACAAAGTGACACACAATACTAAGAAGAAAACATTGAGGACTTATGTGATGAAAGTAGATCCAGTGAAACTGATGTAGCACTAAAAGGTCATCTATTGGAGAAGAATAACATCCTTAATGAAGAAGTAAGATCATTGACAAGAGAACATGAAATACAATCAGTAAGACTATGTGAAGTCATTGAACAAACGAAAAAGGTTGAAGAAGACAAGGTAATGGCTGATGAAGACAAAAGACAAATGGGTACAAGTCTTGATGAGAGTATCAATGAAGTACAAAAGTTGACACACAATCAATTTGACATGGTCAATCAGCTACTAAGTGCCAATCATGAAATTGCAAGGAAGGTGGAATAGATTGCAAATCTAAGATCAGAGAATAGTCAATTGAAAAATGGGTTGAGAGCTGAAAAGGAAATTGTTGAAAGAATGAACAGATTAGGAGAGTTTATGAGACGACTTGATGAATAGCTAAGAGCACAAAGAAGACCTCATGATACTGCTGGATTAGGCTATATCGAGTTCATATCATCTACCAAGCAAGGAGAGTCATCAAAGCATGGAGGAAAAAGGAATGCAAAACCAAGGAACAAGAAGCTTACATGCTATCACCGTGGAAAATCGGGTCATACAACAAATGTTTGCAGGAGCAAAACCGGTAAGTCCAATTCCAAGCCTAAATTCAATGGATATTGTTTTAATTGCAATAAGCATGGACATCAAGCATATGAGTGTAGATTAAAGACACCAGCTACATCTAGATTTGAAGGTTATTACTACACATGTTAGAAGTATGCTCACAAGGCACAAGATCACCGATCTAATGCAAAACAAAGTTGGACACCGAAAGGTCAAGGCAATGCAAGTAGGCTAGGCGATTCTATAAATTGGGACTACATTACTTGGGTCAATTGTCAGTTATGTGGAAAGTATGGACACATTGCAACAAATTGTGCAAGGATACATCTCAAAGGAAGATTAGGAACTAGAAAAACTTTAGCCCAGTATGCTTTAATTGTCAAAAGGTCGGTTACCTAAGCAGAGATCATATGAACCAAGCACCAACATTTAATAATGAAGAGAACAATGGAAAAGCAAAGGTTAATGCTGAAGAAGTGTGAAGCTAGATGAATCAAGCTTGGAAGAAGAAATCTGAAGGAGGCAACAGTGTGAATGATGAAGTTGTGATCACCCAATCCAATGGATTAGGTGATTCCAACACCTCAAACTAAATAGTGAGGTATGTATGGAACTGTATTTCAAATGGCTAAATCATACATGAGTTTCTAATATTGAATGCACAAAAGTCCAAATGAGCATGTGATTAGATGCACTAGGACGGATTTGAGGTTTGAATCGAGTGAATATTTGGATGCCGAGTTGAAAAGGTAGTAATGGCCGAGTGTCAGTCAAAAGTGTTAAGAGACTGAGCATAATTGTTAATATTTACCAAGTCATAGCTTTGGCTAAGTTGAAGGAGTTTAGGAATGTTATTGTTGAGTGTTGCAGTATTGGTCGAGATAGCTATAATGCACCCACCAAAGGTACAAAGCATTAATGAGGCCCTAAAATTGAATTTTTGACCTATTTAGCAAAGTTTTTCAATCATTTTGGTCATATTGCATTCGAGTTTTCTAAGAGAAAATAGAGTCCGAGCGACTTATGACAAGTATTGTGTGTATTGTCAAAATTTGAAGTGAATTGTAAGCACTTGTGTTGTGGCCGAGTGAAGAAGAGTTTCGAGACAAAACCCTAGTTGAAGGAAATGACATCCAGTTCGATTGCAGCTGAGAAGAAGATTGAATCGAAGGTTAGTAGCATTCAATTGATTAGGAATGAAGTTGTTAAGTCGATGAAATTCACGACTTATCAAGAAATTGTGGCGAAAGGAGATACATTAGGTATCCTATCTTCAATCTCGTTGAGGGTAATCTTGATTCACAATGTGAGAACTTGTTACATGTGTAAAATTGGAGAGGTAGGAGATTTTGAATTAAGAAGTACTTATGAGAAGTTGTGCGTTGATGACAAACTTAAGGAAGAACACAAACACATCGCTAAGAAAGGGTTAACACATGCCCTAAAATTTTCAAGGGTTTTCAAAATTGAATGGATTAAAGTTGTATTGAGCCGAATTCAAGACATGAAGATATGGCTGGAAGGTGGACCCATTGAGATTACAAGGCAAATCATACATCAAGTAATTGGATACGTTGTCATGGATAAGGTTAAGACAATTGACTGTCAAATAAAGGATGTGATAGAAGAAAATACATTGATAGTATGCAGCAAGCGAGGGATGACGATTTCTACCATTACTGATCTCGAGATTGACTTTGTAGTGAGGGTCATTGCACACAATTTCTATCAATCAAGCCGATTGTCTAGTGTACCTGTGTTACAGTAGACATAGCATGGAAGATTGCAAAGAAAGACCACACCTATGATCTTGATGACGTCTAGCTAAGACAACTTGCCGAGAATCTCTAAAGTATAAGGAAGGCCAAAAATAGTATGTGTAAGTTTGGTTCCTTAATCGTTTGCATTTTCTTTTATGCATAGAATTCTTTTCCTACTATTGACATGTTACTTGGAATAAGAAGAAGCCAGTTACCCAGTAGATTAATGATTTCATTAAACAATTGGGATACAATATTGAGAAGGTCATGGATAGTTACTTTGAAGAGTTTAAGCAAAAGATGAAAAACAGGTCAAGGATCCTCAATCCTTGGTAGATAAGTATTATGATGATGTATGTTTCTTAGTAGATATTGACTGGACGTACATTCAGGCAGTGATACCTAGGATGGCATAGTTGAGACCATTGCCCTATGAAATTAATACTGATGAAGCTACAATTGCAATCACAACTTTGTTAGATGAGCCAATTGATCATTTTGTCAAGCCATTCGGCAGGTACGAGACAGCTAAGGTCAAAATTGCTGTGCAAATAAATGCACCCAAGATTGAGAAGAAATCAAAAGGTATGATAGAGAACTTGGAGAGGACATTTGGTGAAGGTGCCAAGAAAGATGCACCATTGCAAATGACTGAGGGTGAAGGTGAGAATATGTACATTGAAGAAGAGGAAGCAAAAGGAAAAGGTAAAGAGATAGTTGTTATTGAGCCTCAGGTGAGCAAGAGTGTCAAAAAGGTCACTAAGCTAGTCCTTACAACACCAAGAGTAACTAGACCAAGGAGAAGGGCATCTACTACTCTAGTGGCCGAGCCCAAGAAAGGAGTTGCAAAGATTACAAAGCCTACTCAAGGCAGGAAGTTGACAAAGGGGGAAGATATTGCAGAGGAAACTGAGTCGAGCAAACTTGCAAAGAAGCCTAGAAGAAAGGTTACAATGGCCAAGGATGATGATGAAGATGATGCAGAGAAGACCGATTCAGGTGACACCAACTAGTTCAAGATTGCAGTGCACAAGCCAACCCAAACCATAGATGAACATTGTGAAAATATTAGGGGGAGTGCTGGAATGACAAGTTTCAAATATATTAAGTATGATAATTTGGGCACTATAGATAAGGTAAAGATAGAAGATGCAGTTTTTGACATGATGACAACATTTAAGTACACACCTTTGGAGTTAGGAAATTTGATACCTAATGAGTTGTACAATAAGATTGATGAGCGATGGCAATATGCCTTGAAGACTAAAGGCCAGATAAGGGAAGATACACTTGCTAATGCGATGCCTGATTTGAGCAGAAAGCAAATTACAAATGCAATGAGTAAGTACAATAGTAAAATTGTTCCTAAGTGTAGAGCATTTAAGATCTTGAAACATAATATAGAACATGTAGTTAAAGATAACAAAATAATATGGACTTATGGTTGATGATGAGAAGAAGGATGAGGCAGAGAAAGCTGAGCTTGACCAAGTTGAATTGGATAATACAAAAGATATTAATGATGGTACTGTTCGGCAAGGTGGAGATCAAATAGAAACACTCACAATAGAAGATGAACTAGAGGCCAGTCCAGTCAAAGAGGTGCCAAATAAGGACAATGTAGTGACTGAACCTGAGAAGATGACTACGCTAACCAAGCCAGAGAGGAAGGAGGAAACTCGATAGTCTAAGTCAGCACATGAGACCTTGATGGATCCAAACCCTGTGATTGTACAAGTTAAAGATTATCCCAAGGTTGACACACAAGTGAGCTCACAACAGGTTGACTCAACACATGTCATTTCATCTATTCTTGTTATTTCATTAAGTCCAATTAATAGTCAAGATGTTGTACATGTGAGAGATGCCAGCCAACAGAGTATGCCAGTCAATGAAAGTGAGAATACCTGAGATCTAGAAAAGAAAGATGATGCCATTGAGGGCAATACAAATATTAATAATGAAGGTGAGAAGTTAGAAAAGAGCCGAAATGATCAAGCAAAACAGTCTGCTTTTGGTGAGAGATTACATGTCTCAGGACCTCAGATGGAGGGAGGAAAGGAGGTAGGACAACCGAGTTCCACTAGTGAACTCAAAACTGATGATAACAAGGAGAGGACAGAGGAACTAGCTCAACAAGAGCACACAACTGAGGAGAAGAAGATAGATGAAGAGCCTAAGAAGGTTGAGGAAAAAGAGAAGAGACACAAAAGTTGAGTTTGGAGATTAAAATACAAGAACATCAAAATGTGTCAAGCTCCAACACACAATACTCCAAGGGGAAGAGATTGAAAAAGAAGGTGAAGTTGTCACCTCAAACCATTAAAGGTAAATCTGTTACTCTAGATGATGATATTGTGATTCCAAATTGGGACACAAACAATTAAAATTATGATCAAATGATAATACTCAACAACTTGTTAGCAAGAAAGGCTAAGCAGGAGGAGATGAGAAAAGAGCATCAACAAAGGCAAGTATTATATGATATCAAAGATATATTTGTTGATAACCTATATGGAAAAGCCTCCATCATTGATCAGTTGGTAAAGATTGTTGAGCAAGTCAATAATCCTGACATTGATACTCACAAAAAATTCATGCAATGGTCAGAGAAGAAATTTGAGAATAAAGTATTGGAGAAAATGGCTACAAAAATTGCAATGAAAAAGGTGGAACTTTCCACTCTTGTTATAGATTTGGAGCAATTAGTTACTAGTGCTGACGCATTGTTTGGCAAAATATGCAATGTTCTTGGATTTACAAAGGAGATAAGGGAGAAAATGGAGAAAATAAATGCAGATCTAAAGAAGTGTGGATCGGATTTGAACATGGATCCTAGTTCCAGTTCTATTTATTTTTCAAAGATTAGATTTTTGCAAGGAAAACAATCAGAGTTGCTACATGAGGAATGCAACATAAGGAATGAGGTTACTACTATTCAAGCCTTATTAGTGCCTCATTTCGAAGTAATGTAGAGACATTTACAGATTGCGAAAGATCTCATGCAAAGTCCACAAATGTCTACAATAGATAACCTAGTGGATCTTGTAACTAGAATGGAGATTGAGAGGCAAACTCTTGATACAACCACGAAGAATTGGGACAATACAATGTCAATTGTTATGAAATAGCACCACCCATGTTTGAAAGAGTTTTGTATACTCCCTGGGCCACAATTGCATCTCACTACTCAGCATCAGTGACAAAACAAGGGGGAAATATTGTATGAATTTGTATGTCTATGAAAGGGGAGATGTATGCAGATTTTGACATACTATGTATATTATGTCTAAAGGAAAAGGAGTAATAAGGAGACAAAGCCAGAGCTGAAAACAAAAAACAAAAAGGTTTTTGAAAAAGATTTTGAAAACAAGTTACAACGTATGATGACCGAGCTACAAGTATGGAGTACACCCTAAGAGGGAGTTCAAATATTTTGAAATTTTGTTATGACAAATTTTGAGCATGATAAGTGTTTTTGCCACTAATGCCAAAGGGGGAAATTGTTGACTCTAAAGGCAATCTTAGTATTGTCTATTAGTGCAAAACACTTAGTCATTTTCTAGGCAGTGTTGGTTGGTCAACACTACAACCGAGTCATAATAGAGGCTGAGCGATACAATGTAGAAGATTACAAGTTTAGTGTGTGCTGAGACAGATATAGTTGCTGAGCACACTACAATCACCGAGCATTTAAATTGTTGTCGAGTGCTATATAAGCCGAGCAGTTCTGAAGGGAAAATAGTTCAAGTTGAGCGAAGTTCATGTCAAGGGACAGCATGAAGGAATAAGCATAGCCAAGCATTAGGAGGTATATGTGCCGAGTGATACATTTTTTGTATTTGAGTCTAGAATGACACAAAATCATATGTATACCATTTTTGCCGAGTTGGAATTGTGTTTCTATATTCGAGGAGAGAATCAAGGAGGTAATTACGCCTATGATTGTGCATCATTAATCCCTATGTCCTATGATCAAACGATCAAAAAATAGGAAAGACTAAGCGGTAAAAAGGGACGAGTCCTAAACATTGATCAAGATCTAGATGCTTCGTGAGATGGTTATAATAAAAGATTTTCAAGCGAGAAATTGTTGTTGCGAGCAAGAGGAATTCATGTATGTGAAGAAGGTGAATCAGTGGAGTTATCAGTGGAGTTAAGTGTTGAGAATGAGTAAGGCGACCAAGCAATGCAGTGAGGTGATATTGCTAATTAGTCACAGAGAGGTGATAATAATTTGGACAGAGAAGATTGGTTATCAGCATTCTAGTGCATATCGAAGGATCAAGCCGTTGTTACATTCTAACAAGTGTATCGATTGAATCTCTTAATAAAGTGGTCCTCATAGGTCTATTGTAGATCTCTTAACAGAGTGCTCACTTTATTGTGATGTAAAAATCCTTTAATCATTGGTAGGCTTAACAATTTTATTAGCTTTTAATAGAGCAAACCCTTCGTAGAGTAGATCATTAGAAGTAATCAAAATTGTAGCCCTAACATGCACACTTTATTGCTGCAGTAGTGAAGATTTTGTGGGTGCCATCCCCACCACAGTTTTACCTTCACCTTGGAGGGTTTCTGCTTTACCAAATCTTGTGTTATGTGTTGATTACTTGTTTACGTGTTTCATTCAAGCAAGTAGTTGTTAGATCTGATATTACATGTTGATACATGATGATGCATGGTTAAGGTTGAGGTACATGGTGAATTAAGTTTGAATATGGTTTATGTTTGAAGTGGTAAAAGTTTTGAAGATCCTGATTCATCCCCCCTCTCAACATCTTACTTTCCCATTAGATTTCCAGCATATCACTCATAGTAGACATAAGTATTCATTAGGTGCAAAAATCAGGAACATACACATCAACTATTCACCAATAATACTGGCAACAAACCACAACATCAAGTGTAAACATCAAATGTATTCAAAACATAGATGTAAAACAACAAATGACATGGTGTCACTAAGTCATTTGCAATATCTAGAGTGTAAGTGCTCCAATCATGACATCAATAAACTTTGGCAAAAAGATGACATGTTGTGAAATACATCAAGAGTGACATACAATCAACAAATCTGCACAAAGCATCTGAACTGTACACATCAATAATCTTCCAAAAGTCTTTGCTTGAATTTAGCATAGACAGAAGGTTCCCCTGACAAATGAGAGAGGATAATGCCTAGAAGGTCTCCCTGGTGGAGAGAGTAGAGAGCATATAATCTCCTCAGTGGAAACTATGCTAGATTAATGATTTAGATCATTATGTGAAAAGATGAACACATAGATGCAAAACCAAAAAAGGCCTTCTCGGTTTTCATCATAAATTATAATGAAGCTGTTCTTTTGGGTTTTCAACTGAACGGATAGTGTTCAAGCTTCTTTTTTTCGTTTTCCCCTTCAAACTGAAAGGTACAAAATGTGAGCCTTATTTGCTGCACCAAATCAATAAAAGGCAGCGTTGCAATCTCTATAACCACAAATAGCTGAACACATCAATAAGAACTATCATCATTAGCTGCATATCCAGTATACTTAATAAAAAAAAATCACATTGCTTAGCAAACATTTGATAGCTTGCATCCAAAAGAGCATTATTAGTGTCCAAATCAGAATAGGAAATCACTAGAATGGTATCAACAACAAGTCATGGATACAATACCACTCTCTCTGGGAATTAGATTTAACTCTGCAATCCTTTCAGCAGGTGATCGCATATCAAATATACCAAGGGCCATCTCAGGATTATCAATGTCAAGACTAGTAAATATAGTATCAGAAGGTCAACAAGACTAAGTTCATCACCATTAGAAGAACTAGGGTGGACAAGAACATCGTCATGATGAATAGACAATTTTTTATCATCTGTAGTAGACTGAACTCTCTTACAAGATTTTGGTCTACAAATGACACTTGGATCTCCATTTGGAATAATCTACCCTACCAAAATGCACAGACCTCATAGACTTCATAGGTGAGTTTTGCAGATAACAATGTTTGACAGAATAAGCAGGCTGACCACAGGATATACAATGGTTTAGATCAAAGTGATTGCTAGAGATATGGCCTTGATGTCCATAATGATACTGAGCTTGGGCATAATTGGACTTGCTAAACATTGCTTTCTGTTGCTATAATAACTCAGTTTTTCTGACTTCACAAGAATGACAAATAGGTGAACATACAAATTTGATGGGTTTAGTGGTAAGCTTTAAGTGTGGAAATAGAGATAAACATCAATAATAGAGCATAAACAAAACACAAAGGACTCAATATGTTTATCCTAGGAAAACTTTTCCACTCGAAGGGAAAAACCAGCCACACCAGCAAAAGATATCTTTTATTGATATAAAATGTTCATGTATAGGGCTTTCACTTGATTGATTTACAATATACTAATCAATCAAATAAATAGATTGCATAATGTTCTTCATCTTTTATACAAAGGTCTATTTGAGTTCCAAAAATAAGACCCTTCATATTTCCACATTTTCAACATTGCACATTTCCATACGCATGCCTCTTCGCATGACATATGACACATGCCCTTTTGCATAATATTAACTTAAATATAATCACGAATATATATTTCAGCTGAAGATGACTATTAGAAATGGAAAAAGAAATCTGTAAATAAGCAATACCAAGAAAGAATCTAAGTGAGTAAATGCATGAAAAGATATTACCATAAAATAGGAGATAGAAAGCTTCAAGATCCAACACCATGAGACAAGATATTTGGAAAGGGGAAAGCAAAGAAAACCCCTTGTGATATTATGAATGAGGCATGAAAAGCCTAAGAAGAAAGAGAGAGAGAGCAAGAGAGCAATTGCTCATACAATAATTGAGAAGAGGAAGGAAACCTCATTGTGAAATGAGAGAAGAGGGTCATCTCTTAAATAGAGATGTGAGAGAGGAGTTAGAATGTAACTCCCATGTCTATGAATGCCACCATTCAGAAGTGTGTGAGGCCAAGTGTGAGATTCCTCTTAAGGAAGAATAATCTAAAATTAGAAATTACAATAAATACTTGTCCTCACATATTCCACTAGATGACAAAATAAGATGTAGTGGAAAAAGGACAAAAAAAATATATATTAGGATACCTTGGCTTATAACCTAATATATTATAACAATAAATAAAGGAGGCCTAACCTTGGTTTATAAACACACCAAGGAAAGATTACAACTTCTAACACCCCCCTTTAATCTTTACTTGGGGTAATTACATCAAAGGGTATTAAACCCATATTTTTTACAAAAATCTGCAACTTAATCTTCAATATGAAGTAATTTGATTGTCTTCAAGCCATATGGTACATTTGCAGATCCAAGAGAAGTACATGAGTCATTTGAATTTGATCAAGTGGAAACATAGACACATCTTCATATGTGGAAAACCGAGAAGGTTCCTTGATGGATCACCTGAAAAAAAGAACAAAAACAAGACAACTATCCACAAGTAGAATTACATTGAATGGAGAAGTTAGTAAAAAAAATGAAGTTATAATAATTTAATCAATGAGGATAAATGAATGTGTTCACCAAAATGCAATGGAGTTAACATGATATCTAAAATAAGTCATAAGCTGAAAAATGATCATAATATGGGTCAAAATGACCAATCTTTATGCAATAAATCTCTCATGAAAGAAACATACTAATGCACAAATGACCACAAACAAGGCCAACTAATGAAACCTGCATCAACATTGCGTTAATCACATGGATATAGACAGTCCACTAATGAATCATCCCACTGCAAGCTAATGGGGGCGTCCCTCCATAACATGCATGACTCATGATCTAAGCAATAATGTATGTAGATCATTATCACATTAATATATGAAAATAACATAAAGGAGAGACATGCTGATCAAAGTAGAATTATCATGAGTTTTGTTAGGATAATCAAAAGAATGGATTATGAGGATATAACAACATATTGCCTTCAAATAAGAAATCCATCATGGACAAGCAACATCATTGCCTTGAGGAAAAAGATCAACATAGGTGAAAACAACTTCCTCAAATAGAGTAGTATTGGAGTGCTCCAAGATATGGCAGCCTCGTCACCTATATACTACAAATGAGCAAGGTGTAGGAAGTCATACCATGATTAAATCAAAACTGGGAGCATACACCAAAGAAATAAAGAGATTGAAATGGGAAATCCCCATAAAATATCATCCTCACATTGAGGAACAAAAATGGAACAACATGGAGAGAAACTCCATAGAAGTAAGTGCACACCAATTATAGGTTGGAGGGATACTCCACGGGCCAGATAAGGCAACTACGAGTCAGTTTAAAACTGTCGGGTCCATCATAGCTAACCTTGATAAATTGGCTCCCGATGCAACTTACAAAAAATATCATATAAATCATGTATATCAATGGTATAAAACCATAAAGTGCCAACATGTGCATGGAACGATGCTATAAAAGCATAAAACTGCAACCATGTGCAGATAGATCAATTAACTCAAATCATTAAATAATGAAGGCAATAGTGTAAGATACTCATATACCTGAATAATTGAGATAAATAAGAAGTATTTGGAAGAGCAATAAGCATAAGTTATCAGTTAAAATCTCCATGCAAGGTGAACACAAGTGAGACGATATAAAGGATGGGCCCACCATCAAAGACAAGAATCCTCAAAAAAGGATAAATGAGGATTTAAAAAAAAACTTAACTTTTTATGTTAAAAATAAAAATAAAACTTGGATTAGTTTTAATTTTTAATTCTAAGAAAACTTCTCAAAAAGATAAATTAAACAAAATACTAATGTTGAGTTTTTTTTAAAAAAAAGGCGTCGGTGGAAAAATCGGGCAGACTGAGCGCGGATTTAAAAAGGGACGCGCGGTCTGAGCGCAGTAGAGGCGGGAGCGGTTGGTCTGGCCGCGCAAGCGGCGGGTGACGCGTGGCCTGAACACAGGCAGCGGCGGGGGTGGTAGGTCTGGCCGTGCAGGCGGCAGGTGACGCGAGGTCAGAGTGCAGATAGCGGCAGGTGACGGGTGGTCTGTGCGCAGGCAGCGGCGGGAGCGGTGGGTCTGGCGGCGTAGGCGGCGGGTGACGGGTGGTCTTTGCGCAGGCAGCGGCGAGAGACGTGCAGGTAGAGCGCAGGTAGCGGCGAGTGACGCGCAGGCTGAGCGCAGGTGTCGCGCAGGTGGCGCGCGGGTGGCGCGTCCGCCCAACGCAAAAAACTTGATTTAAAAAGACTCTCGCGCTACGCGCATTTAAAACAATTTTCAATTAAGAGAGCATAAGTCCATCCATACGTACATGCAGAAATTCAGCAAGAGCATAAGTCCATCCAAAGACTTCACTATTCACACCCATTTTACAAAATTTCAGAATGATTTAGAAAAAGAGCAATTTCTTAAAGAGAGCTCCAAATGACTCAAACTGAAAAAAAAAAAAAATGAACAATTCCTTTGTTTTATAGAGGAACAAAGAAATGTTTTGATCTGCTATTAACAAGATTAAAAAAAAGATATCTAGATAGGAAAACCCTTTTGGTGGCAAGCCTGCCAAAGGGGTGAGATGAAAACTAATAAAAAATAAAAAGTAACCTGCACAAATTAGAGCAAACAGAAGTTAATCAAGTTTGGCGGTAAACCAACCAAACCCAAAAAAAATTCAATTTCTTCCATCTTAAAAGGATTAAAGAAGAAATTAGTGAAATCTCTCTCAAGAGTCTCTTTCGAATCGTACCTTCATGCAAATACTCAAAACAAAGATTAAATGGCTCTGATACCATGTTAGAAATGGAAAAAGAAATCTGTAAATAAGCAATACCAGGAAAGAATCTAAGTGAGTAAATGCATGAAAAGATATTACCATAAAATAGGAGATAGAAAGCTTCAAGATCCAACACCATGAGACAAGATATTTGGAAAGGGGAAAGCAAAGAAAACCCCTTGTGATATTATGAATGAGGCATGAAAAGCCTAAGAAGAAAGAGAGAGAGAGCAAGAGAGCAATTGCTCATACAATAATTGAGAAGAGGAAGAAAACCTCATTGTGAAATGAGAGAAGAGGGTCATCTCTTAAATAGAGATGAGAGAGAGGAGTTAGAATGTAACTCCCATGTCTATGAATGCCACCATTCATAAGTGTGTGAGGCCAAGTGTGAGATTCCTCTTAAGGAGGAATAATCTAAAATTAGAAATTACAATAAATATTTGTCCTCACATATTCCACTAGATGACAAAATAAGATGTAGTGGAAAAAGGACAAAAAAGAAATATATTAGGATACCTTGGCTTATATCCTAATATATTATAACAATAAATAAAGGAGGTCTAACCTTGGTTTATAAACACACCAAGGAAAGATTGCAACTTCTAACAATGACCATAACGGTCATAACAAACATAACAAAGATGAAGATCGTTATTTTAGCTACAAACTTCAACACTCCCTCTTAGCAAGAGATAGATCTTTTGTCAGGCATGTGCACATAGTTGCAACCAAGGATGATAAGTTCACATATGTTATCTTAGCATAACATGATCCACCATAGTTACTTCATATAAGTCACACACATGGCTTTCACCATGCTTGCTTGCATAGGGTAGAACAAAGATTTTTATCTCAAAACTTCTTCTAGAGAGATACATTTCCACCATGCCTACATGCAGAGGGTGGTCCATCGTGTAATGTCCCCGTTTTTGCCAACATTGGAGTTTCAAAGATTAGCCTATTATTGTTATCCTCGTAGGCTAATTATTGAGGATAGAGGGTCTTTTGAGGCAATGGCTTGGCTTAGGAGGGTCTTGTTTTCTCCACAATTCAGTAAGCTACAGGTTGGTCTTCGTTTGGCTCAGATTGGACTTCTTTTGGGCTTAGTTTTGTGTACTTGTTATTTGTGGTAAGTTGGGTGTTGATTGAGATGGACCCTTTCTAATTTTGGAAAGTGCATTTGGTCACATGGAGAAATAATAGGTATGACTCCTATTTCAAACAATATATTTAAATGGTATTTTGGGAGTTATTATATTTTTAGTGGCCAAATTATTATTAATTTATTAAACGACTTATTATAAAGTTATAATTTAACTTTATAATTTCACTTAAGTTGAGAGTTGAGTTATCATTGGAAAGAGCCATTTATTAATTAGTTAAGCCAAGTCAAGTGAAAGAATCTAATGGAAGCTTCTAATTAATGTTGTGTGGTGAAGCTTCTTGAGTGAAGTTACATTTTGGCAACAAAAAGGGCATATAGAGGTTATAAATACAAGCCCATTTGTTGAGGAAAGCACACTTGAATATTTATTTGCTTTGGTTGCCTTTGTGGCTTTTCTGAATTCTGATTTTGTATGCCCTTGCTGAAGTATAAGGGTTATTCTGAGAATCCTCTTGCAAATGTGCTGAAGTATACAGTTTTCCATTCTCCTACTGTTCAACCATGTTTAAGGAGAATTTGTTGTTGTGATTTATCTTTTGATTATCTCTTATGAGGGTTTCTGAGTTGTGAGTTTCCATCCATTGTTGATGTATAATGGATTGGATGTGAGATTGTGATATCTCCTTACTGTGTTCATTTGTGGCTGGGAGAAGCGTTTGTTAGCTAAGAATTTTGGGATTAATTCTGAAAAATTTGGGAGTAGCATTTATATATTACTGACCTGTGTATGCTGGTTAGAGCTGCTTGTACATTCTTGAAGGCTGCCATATTCTCCTATAGCAGCAACTAGTGTTATTTTTCATGCCTGCGTCAGGTCAGCAAACACCAATTAAGGCTTGCGTTTATCTTCAACCATGTTGCAATTGTATTGGGAGAACTTGCATTGCAAGTTGGGAGCCCATGTTGTGCTGAAGTGGGGCTGCGTTCAACACGTAGAGACAAGGTTATTACACATCGTATCTACTCGTAGAGGGTGGAACAAGGGCTTTCACCTCAGACTTCTCCTAGAGAAGAATGCATTTCCACCATGCCTACTCATAGAAGGTGGTCCATTGTACCTACTCGTAGAGGGTGGAACAAGGGCTTTCACCTCAAACTTCTTCAAGAGAAGAATGCATTAATTATTGAGATTTTCTCTTAATAGAGACTCTCTCAACAGGGACAACTTTAATTATCATAAAAGTTGGTTCAAAGTGTTTTACTATCACATTAGCTTACAAAGGGTTGGACATCTACCTCTGTCACGTAACCTCCCTGTGAAGCTAAATAGTCTCTCTCTAAACATGATCTTCCACTTTTAATGAAGATAACATGCTATCAATTTAGTATCAAGACTTTAAACAACGTTGCATAATCTCTGACAATTTCACTGCACCCTGCAACCAAGAAAGATTCATAACAACTCATAAGGTCCACTTATCATAGAGATCAATGTAAAGATATACTTTCTTTCCATTTATATAAAAATCATAGAATACTTATCTCTTTGAAGTGTGATCTCAACACACAATATGAACATAAACTTGAATAAGTGCAGATCATTAAACTTGCTGAATAGAATGTGTTACACAAATTAGCATAAAGGAAAATGAGCATCATCTACCAAAATAATTTGTTAGTATAATCATAGGCTTTTGTATAAAGTCAAGTCAGCATACACATCGTACAAAACATATGATATTGTGGTTAGAATCTCAAATTGAGCTCTTGTAGCAACAAGTTTGTGGCCTCTTCCACAATATTGTCTAAAGGGGTTACAACCTAAAATAGGGCCACGTATGCTTGTAGTAAAAAATCTAAACCGACTTCAATGACAAAATTCCTTGATAATCAATATTATGCCAAAAATACCATAAAAAAATCCTTTGAATATATATATATTTCTTTGGATATATGTCCCAATACATTAATTCAAATCATAGAATATAATTGCCACCGAAATCTGAGCAAAAAAAATTGGAGCTCTACGATCATATTCCCATTGAGCATCCACACACATCTGAGCTTTGCAACTTGTGGAAGCTATGCTCTTCCTTGATCTCCATATTACCCAAAAATAAGACTTATACATTGAAGTCGACAATAATCATATTGAGGAAAATTAAAATGTAGATCAAAAGAAGAAACTTGATACCCTTACGCTGGAGAGAAGAAATTTCTTAGGCATGCTCCAAAGCTAAATCCTCTTCCATCCTTCAAGAACAATCTCCAAGATCATGACTTCTGACGTCACAGCCACCTAAAAAATGAAGACACCATAAAAAGAATTCGTAAATAGCATCAAGTGTTCTGTTACCGTAAATTACTCCCTGAGCCAATAATGCCTGACCACATAGTCTTTGTTCGGATTGACAATCAAACTACCCTTAAGGTCTTAGATCGTCAAAAGATTTGATTTTGTCTGAATGATGTCTACTGCAGATCTATCAAGATAGGGGGAAGAGGCAAGATGCTATCATATTGAAAATCCATTGTGAAATACCAACAATGCTGCTACACTCCGCTTCACACTTCAAAAAAAACTTTCAAATACACAAGAGAGGGCAAACTGTTGGGTGGATATTTTGCAACCGATAGTTTTGGGTAAAATCTAGTCGCAAAATAGGATGCCAGCCACAGCGTGTGAGACAGAGTCTTTCCTACCTTAAAGGGAAGGTTCCCCCTTCTCAACATTCCTTGGATCAACTCAAGCTAAGCAAGAAGTTGAGAGATTTCGTAAAATGATGTTACCAATATTCTTTCCTCTTAACTTTCAGGAAAGAATCCACTTACTCGTGGAGCAAGTAATGGGCAATGTAAAATCTCTAACTGCACTTCTATCTTTTAGTTGGAAACGGTGATATTGATAAACCAACACTAACTCAAAGGCTAGTTGAAGGTACACCGATTTGGCTCTAAGTCCGGCCATAATTCTATATAAATAAGCTTTACTATTGGGGCACAAATACTTTCAAAAGTAAAGATATCCTAATTATTTTGTGAATCAAGAAAAAGATATAAGCTACAAACAAAGCTTCTAGTCTATATATCTCTACAACCACTCCCAGTCAAACCTTTGGATCCGGTTGCTTTTTAACTCTTTTTTAAACTCAATTATCAAGAATGCAAAACAACATGTGAATCAAAGACAACAAATGCAAATCACAGTCAAAGCTTCTAAATTGCACAAGTAACAATCTCACTCAATCAAATTTAAAGGGTGGAAAGGGATTTAAATAATCTCAAACCCTTGAATCATATCTCTTCCAAGACCTGTACAAACTCATGAACCATCCATGTAGGAAGCGCCTTTTTTGGGTATGATAGATGATGATGTAGATTCATTTTCCATTGTTTTCACACCTTCCATCCCAACTTCAGAAGTCAATATGTTGGCTCTTCCTATATCTTCAACAGCTCCTCCCATCTTAACAGCTGAGCAATGTGAACATTTGGGGAATGTGTTTGAGAATTTTCCAACTCTCATAGAAGGTCAAGTTGAGATTTCTCAACTTGATACATCCCTAACAGGTTTTGAGTTGTTCATGATAGAATCCTCTTATCATGCACCTATGAATTCAGCTGTGCAAACTGAATCTTTTTCGGTCACAATAGAGATACAATCAGGATTAATGCCAATGGTCTCCACTATACTTGCTTCTGCAGATGAAAATTTTAGTTTGCCTGCATGGTTAAGCAGGATCACAATGAAGAGAAGGAAGGTTGTCGTACCCCCAGATGATCTTCCTATTAAGAAAACTAAGTCCAGATCTTTGAAAGATAAGATTGTTTCAAGGATCTTTGTTGATTAAGAAAAAACCAAGTTCGTAGAGGTTGTTGAGCCATTGGTGGACAAGCCTGAAGAACTTACCCGTTTTGATTACAAGTTCACCAAGGTAGAGATCAGAAAACAGTCACAATTGAGTTGCTTCTAGGATGTTTAAGATGCACTTGCCAATGTATCAAAGAGCAATCATGAATTATGGGTTTACTGTTAGTCTTGCTCGTCTACATCTTTCTATGCATTCTCTGAGTGCGGTCAGATGATTGTCCTCCGCACTGAAAAGTGACCAATCGTCCAAAAATGCTTTGAAGTTTTCGACTGACATCTTGTCGAAGATGTGTTGAATAATTCTTTGAAACGTTGTTGGGGCGTTGCACAGATCGAATGACATTCTGTTGTACGTTTATACCCCATCTTTTGCTACGAAGGTTGTTTTGAGCCTATCTTCTTCTGCGATGGATATTTGGTTATATCCAGAAAATCCATCCATGAATGAATAGATTTCATGCCCTACAACTTCTTCCAAAATACTATCAGTGAACGGTATCGGGAACAGATCCTTAATTGTTACTGCATTCAAGCATCGAAAGTCTACACATATCCTTATTTGAGTGGTATCCTTTTTCAGAGATATCACAATTGGGGATACCCACTCACTCGTTTGTATCCTAAAAATAATGCCTACTTTAAGCATCCTGTTAATTTCATTTGTGACCCGTGCGGCATAGTTTTTGTTCATCCGATATGGTTGCTTTCGTGCGGTACTACTCCTATTAGTGGGATGCGGTGGACACACAATTCTAGTGGTACCCCTTTCAGGTCTTTGCATGTCCACACAAAAATATCCTTATACTCTATAAATATTTTAAACGTTGCTGCTTTCAAAACTGGGTTCCAAACCGCAAGATCAATGTTGAGACATTGTAACAGGTGATTTCAGTCAAAATCTCTTAACAGAGTAGTCCTAACAGGCTGTATGAAATCCTTTAACAAGGTGCTTACTTAGTTGTGAGTTAAAGTCCTTTAACTAGGCACACTTTTGCCAGGGTGTTGAAATTCTCTAACAAGGTGATTGACTTGAAGGGTGAGCCTAGGCCTTTATTCATCCCACTGGATCAATTTGGTGATAGGATCGAGGTTGAATGAATAGGGGATCACAAATATGTTTTTCGGATTAGCCTCATCCTATAAGGTCATCGTCTTCACCGTGGCTTCTTCATATTTAATAGGCTCATGGTCACTAAATGTATGTGTAGGTGTTTCATCTATCTACGCCTCTCCTTTCACTTTTCTATATTCTGTTGGAAATTCGTTCTTTTCTTCTCCCTTATTTCCTTTCCTCGACCCCTAACATGTGACAACTTGGAAAGAGCTCATAGTCCTCCATTTGCCAATGGAGTAGGCTGTTCACCAAATCCAAGTCATCATCGTTGGACCCTCCTAGTCTTAGGATTCATTCTTTGTTGGGTTCCATTCGTTTCTTCCCTTCGTCGTCTCCTTCTTCGCCTTCGGAATCTGACGATGCTGCCTCCTCTCCTTCCATCTGCGTATGTAGGTCAATTACGAATCTATGACCTCCTCTTTCCATGGATAGAATGTTCTTTTTCCAGTCGTGTTTTACTTTCGCCTGTATTGGCCAGCCCCTTCCGAGGATGGCATCGTACCCTTTCTTCTCAACGAAATGATCACGAAGTCCAATAAGAATGGTTGTGTCTCGATCGTTACAAGTTGTGCCAAAAGAGTCCTTGGGGGTTTGATCCCATGTTGATCGACAACGAGCAGTTGGAATGTAGGTGGCCATAGCGTAGGTTGCCCCAACTTCTTCCATTTTTCTTCTAGCAGTACATTTACTCCCGACCCTCCATCTACGATGGTGTCCATGACGATAGTTCCGAGAATACCCATCTCGACTACTACAAGGTGTCTTCCTGTGTTCAACGCAAGTAGCATTGGGTTTACCATAGTTATTCCGCTTCCCCCTTGTGTGTCTTTCCTTGGCTCTTGCATTGCCTTCGGGGATGGTGTCATGTTTGTGATTACAGTCCTTAATTGAGGCATTGCAAGAAGAAAGTCATTCAACTTCATGGGAACCTCAGCCTGCATTATATGTCGTATGATACTTTGTTCTGCCTAGTTCCTCCTTGAGATATCGACAATATCCTTCGTTTGCAATTTTTCAGCCTCCATCTCTTTTTCTATTTCCGCTCGCGCTTGCTGCATCCTTTTCTTTTCCTCTTCCGGATCTGGGTTCGTTGTCTTCTTTGCTTTCACACGAGTGATTGCTAATGTTTCCTCATCACATTTTTTATGGTTAACAGGTTCACCCTAGGTTTAGTGCATTTTGAATCCTCATGGTCTCTAGGACCACACCATCTGCACAATAGTTGCGGTGTTCCTTTGTAGTACAGTCTCTGGCAAAGTGGCCCTAGAGGTTACACACAAGACATTATATCATTAGCCGTCCACTCAAATTGTACTGTATTCGGCTACGGCCCCTATTATTGTTGTTTCCGCCTCATTCATGTCGGTTGTTTCGGTACCCTCCTGAGGTTGCCACGTCATTGTTCATATTCGTGCCTGCTCCCGAGGTGGACACTTCTTGCGTTAGTAATACTTGTTGGTGTCCCTTCGTTTTCATATTGAATGGGCATTCCTTGCTGGAATTCTTGCAATTTGGCAGATATTGCAAAATTGGTTCTTAGGGCAAGAGCCCTTTGTGTGGCCCTCCTCCTTGCAATCCGTACATAATAGTTCCCCTTCTTTTGTTTGGCTAGGATTCTTTTTCATGTTTTTGAATTCTAATCATACGAAGCATGTCCTTCTGTAGTGCTCAAACTTTTTTACTTGATTCCTCATTGCTACTGCTTTCGGAAGATGAATCTTCTGAATCCGACGATCTGTCTTTCTTCGTTTTGCCCATTTTCTGTTCGCTCTTCAAGTCCATTGCGCAGTTATATGCATCGATATAAGATGCTAGAGGTACAATTTTCATCTTTTTCCTTAGTGCTCGTCGTAGCCCTTCGACAAACCACCTTTTCTTCAACCCGTCCACTGGTTGGCAAAATTTTTCCTACCAGCTCCTTTAGCCTCCTCGTGTATACATGAACTGTTTCATTCTTTCCCTGTTTGGTACTATAGATTTCCGCTACTATCTCATTATCATCCTTGAGTAGTCAGAACTCTGCTATAAATTCTTTCTTGACGTCCGGCCATGTAGTTAACTTCTTCGGATCGGTGTTTGAAAACAAATTGATTGCTACACCCCATAGGGTAGTTGGAAACTGTCGGACCCAATCATCTTGGTCCATTACACTATTCGCAGTCCAAATTGTTTCACATGTTTTATAGTGTCCGACTGGATCAACCGTTCCATTGCCATTAAATTTCGGCAATTTTTCCTTTGGTCTTGCTATTGTTAATTTCTTCTATATTTGTGGTACTTGTTGCATACCTGCGCTGTTCTGAGCACCCGTGCTAGTCTGTGTACCTACATTGTTCTGTATAACCGCGCTACTTCGAACAACCGCATTACTATGTGGTGTGAAGAGGTCTTCTACAAGCGAAGTTGTTTGATTCTCAACTTGTATCTGTTCATCAGGTGCATCGAGAACAAAGAGTTCACCCCACCTCGTGCTACTTCGGCACCTCGAGCCGTGCGGCTTCCTTCCCTTCCGTCTGGATTCTCTACCCTTGGCATATACAAGCTTAGAAACTCCTCCCTTGTCTCTTCTACCAAATATAATCTCTATCGCGTTTCCTCAAGCAAGTCCTCGACACTCCTCAGTCTGCTAGGTGAATGCACTCAGTCAATTTTTGCTCCACCACTACGGTGCCCGTCGGCAAGCTATTGAAACTTCTGCCTCTGCTCCACCTGTTGTATGAGGATTAATGCTTCCTGTGCTGTCCGTATATCATCCTTGTCTTTTATTTTATTCCTATCTTTATTGAGCAAATTCAACATTAATCTTCATAACACCTCTTTTGTACCAGGTTCGACTGGCAAGGACGCCAAATGTTTACGTACAGGGTAAATGGATGTTTATTGCATTAAGAGATTAGAATGTAACACAAAACACTATACTTTATTCATATAAACAGATATGCAATTCCAATTACAATCCTCCTTCATAAATCCATTCAGATGATGTACATATACTTCCTGAAGGGGTGACTCAACCGTCACGCAACCTTTCAGATATTAACTCATCTTGTCGGCTATAATATAATTTTTTCTGACAACACTACCGCTGTTTGGATTATGGGATTTGGTGGAAGTTGTGCTTTTATGGGGTTTGGTGCTAGAGTTGTGTTTATTTCACCTGAAGGAGAGTTTTTCCCTTTTTCTTGTAAGTTGCAATTTCCTAACACCAATAACACGGCTGAATATGAAGCCTTGATATTAGGGTTGAATATGGCACAAGCTAGAGGAATTTCAAATTTGCATGTAAAGGGAGATTTTGAGTTGGTAGTATGTCAAGTCAAAGGTCAATATCGAGCAAGAAATGATCGACTTAGACATTACTATGATTTAGCTTGGGATTACATCAAGTTGTTTAATGCTTTCAATATTTTAGTAATTCCTAGAGAACTGAATGATAGGACTGATTCACCGGCTATTTCAGCAACCCTGTTACTTCCTAATCAAGACTTTGAAGATAACATATATGAAATATAATTGGTTTATCGACCAAGTATTCCAGATAATTGTGAGCATTGGCAAGTGTTCAACAATGATACTCAGATCATAAATTTTCTTGAAAAAAGGAGGGTTTTAATGAGATGTACTTTGAAGGAAGTGAAAATGCCTCAAATGAAGTAATTTCTAAGATAGATCCTGAAACTCATCATGAAGTTGGTCAACTTAAAGGAAATAAGATTCTCAAAGGTTTGATTTCTTTGGAAAAGCTTTTTGACAAGCATGATAGATATGTTAAGGAATAACAAAAGACAAGGACGAGATCTTTGGAACAGTATGAGAAATACAACATCGGAATTGAAGAAGATCCAAAGCTGATTAACATTGGCAATTGGTGCACGGAGGAGAAGGAAAAGTTCATCACCTTGCTTCATGAATACAAAGATGATTTAGCTTATTCTTATGAAGATCTGAAGTCTTTCCAGTCAAAAGAAGTACAACATGATATTCCTTTTAAGTTTGGCACAGTTTCTCCCCTCCAAAAGCAGAGACAATACAATCCCAAGATTTCAGGTACTATTTTGGCTGAAATTCAAAAAATGCTTGAAGCAGATATTATTTTTTCTATTTATCATTCGTCATGGGTAGCTAATATAGTCCCTGTTAGAAAGAAAAATGGAGAAATTCACGTGTGGATTTTCGTAATCTCAATCAGATGTCTCTTAATAATTATCCATTGTTGGTCATGGACCAAGTATTACAAGCTGTTACTGGTTCCAAAATGTTATCTATGTTAGATGGCTTTTCAGGTTACAATCAAATTGAGGTTCGTGAAGATGATCAGTATAAGACAACATTTACTACCCCATGGGGAAATTTTGCATATAGGCAGATGCCATTTGGTCTTATCAATGTTGGAGCAACTTTTCAACGAGCAATGGATCTTGCTTTTGATGGTCTGATCAATGACAACATTGTTGTATACTTAGATGATCTAACTGTTTACTCTAAAAAACTTCAAGATCATTTCTTTCATCTCCGACAAGTCCTAGAAAGATGCAGACAACATGTTGTGTCTTTGAATACCAAAAAGTCAGTTTTTGGTTTGATGGAGGGTAAGCTTTTAGGACATATTGTGTCTAAAGAAGGTATCTAGAAAGGGTACAAGCAATACAGAGTTTATCTTTACCATCAAGTAAAACTGCAGTTCATTCTTTCTTTGGAAAGGTGATTTTTCTGAGAAGGTTTGTACCAGATTTTGCTGAATAGACTCGTCATATTGTTGAAATGATGAAAGGAAAGAATGCTTTCCATTGGAACCAAGAAGGAAGGAAAGCATTTGCCGAAATCAAGGATGCTATAGCACATGCTCTTGTGTTGGTATGTCTTGATTATATAAAAAGCTTCATCATGTATAATTATGCTTCAGAACATACTCTTTCTGCTATTCTAATGCAAAATAATGATGAAGGGATTGAATCACCAATTTCGTTCATGAGTTGTCCTTTGAAGGCTCACGAAAAAATATAGTTAAATGGAGAAACATGCTAATGTTGTTGTTAAAGCAGCAAAGCATTTCAAGTTCTATATTTTGAATTCTCATATCATTGCTCTAGTTCCAGATACTATGTCAAGACTATTCGGACTCAGCAGGATTTTGGTACTAAAAGAGGAAATTGGATAGCTAAGATTCAGGAGTATGATATGGAGATACGACCTACCAAGTTAGTTCATGGTAAAGGATTTTGTCAAGTTATGGCTGAAAATGAACCCTTGTAGGTAGAAGATGAGAATTCTTCCTCTCTTCCTACTATTTTGTTCGTTAGCACTACTGATGATTGGTACTTTGATATGGCATACTATTTGAGCTATGGCGAATGTCCCCCACATTTGACATATAAAGAACGAAGGATTCTCAAGTTAAAGCTTCAAGCTTCATTCTTTGGGAAAATGGACTTTATAGTGGGCAATGGATGGAACGTTCCTTAGATGTGTTGATAAAAGTCAGCAAATATGACTTTTGCATTCTTTTCATAATTAGGCATGTGGTGGACACTTCTCAGCACCTATCACTGCACATAAGATTTTGAGAGCACAATACTATTGGCCCACACTTTTTCATGATGCTTATCAGTGGGTGAAGAAATGCGGATTGTGTCAAGAATTTGTTGGCAAGAAAAAACTTGCCGCTCTTCCATTAAAACCAATTGTGATTGATGAACCATTTCAAGAATGGGGAATTGATTTCATTGGTACTAGTAACTCATCGTCAAGCAAGGGTCATACACATATCTTAGCAACAACAGATTACTTCACTAAATGGGTTGAAGCAGTTCCAGTGAAGGGTTCTACATCTGAAATAATTTGTGAATTTCTGAAGCAAAACATCATTTCACGTTTTGGTGTTACGAATAAGGTTGTTTCAGATAATGCAACTGCTTTCTCTTCCAAAGATGTTATTGAATTTTGTTTCAATCACGAAATTACTTTGGCACATGCATTTGATTACTATCCACAAGGCAATGGGCAAGCAGAATCCACCAACAAGAATTTAGCAACTGTCATTTAAAAGTTGGTTGAATCAAATCAAAAAACCTAGTACAAGGCTTTGTTTGATGCTTTATGGGCAGATCGGATTACTCTAAAACAAGCAATTGGAATGTCTCCTTTTTGGTTGCTATATGGGATCAATGTTGAGATTCCAATAACATTAAGGCTTCCTGCTCTCAAGTTAGTACGAGCCATCGAAGATGAAACTTATTCAGATGCTCTGGATAAGAGGATTATGTTTCTTCAACAATTGGAGGAGCGGAGGAAAGAGGTGGTTTATACACTTGCTGCTCATCAACAACAAGTAAAAGTTCTTTTTGATAAAAAGGCCAAGTATAGAGAATTTCAAGTTGGTGATCTTGTTCTACTCTGGGATAAATGACACAAACCAAAAGGAATGCATGGCAAGTTTGATTCTCTTTGGTGAGGACCTTTCACAATTCACCAAATTATAGGCGAAAACAGTTTCTGGCTTGCATATTGTGATGGAACACCAATGCCACTGCCCTGCAGTGGACAACATCTAAAACATTACTTTCAATAATTATCAAATAAGTACTTGAACATAAGTTTTGTTTTAGGTCATAGGTTTTTGTTTTTATTTTTCTTTGTCGTCTGACTCTATTGCCCAATAGAGTGGATGGAGGTACTTAGAGAAGTGGATTCTATGTCACTCTTTGTTTCCAAGAACAAACGAGTAACATTCTCCAGACAGAGCCAATTGTTGTCTTGCATTTTGTCACCACAAAATGCAAGTAACAGTACGAAACTTTTTCAACTTAGTTTCACATTTCTCTGAGTTTAGTTCGTTATTTAATTGGTATACAATCTCACTTATTAAATAAAGAACCTACAAATGTTGTTGGCATCTAATATAGAGCAATAGGAACAAATAAGTCTCCATGCCAAACTCCATTATATGGTAGCCAGTGGTATAGACGTTGCTAGCAGATGCAACATTGCTGCTGTAGAAAACCCAAACACAACTCTATTAAGGAAATCGCTGCTCCTCACAAACCCCATGAAACTTCTTAGAACTGACCGCTCAGTGTAGAATCTAATAGCAGATCAAAACGCCAAATTGCAGCTCATAAACACCTTCAAAGTAACAGTATTTTGATCAGAAATGAAGGCTAGAAAGGGGTGTCCAAACCACTAGCAAATCACAACATATAATGTGATCAAATTGGTATACTTAAGCACCAATTTGTCAAACCCAATATGTAGAATTAATTCTCAGACTTAGAACACAATTCATTGTGTATTTCAATAGCTCAAAATGCCAACAAAATGGAGGAATCAGTCCTCTTCTTCAGCCAATGTTTAAATTCTCATGAAATTCACAAAGTCATAAAATGCAAATGATAAGAGATCAATAAATCAAAGCTAGAGGCTTTCTTTTATAACAATTAAAGCCAAAATCTTCTTCAACACACCAATGACCAATAGCTTCTTCCATACACTTCACATAAGTGCAAACTTTTCTTTTGGTTGCATATTTGGATTTGTAGTAATATAACATGATAATCATTTATTCCAAAACTTTATTTAGTTTCTTTCCATAGGCTTCCGTGAATTGATTAAATAAATGGCTCCTTCCAATGATGACTCACTCCTCAATTTAAGTGAAATTATTAATTTAAATTATAACTTTATAATAAGCCATTTAATGATTTAATAACAGTCTTAGATGAGTAGCCTTCAAAGATGTAGAGTCTTTGTCTTAATTCCCTTCTAAGAATTCTAGCATTCATTAGAATGTCCTCTTAACTTCAACACTCACAGAGAATGCCCTTGGTCCAACCTTGACAGAATGTGCTTAATCTTAACACTTGCTAAGAATGTTCATGATGCTCAATACTCCTTAAGAATGTCCTTACTTTTTGACACTAATTGAGAATGTCCCTGATTCTTGGCACTCACTAAGAAGCATGTAATAGGATATATGAAAACATAAAGCATGCACAAAATATATATAATTAGTGTATGAAGACACGATGCAGACATGAAGTATACACATTGATGCATGAAGACACGATGCAAACACGAAGCATACACATGTTAGAAGCTTTGGTAGATTCCTTTCTCTAATTACAATATCCATCCTTCCTAGGAGGGAGTTATTCCTCGTCCTAGGCCTTATGGATACCCACTCTAGGTGTATCCATCCTTACATATGCATATGATTTTCCTTAATAGTATGTGCTGTCTTTCAGAGAATACTCAATTCCCTACCTCACTTCCTTAAGAGTATCCAATTATAGAATATCTTGTGAAGTCATTCAGAAAGGTTAGCTCTGTGCCTTAATTCCTTCTAGGAATTATTATGCTTTATTCTCCTCTTATTAGTGGCTACTTGGAGTAGTCTATTTCTTCTTCCTCCCAATTTCAACCAATTCAATATTCTACATGAATTTATCATTAACTGTAAGAGATCACTAAATCGATGATTGGTCTTATCTATGATTTGATTGATATTCTTGTTTTGTCCTTTTGAGTTACACAAGAACATTGTTGAATTAACTATTCCTCTTATTTGAATCCTTCCCCATACCAACTATTTCTATTGATTTTCTTTCTTTCTTGCATGATGACAAGAAAATGTCATGTCTGGTTTAATTTGAGATGAATGTTATTTGTTTAGACGACGATCAATCCTGAATGAGTAATGTGTTGATGGTCCTCATATTATTACTTGCTAAAGAACTAGTGTTCACTTCTTCTTCCACAAGTATGTTAAAAGGTTATCCACAATTCTGCTATAATGTTTTGTATAATTCAATCATATGTCTATCACAAAGTATCCACAATCTTTTCACATACTTCACCTTCACTGATGATTCGTTGTTCTTATATGCTGATTTTAGGACTCACCCTACAGGATGGCTAGATCATGCTCTGATACTACTGTAATGTCCCTTGTCAGCTATTGCTGATATCTTTAATTGAATGAATATTATTTAAGTTAATTTTATGTTTAAATGATAGTCTCGGTTGAACCTGACAATATATCTCAGTTCTGGATATCAATCTCCTTTGTATATGATCAATGCCATAGGTTTCATATATTATGGCTGAGAACTCTAACTTGTTTATAATAGCAAATTGTATTGAATCCATCTTCTGACTGTTATTCCAAAAGGATATCATTTGGTGTCACATCCAATTTAGATGCTCACTCCAATAGATGGAGACTTTATTTGATCTCAATTCCGTGATAGCTCCCTCACAAATCTATTATACTGGTTAAGCAGCGTCGGCTATGTTATTCTTCCCTTTCCCTGTTGCCACTGAAATTGCTCTGTTATCGCTGGCCCGAGACTTGTATACTACGATGGTTCTATGTTCCATGGAATTGATATGGCCCAGTCTTCTACTTTGGGTGTCATTTGTTCGTCAAAGGTGGAGAGTTGTGTTGGATATGAATTAGATTATATTCCGTATGGGCTAGCTTATTCCTTTAATATGAATCCAAATATATTTTGTTGCATTAGAGGCTTCTTTTGATATTACTTAGTTATGGGTGAATCTTAAGTTTTTTTAATTTGAGAATGATATCTTTCAGAATTGCATCTGGCCTTATGTTCTTGTTTAAGCTTACGTGGCAATTATTTCTATTGTATATGGTGTATTGTCCTTAGTCCCTGCCAACACCTTATTTCTCCATTTTCTGTGTAATATCGTTGATTGTATTCATCATTCTATTATGACTTACTCCTCTAATCTACAACCAATGTATATAGATTGCTATCTTTACTGTGTCCTCCTTGTGCAAACGGTGGTCCTCCTTTATGGATTGCGGTGAATATTTGATCGACTGTGAACTGATCTCCTCTTCTAATATCATGCTCCAGCTTTCACTGCTTGGATATTGATCCTTTTGCCCTTCAATGATTGTCGCTGCATATGATTTGATGCCTTTCTTTGATTCGGTGAATGTCCTTTTGTTTTGGGTTGCCGATGTCTTTATCTGCTCTTTCTGCGATTATGTTTGGATTTCGTGGTCTTCTTCAATTCCCCTGTGTCTCCTACTTTAGTCATCTTCCTCTCTAATATATGAGCATGAGGTAGAGGTTGTGATTATTCATAGTCATATCACTTTTATATAAAAATGTTTGATTAGTATATATGTATAATAATCATATTATAATAATACATTTATTATTATCATTCATAATATATTTATTTAAGAATTTATCTACGTTATTTTATCAATAAAGTTAGTTATATTATACTATTTTCATAATACTATTATATATCACTTGATATAATGTTATACTATATTAATTTGATAAAAATAATATGTTTAATAATATTAAATTATGCTATAATACTTTTATTATTATTATTATTAATATTATTTATTATTTATTAAATTCAACCTTATAAATGTGGTATTATTATTTATTTAACTTTATCAAGTGCAATTATAATTATATTATATTTATTTATTCCTTATATTAACTCTATTATTAAAATTGATATTGGAAATGGGGACATTACACAACCAATGTTGAAACCCTCATGAAATTCACAAAGTCATTAAATGGAAATGATAAGAGATCAATAAATCAAAGCTAGAGGCTTGCTTTTATAACAATTAAAGCCAAAATCTTCTTCAACACACCAATGACCAATAGCTTTTTCCATACACTTTTTACTTAAATGCAAACTTTTTTTTTGGTTGCATATTTGGATTTGTAATGATATAAAATGATAATCATTTACTCCAAAACTTTAATCAATTTCTTGACATAGGCTTCCATGAATTAACTAAATAAATGGCCCTTCCAAGGATGACTTTACCCTCAACTTAAGTGAAATTATAAAGTTAAATTATAACTTTATAATAAGCCATTTAATGATTTAATAATAATTTGGCTACTAAAATAGTAATAACTCCCAAAATACTAATCCTTTAAATATGTCATTTCAAATAGGAGTCACACCTATTATTTTCCCATGTGACCAAATGCACTTTCCTAAAATAGAACAGGTTCCTCTCAACCATCACCACACTTGCCATAAATAGTAGGTGCATGAAATTAAGCCCAAATGAAGTCCAATCTGAGTCTAATGAAGACCAAATTGGAACATACTAAATTGTGAAGAAGAGAAGACCTCCCACAACTGAGTCTCTTCCTCAGAAGACCCTCTATCCACATTAAGTAGCCTACGAAGATCACAATAATAGGCTAATTCCTCAAACTCTGATGCTAGCAAAAATGAGGACATTACACCATCCAAGAGAAAAGAAAAAGAGAAGGGCACCCCCTTGTTTAAAATGCTCCACAACAAGAGACAAGAGCCTGCTACTGAGATGAGTCTGCCTCTAACCCTTCCAGAATCAACAAAACATTTGACTAGAAATCGTTAGAAAACTCTAATTTGATGTTGGATAACAAAGTTGCTCTTCTTCTCCTGCGATGATCTCTCCTCCAGCGATATTTATCGCGACCTCCCTCGTGACCTCGTCCACCACCACATTCCTCATGTCTGCGGTCGTTCATGGCCTCCGGAGATAGTGTTAACGCAAGCACTTGGTGTTTGAGCTTTATCTATATTTGCTCTTGATATTTTCTGCTTGCTTTCAAAGGTGTGTCTGACAATGTTAACACGGGAGTCTGGTGTCTGGGTATTACTCGTGTTTTTGTTTCGCTACTTCTGCTTGACATTGAAGGCATGTTCTCTCATTGGTTACGGACCCTTTGCTACGAGGCGGCTTCATCTGGTGTCAACTTCTTCCAGCGGCGTGAGGGAGTTCTTTCTCTTCCTCTTCCCGTCCTTGCATGCTATTTGTGTTGTTGCGTCCCTCCTCTCGACAACCGTTTGCTTCCTCCCTTCTTCCTATTTTGGGGTTGCCGTGTCTTCATAGGTGTGACTGCTGTGGCTGGCTTAGCTAATGCGACTGTGGGCTTTTGGCGACCGCAGGTTCCTCTCTGCCAAATGTACACGTGATTTCTTGATTTTTCCTGCCGTGGCAGAGGTATACTTGACTCATTGAGTTGTGTTCCTCTGCGGGTGCTCTCTTGGGTCCTCATTTATTGGTTTTCTGTTGCTTTCCGGATATGGCTGATAGTGGGGACTCTTGTTCAACACAAGGCCATCAACTTCTCACCTATCAATGATTGTGTGATAGGATTTCCAAGCTGGAAATCGACAACCTGCAGTTAATAGAGCAAGTTATCTCTTTCACTAGTACCATTTCTAAACTCAAAGACTATCACAACCTCCAATTCGTCTTTGATCCAAAGGTTTTTAGATACTTTCACGTCTGAGACAACAAGTCTGCAAACCAATATCCACTCCATTATCACACAACTTGAGGGACTTGATCCCATCAAAGAACAATAGTTAGTTATTGTAGCAAAGCATTCTTCTCTAATATTTGAAACCGAACAGAAAGTTAAGTCATGGGCCTCCCTTTGTAATAGCACAAACACTACACTTCTAGCTAGTATTGACAAGATGGTACAAGGGAAGATCGAGGATGAGCGGGTGAGGTGGGTTCGTGAGCTCAATCTATGGGTTCGTGGACTCCCTCCAACTCCTGATCCTCTCTCTGCTCTTTCCTTTGTGTTCAGCTTGGTCTTATTGACATCACATTGGACAAGTGTTGGGTTGGTCATGGTGACATCCTATTTATCAGGTTTCTCTCACTTGCCGACAGGCTTTGTGCTCTCAGAGCTAAGAGGAAGTTATTCTCTCTCCCTTCCAAGATTTTCTTAGATGAAGATCTGACGAAGGCTCAAGTTATAGAGTTGAAACATGCTCGTGGTGTTGTGGTTGAGGCGAGGCGGGCTGGTAAATGGACAATTATCAAAAATCTCAAAGCAGTTATTTGAGATTACCCCCCAGTGGTTGGGAAGAGAGACAAGCCCCCAAGGCCAAATGACGGTCTCGCCAACAGTCGGACAAGAGGGAGACCCCCACTTGCTCCCTTCTTGTTAACTTCTCGAATGGTAATGGTTCTTTATGGTCATTACCCAATCTTTTGTGCGATGTTGTGGGGTCCACGGATATTCTTGTCATTACTGAGACTCATGAGTCTTGTGCGTTCTTTTTGGGTGTTGCTTGTTATTAGTGGTTATCTATATGTAGGGAGGAGGTTCCTGCTTCTGGTGGGGTACATGGTTTGGGCCGTGTGTCTTATTTGATTAGGGATGATATTCTTAGTGGCACTTCTATTGTACACTCTGATATGTTTGCCAGATTCTTGTGGGTCCGCATTGATCGTAAGTGTCACCATTAGAGGGATCTCTTTTTGGCTGCTTGTTATTTTCCGCTAGCTTCCTCCCATTATGCTATCCATGGCACCGATGACTAGGACCCTTTTATTGAACTTTACGAGACTATCTCTCAATTTGTTGCTTTAGGGGACATCATTATTCTTGGTGATTTCAATGCGAGGACCAAAGAACTCTAGACTCCGCTATATGACCGCAGCTCTGATTCCATCTGCTCTACTGAGATTGATCCGACTTCTTTGGGGCTTCAGTTGTCTTGTGATAATGCTCTTGAGCCGTTCTCTTGTTATGGCCACCATCTGCTATAGCTATGTGAGTCTTCTGGTCTTGTGATCTTGAACGGTCTTTCCTGCTTTCCTGGATCTAAGCTCTTCACTTGCTCGCCTTATTGTGGTGGTGCTAGTGTTGTTGATTATGCCCTCACCTGTCCCTCCTTCATTGCTTGCATCCGCAGTTTCACCATCTTACACCTTCTTCTTGCGGATCATGCTCTCCTTAGTATTCGTACTTGCCCTTCTCTTGTCTCGCCCCCTCTTCAGTCACCTCATCTCCCATCTGTCACTGCTCGCTCACCCATTCACTTCTGCTTCCTCAATAGCAATTGCGAGCTGTTTTCCGCTCATCTTTAGTAATTCCTCAACCCTGCGTGTTTCTCCAACTCGTGTGAGGCCTCCTCCATGTTTGACTTGCTTGCGACAGCTATTTAGAAGTCTACCATCCTTTCCATTCCTCACCGTTTGTTGTTGCCCCTCCGAAACAAATGCCACAATACTTGTCCTCTAAACCAATGGTTTGATGTGGATTGCAAAGCTTTCCATCGCTTTATGCATTTTTCTTTTGAGGCTCACTCCCCCGACTTTGCTCACCTTCGTTTATCTTACCTTCGTTTTCTTCGTAGTAAGAAACACTCCTTTACCACTTCCCAGTGCAAATCCCTTTGTTCCACGCTGATCCGCAATCCCCAACTTTTTTGGCGCTTTCTTTTCCCCCGCTGCTCTCCTCCACTCTCCAGTCTTGACTTTCGCTCTCTTACCTGTTACACCATGACTCTTTATGACATCCCTGGGCAGCCTTCTATCCATCTCATTCCGCCTCCTTTCTGCCACTTGTTCACCCCTTATTGGATTTTTTAGGCCATTAGATCCATGACATGTAGCAGAGCTGCAGATAAGGAGGGATTTGATGTAGAGGAAAGAGTGATGGACCTTTTACACAAGATAGGTTATTCAAATTTGGGTTACAAACCCACAACTTCCTAAAGTGCTCAAATGGCTTTAAAGAGACTCAACCCAACCAAGGTTACTCCAGACACAAACCAATGATATATTTGATGTACTTAGGGTATATAAAGATGGATTAAATTGGTTTCAAGGTTTCTTGACCTATCCCTTTCTCACAATGCCAAAAAGACTCCAAACTAACCTAATGAGGCATAGAAATCAGCATTTTGCTCTTTTTGTCTTAAAACACAAAACTTTCCCAAAACACATGGAAAACTAAAACCATATTTAGATACCTTTTTGGCCATTCTATAACATACCTTAAGCTTAGGTATGGGTATTTTGGACGAAATAAGAGTATTCAGCCTGTACCTCTGCAAATACACTCAAAAGTTGGTGATTTTACAAAAACTACTACCATTTGAACGTATCCCCAAGGTCTCAACTCTTGGATAGTATCAAGAAATGTTCCAAAACCTCTAAATATAAAAGGAATTAGACTCAAAACACATAGAACACCAAAAGCCCCAATTTGGTTACTTCAAAACCTTGTTTTGAGGGTTTCTCCAATCTCACTCTTCCAAAACTTTTCAAGATCAATTGGTGATAGATCACCATTAAATCCACCATATAAAACTATTCGAATCATAAAAGACCATGCTATTCAGCCCGAATTCCTGCTGCTACACTTGTGCCATCATTTTCAATGGGAAAATACCCAGCTACAACCCTGTGATCACACTCTCAATCAATTTGCTGCATGTATCAGGTTAGATTCATATGATACAAGGTTAGTATACATCATTCCATGGATTCTAGGCCTTTGAGTCCATGGGATGGGTGTTAGTTACCAAGAAAGCTTCAAAACAATGAAAGGAAAACTCAAAAATTCAAACTACTTTGCTGATCATGAAAGTACAGTCATGGAAAATGACTCTCAAACCCTCTAAAACGTGTAACAATGTCCTCCAATAACCTACTGAAACTTCCAAATCTATTCTATGATGGATGTCAAAGTAAAGCAAGAAATATTAATGCAAAACAATGGATTTGCTGATCCAAAGCATGAATTTTGTTAAATCTTTCTGTTGTCTGTACACTCCAGAATTTCTTGCCATACAATGGAGTTTCAAATACAAAAATAATCAATATTAACTTCCTCAACCTCTTCCAATCAGTTTAAGGGAGTAGTTAAGTGTTTAAACTACCAAAACTCCATTTCCCTCCTAAATGACTACTAACTATATGCATTGAGAATTTAAACTTTTAACTATGAAAATGAATTAAAACCAATCTTCTCACTAAGGTGTTTCCAACACTTAGGAGACTTATTTAAGCTATTCAAAATCAACTAAACTCTTAAAACCTCTTAGACACATTGGGACACTAATGGTCCAAATTACATTTATGTAATCCTTTCAAGGATATTAATTCATTCAAAGTCATTTCATGGTATTTAAACCATTATAGGAGCCAATACATCATAGTTGATATATCATTTAGGATTCCTTTGACCTCCTTGGACCTTTGATTGTCATTAAGTGTCTTCCATTCCTTCATAGTCTTCATAGTTTGCTTGTTTTTCCCATGTGCTTGCTTGTTATTCCTAAGTGCCCCTACACCAAGATTCCAGGTCGAGCTCTTCAAGTTTGGTGTCTCGGTTCTAGGCCCCTGTCTCTCTATTCTTTTCAATAGAGTGATTCACACGAGGTTTCCGAATTCTTGGTCCGGGCATCTGATTTATCCTTTCCACAAGACCAACCCAGTCTCTGATTCGGGGAACTACAAAACCATCATGATTGGGCACACGTTTGCCAAACTATATGTGACAACCCTTAATGCTATGCTATCTGGTGAACTTGACAAAAAAGGTTGTAGGGCTAGAGGACAAGCTTGTTTCCGGGCCGACTATCAGACTATGGATCACATCTTCACTTTATGGGCTATTATTGAGGAGTCTAGACTTAGATCA
Organism: Cupressus sempervirens; assembly: GCA_028749045.1. NCBI lineage: Eukaryota > Viridiplantae > Streptophyta > Pinopsida > Cupressales > Cupressaceae > Cupressus > Cupressus sempervirens. The sequence goes on along the minus strand of CM053786.1, from coordinate 689,006,361 downwards.
GAGAAGGTTTACTATTGCTTTGTTGATTTTCACAAGGCTTTTGATTCTGTCCCTAGGATGGCTCTTTTTTAGAGGCTTCGGGAGATTGGTATTTCTGAGATGCTGCTTACTGCTATTATGAGATTATATGAGACTGTGATTGGAAGATTCAAAACACTTGAGGGTTTTTATGATCGGATCCATAGCATCATTGGGGTCAAGCAGGGATGTCCTCTCTCTCCTACTTTGTTTGGGTTATATATTGATGAGCTTGAGGACTTCCTCTTGAAGTCTTCACTCCCTGGTGATGGCTGCTACCTACACTAGGTATTGATCTCCATTCTTCTTTTCATAGACGATGTGGTTCTTCTTGCTTCTTCTCCAGACAATTTACAGAGGCTTTTTGGGCGCTTGGATTCCTTTTGTGATCAGTGACAGCTTGTGGTTGACCTGGGTAAGACTCATGTCATGATCTTTAATTGGTTAAAGACTTCTCATCTTCACTTCTTTTTTCAGGTCAGGAGATTGAGATCATTTCATCCTATACTTATCTGGGGGTTAAGTTTTCTGGACCACAGTTTAGTATGAGACTAGCTATTCAGCCCAAAGTCAACAAGGGTATGAGCTCTCCTTCTATGCTCGAGAAACAGTGCTTTAGACATCACTATCAGGATACCTTGTCCAAGCTATCCCTCCTGGACTCCCTTGTGCGGCCGATAGTTCTTTATGGGTCTGTCGTTTGGGGCCCATCTCTCCTTGGCTCTGATTGGGCCTCGATCAACCAGATTCAGACATTGGTTTTATGACGCTCATCCTTTCAGTCTTGCAGCCATTTTTGATCTTATTTGGTTTCTTCATCGCCTGTGTGGTTTTGCGGATCTGGTTGGTGAACGTGATTGGTACTCCTACTTGGCATATTGTTCTTTAGTTACTACTGCGCGTTTTGAGTCTGGTTCTCGTGCTCGCTACTAGTATGCACATGCTTCTTCTTTGCTGGGTTCGATTGGGATTGATATTGACCGCCTCCCCCCTTATTAGTTCTCACTGAATGCCCCTGCTCATTTTCTCCCCTCACAGCAAGAGTTAAATGAGCATGTCAGATTTGACATTTATAGACAGTACATTGCCACTACCTAGGTTAACCCACCTAGTGGTTTACGTCCGAAGATGTCCTTTTATGCGGAGCACTTTTTGGAGATTTTTGATGGGATTATTGTTTGTCCTAGCTACCTTTCTCGGTGGTGGTCTCATGCCCTGTGTATCTCCTTGGGATCCTTCAGAGTTGGTTCTCACCGTCTTCGGGCTCAGACCGACTATCATATTGACAATGGGGAGCGGATCTGTAAGTTGTGTACTTTGGATGAAATTGAGACAGAGACTCACTTTATTTTTCGTTGCCCTATATACTATGAGATCAGAGGGAGATTATTCTATCTGTTCTGGGAGTGTTTCCCTCTTTATGATTTTTTCAGTTACTATGATCAATGGTGTCTTGCACTTTATCTTCAGTAGGCCACTATGCTTTGTGATAGTATGCTACAGTCACTACTTCCCCACAGGCATACATATACTCAGCTCATTACTGCCTTTTTCACACCCTTGTCTTCTTTGCGTGGTGTGAAAAGGTCATCTAATTCCACTAGCTCTATCGGTCACTCCAGATTTGTCAGATCTGTACCGGCTATTTGCAGTGGCAACACTCCTTTACGAGTTCCCAGAGACAGAGCAGAGCTTCTACCCATCGGCAGGCGTATCCTTCTGTGACTAATTTCTTTTTGCCTAGAAAGGACTCCTAGTCTTTTTCGTGGCCTTCTATCTGCTTCTATGTTTGTTTTATTTTGTTTTATGCTTTTGTTTTTGGACACCTATGTGTGCTCATGCTGTTTTCAGCTTCACTGTTGTAATCCTCCTGTCCCATAGACCTTTTGGTGGCCTTTTGTTGGACATTAATATCATTATCTTAATTTATCTTCCTTAGAGACAGAGATAGACATTGAGAACAACTAGCACAATTTTGAGGAAAAATCGACAAACCCTCCAAACTTTGCAGATGAGTATGATACCCCAAAAGAGGCTGCAAAAGGCCACAATTATTTAGGAGAAAAATTGGAAAATGGTGAAAATTTGATAAAAAATAAACAAAATCCAAGACACGAATCAACATACAAAGCATCATTTTTGAGTAAACATGCTAAAACCCAACAAATAATTTTTGAGGAAAAAATTATTAAACCCACCAAATAACTTTTGAGGAAAAGTTTATAAACCCAGCAGATAATTTTTGAGGAAAAAAATTCTTAACCCACTAGATAATTTTTGAGAAAAAATTTGTAAATCCCCAAATAACGTTTGAGGGAAAAAATTATAAACTCAAAATAAAAGTTTTTAAGGGAAAAATTTATGAGAACCTATCAATTTTTTTAAAGGGAAATAATAATGAAAACCCATCAGATTTTTTAAAGGGAAATAATAATAAAAACCCTTACGTAAACTTCGCATGGTCAAACAACACATGCAAGCAACATGCAATAAACATACAAGTACATAAACCCTCGAAAATCAGATACTTTTGCTCAAATCAAGAAATCCAATAATCAAAGCCCTTGACCAGGCTTGCGATTTTCAGCAAAAATCCTTGAAGATGAACCAATTTTTTTTTTCATAAAATACCGCCAACTGTTTTTATTTCAAAAAATTGTAAAACAAATTTCTAGAAAGAATTCCAAATCAGAAGAGGCTCGAATTTCTTTGAAAAAAATTGCCAAATTTTATGAAATCCCATCGACCCCCTCTAATACCATGTTATGGTACATCGATGATGTTGTTGTTGTTATTAAATGGAGGAGATGAAAGCTCCTTATACAGGATTTACGAAGACAATGTTTCTAAAAGAAACAATCGTGAACTATAGACGAAAATAGAAACTACCTAATAATCTAAAGCTTAACTAATATGACTATGAAAGAAACATTATAATATTTTAAGATTGTTTACCTACTATTATGATTTGAATTTTTTAGCTACTGGTATGATTTTAATTTTCTAGGTCTCCTTAGTTGATTAAAGCCCATGTTAATGCATGCCACACAAGGACTAGGTTGTGTACAAGCTTTTAGGTGTTTTAAGGTTGATAGTGCACTCTTGGTCATGTATTCTAGTGATGGATGATTTGTATGTGTTAGATTTTATGGAGGATTGTTGCATTTGTAATAGCACTACCATAATCTTTGGTATGTGTTTTTCAAAGGCAACTCTCTATCATATTTATAGTAAGCATAAGTTATGAGGATTTGTTAATTTGATTATTTATATAATAATAAATTATAGTCATATATATATATCATAACTTATATCTCACATATATATAAATTATGTCTCATAATTATATATATTGTTAGGTTTATCCGATTGAAGCTAGTAAACATCAACACTCCCTCTTAGCTAGGGAGGATAAACACAAGACATATGTTACACCAATGGTAATATTAGGAAAGACACATTAAGGAAATCTTTGATCAAAAAACTTCCATTAAATGATATCATGTGAGCATTGGCCTATGAGAATATCAACACACAATATTCACAAAATACTCTTTTGATATCATATTGGGTGACATGAGCATTGGGCTATCAAAACAACAATTAAATGACATTCGCCAAGTACTCTGAGTATTGGCCTATTAGAACATCAACTAAATGATATTCACCAAGTACTCAATGCGGTAATGGCCTATCAAAATATCAAGGCAAGATATTCACCAAACACCTATCATATATCCTTACAAACAACTTATAGATAGTCAATTTAATGATATCTAACACTAAGTTGTTGATTTACAAGATAAAGGCTTTCATGATCTATTTCAACATTTACACAAAATGTATATCATGATTTAAGTTATTGTATGATCATCACCTTCCAATAGCTTTTGCAAATACAAGTGATAATCATTTGGAAGTCATCACTTCCTCATGATGTACACAGGGAGCAGACCTATACACACATTATATCAAAAGTTTGCATGAAGTTATTGCAAATGCTATCATGTGGTTGTCATGACATCCACCATGAACCATATCAAAGAATAAGGTTTTCACCTCAAACTTAAATCTCATAAACAAGAGTGTATTACAAGTGTGCACTTGGAACTCCTCAAAGAAACACTAACCTTTTGACTTCCTTGTCAAGGTTACCAATAAAGTGTCAAAACCAGTCTAATATCAAATTTTATTTTTTGACCTCTTGGTACAAGGTTGTCTTGGTGAAGTGTTGGACTCCCTTTGAATTTGATATCATCCTTTTGACCTTCTGGCAGAAAGTCGTGTCATGCTTCCCTAGTTCAACAAGCATAAGGCCTTTTAACCTGCATACATGAACCTTTATCCCATGAATCATAGTCCTTTAACTGCTATAGTTTCTGATCACTAGAGAATCCATCTCGACGTAGTCTACTCCCTCTTAATCAATATGACTAAGATTCTCGAAAGTCAACTAAAACATATTCTCTATCTGCTCCTTCTCTTTGTCCAAGGTTTCTTCTATTGAATTGTCAGACTCCCTCTTGATATAGAAGGTTACTTCATAATCTCAATCATCAAAGATATTTTCTTCAAGAGCCTCACTTTATCCTACATGATCATTAGATGACTGATGAATTCTAGATTAGAACTTCTTTGAAGGAACTATTATCAGATTGTGTTCTACACAATATTTGGTAACATGTGTAAAGTACCAACCTTCCTTTCCTGTAAGAATATCTCTATAAATAAAGGAAAATAGCTCTTATAGTACGTATAAAAGTATAAGCAAGAGAAGATTACACAGAGTAGATACTTATCTGCAGATCAACATCCTCATAACAAGTTACTCTAATTAAGGTCCATATGCATTTAATTTGTAAGCAAGTTGAGTGCCCCAAGACTAAGTGGATCTTTCCTAAATATGATTTGTTTGTTATTCTCATTCTTGTGAAGATGCTTAGATATTGATTCTTTCTTAATGTTAGTTTTTTCCTTTTATAACATTCCAGTAGATATCTGAGCTCCTTGCTTTATCCCCAAAAATTTGGAGTATTCATACTACCATGAAGCCCTTCTTCATCATATTCTTTAGTTGACCACTCCCACCATATTAGAGATGCCGCTATATTGAGCTCCTCACCATTCAATGCATCGAAGCTCGATCATGGGCAAGGATGGACAAGTGATGACTTTAGTCAGCTCAACATTGGAATCACATGTAAATGCAATTAAATTTATATCAGAACTTTGTGTTCACTAATCTGTCTTATTGTTTGCAGATTATGAACAATATATATTGGTCTTGATATTATTTGAAATGTATGTGAATTTTATTCAATATTTATAAATATTGAATTTTGAATTCTGATCGCATATGTCTAGATAGTGGAGCATTTTATCGATTTCTATATTGTTGTGTCTGTAATAGAACTAGCTGTTCAAAAACTAGAATCCATATGGTCAAACTCAACAAACAAGTGTTGTGTATATACATCTTCATTTTGACCTTTGGGTACATCCTTGCTGAAGACTTTTGTTTACCATAAGTTTCAGATATGATAAAGTTCTTCTTAAACCACAACTTTTGAACATGAAGATTTGGGGGGCCTGCTCTGAAGGCAGATCTCTCCTCTTAAGAGTTGTCCCAGTCAACAATTTTTTAAATTTTTATATAAATATGTTTTATTTGATTACTAGTATCGACTTGATACCTTCATATCATTTTACTTCTTAATTTGATTCCTCGTCAGTCAATTCCTCATATTGATGTGCCTCAAACTGCAATATTAGAAAATCTCCTTCACAAGATATTAATGGATGAATGAGATCCCTGATAGTAATGGATGACCGAGATGCTACATCCAGTATCCACCGATTAGTGCCAAGACATCTGAGTGCTCTTAGAGGAGTCCGACTTTCCTTGTGCTCACCAACATGCTATGCCTGATTCAGGCAATATGATCAACTTCAGGAATCTCCTTCCGTAATCTGCTGGCAAAGGACCCCAATAATGTGAGGATTCTTTTATTTTTCTATAGTTCAGTGCTTAGAGTTAAATATTTTCCAGTCATGAATTTAGGATCCCAAGTGCTATTGAACATAAAATGGTCATCATATGAAACTCTCTGTAACATATTTTCCAATAATAGTTAAACATCAAATCAACAATGATCATCTTCATAGAAATATCCTTCCAAACTCTATCGAAGCAACCTTTCATTTCAAGCACACAAAAGACTTGAAATAAAGCTGACGGTTGGATATAAATGCTTTTAGTTCACATCTTTGATACATTGTCATTCCACGGTGATTTTCCACACTATAATCTGAACAAGGCCTGTCTTTTATGCTTTTACAATCTCGTGTACCATAAATAATAAATAATAGTGACATTCTCTTGATATAATAGTAGAAATAATGGATGTCATTGTGATTGCCTTTCTCATTGTCAGTATGACCTCTTGATTGTCTGCAAATAGAAGTGATGATGAACATGAAGAAGTGGATCGCAATGTTCGACTCTATTATCTGGTCTATTGCTCCTACAACACATAAGCCACAGTTGATGGATGTGCAAGATACTTTACAAGGCCAAAGGTTGATCTGAAGGTTCCAGGACACAAGCAACACAGAGATTGCCAGTGCAATGCAGCATATGTCATGCAGGAATCTTGCCAAAGCTGAAGATGCAGATGAGAAGCTGGTGGATATGTACCGGAGTTTCATGAGGATATCTAAGGAGTATGAGACTCCATTAAAAACAAGTTATCGGCTTGAGGAGGTTGTTGCTAAACTTAAGGATGAATTGGCCAAGAAAGTGTAAGCTCTGCATTAGTTGAGACAACTGTACAAGCTGAAGGAGGTTTGTTCCAATATATGATACAACATCTGGCAGACTCAGTGAAACTGGGCAAAGGTTACAACATGGTGACTGCAGATATAGAAGAGATGATCGCTGGTAAATAGCAGATGCAATAGATAGTAATATTGCCTTGTTATTGATATGTTCTCCATTGCATCGATTCAATATACATATCAAAGGGAATAGTCACATCTATGTAAAGACACGAATCTACATGATATGTAGGGTCATGTCGCTACATAATATGATCAGACATGTTTTCTTCATCAGAAAACCATTCCATCTGCTTATTTTTCTCTTTCAACCTGGACAATAATGTTTTCATCATAAGGTCATGAAAAGACACAAATCTACATGATATGTAGGGTCATGTCGCTACATAATATGATCAGACATGTTTTCTTCATCAGAAAACCATTCCATCTGCTTATTTTTCTCTTTCAACCTGGACAATAATGTTTTCATCATAAGGTCATGAAAAGACACAAATCTACATGATATGTAGGGTCATGTCGCTACATAATATGATCAGACATGTTTTCTTCATCAGAAAACCATTCCATCTGCTTATTTTTCTCTTTTAACCTTAGAGGACAATAATGTTTTCATCATAAGGTCCCTTGCAATAGAAGCAAAGTTTTTCCTATGGAGACCATAGTGTTTCTTGGTCCATTGGGGCTGCAAAGGTCTTTTTGGATCAGAATTGTCAGCCTTCTTTGGGGCTGATTACTATCACTAGCTGATGTAGAAGGTTTAGAAACAAACTTGCTACAAGGAATTGACATTTCCATGCTACATGCTTTCTTCATAGCCTCTTGCAAAGTTTGAGGATCAAATGCCTTAATCCATCCTTAAAAGGCTCAAATAACCCCTCAATGAATAAGACGACAAGCCTCCTAATTGAAATACTTGTAACCATAACTGATTTTTTCGGAATTCACTTATGTAAGATTCCAAACTACCAGTTTGTTTCAGTTGAGCTAAGTCTCTGAAGTACAATTTAGAATCTTTCCTGTCAAAGTGTTCAACCAATCTGTCCTCAAACCCCTGATAAGTGTTGATGTTGTCATGTTGTGAAGTAACCATCCCATGATACCATCAATTACGGGCCAAACAATCCAAGTGCAAAACAGAAAAATCTAATGGCATCTTCTTCAGCCATAAGATGTATGTCAAGAAGGTATCTAGCTTGTGAATCCAAGCTTTGGCTGTTATTCCACTGCTGCCATCAAAAGCGGGTAGTGTTAATTTACTAGTGGCATGCTTAAGGTCACTGCTTTTGTTTCTTGGTCTCCTAACTTGTCTAGCCCAGTTATAATCCCTTCTTTTAGACAAACTTGCCAAAATCAAGATTTTTCTTAACCTGTTGATGTAATGCATCCAACTCTGCATGCATAGCCAAAATGTTATCTGTGAATGTCAAGCCTTCTTCCTCAACATTTCCTTCCTCTGAATTGCTCCTCGGGAAGGTATGATGTGTAGGCTTGTCATAAGTACTTGTAGGCACTCTACATGCTCTAGGAGAGCCAATTGCATTGCCATGTTCTTCCTGTTCATTATCCTGTCCTCTAGGTAGTGACATCTGTTGGATGGTTGTGGTAAGCTGTTGCAACACATTGGTAACTTGCTGCTGTCTAGCTGCAAGACCGCTGAAAATATTCATTGCCTCTCTGTCCTCCTTGTCACGTATATTCCTAGGTGGACTACCACCTCCTTTCACCCATTCTGTCCTAAGGTATTTCTTGTACGTGTTCAACCTGTTGTTCTGTTGTATACCTGTGAGGAATAAACCCTTTGTCAACCGACTTGGTTATCGTCAGAGATTTTGTACTTTGTAGCTGACGTCGTCGGTAAATAGTTTGTAGCGGACATATTGTATGTAGCCGATAGACTCTTTCGGGAAGGTTCTTCGGATAGTATTTATACCCCCTCCAGAAGATCATTGTAAATCATCTTATGCTCTGTATGTAATCTCTTGGCATATGCGAATAAAGGAGCACTGCTGTTGCTGTTCTTGTTCATTGTCCGTGCGCATTAATCAGTTAATCTATGCAGTAAACACTTGGCGCAGTTGCCCTATGAACCTGGAAGGAGGGAGGAATGAAGCTTAACGCCAAATCAGCTTAACAAAGATCGAAATAAGATAAGGGGAAAAGATGGAATACGTATTGCGCAAAAAAAATTGATTTTGGCACAGCAAGCCGAACGCAGAAGGAGATTCTAGAAGATTGTCGACGGACATAGAAGTGCGGAAGAATTGTTGGAAGAGACTCGTTAGCGGGTGGAGTTGGTGGAAGAAGCAAGGAAGGAGTTTTTGAATTTGTATTCATCGAGGGAAGAGAATCCAGACGGAAGAGAATCGACTCACATGGCTTGGAGTGCCGAGGGAGCAAGAGCGTGGAGTGAACTCTTCGTTCGGGATACACTTCTGGAAGGGATAACTTCAGAAGATCCTTCTTCACCACCGTTCGCAGCTGTTGAGTCCGCCGGTGTGGGAGTGCAGACTGCCAGTGTGGGAGAACAGTCCGCTGGTGTGGGAGTGCAGATTGCCGGTGTGGGAGTACAGTCTGCCGACGTGGGACAATAGTCCGCCGGTGTGGGATTGCAGATCACTGATGTGGGAGTGCAAAGCCACGTTGTGGGAGTGAACATCGCCAGTGTGGGAGTGCAAAGCCACGTTGTGGGAGTGAACGCCAGTGTTGTAGGACTGAACAATGCCCATGCACAAAATCCAGTAGTGATGGCAGGACCAAAGGAAAAGTTGCCGAAATTCGATGGTGATGGTACGGCCGATCCAATCCGACACTGTAAAACATGTGAAACAATTTGGAGGGAAAATGTCATAACCGATACAAACGAATGGGTTCGGTAGTTTCTGGCCACCCTACGGGGTGTTGCAATTGACTAGTTTGCCGATGCAGATCCACAGAACTTAACCACTTGGGATAACCTTAAGGAGTTTATAGTAGAATTTCAACTACTCTGTGACGACAACAAAATTGTAGCAGAGATATACAATACAAGACAAGGGAAAAATGAAACAGTCCGAGTCTATGTCAGGAAGTTGAAGGACTTGATCAACAAAATGGAGAATAAGCTAGCTAATGGATTAAAGAAAAGGTGGTTCATTGAAGGCCTACACTCGAAATTGCAAAAGAAAATGAAGATCGTGCTGCCGTCGTCATACACTGAAGCGTACAACCGGGCACTAAACCTGGAAAGTGAGCAAAAGACAAAAAAGGAGAAGAGTAGCTCCTCTGAGTCAGACGACGATGCATCCTCAGAAGAAGAAAGTAGCGATGAGGAAAACAACAGCAAAAAGGTTCGAGCCCTCCAAAAGGACATGATCCGGATGATGAAGGAATTCAAGAACATGCAGAAAGAAACAAAGGGAAGCGAATTATGGTGCATGGAATGTAAGGCAGAAGGTCACACAAAGGGCTTTTGTCCAAAGAACCAGTTCTATGATATTTGTCAGATCATGGGACATTCCACAAAAGAATGCCCCTTCAACATGAAAACTAGAGGCCCTCAACAGGTGTTCCTGGCATAGGAGGCTTCCGCGTCTGGAGGGAGTGGAAATACAAGCACGGAGGATGCCATGTCCGGAGGATACAGGAATAATAGATGCAGGCAAAACAACAACAATGCAAACAATAACAATAATAATGGCGGGAGGAGTTGAATTCAGTATGATGCGAACGGACGGCCGATTGTTCAATGCCGAGCCTGTAATTTGTGGGGTCACTTTGCTCGGGAGTCCACAACAGTAACCACATCAAAATTGTTATGCAGATGGTGTGGACCAGGCGATCATGAAGATGCCAAGTGCCCAAAATTCGGAGTAAACTTGATCACTGTCGGAACGGAGAAGAGGAGGTTCTTGCAATTACGCAGAGGCAAGCAAAAGTGTACCCAGACCCAGCAGAAGAAAAGAGGAAATTGGGGGAGGTGCGGGCGGAGATTGAAAAGGCATCACAGGCAGAGACCTCCCAACTGAAAGACACCACTAGCACCTTGGCAAGGAATGCCATGGAACAAAACATCATACGACAGATTTTACAAATAGAGGTACGGGTCAAGATAAATGATTTGCTTCTTACAATGCCTCAGCTTAGATCGGCAGTCACAAATATTGCGCCAGCGACAGAACCAGGAAGAGGGAAGGAAATTATCGCCAGTAGAGAAGACCCAATGTTGTTGGCACTTGTATCTGGACGGCATCCAATGGTCGTCGAGATGGGCATTCTCGGAAGTGTGCTGACGGACACAATTGTCGACAACGGGTCCAGCATGAACGTCTTACCCAAGGATACCTGGAGGAAGTTAGGACAATTGACGCTGTGGCCACCTACATTTTAGTTGCTGACAACAAACCAACATGGCATAAAACCTCTTGGTGTTCTGATGGCACAACCGGTAACAATTGGCACACAGTCGTTCTTGCTTGACTTTGTCGTCATCCTGCTGAAGAGAAAAGGATACGACGCAATTCTGGGCCGCGGATGGCTTATTCAAGCCAAAGTTAAACAGGATTGGAAGAGAAACACTTTATCACTGGAACGCAAAGGGAGAAAGTTCGTCATTGATTTGCACACTCAGATGGTGGGAGAAGAAGCTTTGTCATCAGATTTCGAAGAGGAAGATGAAGGGAGGCAGCATATGGAACCGGATTAGGAGGGAGTCCTGCGGTTGGAAGGAGGGTCAATAGATGACGATTTGGATTTGGTCAACAGTCTCTACCACTGGCAAATAGAGGACTACAAATTGTTCCAGAGTTGCAATGTACTGACAATTGAGGAAGCTCTGAGGGGAGATGAATTTCCAAGAGAATTCACCCAGATAAAGGAGGGGGATGCCCCATTGGATATCACACCTGCCCATACATTCAGCGAGGGGGAAACAATCAAGTATAATGAAGCCGCATTGCAAACTATGAATTTGGGAGACGAAGTTGAACCAAGAAACATATTGGTGGGAGATAACTAGGATCCAGTATTGAAAGCAACAACATTCAAGATATTCTTGGAATATAAGGATGTATTTGCATGGACATACAAGGATCTAAAGGGAATACCTCCGGAGTTGTGTGTGCACCGCATCCCACTGGTCGAAGGAGCAGTGTCGGTAAGGAAGCGACCCTACAGAATGAATAAGAACTATGCGGCACGAGTTACAGAGGAAATCAACCGGATGTTGGAAGCTGAAATTATTTTCAAGGTGCAGACAAGTGAATGGGTGTCACCTATAGTTATCTCACTGAACGACACCACCCAGATTCAGATTTGTGTGGATTTCAGATGTCTTAATGCAGTTACGATCAAGGATCCCTTTTTGATTCCATTTACAGAAATCCTGGAGGAGGTCGCCAGACATGAAATTTACTCCTTTATGGACGGGTTCTCCGGATACAATTAGATCTCTATAGCGGAGGAGGACAAGTTGAAGACAATGTTTGTCGTCGAAGATGGGGTGTAAGCATACAATCGGATGCCATTCGGCTTGTGCAACGCGCCTGCCACCTTCCAACGAATCATACTGCACATCTTTGACAAGATGTCCGTCGGCAATTTCAAAGCGTTCCTCGACAATTGGTCTGTATTTAGCACGGAGGACAGACATCTGGTAGCACTCGGCGAATGTATGGAGAGATGTTGAAGGGCACGGCTAGCTTTGAACTCCAAGAAGTGCAAATTCATGGTTCTTCAGGGAAGACTGCTCAGACACATTGTCTGTAAAGAAGGATTCAAGACCGACCTAGACAAAGTTAGAGTCATCTTGGAAATGCAGCCATCCACTAATGTGACAGAGGTAAAGTCTTTCCTTGGACATATAGGCTATTACAGAAGTTTTATCAAAAATTTTGTCTAGGTGTCATATCCGCTGGATAGGTTAGCCTGCAAGGGAGAATCATTCAGATGGGAGAAGGAACATGATGAGGCATTTGAAGTGCTCAAGGTACGATTGGCTACGGCACCTATCTTGGCATATCCGAATTGGGATAAGAAATTCCATGTTCATGTCGACGCATCCAACTATGCGATCGGAGCAACCTTGGCGCATATAGGTAACCACGGCTTGGATCACCCAATATACTTTGCTAGCCGACTATCATCTAAAGCAGAACAGAACTATAGCACTACGGAACGGGAAGCATTGGGCATGGTGTACGCAGTACAAAAGTTCCAACACTACCTGTTGGCGACACCATTTGTGTTCTATGTGGACTATCAAGTGTTGTTGTACCTCGTCAATAAACCTGTCATTCAAGGAAGAATCGACAGATGGTTGCTTTTGCTGCAAGAGTTTGCCTTCAAAATTATTGTACGGCTGGGGAAGAAGCATGTCAGTGTCGACCATCTGTCGAGAATCAAAACAGGGGAACCTGCAGACGGGGTGCACGATGACTTTCCTGACAAAGTTGTTTTAGATTGTAGTACTGCCAGAATGGTACAGGAGCATTGGAGAATACCCGTCGACAGGACAGTTTCCCAGTGAAATGCCAGCAAACGAAAAGTGCAAGTTGATAATTTGGAGCCATACCTTCCAGCTGATCAATGGATTGCTCTACAAGATGGGACCGGATCATATTCTTAGACGGTGTGTTGGAGAAAGAAATACCGAAAGTACTGAAAGAAGCACATGAGGGACCAACAGGTGGACATATGGGACCCGACACCATGGCGAGGAAGATACTATTAGTAGGATTGTGGTGGCCGACGGTGTACAACGACGCTGGGGAATGGGTCATCGGTTGTGACACTTGCCAACGGGCCAGGAAGTTGCTGAAGAGAGACTATGCCGCTCAATACCTCACACGTGCAAGAACTCTTTGAACGGTGGGGATTGGATTTCATTGGACCCTTCAAGGTGAGTAGGACTAGATGGTGCCAGTACATTATTGTCGCAACAGAGTACCTGACGAAGTGGGTGGAGGCACGCGCACTACCGGATAACTCGGCTGTCAGCACATCTAGGTTTATTTATGAGCAGATCATTACTAGGCATGGAATTCCATTACAGTTAACAAATGATAGGGGTGGACATTTTGTTAACCATGTCATCCAATTGCTCACCACCGAATTCAAAATTTATCATTCATTATCAAGCTTGTACTACTCGAGAGCTAACGGACAGGCCGAGGCTACGAATAAAATTCGGGTATCAATTATTTACAAGTCGTGTAGTTGAAGGTGAGGATTGGGAGGAAAAGCTACCTTTTGCTCTATGGGCATACCATACAGCGTATAAGGTGACAACAGGACATACACCATTCCAATTAATGTTCGGACAAGAGGTAGTGGTACCGGCGGAGTTCATGATACCGAGCCTAAGAATAGCATTGGAAAATAAGCTAGGTGACATGGAAAGCTTACGGGAGCGGCTGCATAATTTGAATAAGCTTGAGGAGAAGCGATTGTTGGCGTAGTGGGCCATAGAGGTGACACAGAACAGACGTAAGGTGTGGCATGATAAGCATCTCAAAACTCAGCAGGTTTCAGCCGGGGTAGTTGGTACTGAAATACGATGGTCGGAATAGAATCAAACCGGGAAAGTTTAAGGTTAGATGGATCAAACCATACTAGATCCAGGAGGTCGGCGACAATGGAGCAATAAAATCGTGGACCTTGGTCGGGCAAGAGGTACCTCAGGCAGTGAATGGGTCAAAGTTGAAGATATATCATGCTAGAAACATACCTCCGACGTCACAGAATAGCAAAGACCAAATTCCCTCGTCGTCATAGCATGGCGAAGTCGAGGTGAAAAGCTAAGTTGTAATTTTTCTCAGTCGTAGTTGAGTTGTATTTCTTTTTCCAAGCTTGAGTTGTATTTTTGTTTATTTTATTTTTTTTAAAATTGAAAAAAATAAATAAAAATTTTGAAAAGAAAAGAAAAAAGCAGTGTGCCCGCGGGTGTCCTCACTCTCGCGGATGGTTGCTGTTACTTGCGGGCTATATTCCCACGGACTCCTTTTGTTTGTCCGCGCGTGGTCTCTCATCCTCCTCGGAGTCTTTTCTTTCCTCGTCATTTATATCAGTATCTCGATAGATCTCAAAGTCTTCTTCCCATCCATTTTCTCTCAGTGGTATTATTCGCCTGATTCAAACTGGCAACAGAATGGAGGAAAACCAACCTCTCGAAGGATTAATGAGTTGCGGACTCCTGTTCATGACCTTCCGTGGATGCCTTTTAAACCTTTCCAACATTTCCACGGCTTAAGTATTTCCTCTTCCGTGGGCTGTTGCTTTGTGTTCTTCTCACCCACGGGCTGTTGCTTTCTGTCCACGGGCTCTTTGTTTCTTCACCCGCCCCCTTTATTGCTTCCCATGATTTTCAATTCCCTGCGGGCTGAGCTCTTTCCGCGGATACCTTCAGTACTCTTACTTTACGTTGACCTCCTTCCCTTCCGTAGCTTCTCTTCGGCTTTGAGTTCGCACTCTTCTGTGGGTGTTGATCCTTTCTTCTCGCAGACTTTCACATGTTTTCCACTGGATGTTGGTAACAGAGGGCATTACTGAGGAAGGAGCAAACTGAGCAAGAAGCCGTGTTATTTCTCTCTTTTGAGTATTGGAATAATAGCCGTTCTTGAAGACAAACTTGCTAAGAGGAAGAAGTTGGTAACTAGGCATTCCGATTTGTGGTGAAGTTGCGGATGCTATGTTCTCCTATGGGTAACATCTCCATTTGTTGTAGAATTCCCTCGTGGTCATCCTGTGTCTGATTCTTCTGCGTGGAAGGGCTATGGCTTCGTTGTTTAATCAATCTTCGTGGACAAGGAGAAGTATTGCCGAAGGGGTATTCCAACAAACGTAACGGAAAGAGGAACCTATATAACACAAGAGAAGCCATTATTGCACGGAATCGGTAAGGAAACAAAAGTGGAAGAACCAGTTGAAGAATAGTATGGAGAAGAATGCAAGGGTTCTAGCTTTTGGAATTCAAGTGGTAGGGCCATCTACCTCTAGCAATAAGAAACAGAAAGTCAGGGAGGAACTCACTCATCTCACTGTCTAGTTTGAGGGTCTCAATGACAGCGAATGCCGGGAATGGTGGCAGGAAACTTTGAATGTAGATTTGGTTAAGCAGATTCTGATACGGGCACATGTGTATTGGGCCATCCAGCTTCCAGTTTTTTCTATCCGATTATTTGAATCAGTTTTGAGAACCATGATAGAAGCATATAATCGGCACAACAGAACAAGGACATTTTTGTACAAAAAACATCAAATGACAATTTCTTTCAAGCCTAGGGATTTCACGAGGGTTTTTGGCATTCTTGGTCCTGGAGGTAAGAAGGTGGAAATCAAGAATCACAAGCTCTCTCAAGAACGGAAGGAACACTGGATTCGATTAGTGGGTCGCGATCTTACACCCGACAAGATGGAGTCAGTGATCAAGGGGTCTAAATGCAGAGGACTTCGGCGGGATCTTATTTGGGAAGGCCACTAGAGGTGCATTATGGATGTTATCAAGGGGAAGCTGACAAGAGCAAGTCGGGCTTCAGATATAGCGTTGCCACAGATAGTATTCATGAATGGCATCATGAATGGCATGGTGTATGATTGGGCTACAGTTCTTGCTAATAGGATGGAAGAGTTCATGACACTCCAGCATCGCACATTCTTAATGCCACATCATGCGATTGGCCTATTTCTGGAGGCAGCAGTTAATCAAATACCCATGGATGATTTTGAGGCACCACCTCGGGGAAAGTTGGCACAAGGAGAGCCTCCGATATTTTATTGGAGATATCTAGACACGGGTGGGATAGCAGCGGGACAAAAGAAGGTATTTCGGGGATTGTAGGTGGCTCACAGGGACATTGACAGTGGACGGGAGGAGACTTCAGAGAGCAGCGGGGCGGAGTACGAGGAAGAGAGTACTTCCACAGAGGTTGGCTGCGAACCAGCAGATACTGAGCCCACATTTTTCACCCTGCCGCAGTTGTCAACTTTGGCGCACTTGTCCTCTCCCACTTCACACATTTCTCCTTTTGGTCAACACCATGCACCAGTCGTGATGACCCCACCGGTGGTAGCAGATGTCCCACCGGCAGTGGCAGAGGGTGTCCCATCGATGACAACTGTTGTTGCATTGATGACCACTTGGGGTGTTACTTTCTCCACAGCCGTGGCAGATGTTCCAGTGGCACCAGTGGAGCCAGTCTCGCAAAGGTTAGAGTTACCAGCATCGGAGCCTGAGCCCCAGGTTCACTTGGATGTGATTGACTGTGATGCAGTCGTCACCGTTTCGTCTTCCTTGTTAGTAGTCGCCGAGCCAGTATAGACAGCCCAGCCAGCACAACAAGAGGAGAGCATGGAGCCCGCTTAGTCAGAGCAGTCGAAGGTGATGGATAGAGCCAGTGCTTTGCAGTTCCGACTCATCCTTGCCGAGGTTGGTCCATCCATTCAATCCCCCAAGCATCTAGGAGTATTAGCTGCAGTACGAGAGCCTCAGGAGGTGGGGGTGCCATAGGCCGAGGTTGTGTCGAGAGTAGAGGAGGTTGCATCAGATGTGGGCATGGTCGCTGCTGACGAGGAAGAGAATAGTGATGCGGAATGGACGGTGGAGGGTTTTGCAAAGGAGGATTATGGGTCGGATGAGGACAGGTGCAGGGACTACCTCAGGGCTATGAAGGTTGCGCTAAAGAAGGGACACGATGTGGCATTGCAGGCTATGACTCGATGGAGAGAGTGGCATTTGGTTCGAGCTTACATCAGGGGGATTTGTCCGCAGCGGTTCCGTTCATGTTTTGAGGAGAGAGGTTGGCTAGTAGTTGAGACATCGGAGATGTTGGCAGATTGGGCCACTGAGTTAGAGTTGGGGCCGCGCAACACTCTGCTGGAGAAGCTGGCGCATGAGATTGTGGGATTGTATAAGGAGGTTTATTATGCCCACAGGTGCGCGGAGGCGAACAGGGCAGCAGATAGGATTGCAGCCGAGAGATATTTGACGGTTGAGAGGGAGGCTAGAGAGAAGTTAGCGGTGGATTTGGCCAACCAGTAGGCAGCATGGGCAGTTGAGCGGGCAGCTTTGTTGAGGGATAAGGAAGCGGCTGTGCGGGATAAGGATGCAGTAGAACAAGAGTTGCAGTTAGCCAGGACGCAGGCTATGGATGCAACGCTTCTTCTGAAGAAGGCCGTTGAGGTTAATTCACGAATATAGAAGGATTTGAGCATCCGAACGAAGCAGGTCTATGAGTTGCGTCGACAACAACATTCTTCAGGGGCATCACCGTCTCTCTAGTATTTTTTGTTTTGTTGTATGTGGGTTGTCTCCTCTTTTGTTAGTCGTCAGGAGACGACTTTTCATTTTGGGGGGGATGATGTTAGCCGACTTGGTTGTCGTCGGAGATTTTGTGCTTTGTAGCCGACGTCGTCGATAAATAGTTTGTAGTGGACATATTGTATGTAGCCGACGGACTCCTTCGGGAAGGTTCTTCGGATAGTATTTATAACCCCTCTGGGAGATCATTGTAAATCATCTTATGCTCTGTATGTAATCTCTTGGCATATGCGAATAAAGGAGCACTGCTGTTGCTATTCTTGTTCATTGTCTGTGTGCATTAATCAATTACTCTATGCGGTAAACACCCTTGTGGCTACATGTAAAACCCAATCCCACAGGATAATATGAAACCACTTTGGTACCACTGTGATGAGCCCTATTGGCTCACCTCTATCCAATTGGCAACTGACTAGTTTGGTTTTTGAAGAATTTGTATTATTTCTGTGTTTTGAAATTTAATGCCTTTTCTCGAGTTTTTGAAAAATAAGAGCAATGCATGAAATGAAATCTAACTCTTGCAAAAATTTGGGAGAGACTATCTTATCTTATCAATAAATAATAAGAATGCACACAAGTGCAATTATTGATATTTAAAATGAAATTACTGCTATTAGAGGAACCTGGAATCCAGACAACTTATATGAATTTAGCAGAATGCCTTTAAAACCACCATACAATGCTAATAAACTTCTAGAGTCTAGACACCCAATTCTAGGGTGATAGGAAACCCCAAATGCTGTATGATCAGACCCAAAGGCCAATCACTTTGCCTAGAAGATTCACATGGGCTTGATATAGAAGTCATCTCCCTCAAAATGTACAGTTCTGCAGATTTAAATCAAACTTCAAGATCAGAACCTAGGTATGCTTAGGATGATCCTTGTTATAATTCAAATGAACAGATCCTTAAGTCGAATATATATGAGACAACTGCTGGTACAGGATTCAATTTATAAACTTGAGCGATGTAACACGCTGCTATAAACCTATGGGAGTACGAATGCTTGGAGATCAGACTGTATGTTTGCTGTGTGTCTCCAAACTGCAATCATAACCTGCCTATATATTCGCTTTAGAGGGTATGTCCCTTAAGGGACATAACCCTTGGCATATAACTAGTATTTAATTATCCCTAAGCCGGCGACCATTAGACAAGTGTGTGTTAGATCTAACTAAAATTAGTCAAAGACAAACTAAAACATTTACCTCCAAATCGCCGGCACCTATAGAGTATAAATAAATTATTACAAATGCCATTCATAGAGAACATATAGGGAGAAGAGTCAGGTATGACCTGCACCAATAGACCTGAGGATTATCTAGGTTAGATTCTTGACACAAAAAACTCACACAATATGTTTTTAGAGCTGCCATTCTCTTATTGGTGGCTGCCTCTAACAACTCTCATCATTTATTCGTCAATCAGAATCAAATGACTCCCTATAATTATCAATTTGAAGCACATTAGTGGCTTCTGTGTGTAGCCATCACTGAATTGCAACCTCCAATGAATCTTCCACCATTTCATAGTGCTAAAACAATAAAGAATTTCATTTTACTAAGCTGAAAGCTGAGACCTTTGCTCAGTTCCAGAGACTTCTCAAAACAGAGACAAAATCAACAATAGCATAATGGGTCAATCTTCAGCTACTGACTTTTATATTTCTTACCTACAAATCAATGCATGGAGCTTCACTTATAAGATTCAATATTAACTTAATTGCATTTAGTTTTGTTGTGGGTTGACTATATAATTTTGAACTGATTCCTTCTTGGTTTTGGTGCCCCACTTTAATGACATATTGAATGCTCATTAATAAGACTTTGTCCCCATTACATTTTAACTTGATAATAAACCTTTGTAATATATTATTAATAAAGTATAGCTTTATTAATAATCAAAGAACATGAGGTCAAACTATTAAACCTCTTCCAAGAAGTGAACTAGGAATCCATATACCCCCTACAAATGCCATGTGTCCAAGTGCCTTTCCAAAAGTGGTAATTGATTAAAATTGGCTTAGTATAAATAGTAAGTCCCTCAAACTGAGCCAAACAACAATGCAAAGAGTTGAACTTGAATCCAATAATGCTCTGATGAGAAGTGATATCCCCACTGCTCAGGTAACAGCTAACCAAGGATCCTCAAACCAAGAACAGTAGCCCACGAGGGTAGAAATGATTGGCTAACCCCTCAACAATTGACACTGTCTAAAAAGGAGACATTACAATACAATTTCTTTTCAGCAAGAAAAGATTTACATCAATATCAGATCTCAGAAATTGGTCTTTGAATAAGTCTTCAGCAATGCCACCCTAATTTTTAAACTCCAATGTGAAATCTGAGTGACTCCAATAGAACCTAGGGAGGGATCTTCCACCCCTGAAATTGATCTTCCTAGGAGGCTGTGTGCTCAAGTGATGCAAGATAAAGTTCTAAGACTTAACAGACTAAGCAATTTCCACAATCAAAATTAACTTAAACATAAAGACAATCTGCTCAATCACAATTTACAAAATTGGAAGTCCACTTGAATTTTCTTGCCAGGATTTTTAATACAAAATCAATAGAGCCATTAATACTTGGTTCGCTGAAATTTTCATCTACTATATGTCATTTACAAGGGATGCTCTCCTTAAATACGCCAATGCAACCTTGTCCTTTGTTTCTTTCCTGAACTGCCCTCTTCAAAACTACTTCCAACAATGTACAACCTCTCTTTTTTGCTTAGTGGTTTGATGCCCATTACTCTATTGTTTTTTCCTACCCTATTCCTTTCATTGTTTCACGTAACTGTGGCTTTTCAATTTATGCTTATTCTTCTGCCTCATTGGAGCCTTTTCAACTTCACATTGTTGTCTCCCTTACTTCCATTTGTGAATCCTTTTC
This sequence comes from Cupressus sempervirens, assembly GCA_028749045.1. Taxonomy (NCBI): domain Eukaryota; kingdom Viridiplantae; phylum Streptophyta; class Pinopsida; order Cupressales; family Cupressaceae; genus Cupressus; species Cupressus sempervirens. The sequence continues at coordinate 688,985,320 of CM053786.1, read as the reverse complement.
CTCAGACATTGCCCACTTTGACTTCCTATTGATTTCTATGAACTGCTAAATGGTTTAAAATTTTATAATAACACAGAGCCTTTATTGCAATAACCGTTAGGAAGAAAATGCTCCTATATTGGTTGGAAGGCAGCACACTTAAACCTCTTCCAGTTCATGTTTGAAATCATTTAGTAAAACAAGAAACTTAGTTCAAAGGTTGGTTTAATTTTTTCATCAAATTCATTGAGAAACCAATGGCTTTGTTGGCCTCATTTTTTACTTTGAGAAGATATATAAACCGCCAAAATTGGAAATTAAACCAAAAATTAAAACAAGAAAATTAAAACTAAATGTTATTTTTTGGTTGATGCTGATAACCAGTTCGCTCGGGTGCTCTTGCATGGGTAAGTGAAATTTTCCTTTTGTTGGGAACTCAAGAACATTGATAATTGTATGGGACAGTAATTGCTTATTTCTATTCCACTTTTTCTCCGTCCATGGAAGCCTTTCCTCTCTTGCTTTTTTGTTCCTCATCAATTTTATCACTTCAACCATCTTCTTGATCGCTGTATACTTTTAGATTGGTATTCTCTTTTCTCTTACCATGTCATTGCAATGATTGAAATCAAGTCCACCTTTTCCTCTTGAAATCTTCCCTTTGAATGTTTGCACATCTGTGGGTACAACCCCATCTTCTTCCTCTATTTTCTGTTTTCCAACACTACAATAGATTATGGAACTTGATTTATTTGTTTCCTTCTCTTTCTCCTTAGGGGATTCAACATATACTTTTGATCATTGTTCTAGATGGTGTACACATTCTTACAATCATCACGTTGGCTTTCTTGCCAAATTGCCATGGCCTTTCCAATAACACATGACAAGCATTCATAGGCAATACATTATACAATGTGTAATCTTTATAGAAACCAATCTGAAAACTAATTAAACATTGCTCACTTACAATCATTTCATGCTCCTTTTGTAACCATGAAACCGGACTAGGATGTGTACACCTTTTCAAACCTAGGTTCTCTACCATCTCTTTTGAAACTAAGTTATCTATACTACCACTATCTACTATAACTTGACAACCTATGTTCCCCTAAGTTTCCAGGATGGGGACGACAGGGGACAATGGGACGGGTTTTCGGGACGACAAATTTTTTTGCCGATTTTGGGGACGGGGGTGTAATGTCCCCAATTTAGCAGGTCTTTGAAGTATGTTTTTGTTAGCTCATCATCGTAACCCTCGTGAGCTGATGTTTGGATTTGGGGGTCTTTGTTGAGATATTGCTGTTTTTGGACTTACTATTTTTAGTAAGTCACTCTTGGTCAGTTACTATTTTGGGTCAGTAGTTTAGGTTGGGTGATCATTTGGCTTTGATATTTGATCTCTCAATGAAATTTTGGTGAAGTCATATTTATTTGGAAGAATGTTGGTTTTAATGAATATTTAATTGTACACTTAATTATCATTATGTTTTATAATATAAAGTGTCAAGACTTTCTATTATAAAAGTTGCTCTTAAGTGGAAGGTGTCAGGGTGAAGCTAAATGGCTCCAATTGTATTATAAATATGGCTTTTTGGAGAATGGGAGATCATTCCGAATATATTATTTTATTCATCTTATGATTTGGTTGAGGGTTTTTGAGTCTTGGAGTTTGTTTTGGTAATTTCATTGCAAGTTCTGTTGTTGCATGCAATTTGCTTAGTCTCCTACTGCATTCCTATGACTAAGGAGAGACTGGTTGTGGGCGTCTACAATTGTGGTGATCATATTTTCTTTGTGATCTGTGAAATCTGAATGGTGGAGGACGTCATTAATTTCAGAGGCTGCATATTCACTAGTAGCGTTTGGAAGCTTTGGCTTTCTGTGTTGAAGCCAACATTGCACTAGGGAACAACAGATGTCTTACTTTTAAGACTTGCGTTACCTCCCAGAACTGGTACTAGTACGTATGGAAACGAATTCAATGGCTCACGCATCTGCACTCAATACTTGTACACGTGGTCGGCCTGCATTTCTCCATTTGGCTATCAAGCTGGTGATTTTTGTGTGATGCGATTCATGGTGAGGAAGCAATCATTGCCTACGGCTGGGAGTTGACATTGAGGAGCCAACGTTGACAACAGAAGGGAAAATTTAGTGGGATGACTTGCCATTTGCAATCCAGATGCCATTTAAATAATATGGAAATATGATTAATGATTTTACAAATAAAGTGCAGTGTGGTTTTAATTTCCAGTTACTGTTTGGTTTCCCACATTTCCAATTTTAAATTTCTTGAAGTTGTTAATACATTTCTACAAAGGGAAAATTACAAAAAATTAGAAAACTCATAAAATTTACAAAAATGTAAGTTGTGCATCGGCATTCAAACTAGAAGCCAATTAGGGTTCTTACAGTGGTATCAAAGCGGTTTCATGGCAGCCTGCAAGAATTGGGCTTAGTTTGGTCAGAGATTGATTTTTGTTTGACTTCGCTTTTGAGGCATGGAGGGTGAAAGAAGATTTGAGCCTGGTATGCACTATACCTGATAGGGACATAATTTGCCTCCCAGAGACGAAGAGCCGGAGATTCAGTTTTGTTCAGTGGGCAATCCAGGTGGTTCTGGTAGCATTGGACTAAGGGCTATAGACGTTGAGGTTGATAGAGATGCCCTGCAGGCATTTAGGAATATTGCAGCTGGGCAACATCAGATGATAGGTGTTCTACAACAGTTGTCCGACACTTTGCAGCAGTTGGCTTTGCCTTGAGACCGAGGTAGAGAGAGCTCGAGATATTTCAGTTGGTTCCCATAGGTCACATGTGGATGCCGGGCCTAGGGATGATGATAGGCACAAGATTGAGGATCGTGTCAGAATGGATGATAGGGTGGACAATATAGGTTATATTGGTGCTTAGGATAGGCCCTAGAGACCCATTTTTTTGAGACCAGAGTTAGATGCAGTTAGCACCACTTCTAACACCGCCCCCTTTGTTGATGATGTTTTGACTCATTTTCTGGAGTGGGATGCTCTTCCTCAGGCATTAAAGGATAATTTGAGCTTTGACAGATATTTGACACAGAAATGTGAGCATTCTAGGAGTAGGCCTGCTATTGATAGACAACGGCCTAGGCACACTGAGCTTCAGCAGGTAGCTGGTAAGATGACATTGGCTCATTTTAATGGGAGCGGTAGAGTGATTGCTAGAGCTTGGATCCACAAACTCGATACCTACCTCGCTTTGCGTCCTATGACTGAGGAGGACGTGATTAGATTTTCTATGTTACACCTTGATGGAGTTGCACATGATTGGTGGTACCATGGTTTAGTATCTCTCCATCATGATCAAATTATATCATATCAGGAGTTTAATAACTGGTTGATAAAGCGTTTTGACAAGGACCTCGGATTGTGATTGCTTGGGGACAAGCAATCTTGGGGAGGGAGGACTGTAATATCCCCGATTTAGTTGGTCTTTGAAGTATGTTTTTGTCAGCTCATCATCGTGACCCATGTGAGCTGACGTTTGGATCTGGGGGTCTTTGTCGAGATATTGCTATTTTTGGACTTACTATTTTTAGTAAGTCACTCTTGGTCAGTTACTATTTTGGGTTAGTAGTTCAGGCTGGGTGATTGTCTAGCTTTGATATTTGATCTCTCAATGAAATATTGGTGAAGTCATATTTATTTGGAAGAATGTTGGTTTTAATGAATATTTAATTGCACACTTAATTATTATTATGTTTTATAATATAAAGTGTCAAGACTTTATATTATAAAAGTTGCTCTTAAGTGAAAGGTGTGAGCGTCAAGCTAAATGGCTCCAATTGTATTATAAATATGGCTTTTTGGAGAATGGGAGATCATTCAAAATATATTATTTTATTCATCTTATGATCTGGCTAAGGGTTTTTGAGTCTTGGAGTTTGTTCGGGTAATTTCATTGCAAGTTGTGCTGTTGTATACAATTTGCTTAGTCTCCTATTGTATTCCTGTGACTAAGGAGAGACTTGTTGTAGGCATCTACAATTGTGGTGATCAGATTTTTGTTGTGATTTGTGAAATCTGAATGGTGGAGGACGTCATTAATTTCAGAGGCTGCATATTCACTGGCAGCATTTGGAAGCTTTGACATGTGTGTTGAAGCCAGCATTGCACTAGGGAACAACAAACGTCTTACTTTAAGACTTGCACTTACCTCCCAAAACTAGTATTGGCATGTACGATAGCAAATTCAAGGGCTCATGCATCTACACTCAATACCTATACACGTGGTTGGCTTGCATTTCTGCATTTGGCTATCAAGCTGGTGATATCTGTGTGGTGCGATTCATGGTGAGGAAGCAATCATTGCCAATGACTGGGAGTTGACATTGAGGAGCCAACGTTGACAGCAGGAGGGCAAATTGAGTGGGACGGCTTGCCATTTGCAATCCAGGTGCCATTTAAATAATATGTAAATCTGATTAATGATTTTACAAATAAAGTGCAACGTGGTTTTAATTTCCAATTACTGTTTGGTTTTCCACATTTCCAATTTTAAATTGCTTGAAATTAATACATTTCTACAAAGGGAAAATTACAAAAAAATAGAAAACTCATAAAATTTACAAAAATATAAGTTGTGCATCGACATTCAAACTAGAAGCAAGTCAGGGTTTTTACAGGGGGGGATGACAAAAATGACATTTTTGTTTATTTTAAAAAAATTTGGTGTTAAAAAATTGGGGATGGATGCAAGTCCTCGGGATGGGGATGACTCCGTCCCTGAAATGTTGGTTTTTTTGGGGGGGGGGACACGTCCCCGGGGGGCATAGCTAGCAGCTCTTACCTCCAACCTTGCATACGGTTCGAGAGAGTTTCCTCCTTCGATGTTTCCTCATCCGTTTCCTTTGGATTCACCAATACTCTCATCATCATGAGAGTTTCACTATCTTAATGATTTTCACCTTTCAAGGGTGTAGAACTCTCCTCTTTATCCTCCTATGTGTAATGTCCCCAATTTAGTAGGATCTTGGAGTTGGGTTTGTCAGCTCATCATTGCGATCCTCGCTAGTTGACATTTGGTTTTGGGGGTCTTTGTTGTGGATTTGCTATTTTTGGACTCACTATATTTAGTAAGTCACTTTTGGCCAGTTTTTATTTTTGGCAAGGCAGTTCTGGCAATGGTGGTTGTCTGCCATTTTGCTCTTGGACTCCGGATGAAATATTTTGGTGAAGCCATATTTATTTCAATTATAATGAGACTATATGTTTCTTTAATGCACTTGTAATTATTAATGTGCTTTATATTATAGTAATTGGACTTTATATTATAAAGCAATCTCTAAGTGAAAAGTGTCATGGTGAAGCTAGGTTGCACAAAAATAACTATAAATAAGACTTCATTTGGAAGAAAAAGCATTTTGAATAGTATATCTTTTCTTGTTGATCTTTTGGCTGAGGGTTTGAGAAATTCTGATAATTCTGAGTTTGGAGTTTGCAAATTATGCTGAGATATATAATTTATCTCCCTCTTCTACTTTGATTTCTGTCTAAGAAGAGCTGCATATTGGTGCTTGTGTTTGAATTTTTGTGGACATATCAATTAATAATTTCCATTTCAATTCTGAGATTATTCTGGGATGTGTGATTGGTGTAATTAATAAAATCAGAGATTACATTTGGGAGCCACGTGGAGTTTATGGGCTGAGAATTTCAGTAAGAAATCTGGGCACCAATATCTTGTGCCTGTGAGTTTGCTGATTGAAATTACCATCATATTTGTGCGCTGCGATATTAATCTCTGCTCCTGCGTTCTTCCTTCTTGCTCGCGGCTGGTCTATACACCTGCGAATCCCTTATTAGAGGCTGCACATTCATTGATCAGGGTTGGCGTTCAATCCAGCAGGGGCGGGAGTTGCAAGTGTGATAATCTGCAGTTGATTTTTGTGGAGATCAGTCCATTCCAATGATCAGCTTATTGGAGGATTAACTGGAACTACCTACATTGTGTGTGACACTTAAAATTCAGGTTCCCATTTGTCAATTGTAATTTCCATTTTTATGTATTTCGGTAAATCAGATTGCTTGCTATTAGAATTCTATTGTGGTGATTGGTATATATTTTCCGTTCTATCTTTGAAGCAATTTGATGATTTCAAAAATACAAAAAATATATATTCTGAAAATTACAAAAAAAATCAGAAAAGCACAAAATACAAGAATTTTTTTTTCTTTGCATCATGCATGCTAGTTAGAGACCAGTTCAGGTCATTGCATTGTGCCAAATGATTCCTTGCTACACTCTTCTTGCTTCCTTCTTGTAGTTGAGGACATTCAAAAGCACGATGACCGGCTTCTCCAAACTGTAAACATGTACCACGGAACTCTCTGCTGCTGCTAGAACGTCCTCTTGTCAGTATATCTTTATATTTTGTGTTTTTGCCCACTTCTTTGCTTCATTTGGGCTTGGATAATCCTTCAATTGTTTTTTCCTTTGTTGCTGCTCGCTTGTCCCTTCTTAGTGTTGAGTAACATGGATCATTTTTTGCAAACGTACCAACATTGCCATTGTATGTAATGTCCCAATTTGTTGCCAGCATCAGAATTTCAGCGATTAGCCTAATATTGGATCCTCGTAGGCTAATAAGGTTGGTTAGAGGGTCTTCTGAGGATTGATTCGTCTCCAACATTCAGGGATTTATGGATTTGGCCTTCGTTCGATTTTTTTGGACTCCATTTGCCATACTTACTATGTATAGTAAGCTAGGAGTAATAGAGATGGACCCTTTCTATTTTTAGAAAGCGTATTTGATCACATGGAGAATTATGAGGGGAGATTCCTTTTTCTGACGGCATGGCAATCAGACAAGTATTTCAAGAGATATTAAAGTTCAAGTGATTTATTTTAATATTTTAGTGTTATTACAAAGTTATAAAGTCACTTTATGACAAAATAACTTAAGTGACTAAAAGACGAAATAGTCTTTTATCCCACATTGCTAAGTTGTTCGTACCTCTCCTCATTTCGAAGTTAAAAAGGAAAGCATTTGCATTGGGATTGAAACAACGAATATATATGAAATTTCTTCAAATCTTAATGGTTGCTTTAATGTGACCAGATATTTTCCGAAGGACGACACCCCTAAGGAAAGTGGTGAGACTAGACGAAAACCTAGTGGCTCACGTTATAATTACAGGACTAAGGCTTCAAATTAAAGGTTTGGAAGTTTTCTCTAGGAGCTTTAGACAATGCACAGGTACATGGTGATTAAGCGCACAGATTATCAGTTGGAATATAAAGTTTGGCAGCAATCAGTGGAGTCATTCTATTGGCAGCAAAGAGACTCACTTTAATGTAAGTTCTTTCCCTTTTGGTATCAAAATACGATGTTAGTGTTTGCTGGTGTCAAACAAATTAGCAGAATAAGGGTAGCAAGAATAGTGGACAGTGTCTTAGACTTATACCGTAGTGCAGTATTGTTATAAATATCTGCATTCCAACAATGACAGCAAGGAAACTATAGTGGGTCTACACACAAGGAATAGTGGAACCAAATCAAACATCAATCAGTGGGTCACGGTTTTAGTACATGGGCATTCTCCATTCTAATCAATGACTACATATAGCTGGAGTATCATCACATCAGGAGGAGTAAATCATAGTTGAGCAATACAGCCATGAGCCTCTACAGCAGACAAGTTCCATCATTATTCTTGCATACATTTGAGATTTAAGTGTAGTTAATGGTTGAAGAAATCTCTCAATAAATGTTTCAAAATTAGGCATGATATTTAAAACATTGTATGAATTTGCTGTGATCTGGAATTTAATAAAATGCAGTAGTATCATTCTCTGAGATTATCTTATTACATACGAGTTTCGTAGTCATATTGTTATGCAAACTGGATTCAAATTATTTACAACAACATCAGAATATTATCAGGATTATGTACCAAGTATTTGACAGAAATACCTCTAGCCAGTAAAAAGAAAACTGCATCTCAGTGTAAAACTAGACTGAATGTTATATTTCTGAATGTTCGGATGGTCCTATGATACTCCATACGTGCAGTGAGCCGACTGTCTTTCAGTCATTATAAGTTGTTGTTTCATTACCTCAAATGCAACTTATCCTATGATTTAATGTATCTAACGTATCAATATTACGACCCTTGTAACCATTAAATCAAAGTTGCTAAACAGTGAGGATTTACGATTGTTAAACTTAGTTGCATTGAGCCATTTAAAACTAACAGCAGTATTATGCATGCCAACCGTTTGTTAGAATTCCTTGGTTAAAAGTTTAAACTCTTTTCTTCAGTTTTCAAGGAGGAATATTACATTGTAATTGATATGTTCCAAATGCAGATTTGAATCTCATATAAATATGAGAGGAGACATGTCTCATGAAGAGACATGTCTCTAAGGTTTAATCACCATTTAATTAATATATTAAAAATAATAATTTGTATTTATATAACATGAATAAGTATATATTGGAAATGATGATTTACCAATAACAACAATGTATCTCAGATCGAATTAATCCGACTGAAGCTACAACTTCAACACTCCGTCTTTGCTAGGGAGGATTTATAGAACACATTATGCTCTCAAGCATATGGAGAGATATCATCTCAATATGATGTTTTTGGAATGGCATATCAACATATATCCATCAACTTAGATGTTATTTTTCAATATAATCCAAAGTATAATTCAACAACAAATGTCAATGATATGATGTTTGGGATGTGCACTGGCACCAAATCCTTGATTCCTACCAAAAGAATTTGTTATATCCTAGTAGGATATGAGTTATCTGATTTCTGACACTCTGGGACAACAACTTAATGAAGTCGATTAGATAACTAAAAATCAATATGTCATGAACTCTATTACGACAAGTATCATGATATGCAGCACTCTGTGACAACAATTTAATGAAGTCTAATCATGATACGTTCATTATCATGACTTCCAACACTTTGGGACAACAACTTAATGAAGTCTATCATGATAATGGGTCTACCATTTATAAGATCGTCACCTTACAATGGTTACCTTCTGTTTATATATGTCAATGAAAGATCGTCACCTTTCATTACATATTATATGCAAAATAGTAGCCACCATGAACCAATTCAGAGGGTGTTACAAGGGCTTTCACCTCAATTCTCTCTCACAGAGAAGAATGTATTACAAGGAATTTCACCTTAAACTTTTCCTTTAGAGAGAAGAGATCACACTTCAAATTTCTCACTCTGAACAACAATCCTGGGAAGTCAAGTCCTCTAGTTACTCCCTTAGAGCTCTCTTCGCCTAAGGATGCCCATTGAACTCCCTCTGAATATGATACCAATCTTCTTGACTTTCTGGTGGTAAGTCATTACTTCCTCATTATGTACATAGAGGTAGACCCATCAAAATCATGCAGTCAAACTCCCTCTTAATATAGAAGGATACTTATAATCCGAGTCACCGTGGATATTTGCTTCAAGAGTCTCACTTTATCTAGCCTGATCATTAGATGACTAATGAATTCTAGATCACAACTTCTTTGGAGCTATTGTCATAAGATTGAGTCTGCACAATATTTGGTAGCATGTGTAAGGTACCAATCTTCTTTTCCTACAAAAAACATCCTTAGACATAAAGGAAAAGATCATGGCAAATAACTCTTGTAGCATGTATAGAACTACAAATAGAAGATAGATAGATAGATAGATAAAATTTTAATGTCCACGAGGCTAAAAATAGCCTATGGGACAGCCAAACAACTCAAGCAGACTTAAGTAGCATTGTTCGCTTCTTGTGCAGGATGATGATGAGTCCACCCAATTGCTCAATGTACTCTTCGTTGAATAAGTTATGCCATGAACTGTCACATATAGTATCCGCAAATTTATCTCTGCTACTCTTGTAGGCCTCACATTCTAAAATAAAGTGCTGTTCAATTTCCACTTTCCCAGAATTGCAGAATCTGCAAATTCTCTCTTCCCAAGCCTCCTTTGGCCTTTTCCAACGCCCAGTCTCACACCGAAGTTGGTGAGAGTTGGTTCTCAGCTGAGCAATAAGAATTTTAGCCCTCCAAGAAATGTTGGCTCCTATGTATGCTTTTTGGAGTTGATCACAAGTGGGGTTGAACTCATATATATAATATAGTTTCTTCCTCTCGATCTCACTTCCCCAATTTCTCTTGTAGAATTTTTCCATAACAAAAACCTTTATTTCTTTATTATTTGTGCGTAACATATTGAATTGAATATTCCATTTACTCATTCATTTGATGTTTTGTTGCATCCATGTCCTTTTTCGCTTACATAGTGTGTCACTAAAGACAACTTTAGGCCATCTATCCTCTTCCATTTTTTTGATTCTTTTTAAATAGCTTAGAAGGCGAACCATAGCAAGTGCCTCAATAGGAGCAGCCCCCATTTCACTTAGCATGATATCGTATGGAACAGTGCTTTTGATTTTAAACTTGCTTGTGATCAAGCGCTTTTGGATTCCTTCGATTTGTTTCCATTGTGCTATAGTAGTGTTGCTGACCCATAATTCACACCCGTAAAGAACAACTGGCAGCACAAGAAGACTGAACAAGGTTTGAATAGTTTTCCAATCCCACAACTCCGCTTCACGACACCTATTCTGAAGAACATAAAAAGCCTTCTGTCATGTCCCCATTTTGGAGGCAATTTGATTTAATTAATTTAATTAATTAGGTTGTCCAAAATAATGAATATTTTATGAGGATGACTAATTAATTATTTTAATTAAATAAATAAGTGGTATTAAGTTAATTATTTATAAAGTTATCAAATAAATAAATATTAAAAGGTAACTTTATATTTAATTAATTTAATAAAGTGAATTGAATTATAAAATATTTTAGAAAGTCGCTTTATAAAAAAAATCAAGAGTTCCCCTTTTGAGTACATACATGGACTTTGTAAAAGGAAAAAAAAGAAGTAATATTAAAACTCATGTATTATCCCACATTGGCAAGACGGAAGCATGGAGCAAGTGAGGAAGGGATTAAAAGAAAGAGGATAACTCTCATTTATTCATGCTTGGGAAAATCAAAGAAATTGGGAATTTTTTTGGAGATCATGTCTTAATAGTTTGAAAGACGAAATCCCTTCAAGCTGAAAATCTTGACGCCATTGAAAGATATGGTCTTGAGATTCAATAGGGTAGCAGTCTGAAAAAAGCAGATACGAAAAAGCAGCCCAAAAAAGCGGAACCGAAAAAGCGGGCCGAAAAAGCAGTCCGAAAAAGCGGAACCAAAAAAGCAGGCTGAAAAAGCAGTTCGAAAAAGCAAATCGGAAAAGCAAAACAGAAGGGGCAGCATTGAAGAAAATTATTACAGCCATCTACAACGAGGTTCTTTTATTAGTATTGTTTTTTTTAGGGTGTTATAAGTTTCAGTTGTAAGTGTGCATTATACCAGCATTATCATTTTGTAATCCATGCAAATGCCAAAGTCTTGGCCATATTTCATGAGCATTGTATTTTTTCATTGCAACTACGAAGATAATAGTTGCTGGTGTCATTTAAGCAATTTAATATCATTATTTATTAGCGAGTTAGTTTGCATACCAACTGTTTGTAAAAATGCCAGTTGGCTGTAGGTGTTCATTTCTCATGCTTAGATCATATATATGCACTGAATATTGTCAAAATTAGTAGCACACTCATGTTAGGTCATTGTGTAGTCCATTATAGTCTTCTAGCACAAGATTCTCATTGATGCAAAATTGTAAAAAGAGTCATTTAAAGCCAGCTGAAATACTATATTAGTCATACATCCCTTGCATGTGAATTGTTTGATGAAATTCTTTGAGCCTTCATCAGCATTTTTTGAGAGCAGATTTGAGGAGGGGTATTACAGTGGTATCAGAGCTTGCTTGCAAAGTGTTTGACGAAATGTCAAACCACTGAAGTATAAAGTTTTTTGGTGTTTGAAGAAGTTATAACCTATTGGGGTTATTACACCTTCCACCCACCTAATATCCTTTTATACCTGTAGCTAGACCAGCTTAGTTTTTTGTTGAAATCGATGCCAAGGTATTTATACTCCGCAACTTCTTCAAGAACACTTCCATTGTAATAAAATTCATGTTGATGCTGTTTTTTATTATTAGAAAAAATCATAACCTTAGTCTTGCTGATATTGACCTGCATCCCCACCATTCCACAAAAGCACTCAAGAGAAGATAGATGATCTTGCAAACCACCAGCAGATTTGGCAATTAAAATGAGATCGTCCGCATATAAGAGCAGCTTTATAACAAATTCACCTAGCTGAATGCCTTCACCCTTCTGCATGTTTAACCAGTCTTCCAGTTTGTCAATATATAAACCAAACAAAGTAGGAGATAAAGGACAGCCCTGTTTGACCCCGATATCGCTCCTAAAACATTCTGAAATGCCATCTTAAGTTCTGATTTTGACTTTCACCTCTTCGTACATCCTATGAACAGCAGCTTTGAGATGCATATGAATCTCGAATTCTTCCATCCTGAACCAAAGCTTGTCTCTCAAGACGGTGTCAAAAGCCTTTTTAAAGTCAACAAAGCAACAAAAAACTTCTTCCTTTTTCTCCCACTCTTTTTCAATAATGTGTCTCAAAGTGACACAGTGATCCACTGTCGAGTGCTTTGGCCTAAAACTAGCTTGCCCTTTAGCACGTTTAGAAAGAATACACTGATTAGATAAATGTAATACTCAAAAATACTTATCTGTGCATCAACATCCTTGATACTAATTTCTCCAATGAAGATTCATATGCACCAAATTAAAAAAAAATGCCTCCAATGGGGAATGAAACATTGGTTAAGGTAATCATTCACCCCCCTCAATGTAGAATTCCCACATGCTTCATCATTATTAATTTGATCTATCAAGGGATGGTTTGGGCCCATAACCATTAGCTCTTCAATTGTTTGGTTTATGGTGGGTCCCTTGCCTATGCGGCACATACGTTCTCAATTTTTAAAATCCCATTCTCCTCCTCTTGTTTGGCGGTCCTCCTTATCCGCTTACATGGAGAGCGGCTAATGTCACCTTGTTAAATTTTCTATGGCTCATATGTTTAATACTAATAGCCCCTTATTTATATTTTAATCTTCCACCTTTTTTTTTTGATAATTATCTTAATCATTTTCGGGGTCTTCTTTAAGTCATTCCATGTGTATTTGAATTTCCTCCTCCTTCGTTACTTCCTTGGTTTCTTCCTTAGTCTTAAAACCCATTGCTTATGGGTTGATTCCTTGCATTTGGGTAGGGTTATTCCCATGTGGCCCACTTTATACCACGGGGTACTTATTTATTCACCTGTACTTACATTTATTTCTCATTTCATTGAACTATGGGTTGCACCAAATGAAATCTCTCTGTGGAATATATGCTTTCTTTGTAAGGACTAGTCCAGCCAATAAAGTGCTGCCCTATTTAACTATCTTATTTCTTATTATTTGTTTCCTTATTTTCCCTGCCCATTTATATCTGATGTGTATCCCTTATTACTCTCGCTGGTGCTCCACGTCATCCTCCTTATTCATGTGCTACTTTTTACCTTATCTCTCCTTCGCAGTTTTCAATTGTGCAGCTGTCGACATCCTATTCTCGGCAGACTTATATAACTTCCTCGAACATTTTTAGTGTTCATCTATTATGCTAAATTCATGTATTATATGAATAGTTAAAATGAGAGATTACTATTGACAACACTTATTATGGGGTGAGGTGCTCCCTTTATCTTGCACCTTTATACAATGCATTTTCTTTTAAAAAAATCAGTTCATTGCCTTATTGTATAGCATATTCAAATGCCTTCTATTATTGTGTGAATGTTGCATGGATTATTGGCCTGCTAATTAGGTATATGGACGAGTATATATAATCAGATAATTGGATTTCAAATCAATGTCCACCTGATGAATGGTCTGGCAAGGCTTACTCTCTTCATTCACAACTTTCAATTTTGTCGAAATGCTAATGTACAGGTTTGAGGCTTTCTCAAAAATAGGTGAGCTCCTGGTGTAGCTCCTTCAGCCACCTTTCTTGTACAAGCTGAAATTTTAGATTTGGCCCTTGCTCTAAACAACTACAATAAAATCAATCTTGAAAATAGCTTTAATTGTCCTTTGAGAACAAGGCATTTCTTCCTTGCTAGAAATGGATTTTGATCAGATTCCCACCAAAGTATATTTACAGTCTGGAAATGATTAGCAAGGTGCTCAAGATAATGGAATATTCAGAGAAGTTCTGCTTTCCTTATTTAATATGGATGACTCCACAGAATTGCTTGTTTGTGGCCACTCATAGGAGAATGGATCTTCCCATTAGTTGACGACTTCAATTTATGGTGCATGTACCAATAGTAATTTGTATGAAGAAGCCTTCTAGAACAAGCCTTGGACAAGTGTGGAAATTCGTAGAGAAGAATGAGAAATTGTAAGAAGGATCTATATGTTCTTATATTACTTGTGATGTCTCTTCTTATAAATATATGAAACTATAATTGTTTTCTAGATTACAAAGTCTCTAAATATCAAATGTTCTGAAAATTATTATTTTTTTATTCAACACGTCAGATTCATTTGTATATACTAAGATTTTATTGGGCTGCCTGTAGAGAGATTGAACAAATCAACCGCTGGAGATTTACACTCCACCGCTGGAGATTGTTGCATAGCAGATGTATTATATAATATGTCTTCTTAAACACCCATCGGACTAGCACACAGAGAACGTGCTTATTCACTGAAGGACAAAATCATCTGAGCATATTCTTTAACTCAAAGATTCAGAATACCTTTTGAAGTCAACTCCTGTGCACACATAACTTGTGAACAGAGACTAATAAAGTAAACAAATTTTGGCTGCTAAGAGACTGATATAATTTCCACTACTTCAGATGTACTGTCCTATCCAAACACTATGATGGTTATTCCCAGATTTCCCAAATTAATATAGTCTGATAAAATATTTAAAAACTTTATACGATTTAAGCTCTCAGCAGAAAATCACAACCTTCGAGTTCCAATCCATGACACTTGTAAGATTGTGGACTTCGTACGATATTAAATTTATTCCTTTCCCCATACAAACGTAGGCAAAGTTTATTTATCTCTATCGCCTTATGCATTCTAGTGAGTCCTGGGATTCCATTTAAAATATTAAAAGCCTGAACAATATATGTTTCTTCCAAAGTATTTCCTGCTCCTTAAAACATTGCAATGCACTATTTATCGTACATTATTTTACTCTCAAGGTGCATTGGCAATGGTTTGGCATGACTTGTTGATTTTAATACTCAGTTCGAATAATTAATCAATCATTTACTGAATGGTATTCTCCTTCCAACTGATCTCTTAACATTCTGATGGATCTATATGCGGTGGCAATCTTCGTATATTAATTTGATAATTCATGTTCATGCACTGACTATCCTCTAGATATTAACATTCTAAGTGATCTGGGTTGCCATCATTGAAAATATGTTCTTGTAATAATGGTAATTTCCTTGTATTTTATTCTCCGCTAGCTGGATGTTGCATTTATTGTGTTTCATCACTGTATAGAGTTATTATTTTCTGTGCAATTTTGAATATCATTGAAAACTTCCCTCTGCCTGATTTCCTTCTCCATCATACTCATCGCAGATGCTTTTTGGCTGATTTTGATATGCATCAGTATGTGTATTACTGTCATCGGCTTTTGATACATACATTTGCAGTCCTGCTCTGATACCATGTTGAGTAACATGGATCGTTTTCTGCAAATGTACTAACATTGCCATCGTAATTGATATGTTCCAAATGCAGATTTGAAACTCATATAAATATGAGAGGAGACATGTCTCTAAGGTTTAATCATCACTTAATTAATATATTAAAAATAATAATTTGTATTATATATATATATATATATATATATAGGAAATGGTGATTTACTAATAACAACAATGTATCTCAGATCAAATTAATCTGATTGAAGCTACAACTTTAACACGCAGCTGCAAACCTTTATAACTTTTGAAGTTGTTTAATTGTCATCTCACTAACTTCTTCTCAGCCTTCAACGCATATTGATATGCTTCTTCTATGGTGTTAATATGAAACATACTCACTTCATCTTCAATATTGAACTGCAGTCCATTCACATACTTAGCTACCTTCTCCCTATCAATCTCCTTCCTTCTTGATCGAATGGCAAGCTTGTAGAACAACTCTGTGTATTCTTTTACACTCGTATCTTTCTTTAGATTTTGCAACTTCTTGTATAGTTCCATTTCATAGTCTCCAGGATTGAATGTTCTCTTCAACTTGATCACTATTTGGTTCCATCTTGTTATTCGGGGGTCTCCACTCATTGTCTGCTCCCTTTGCAATTCTTTTAACCATAATGCAGCTTGCCCTTTCAACTTTTCTTAGGTTATCTTTGCCCTTTGCGGGTCTCTGATATCCTCCACTTCAAAATATTTTAACTCCCCTATCCAATCAATTAGCTCATCTGGTTTTAATATCCCAGAAAAACTTGACGCATCCATTTTGTTGCTCCTTGTAATTCTTGAAAGATTTCTTTCCCACCTTCACTTTCATTTTCTTCCGCTTCACTTTCTTCTTCACTTACAGGATTTCTTGGACTTCCAGTATATAGTCTCACCTGTTCTTGTATATCATCCCTAATATCATTTCTTATTAGTTCTCAAAATCATTCCAACAGCTTTGCTATAATGGGCTTTCCTCTTATAGCATCTTCAAGCTTTTACTGCTCAGGAATTCCCTGTCTCCTGAAACAACTCACATGAGCTTCTTTACAACCACTTCTTGCTTTTCACCCGTAGGTCCTGGTGTAGATTCTATATGCTCAGGGGCAATTGGCTTTGATACCAATTGATGCAAGATAATTTTTTGAGACTTAACAGACTAAGAATTTCCACAATCAAAGTTAACTCAAACATAAACACAATCTGCTCAATCACAACTTAACAAGTTGAAAGTTCACAAAAATCTTCTTGCCAGGTAAAATAATACAAAATCAGTAGAAACATCAATCCTTGCTTCACTATAATTCTCATCTACTATATGTCATTTACAAAGGATGCTCTCCTTAAATACACCAGTGCGGCCTTATTCTTTTATTCTTTCCTAAATTGCCCTCCCCCTTTCCACCTTTCCCCAAAGAAAAAACAACTAATTCTGGAAATGTGCAACCTTTCCTTTCTGCTTAATGGGTCAATGTCCCTTAGTCTGCATTGTTTTTCTCTTTCCTATTCCTTTCATTGTTTCACATACCTGTGGCTTTTAAATTTGTGCTCATTCTTCTGCCTCACCAGTGCCTTTTCAACTTCATAGTGCTGTCTCCCCTGCTTCCATTTTGGACTGCTTTTCTTTAGACGTTGCCTACGTTGACTTCCTATGAATTGCTAAATGGTTTATAATAAAATAATATCTTTATTCCAGTAACTGTTTGGAAGAAAATGCCCCTATATTGGCTGGAAGGCTGCACAGTTAAATCACTTCCACTCCATGTTTGGAAGAATTTAATAAAATATGAAACTTAGTTCAAATGTTGCTTAAATCTTTTCATCAAATTCATTGAGAAACTAATGGCTTTGTTGGCCTCATTATTTATTTTGAGAAGATATATCAACACACTAAAATTGAAAATGAAACCAAAAATCAAAACAAGCAAATCGAAACAAAATATTTTCTTTTTATGGGCGATTCTGATCACCAGTTTGCCTGAGTGCTCCTGCACCATTGAAAGGCTGAGATGGAGAAAATTCTTACTTCAGCACAAAGTTTTCAAGCAATGAAAGGAATAAAGTCAACTTAACTCAAATGAGTGCCTCACTACTCCTTTACAACCTTCTGAAAAACTCTTCAAATTCTCCTTCCAATTGTAAACTTTCATATTTTCCTTGCTTTTTAATTTTAAACTTTAACTTGGGAAATCATAAAGTGGCTGCCTTATAATTTCCCATTGACATAAAATAGGGCACTTTGATCTTAGGAATTAATCACTTTATGACCTTATTAAATAATTAAAATTAGTCGTCATGAAGATTACTTATTTTTGACAACATATTTAAATAATTTAATTATGTTCTAAAGTCTGGATAAAGGGAGATTACATGGCTTGTTGCCATTTCATTTTGTCTGCATACATCGTAGTTAGTGGCGTGGTAGAAACACTGTTTTTACCCAATGGGACTTGGGTGGTCAGAAAGTGTGAAGGCTTTGCATATGCATTTTATATTCATTTTCTTAATAAAATGTATGGCGGTTTGGTATACATTTTTGAAGTTGAAGTGGTGATTGAGAGGAGGGTGGATGTATTAAATAAATAGTAATTATATAGTACCTTGTCAAATGGAAGAACTAGCCAACTCAAAAAGCTACATGATAAGATAATGAATTTTTGCAGAATCATTTGAAGTTGCTAAACATTGAGGGAAATACTATTTTGAGGGGAAGGACATGTTATGCTCCTATTCATTCCCTCCCATTATATGATTATTGTCATTCAAATTATAGAGTGGTCAACTTGTGGCACACATAACCTTGACTGGTCTTCTAGATCGTCCCCATTTTATGTGCAGTCAGCCTAATTAGGAATGGGATTCTTGTAGTTTAATTGTGTCTAAGGGTTTATGGTGTTGACATAATCTTTATTTTTGCTGTCACTTTGTGATGTTCTCTTGTTATGATTTTTGTATTTGGACTCTGGAGCTTGGCGTCTTGATGATGTCTCACTTTCTTTTTTTCTTCTTTATAGTATTTTGGTAATTAGCCTTCATCTACGGCTCAGATATTATCCACTATGCTTGTTTTGATCACATTGTGTGAAATTTCTGCTTCTCTCTGTTATTTACATTGTGGCGTTGTCATGTCCCCTTTCTAGCAAACTAACTTCTACCGGGGATTTGCCTATCATTGGCTCTCGTAGGCAAATGAGATTGGAAAGAGAGTCGTTCAGTTGTCAGATGATTACATTCTTGCTATTATCCAGTAAGTGGGGCCTACTTGTTTAATGCCGAATTGAGATTGTACTCAACTTTATAAAGTTATTTATTTAATTTTATAAAGTTAATTAATAATTAAATACATTATAATTAGTTATTATAATACGTTGTTCTGGAAGTTTCCAGCGACTTCTCAAGAAGTGAATAAAAAGGGGATAAGAGGCACCCATTAGAACAAGCGGTTTTGTGGATTCGACTTCTATTTCAGTCAGAGCAATTTGTAGTCATTTGGTCTGCAAATTCTCAAATTATCCTTGGAAACAAAAACTTCCATGGGTAAGCAATTTTGAGGATGTGGAATATCATCCGAATTATTGCAGTCTGGAAGTGATATTGCAGTCACTTCGACATGGTAGAAATCTGTGGCCTAGGGCCAAGTGGGAAACTCTTGCATTATTGACTGTTTGAGGAGAATCGATTGTCATCCATCAAATTATTGCAGGATTAAAAGAATTCGAAAGGAAGCCAAGGAGAGACAAAAATTCGATTCAGATCACAGGATTCGAGAGTTTAATTTGGAAGAAACTATAAGCAACCATTTATTCTCAGATAAGCAAATTTGTGTCTTCCGAGCTAGGCGTCCTTCTTCATGATGCTTTTATTGTTGCTGGAAACCCAGTAAATATCACAGGGTCGGAGATCTGCGGTGGATTTTAAGGCGAGTTTCGGCTAGGCAGGAATAATTTGCCACGCGATTTGAGGAAAAGACTCAAGCGATTATATTATTGAGGACGGCAACCACACTAGCGCTCATTCCGACCACAGTCCGGGCCTTTATCGACGAATTTCCAAGGGCATCATTGCGAGGACAGGGACTCCCTAGTTTCGAGTTAATTCCTGATAATCGGTCTGCAAACTGCAGAGTGTTGGCCGCCTACTCTGGGCATTCCCAACGACGACCACACGCATTATGAAATGCGACTGAATTTTTTGTAGTAGAAACTGGGCGTTGCTCGAACCTGTTATCTACTAACAACTCCAGCTAAGTTAGCCGTTTCATGGTTATCCAGGTTTCAATATTCTTTTCTCAAATAAATGGTTTGGTACATTGAAAATTGAAGGAACAATTATACTGCTTGCTATAGGGGTATTGAAAGAAAAATTGCTATTTCAATTTGCATCTCTATATGCTGATAATAATCAATTTTTTCTAAATTCTGTTGGTATTTACTGCATTAGTTTCATTCGTTACTTGGTAAATGGTTTCAAACAACATATCTTCCCACATTTATGAATGCTTGCTGAGTGTTTAACAAATTTCCAAAAAAATCAATTTGGATAACCCTTTGAGTTTGCTTGCAAAGTGTTTGACGAAATGTCAAACCTCTGAAGTATAAAGATTTTTGGTGTTGGGAGAAGTTATAACCTATTGGGGTTATTTCAGGCGTAATGAAATATTCTTACATATTGTATAAATGATTATCTATTTACCTCATAAAGAATACCCTGCTGAGAATATTATCATTGGGCGATGCATTTTTCTCCCAAATTTAAAGAGTTAGCATTTGTTGATGATATATTATTAATATTTGACACCATGTTACTAAGTTTATAGTTATGAGCCTCTGTAACCTTGTTCTTCCTGGCTTTCCTTAGCCACTTCAGTCGTTCTCTTCAATCCTATTCTTAGGTTCATCACAAATTATTTTAGAGGCTTTGAATAATAGTTTAGTTTGACTAATTAATAAATATATAAATATTACTGTGATGATTTCTCTTCTTTTTGGATAATCATTGTAAGAATGTATTTGTTGATAGATAATGTTGTTTTACTTGCTCTACATATTTTTAAACTAATAGTTATTTATCCCATACCACTTAACCTCAATACTCATGTTCATTATCTTTTAGTTTTATGTAGTCTACCTCTTCCATTTTAAACCACAATTTCTATATATGATTTAGGTGATATAACCTTTCCTTTTAACCTGTGCAGATTAAAGATGCTGGGGGCTTAGATGTAATGCCTTCTGGGAAAGCTACTGACATAGAGCGTATTGACATAAATGAAAGAGTTGTTGCTCTTGAACGCCTCAACCCTACACCTAGACCAACTACGTGAGTGATCCATTTTATATGCTGGGCAGGTTGTCATAGAAGTTAACAGGAGTCATGCCCTTTTAAAACTTTTATAATTCATATCAGCGTGATTGTTGTTCTCATGATCAGTGAATAAATTGGTGGTTGAAGTAGGTTTGGGTCATATTTTAATGTTCTGTGGCATGCTATTTTCTTTGTTTTTTCTTTTTCAGGTCTAATGATACCTTTGTGTTGTGTAATGGATATAGATAGTGCTAATTGTTGCAAACTCTGACATACATAATGAGGTTTATCAATGCTAGACAATTGAGGGAAAAAATTGAAGCTCCACATTTTATATTTAAGAGACATTGGGTTAGAGTTTACGCACATTGACCAGTTGTATTCACACTGTATATATGATTGTATGGAAGCTAATTTACAAAGTGAATTGGTGATACCTTATATAAGTGCTATAGTCAAGAGAGCGCAATCATAAACTTGATTAACAGAGAAACACATGCATGCCTTGAAAGAATGTAGAATGGATTTTTATTTAAATTTACTGCTTTTATCTTTTTGGATAGGGGCAGAATTTTGGTAGCAGGGAAAGGCTGAAGGTGGTGAAAAACTGAATCATATAACTTACAAGAAGCACGATAAATACTTGTTCAAACCTTCACTTCCCTAAACTGTCTAAGCAATGAGGACATAAGTTTTTCATTGTACCACTACTTCAAGTGATACATATAATACCTTAGAATATAGATCTGAGTACATATGCGAGTTATCAAATCATGCATTCAAGTTTTGAACAATCAAAACTTGTCTTATAGAAACTTGATTGAAATACCAACAAAAGCCACTCTACCAACCATGAAAGACACTTTGAAAATTCCATGAACAAATCAAATTATTCAGCTACCTACTCATGGATCACGTATATATAACAATAATCCCAAGTCTGATTTTTCTTAAAATTTCTGAATTCTTTGAACTGGCATATTATCAAATACTTGACATACACCTCAACATAGAAACTATAATAACCCTTACTGATCCCTTTTTTTTTCACAAGATTTATTTTCTTGAAATCAGATTTCCTATGAACTAATGAATAAGAAATTGTCAATATTGCATGCATAAGATGAACAATAGATAACAGTCCAAAGTCAAAATTAGTGATCTCAAAATTCACTGTCCTTCAACAAATTTCTGCAACTTCTGATATTTAAAAAGAAAACAATTGTTTGAACTTTGAAGACAGGATCTGAGGTATGCAACAATATAACCTCTTTGGAATGCAGGAAATACTTGCCAACTTTTTACAAAATTGGTTTCCTAACGATGCTGATAGGCAGAAGTGGACTCGGCGCCACTTGGTACTTTCATGTCTCAACTACGCTTTAAGATCCAGAACCCTCTTTACACTCCTTGCATTCCAACATATGAGTCATTTGGCTCCTCCTACAGCTGTTTGACACTTAAAATGTTCAATCCAATAAATTTAATGTCAAGTTGACTCCAACAATTATCCTTGACCGCCCTTTAGGTGTAGATATGCTGCGACTCCCTTGAAACTTCATGACATATCCTCTTAATATTCCACATCACCCAATAGTCTACAAAAGACAAGAATCAGCTCCAATTCTCTTTTTAATTGAAGGTGCTCCTCTTGTTGCACATGTGGCAGCCAGAATGAAGATATCCTAAATTCATCACGGTCTTGTGCAGGGATTAAATTATATGAAATATCCCAAGCAAATATACAAGAACAAAATAAACAAAATACACAATGACAGACCAGCAGATCAGAGATTTTATATTCAGACAAATGCAACCTTCTTATTCCAATCAGAATGGTGCTTAAGGAACCCTGCACCTTGTCTTCTAACAATAGCTTCACATGGGGAGTTGCAAAGAAGGATAGCACAATGAGATGATGAATTTGCAGGTCTGGTGCTGTTGTAGTCTCAGAGTTGACGACATGCTGCTTGGGTATGTGTTATCACTGCAAAAACTCTACCTCCTCCTATTGCTGATGTATGCTCTTTAATATATGCTGCTATCTTGTTGTTGTGAATGCCATGAATGATACAATGCCCACGGAAATATGTGTGACACAGGTGCTGATGTATGTGTATGGCCAAAAGCCATTGTCTCTAGGTTGTGGAGGTATAATGGATATGTCGCCTCAAAGAATGTATTCACTGATAAAGTGTATTTCTTCCCTGATGCAAACGTTTGGTAATTTTCTGCTCTATGGGTGTTGCTCCGGCCCTAAGGTGTAATTGCCAATGAATGGAATAGATGCTGTGATGCATATGTCTTTAGCTGCGGTCTCGAAGGTAGCTGCAATCTTTGTCTGATATGTTTGCCATGCTCTCTGCTACATGTATGCCCTCGTCTGGATGTAGGTAGGCTGTGGTCCTTGGAGAAATTGATGTTGCTGATCGCTGGTAACCTGCAAGAAGTAATTGCTGCTATAAATATGATTTCCTCTAGATCGCTAGACAAGAAACTATAAAATTATGATAAGGCTTGCAAATCTATCATTCCAATTTGGTCTTGAAGAGACTTTACCAAATTGAGATTGATTGTAGACTAGGGAGGATGTCTCACCTAGGAAACTGTAATCTTTGAATGAATTCCATTAAGGAACCTTAAAGACAAAGTAAATGCAAAGTTGATCGGTGGAGAATAAACTCTCCCAAATTCAATATGTATATGAAATCTAATGAAGAATATACAAATTAGTCCATTATCCCAAATAGTTGCCACAAATGAATAAATTAAAATAGGTCTAAGTTAAGAAGGGTAGCACACAAATGCACCACCCAAAGCGGGCCCCCTTGCAAGGTTGATTAACTCACAAGGGTCCGTGTGAGCTAATTGACGAATAGAAAATGGGTCCAATCTAAGGAGGGGACATGACAATCTCCCCTTCTTGAAATTATTTGGCCACAAGCGATTTCAGATTAGGATGTTCCAAACTCTGCTTAATCTCCCTTGTCGCATCCTTAACTTGCAAGTCCTCCCTTTGGACAAGATAATCCTTGATTGTATCGGAGCTGAGCCGTTTCTCTCTAAATTCAATGACCTCAATAGGGTCCATTGCAAGTTTTCGCTCATCATGAAGTGGTGAAAGCTCCTCCAAAACAGTAATTCGTTGCCCAAGAGCATTTGAAGGCAAGAAAAATGAAACATATTGTTTATCTTGGTGTTTTTTGGAAGTTCCAGATCAAATGCTACCTTTCCAATCTGTAGAATCATCTTGTAGGGTTGATAAAAGAAACACTTGAGCTTCTCCGATCTACTCTTATTCAAAGGAGGTTGCCATTAGGGCCGGAACCTATGCTCAATCCAGCATTGGTCCGCATATCTCTACTACTAATTTTGGACTTAATCTGAATGATATCATGAGTCTACTGTAGCTGATGCAGAGGCACTTGGCAAGGTGGAAAACGTTTACTCCAATTTGTTCACAATATTCATATATCCCTTCATACTTCTAGGGATTTTGAACAACTTAGACCTTCCACACAAGGTTTTGGACTTCAACATGATTTCTTGGCCCAAACAAGATTTTTGTCTCAAACATGGGTAGGAAGGTGCACAAAATGAGTTACCAACCTCCAAATGGTCTTAGACAATTTGCTAACTCCTTGACTCAAATCTAATACATTGTTCAACCAAGTTTTTTCTATAGGACAACCCTATACTAATCATTGCTTCAAGAGGGTTATGACATGTTACTACTACAAAGATGACATGCTCAATATGAGATGTTTTCTTGGCTTTAGGGACCCAAAAAACTTTATACAAGTCACCAAAACAAACCCACAGTTTTTTGTATTACTTGCTTTTTAAGGGCACGTAAGTCCCTGTAGCCCTATCTAGCGAGTATTTTGACCTTATCTTACATACTATTGACCATGGGCCCAAACAAATAATCATTACAGATAGCCTTTTGGGGAATGTAAAACAAACTTCAAAATTAGTACGGGGTCTTATGTACTGAGGGGTTCAAAACTCACTGATCAAAGTGAGCTATAGGGCAATTAAGCCTCCAACTCCAAAACAACCACCCTTCAAGTTGCTCAACCAACACAATGAACACCTCGAACACCTCTATCTTGTCTTGAAAACACATAATCCACCATCTCGCAGAGCCTTAACCTCTGAAATTAATCTCTGCAACTCAATTCATATATATCTTTCTTAGGCCTGCCACCATAGATCGCATACTCGAACTCGGAGAGTACTCGGCAAGCCCAAATTTTTTGACTCGGCAAAAACTTGGTGAAAACTCGGCAACTTAATAAGCTTTATTACTTCTTATAAAACACATTTCCTATTTTTCAAAATCAATTACAAAATATATCTAATGAGACTATGAGTTTAAAAACCATAAAGAGGTGTTCACTGTCAGACCTCCAGCACTGTCCTAATTCATTTCCCAATCTCAAACCTAGCTGGGCAGCAACACAAAAACATTTCTATCACTGCTGTAGCACATCCACGGTCCTTCACAGCAATTTCAACCTACATTTTTGCATGCTTTTATGTTTTTATTCCTTCATACTTCGAGTTCGGACAGTTCAGAACTTCAGAGTGTTGTTTGGAAAACATGTAGGTCTGTAACCAGCAACTACTTGCTAAACAACTAAATAAATTGTGGACATTCCTACAGTTGTACATCTGACCTGAACTTTGTTGTTCACTGAGGGATTTCCAGTGTTTTTCACTTAAAATTTGCAATTTCTGCAAGCATTACAAATGGTTTCAATTGGTTTACGTTTAGAAAACACAAAGGAATCTCATAAAAAATACACAAATATATCACAATTTCTCACATTGTACCCATTGCAAATATCTGATTGTTCAAACTTCAAAACACATTGATTACAAAATGACATCATCATATGAAGTTGGATAGTGGAAATGAATACAATAGCTTACTACTAAGTTACTAAATAATATCTATTATTAATTTATGATTGTTTTATTTGAAAATCACCATCATAAATTTCATATCTAGGCACTTAGATATTAAAAGTTTTCATATCTTCCTCTTCCCCGCCCTAGAGAAATAATGGGAGACAGAGGGTACAGTCGGAGTCCTAATGCTTGAAACTGGCTCCCTGCTTGGTGTAGTAGATTGTGCTTGTGGCTCCACCATGCTAGTAGGTGGAACTGGCTCCTCCTCCACCACATCGATCTCATCTAATCCAATCTCCCCTGCTTCTACTGCAGGCAAATCCTCCATAGCCTGCCTCTCCATGTCAGCAATCTCGTCCTCTGTAAATAAGGAGGGATCATTATCCTGCACAGTCCAATCATTGTAGGGATCAATGTCATCCAAATCAATGAGTTCATCTGGCTGATCTTGCACCTTTTTTGTGTGAAGCCGAAGGTTATACTGCACAAAAACAAGATCATTCAGGCGTTTTTGTGTCAACTTATTACGCTTCTTTGTGTGAATGGCATCAAACAAACTCCAGTTTCTCTCACAGCCAGAAGCACTACAAGGTTGAGACAAAATTTGGAGTGCTAGCCTTTGCAAATTAGGAGTGTTTCCACCAAAATCTTCCCACCAAGAACCTGCAAATAAGATATTCAGTTTTTTTTGTAAATAAACAATATTCTGATTTCTATTAATAATTGAAATTCATAACTTGAAATATATCGGAATTCACTTTTTCTTACTTGGTGTTTGGATCCCTCTTCCTCGTACACACATTTTGGAAGAAAATAATTGACCCCTAGCTGCCTTATAGTTCTGCAACTCTAAAAGGATGAGGTCTCTTGTTGCACTTATAGGTGTCATCCTCTCAATACATGTGATTAGACCCTCCATAACCTCCCCATTATCATCCGTGAAGCTACCAGACTTAGAGAAGTAGAACTTGGGGTTGAGAAAGTACCCTGCTGCATGAATGGGTTGGTGGAGTTGATTATTCCACCTTCGATCAATGATGTCCCAAATAGGGGCAAATCTATTTGCATCCCCCCTGTAGTACTGTTGGATGGCCTCTTTGGCCCTATCCATTGCCTCATAAAGATATCCCATCACATTTTTCTCACCGTCCACCAAGCGCAAGACCCTCACCAATGGCTCAGTCAACTACAAAGTACAAAGTAGAAACACAAACTTAAATCACAACTTGCAATGAAACAAAATGCTTCTAAAGTTCACAAGTAAAATTGAAGGATTCAATTTGAAAATTAAATCAAGTGGAAGTTACCTTCACAATCTCTAATGCTCTACTTGCAAATTCACCATCAAAAATTATTTTTACAATCTTTTCTCCATCAGCCTTCTTTGAGTAAGTTGAGTCTACCCATTGCTGACTCACAAACATTTGCTTCAAGGGAGTCAATAAACTAGTAATGCTTTGCAATGTTAGGAAATTTGTTGCAAACCTTGTAGCTTCCGATCGCACAAGTTCTTTGCCCTTGGTGTGCTCTCTCATCAATTGAAGAACCCATGGGTGATTATATATATATTTTGTTATATCTCTTGCTTCATCTACAATTGGTTTCACCCAATCAATTTTGCCTATATCCTCCAAAAGAAGGTCAAGGCAATGAGCTGCACATGGGGTCCAAAATAGTGTTGGATGTCTCTCTTGAAGCAACCTTCCAGCTGCCACATATGCAGCTGCATTGTCTGTAACAACTTGGACAACATTTTCTATCCCTACCTCTAAAACAACCTTCTCTAACATTAAGCTCAAATTTTCTGCATTCTTTATAATGTTAGAGGCATCAATTGACTTAAGAAAAACCATCACTTCATTTGAAACCACTATAAAATTGATAAGAGTACGGTTTCTTCCATCTGTCCAACCATCTGAAAGAATTGAGCATCCATACTTTTGCCATTGCTTCTTTTCAACTTGAACAATTTCTTTTGCATCTAGAATAGCATCTTGGAGCAACCTGCCACTTAAATCTCTTGGGCTAGGGGCCTTAAAACCTTTGCCTGCAATTGTTAATGCTGTCACCAAACTCTCCCAATATGGACTCCTTGCCACATTGAAGGGAATGCTGTTATAATACCAAAAGTTTGCACAAGCCTTCTCTGCTTCCTTATATACCTCCTTATTCCATCCAGTTGCTTCCAATGAAGGTTGTGACCCTGGCTCATTTCTAGGCACAAAATTGAATTTGATTGACGGGGTGGAGGATGATTCACCACGTATACGTGGACTGCGAGTAGAGCCAACAATGTGTTGCACATCAATCTCAGTTATTGTTGAACGTGACAAAGTGGGAGCAATGGCTTCTTGTATGGCTGCTTGTTGCCTTGCTCTCTCCAATTTCTTTTCATCTAGTGCTGCAAGGAGGGCTATCATCTCTCGTTGGACCTCTTCAGGACACTTTTTACATGGCTTGGCATCACGACAAGGAATGCCTGCAAGATGGTATTTAAGGCGATTTATGCCTCCACTATGCTTATTCATGCACCATGTACAAATAACAGTCCCTGCTACCGGTCCCATGATGCCATGTTTTCAAGTGGGGTCACGACTTCTAGCGGATTTCCTTCCAACAGATTGACTAGCATTAGCCGTGTTCGGAGTAGATGCAGAGCCAGATGCCATTGTGATAATTAAGCAACCTACAACATAAATAGTAACCAAAAGAAAAATATATAAGCATGGAGGTAAACTATAAAATTATAAATAGTTTTCACTAAATTTATTATATTTACAAACAATTCATTAATATGAATGCCTACTTCATAAAACTTTTTGTAATGATTATCAAAAATATAAAGTTTATTTAAATCTAATACGTTTATTAATAGTCACAAAAAGTATAATAAAATATATTGTAATTAATTTATAATAGATATTATTAATAATTATATTGATTAAAATTTAATATAATCATTATAGACATTTTTAAATTTGTACACATTACAATTTTAATGATTTAAATAATAAATAATATTAATTTCTATTTACATCAATATTAAAAATTTAAAAAAAGACAATAATAAGGAATGAAATTAAAATTATAATTATTTTAACACTTACATATCTATATATTTAACTTTAAATATATTAAGCAATATTAAAATATTTAGTAAAAAAAATTTAAATTAATTAATAATTTAATACAACTCCGAGATTAAAATTTTGACATATAAATAAAAATTAGTCACATACTAGATAAATAAAAATAGTTATTCTATTCAAGATAGGGTAAAATAAATAAATTTTAATTATATTTTGATGTAATTTAAATGTTTTATTATCAAATTATTGAATACTTTCGAAATGCATCATTTTATACCAATAACAATTTAATACTAAAATATTAAAATATTTGAGCCTGTATTAATATTGAATCATTTACAGTTATACAATGTTTAAAACATTTAAATCTAACATTTTAAACATTTATAAAATGTTTAAACATTTAAATCTAGCATTTTAAACATTTAAATTTTAAACTTTTGACTCATATCGATCACACGCACGCAAAAGGCAAACAAACGTCAAACGCAGAAGCATTTTAAACATTGAAGATTGCACGCATGCAAACGCAGAAGGCAAACAAATATCAAACGCAGAAGCTGAATTGAACGCTGAAAATGGTGGAAAAATATGAACACAGAAGTTAGAAATAAGAACGCGCTACAGGCAGAAATGCGAACCTGATTTTTGGTGACGAGAAAACACTCAAATCCTGCTTTGTATTTTCTCTGTTCTGCGAGTACGGTTTTTAAAGACTCGGATGAAGGAAAAAATGGAAACTATGCAAATAGGAAACAACAAAAAATCTGCAGCTTTCCCATGCTTTTTCCGTTTTTTTCCAGCTCCTAACGACGGAAATATTTGTTGCCGTATTTTAGACGAGTTTTAGGGTTTTTCCTTGCGAGTTGGGCACGAGTTAAGTGCGAGTTTTCATCCATGACTGGCACGCGAGTTAACACGCGAGTTGCTTGCTTTTAAACAAAACCCGCAAGTACTCAGACACTCGGTGAGAACTCGCCGAGTGTGTAAACCATGCCTGCCACATTGAAAATTATTGGCTAAAATTTTTGTAAGTCACTAAGACTACAGCTTACAAATTGGTAACTTTAGGCAATGATGTAGTGAGATAAATCTCTTCCTCAACAATAGGGTAGGCTCCCTTCTTACCATAGGTGGCTACGATAGAAACTTTATTGAAATTGAGAAATGGGCAGTTCTCTAAATCAGCTCCTCTTTTTCAAGAATGATTTTATGGTAAGTACTAGTAGATTAACAAAAGGTACCTACTACGGTTATACCAGTGGCTTAGTAGTTGACGTAAGAAAAACTCTTAAGATAATAGTTATAACTATATTTGGTTGATTGATAATAAGAATCCAAAGCATCTTATGATCAATCCTTTTTGAAAAGTAAAGTGAATAGCTAACAAGGTGCAAAGTCTCTTGCCAACTATCCAAGTTGAAATAATATACTAGAAATTAAATAACAAAGTCTTTAGTCCCAATTACTTGGAGCCACTATCAAACTATAATGATTATGTTTTTTGAAGTTCAACGTCTTCAAGAAACAAAACTGAATGCTCAAATGCTTTACAAAGATTTTATAAATGGAAAGAAAGATATATTGGTCAATTCAACTTAAGAAAAGAATGACCAACTTCAAACCTCATAATACAAAGTTTGAGAAAACTTGCTTCTTTTGTTCAACTTAGAAAGTTTTGTATCCAAAAACATAGTTTTCAAGTTACAATCACTTCAGCATAGCCTCCTTGTATAAAGAAAAAGATCCTATTTACAATGAGCTCTCTCCTTTATATAGAAAAAGAAGAGAGAGAGAAAGGTGGAAAGAAAAGGTGAAACCCTTAACCATCTTGACTTATTCTACTGACAAACTCCTAACTAACTTTAACTAAGCTGCACGCCTAATGTTGTTGCAACTTGATTACATGAAGCGTGTTTATAGGTGCATGGTTCTTTATTTATAAAGTACATTGCCTCTACATGTAATTTGTCAAAACTAGTTCTATCTCTACAAAGCATAAGAAAGAAGTACTTAAAGCACTTAGAAAGATCATCACAACGTATCCATGAACTCACCTAATTTGCAACTATTCTTGTAGAACTATTGCATCTAGTTCTCATGTGCTTCGTGCAACAACTAAAACTTGCAAATGACATTTGCATTTTCTGTAGTAACATTGCAACACTTTTTAATCTTGCTTTGGAGATCATGAAGCGAGAATCTGTAGCTTGTGAGAGTATCAATGTCTCCAAAATCAAAGTCTTTCGCTCCCAACTATAGGCAAATAACTTCTTCAAACTTTTTAATGAGAACTCCCTCATTAACAAGTTCTCCATCTTCAGTGATAATTGTACATGTCAACTACTGAAAACCATCACTGATCATGTGCTCTTGGTCTTGTAAACATTCTATTGTTGCTTTGCCTTCAACCACTAGGCTTGGCAACACCTCCATGTTGTCCATCAAAGGCAAGGTATTGTAATACATCTCTATTGAATAGAAAATACCATAATTAGGCAAAACATCTATGTTAACTTCGCTTATAGTCCTCCACACATTCAGGTCCACACCAATAGATTTAAGTTGTTGATAAAATGAACCAAGTAGTTCCTTCAATCTTGTTGAAATATCTCTCCCATGTCTGAGTATCCAATCCCTTCTCTCATCCACCACTTTGGACACCGGACGATCACGCCAGTTGTACATTGCTCTGACTTTCTTTGCAATTTTCTTAGCATGTTTTGAGAATCAATTGTCAGACAAGAGGCCTTCATCTTCTTAATAATGTCCGTAGTCTAGCATTCTCCTTGTTAAGATATTTCTTCCTTTCCCATAACGTATCATTCTTTTGTGTAAGCATACTGAGAGCATCATGGGCATCCTACTGACAAGCCAAGTGGGGTTGTTTACAAAGTTCAATGATGGTGAACTTGCAATTGCTGGTTTGCATTAGCTCTGTTAGCTTTTCAACAAGGGGCCTAGCTACCTCTGCATATTTGGTGTTGTCAGCACTCATCATGATCCTTGATACCACCTTAACCTTCATAGTCTTGGGAACCTTGGCCTTTGCAACCACGTTGGAATCATGGTCTTTGAGGTGGGAGTTCCTCTTTTCTCTTGAGGAAGAGTAAAGGAAGTTGATCCCATGGCAGCAGTGGTAACCAAAGTGGACATAGGATTGACCTATGCAACTGTGGTTACAATAGATGGGGCTTAGACATAATTGCCACCGGGGCTAGGCTGCTATGTGTGACCTTTGACATGAATAGCTAAAATTGTACCGATGAAGTATCCATCAATGCCATGGAAGGAACCACAACATTTGGGATGGACATGGTTTAGGCATCAAACACACTCTAGAAGCTATGATATTGCTCCACTATTAGTACTGTAGGAGCAATCAAAGAGATAGGTATAGCTAGTGTGATCAGAGTTGGATCTTCATGGAATGGTGCCTACTTAGAAGGAAGAGTGTCCATGGTAGCATCCAAGGGTGAATCTACCAACTCATCCAAGGCTAGCGCATAATCAGGAAGGTGGCTGTAACCAAGACTTTTGGAAGAGGAGGTTTCTTTGGACAGCACTTTCTTGGCGGAGGAGGAAACTCATCATCGCTAAGAACAATGCGAACCTTTTGAGGTTCAGTGGATTTCACCTCAAGCACACGTCCCTTGCCTTTGTCACCCTTGATGGTGAGCTTTGGAATGGCTGCAATTGAAGACTCTGTGCCATCCTTTTGTTTACCTCTCATTTCAGCCCTTTGGACAAGCAAGATCAAAATCTTTTCCACACTTCGCCTTTATGGTCTTCAACCCTCTTTTCTTCAACCAAATGTTTGTGTTGCCAAGAATAGGCTGTAAACAGTCTCAAATGGAGAGCTTTCCTTGGATGAATAAGATGGAGACAAGATAGGAAGCCAATCAAGGTGATGCTCAGTGTACTTTGGATCCAGGACTTGATCACCATCTTTAATCCCAATAGGGATCACTACAAGATTGAAGTCCACAATTTGCTTAAGGGCTGATTGACAATAATCCATCTGGCAGATATCAATCTCCATGTGCAAATTGACCCAAAGATCTTCAAGGTGATGAACATGAATGTATGATTTTATGATTTTATAATTCATTCCTTGCCAGTTAAAGAAAGCATGTGCCATGAACTTATTCGAAGGAAATCTATGTAGTTCGAACTCCATGTTCTTGGCCTTTGACACTGTGTCCAGTAAGTAGCCACCAATCTTCAAAGTTTATGCATGGAGAAAAGGAGCATTAGAATGGTCTTGTATTCTTTCATGAAATATCTATGCCTGGCCTGCAAAGAAGATTGGTGTGATTGTACCACCATTAATTGCCTTACTAACTGCATGAGAATGATCTTGTCGGTAGGATACCGTGGAAGAGTATATGCCTCCTCTCCGAAATAACCAACTCTCATGTAGGTAAAGTTGGGACATTGGAGGAAGAGACAACCATATTCATTCACTTTGCTCATGCTTATTCAGACACTTAATTCTTTTGCAGTTCCTTATTAAATAAGCACATATAATGCCCAAAGAAGGCGTCCTATACTCTCCTGTGATGCATGCAATTGGATCTCAAGGTGAGTTGGTCAAAATACTTCCATAATGGCACTGCCATGCGATCACCACTAGTAGATAGACCTAAGAATGAACCTAGGGCAGCAGCATTGTATAGTAGATAAGAGTTCATATTGAAAGTCCTAGTTGAAACTACAATCTCCCAATGAACTCCAATAAGAAATTTCAAAGGCAAGTGAATGCACAGTTGATTTGATTGAGAATAAGCTTTACCAAAGTCAATGCATATATGAATTCCAATGAAAAATAAACAAGCTAGTCGACCAACTCAAATAGGCACTCCAAATGATTAAATTGACATAGGTTTGGTCGAAGAAGGGTAGAGGCCAAGTGAGCCACCAAAAATGGGCCTCCCCTACAAGGCTAACTAATTCATGGGGGATTGTATGAGCTAATAAAAAATCTAGAAAATGGG
The DNA here is from genome assembly GCA_028749045.1 of Cupressus sempervirens. Classification (NCBI taxonomy): domain Eukaryota; kingdom Viridiplantae; phylum Streptophyta; class Pinopsida; order Cupressales; family Cupressaceae; genus Cupressus; species Cupressus sempervirens. Next base: position 688,951,274 of record CM053786.1, on the reverse strand, counting down.
TTTGGGCTATGGAGGGGATATAACATAAACAATTTCGAATTAGGATGCTCTAAAACTTGCTCACTGTCCTATGCAACATCCACAACTAGAATGACCTTCCATTTGACAATATGCTTCTTTATCGTACAGGGCCTTAGTCTCCTCTCCTTGAAGTCTATGATCTCATCTAGCTCCAATCCTAACTTACCCTCATCATCAAGTGACATAAGGTCCTTCTAAACTAGGATTCATTGCTTCCCATGAGTCTTCTTAAGAAAAGAGACATGAAACACACCATGTTATTTACTGTTCTCCAAAATGCCAACTCATATGCCACCTCACCAATCTACCAAATCACCTTGTAGGGCCCAAAGAAGTGGGGCTTAAGTATCTAGCACCACTTCTCTTTAAAGAGAATTGCCTATAGTGCTGTAAGAGAAGATTAGACCAAGTCTCTTGATTCAAAACAATGCTGAAATCCAATGGCAATCCACATAGATCTTCTATTGGGAAAGCTTATCCTTGAGGGATCTAAGACTATCTTGATTTTTTGGATAAACCATTCCTTCTCCTTGGGCACTCTATCATGTTTGAATGCTAAATCAACAAATAAAGTAGCCTCGTTATGATAGAGTGCCTTTGTAGGGAAACATCCCAATCAACAAGCGATATGTGATTTTGTAGCAATACTCTCCAAGGTTTAGCTAGTTGATTCATGCCTTTTGTTATGCTATTACATAGTTTTGCAAGAAACCATTTACCCTCTTATTTACAATTTCAATTTGTCCATCTATCTGGGGGTTTGAACTAGAGCTTGGAGTCAACTTGGTGCTTGCCAACCTAAAAAGCTCCATCTTGAAAGCGTTGAGGAATCTACTATCTGTATCACTGATTAAATTCCTTAGAAGCCCCTCGTAACCTAAAAATCTCTCAAATCTTCTACTCCATAGCCTATATTGCCATAAATTCTATCGAAATGGCAAAGAACTAATTATACTTGGTCAAATGGTTAACATTACATAAATGCAATCCTTGTCCATTACTCTTGTGAGTCCACTGTTGAAATTCATCAAGATGTTTCCCTTTTCTAATTCAAAATAGATAAAGGATGTAGAAAAACTTCTAGAATGGTATAATCAAATTTGTTCTACTAGCATGTGGCACACTCCCTCATGAATCACAACACATCATCCTTGAGGTCCTTCCATGAGAAATATTCATGAATCTATCTCTAGGTCTTGAATTTTTGAGGTGTACTGTCATAGGTGACTCATGAGCTGCCCTCAAAATATTTTTCTTAAGTTTTGACTCTAAAACTAAGAAGTTTCCCTCTTTGTAGTAGATGACATCATCCATCACCTTTTATTTAGCATTGGAAATCTGTTCATCCATCAACATGCATGCTAAAGTGTTTCTAGAGTACTCAACCAACAAATGAGCCCTCCTATCAGCCGAAATATAGAATACAAAGCATATATCAGGGCTCTTAGATAACATATTGGTGATCACATTCTTTGTCCCCTTTACATACTTGATGTCAAATCATAGGCCTCACTCTTGCTCACCCACTTGTGCTGCCTCTCATTCAAATCCCTTTGCTCCAAAAAGTGCTTGAGACTATTATGGTTGGTCCTAACCACGAACTTTACCCCAACCAAGTACTAGCTAAACCTAGCCAACACGTACTTGATCATGACCATCTCCTTATCATAGATTGAATGAAGTCTTTTAGTATGCTTAAGTTTTTGACTCTCAAATGCAATGGGGTGATGTTTTTGCATGAATATGACTCTATGCCATCTCTTGATGTGACACGCTTGAGGATACATGACTGAGAGAAGTTAGGGAATGCCAAAATTGGACATTTACTCAGTCTCCTTCAACTTGTCAAATGCATCTAACACCTTCGTCCAATTGTAAGCACCTACCTTTGTGAGTACGTACAGTGGCGCTCCATCCTATGAGTATAATTTCATAAATCTCCTATAGTAGCTGCATAGACCTAAGAATCTTCACAACTCTATGAGTGCCCTTAGTGGGGGGTGGGCAGGGAGGCAGTGGGGGAGCAATCAAGAATCACCTTTATCTTATCCTGTTACACTTGTGATCCACGTGTCATAATGATGTGATTGCTCTCGAACTAGATTTCCCCACCATCTAGACATCAATGGGATTCCAGCTCCAGCCAGTCTTGAATCCCATCAATGTCGAACCTTCTACCTCCTCATTTGAGCTTTCTGATTCATGTAACACAATTATTCCACATCTTAGAGGTTTAGATCAATGAGATCCATCCGCCTATCTATAGTAGGGCCCTACTATCTAGCCAGGCAGCAAGTTCCGTATCATATGGTCAATCGCCCCTGGGTGAACAACAAGTTCAAATGGAGTTGTTCGATGTACACTTGCGTTCACCCAAACTAGACTATAGTCGCCGTATAGAATCTTTATCATCTAAACTCACACTTGGACTTCTTCGCACTCAATGACTGTTCTTCTATGATCCCTAAAACCTATAAGTGCTTCAAAGATCCTACCATGTCTTGCTATATATGAGTACATCATCAAAAAACAACAGTAGAATCTTTTGTTGTAATGCCCCCTTTTATGTTTTTTAGGACACTATGGGAGTTACCAAACTCCTACCAATGGGCACTAATGCAGTGTGTGAGGAATGCAATAACAATAAAGAGATATGTTTGGCAATTCCAAATGCTATAATGAATTAAAGGAACTAATGAAATGTGATGCAAGATGTATAGTAATGCAGCAATGTATTTGAGATGAATAATATGTTTATATTCACACCAATCTCGCAATAGCATACAAGAAGCTTACATGGCTATGTCTGCAATGATAGTTCAAATCTCAATGTGATTTTGTGGATTCCCTGATATGAAAATGTAGAACATGCACATTCCATGCTGGCCATCTCTGATAGACAATGAATTATATGCTGCTGTGATAGGGAGATCAATGGTAGGATGCTATCTCTGATATTCTTTATATATTTACACAAATTTGCTGCTGTGAGCTATCTCTAATATGGGAATATAAATATGCTCTGTTATTGTGCCCTCTCTGATATTCTGTTATAATACTTGCACTTTTAATATATAAGAGGTTGCATCAGCCTTTGCTCGGTAAGCGAAAGTCCACAAGGGAACAAATATAAAGTTGATTCTTCTTTTACGTCTTCCATAACCAATTGACTTTGATCACATATAACATTTGAATAGGCATGATGAAACGTTGTGTCATGAGCCATAATAAATATAAATATATTTTAAAATTCAAATATATATTGTTTCAAGAATAAAAATGCTTTCTATTCCTTATCTAAATACATTAATCAGTGATATTATTAATTAAATATGTAATTAGTAAAAGAATAAATATTATTGATAATAATCAATATAATAAAATTGATTAATAAATAGGCAGCAACCTACAACACAATGGCAAATTGTGAGCCTCTTATCTGGGAGGTCTTAGACTCAAGTCTACTCGAACTTAACAAAAAATAATAATTCATTTCAACAAATAATAATAATTAATCTTAGTTTTGGCCTATTACCCATTAAAAAAATTAGAAAAATTGACTAATAAATACTACTAGTCATAATAAGAGTTACTAAATATAAGTACATATACAGTATAATAATTTACTTACTTTCAGCACTATTCATTAATAAATGATGAGAGATTACCTAGACATTAAAAAATGATTTAATCACAGATTAATTATCAACCATGGAGTGCGATCAAGATATACAACTGTTCGTCCTTTAGGCCTAATAAGTGACATCAATGCCATTTCAAAGGGGGCATTCAATAAATATTCAATTTCATTACACAATTCCTTTGCATTCAAGTGGAGATAATCCACTATCAGATTGAAGATTAATTGCTGAAAAAATATTAAAAGGAGCAAGCACAATCCCAAGCCAAGGCAGTAAGGCTTAAGGAAGTAAGTTACAGCTAGTGATTATTAAGGAAGGAGATGACAGAGTGTCGATAAGGGTAAACTTCCGCTCCTCAACCACTTAGCACTTATAGTCCTGCTGAGGGAATTACTTATATAGAGCATGATAGAGCCTTAATAGTCCCAAGCACAGCAGCAACAATCAACCATTGACAAGAGTACATGTGTAATAGCATTAGGAGTAGAAACATTAAGGGAGCATCGCATATCACTGAATTCACAGATTGCAATACTTGGAGTTGACAATTGCTGATAGTCGTGTTAGCATTGGACATATCAAAGGGTATTACAATTGATATCTATTACATGTAAATTTATTTGATTTAATATATAAATATTTAATCCATACCTGAAGTGATAGCATGTGATGGACTAAGATATTTGAATGTTCTAATATATACATTTAATAGGTTAATTATAATGAATTATTCAATGCATCTGATTATAAGGATTACACACACAAAAAAAAAAAACAAATAAAAAAAATAAAAATATATATATATATATATATATATATAACACAAATTATCACAGATAGGGATATATCAAGATATGGATTATATGATTACATAAATTTGTGTCCATAAAATAAAGGAATTAAATGTTGTAGTCCATTCCTTAATATAGGTGAATTCCAAGGTGGGTAAGGAAATGTATTTCCAATGCCTTGAGGGAGAATCCTGAGATGGATATGAACATGCAATCTAATGCCTTGAAGAGCCTATTTGTAGTTTGGTATCTAGCGTCCCGTGACTTGAAAACTCCAATCCTCCTCAAGGAGGGCATGTTTAAGGCAGATAAAGGAATCAATATTAGAGTGTTGATTATTAAATTTTATGAATTATTCCTTGTTTTCTTAAAATAAAAATCCATTAAGACACATAATAATATACATTTGTTGATGTTTTGGTAGCTTTAGTAGGATAAACCTGTGAGATCAAAGATAATTTAATTAAAATTATATATATATATATATATATATATATAAAATTAAGTTTACAATTATACTAATCATATTGATGAGTAGACATGTCCCATGAAGGGACATGTCTCTTCTCTTGGTTCATTCCTCATATAAATACAAGGGCGCCATCATTTGGAAAATATATATGGTAAAAAGGCAGTGTAAATACATTTGCAACATCTTTAAAAATTAATATGGTAACATCTTTAAAAATTAATATGGTATCAGAGCAGGTTCTGTACCTGTTTGTGAGACTTGAGAATCAATGAAAATAAAGATTTAGTACAGATAAACAAAATGTATTTGCAAATGATTGCATTGATCCCTTAATTCCCTGTTTGGGTTGAAGTCTATGGAGAAACTGAAAATTTCTTTATGTGGGGATGTGGCACTGTATTTTCTATCTGAGAGAAGAAAATCAATTCGTCTGGATCATGCCTCGGGTTGGAGTGTCGAGTCAGATCACTGCAAGCGGTGTCCATGGACTGCTCTCATTGTGGATGTCAGATTGAAAGCATAGATTTCTCAAGAGAGAATAATGATCTGATCATATGCATGTCATTGTGTTGATCAAACCAATCTCAGCACGCAAAGTCAGATCAGATCATGGAAAATTTATGTTATGAGATCGTTGTTGTTGATCTACGATCAGACTTTCTGAACTTGGCGCAGTTTGTTGGAATGAATGCTAGATTGGAAGTTTGCGACTCACAATGCCTACAAATCTGTGATGGAGGGAGCGATGAAGGCATATCAGATCGGTATGTGGTCCAAGCAGTGGAATCTGATGCCAAAGATTGCTACCAGTTTGGATAAAGATGGGCAACGCCAAAGTTAACCCTTAAGTTGGGACTGATTTATAACAATGCATGGAATGTCACCCATTAAGAGGTATTATGGCCACCTGTGCTGCCATGGTGGCAAGTTTGGACAGAACATATGGTAGCATTTTTTATAACCAAAGCCTGATCCCATGTCACACCAGTATAGGGGACCCACTACTTACCACATGAGAAAATATATTAAAAAGGAATGTACCTTAGTGAGGTGGTGGAAGGGTTTATAAACATATTCACCTTCACCTTACCTTGCAAACATAGCGTGGATACACCAGAACCTGATGTAGTGACACTCCACGACTACCACAGTTAAATTATATATATATATATATATCTTAATGCAATAACGTCAGATACCAAAGGTGGAAAGGAGGCTTATAAACTTATATGTATTAAAAGTACAATACATATTATAATTGAACGAATAAGCCATACCCGAGTACAAGGAGAAGATCAAGAGTTGCAAATAAAACTTCATAAGTTGGATAAGGAGATCAAGATATCAAAGGATCCATAAGGAAATGCAATCATGGATTGAGATGACCAGAGATTATATATATATATATATATATATATATTGATATTGATATTCATCATGAGGAGGGGAGGAATATAACATATTTTTGAAATAAAGGCTTCTATGAGAAGCTAAAGTACGAGTAAAAGTGCAGTCAAGAGATACTATTTTTTAAAAGGATACTAAGTCAGATAAGTATTTTCTGATTACTATATATTGGGAATTATCTTTTTTTTTTAAAATAACTTTTTGTAGTTAATCTCTTATTTTATTTTCAATCATACTATAAGAGCTATGTGCCTTGATCTTTTCCTCTGAGAATGTCATTGCATGAAGAGGGAGATTGAGATTCAGAGGGAGCCTGACATGTCATTAGAGGAAACCTTGAAAGAGAGGGAGAAGATTGAGGATGTTATTTGGTTAACCTTCAGTGAACTCTGTCTTATTGATTAAGAGGGAGTAAACCATGCTGAGATGAATTCTGTAGTGTTCAATAACTTATCCCAATCAAGAGGACCGTGATTCATACATTGTGACTATGTGATTTTAATGGGCCTACCTCTTGTGTACATCATGAGGAAGTGATGACTTCCAAATGATCATCACTTGTATTTGGAGAAGTTGTTGTAAGGTGGCAATCTTACAATAACTTGTATAATGAGATCAAACAAATTGAGTATATGGTGAATGTCTTGCTTCTCACCATTCTAGGAGGCCGTTACTCAAAGAGTGCTTGGTGAATATCATTGATATTCTGGGAGGCCAATACTCTTGATATCAAATGTGATATCAAACCTTATTTTGAGTACTTGGTGAATATCATTGATATTCTGGGAGGCCAATACTCTTGATATCAGATGTGATATCAAACCTTATTTTTAGTACTTGGTGAATATTATTGATATCTTGGGAGGCCAATACTCTTGATATCAGATGTGAGATCAAACATTTTTTTGAGTAATTGGTGAATATCATATATTATGAGAGACCAATACTCTTGATATCAGATGTGATATCAAAACCTTTTGAGTACTTGGTGAATATCGAATGTCGATGTTCTGGGAGACCAAGACTCATGATATCAAATGTAATATCAAAATGGTGGATATCTTGTGATCAAAGATATCATAGAATTTTCCATACCTAATATTACCAATGGTGTAGTACATGCCATGTGTTTATCCTCCCTAGCTAAGAGGGAGTGTTGATGTTTTGGTAGCTTTAGTAGGATAAACCTGTGAGATCAAAGATAAATAAATTAAAATTATATATATATATATATATATATATATATATATATATATATATATATATATATATATATATATATTAATCATATTCATGAATAGACATGTCCCATGAAGAGACACATCTCTTTTCTTGGTTCGTTCCTCATATAAATACAAGGGTGCTGTCATTTGGAAAACATATATGATAAAAAGGCAGTGTCAATAAATTTGCAACATCTTTAAACATTAATATGGTATTAGAGCAGGTTGCGTACCTATTTGTGAGACTTGATAATTAATGAAAATAAAGATTTAATACAGATAAACAAAATGTATTTGCAGATGATTGCATCAATCCCTTAATTCCCTGTTTGGGATGAAGTCTATGGAGAAATTGGAAATTTCTTTATGTGGGGATGTGGCACTGTATTTTCTGTCTGAGAGAAGAAAATCAATTCATCTGGATCATGCCTCGGTTTGGAGTGTCGAGTCAGATCGCTGCAAGCAGTGTCCATGGAATGCTCTCATTGTGGATGTTAGATTGAAAGCATAGATTTCTCAAGAAAGAATAATGATCTGATCATATGCATGTCATTGTGTTGATCAAACCAATCTCAGCACGCAAAGTCAAATCAGATCATGAAAAATTTATGTTATGAGATCGTTGTTGTTGATCGACAATCAGGCTTTCTGAACTTGGTATACCTGAACTTGTTGATCGTTGTTGTTGTTAATTGGCAATCATACTTTCAGATGTATGACCTTAATTTTGATTGATGCACAATAACTGCGAGGAACAACACTTGTTATCATACAAATGATGACTTGGTTAGACATCACTTTGAAATAGGTTAAACATCACTATGAAATAGTTTAAACAAGATCATAACACAATAGGAAAATCCATGATAGTAATTTCTTAAGGACAAACAATCTTGGGAGGGGTGGACTATCATGAGCCATAATTAATATTAATATATTTTTAAAAAAATATAGTTTCGAAGTATAAAAATAAACTTTGTTGCTCATCTAAATATATTAATTAATGATACCAATCAAATATTCTAGATAAATATGTAATTAGTAAACGAATAATATTGATATTAATCAATATAATGAAATTGATTAATAAATAATACTAATCATTATAATAATAACTAAATATAAGTACATTATATTATTGAAAAAATAAATTATACTCAAGGCAAAATAATAGTGTCGACTTACTTCTAGTATTACTCATTAATAAATGATGAGAGATTACCTAGACAATCAACCATGATTTAATCATCGATTAATTATCAACCATAGACTGTGATCAAGATATACAACCCTTCGTCACCAATCAAAAAAAGATATACAACCCTTTGTCCTTTAGCCTTATAAAAGTGACATCGGTGCCAATTCAAAGGGGACATTCAATAAATATTCAATGTAAATAAAACGATTCCTTTGCATTCAAGTGGAGATATTCCATTGTTAGATTAAAGATGAATCACAAGAAGAATAAAAGGAGCGAGCACAACCCCGACCCAATCCCAAGCAAAGACCAAAAGGCATGAAGAAGTAAGTTAAAACCAACGATTATTAAAGAAGGAGATGATAGAGGCTTGTTAAGGATAAACTTCCGCTCCATCAACCACTTATCAATTGGAGTTCTGGTGCAGGAGCATTTGACGCGATAAGAAGACATATGGAGTCATCTAGATATGAAGGAAGCATTAAAGGGTCCATATGACCTAATTATGATGTATTGAGGCCTATAATGGATTTTGAATGTAATAAGGATACTAAATTGAATATATATCCTAATGGTCCTAAAGGGACCATAGGATCAAAAAGTTGTAATCAAGGAAAATATGTCGCCTAGGGGTTAGAAGGATTTTAGGGATGAACAATAATGTAATAAGTTCAAAGGCCTTTGAATCGATTTGAGGTTGAAAGGAATTAGTTTATTAACAATTACAAATTTGAACATTCAAATTGTAACAGTTAGTTTCTAGTTGGCGGATTTAACAGTATTTGGTTGTTTTGGTTAATATAATGACTCCAACCAATTAGAACTAGTTGAAGAAGGTTGGAGGAAAGTCTGTAAATCCTAGGGAAGCCCTCAATGTAAAGAGAAGATTTTGTACAGAAGAATTAGCTTGCAATTGAATAAAACTCAGATTTCTCATATCTCGTGCTTCCATTTTGAATATTTTTCCAAATTCTTGGCTAGAATCTGATAACCCAAACATTGGGAAGTAAAGTAACAATGTTCCTTATGTTATCTATGTTCTGTTGAAGTGATCTAAGTCTCTAAATAGGCAAACTTCTATTCATTTTGGCGATTAGCCTGTAATAGGACACTTTTCCTATCTTGAGGTTCAAATGAAGTAAGGGATCCATTTCTCTGTATGTTATTATTGCAAATTGAGGAATGAATCTCTCTTGGTGTAATATACAAAGCACTAACCCTAATTGATTTAGATTTAACAAACTGAAGGTGATTGCTTTGAGTTTTGTATTGTGAAATGGTCAAATTTGATGCTACAGATATAGCAACAGAAGAAGTAGCTTAAGGAGGAGATGTTTTTTTATGGTGGATTGTGATTGGACATCTCCAAGAGGGAGTATAACAATTTTGGTCGAGGTCTGGAAGTGAGTTTTGGTTTGGGTGAAAAGTGGGAAGAACATGCATTTCGTATTTTCACAGATTACATAGTTTCAACTTTGCGAAATAACAAAATTTAGTAGTTTGGCAATCAGTTGTATTGCATACCTATGAAATAGCTACAAGACTCAAGTCTTGAATGCATTGAGCCATTTTGGAAGGTTGGGTGAAATTAGGGTGAGGAAATCTGTAGTTGAAAGGTTGTTGAGATCTATTGAAGAGCATATCAAAACTGACTTTGTGATTGGTTGAAGGATTAAGGTGTATGCAAAGATCGGAGGGTAATACCTTTGCATCAAATTCTGTAGAGGACATCATTTATACAGAGCACGATAGAGCCTTAATAGTGCCAAGCATTGTGGTAGCAATCAACCATTGGCAAGATTATGTGTATCACCGTTTGGAGCAGAAACATCAAGGAAGAATCACATATCACTGTATTTACTAATTGCAATAGTTGGAGTCGACAATTGCTGGTAGTCGTGTCAGCATTGGGCATATCAAAGGGTATTATAATTCATATCTATCACAAGTTAATTTATCTAATTTAATATATAAATATTTAATCCATACGATGGCATGTGATGAAATAAGATATTTAAATGTTCTAATATATACTTTTAATAGGTTTATTATAATGAATTAGTCAATGTATCTGATTATGAGGATTATATGTTTAGAACACAAATTATTACAGATAGGGATATCTCAAATTATGGATTATATGCCTGAATTTATGTCCATAAAATAAAGGAATTAAATGTTGTAGCCTTTTCCTTAATCATTTACTATAACTCGTTAGAAAGATAAGGTTTTGTCAATCTAGGAGAGGCGGAGTAAATCCTCATAAGATAGGTGAATTACAAGATGTGTAAGGGTATGCATTTCTAATTGCTTGAGGGAGAATCTCGAGATGGGTACGAACATACAATCCCAATGCCTTACAAAAGCCTACTTGTAGATTGGTTTCTAGTGCCCTGCAACTCGGAAAGACCTATTCTCCTCATAAGTATTTTTGAGATGGATAAAAGAATTGGGCTTAAGAGTGTTAATTATTAGACATGAATTATTCATTATTTTCTTAAACTAAAAATACAATAAGATTCATAATAATATACATTAAACATTGACAATTGACAAATTTTGAGTAGGGGACATTTCACGTTGCCACCTTTTGTTAAGTTTTCAGCCATGATTTAACAATAAACACAATAAGAGGATCAGCTGTTATGAACCACTTATGCTGTATGAACAATACAATAAGGATTATTCATATGTAATGTCAAAATAGCCAAGTGGCGATAAGTGTCCATATTGAAGACAATTTAAAATAATCATACTGATTACCACGAGTAAGCATTATAAATCATGAATTACTAACTACCCATGGATTGAGAGTGACACTCGATCATAGATTATAATGATGCCATCTCTGATTATGATACCAAAACACATTATTGTATGGATCTATCCATGCGTGATAGAATGATCGGATGATTAGATCATCATGGCACGTATGTATATATGCATATATTAATGATGGCAATCATGGATGTGTCGATGTATACATATATATCAATGTTTTCAACATGTATAAATGATCTCAACATATGTCAATGAATTCAACATGGGTCTTATGTATGATGTGGCTATAGATATGTGCATATATGTGTGTATATGTATGTGTGAGTATCCATGCATGTATATATGCATATGCATATGTATGTATGTATGTCTATCGGTGCACATGTATCCGGATACATCATGAATAAGTGTATTATTGGGATGTTTGTAAGAATGCAGATGCAATGATAAGTAACTACTATACAGGATGTATATACATGACAAGGTATGTTTACTTTTGCTTGCCTTATTTATTGACATGTATGTCGTTGGATCTAAAACAAGGGATATTACAAACTCCCCTCCTTCAAAAATGTTAGTGCACAAGAATTTGAATTTTCTGCTCTTATAGGTGACTTCTTGTAGTTGATGCAGATTCTTGATGCCCCCTTATTTTTAAGATCATCTCGATTCTTGCTCTAGCCTTGTTTTGTGGGTTTCTCCTATTTCCTGAAACTGCGCTTGATGCCTTGTAGGGGATTGTTTACCGTACAAGGTAAACGGATAGTTATTGCATTAAGAGACTAGAATATGACACAAAACAAGATAGTAATTTATTCATATAAGAAGAGTGTACAATCACGAGTACAATGATGATCCTTCATAATTCAAGGATGATATACATATATATTCCGAAGGGGTGACTCAACTGTCACACAACCTTTCAGATACTAATTAATCCCGTCAGCTTTGTTTAGACTTTATCGACAACATCATCACCCTCAAAAGAAAAGTCGTCTCCGAATGACAAAATAGAGACAACTAAGTACATCAAAACAAGACTAAGAAGAGGAAGGGTGCATCCTTGGTGGTGCAGGTGTAGTAGCCTTCAACTGTGCCCGTAGCTTGTGCACCTGTTGGGTCCGGGTGTTCAGATCTTCCTTAGCCTACATCTTAATCTCTAAAGCGCTCTTCATCATCTCTGCTATGTTCTGGAGCTCTACCTCTTTTGCATCCGTCTCCCTCTGGAGTCAACTGTTGGCTCGCCTTGCTCCCTCCAGTTGAGATAAGAATGTTGCCTTCTCTGATTACCTTTCCTTTTCAATTGCATCCAAGTTGGTAATGAGTGCTGCTTGCTGTGACTCCCACACTAACTGCTGTATAGCCAAACTGATTTCTACTGCCACTAATCCAGTAGCTCCCTCTTCTCGAGCTGTCTCTACTGCTACCTAATCTACTTGACTCTTCTATAGAGCATAGTATGCATCCCGATACACCTACACTATCTCCCATGTCAAGCTCTCCACTTGACTCTCTACTACGAGCTCTCTAGTAGTCCACTCTTGCCTCATCTCCAATGTCTTTGTGTTAGGCCACCCTTGTGCCTCGAAGCATACTATAAAGGCAGTTGGGCAACTGACTAGCATGAAAGATAGATCTTGCTCCAACTCCTGCACCACTGTCTCCAACGCACATGTCTGGGTAGAAATCACCACTTGGCGACCTCGAGTCACCATGTCAGCCAACTATGCCTCTACATCCTCCCCTATGGATGTGGATGGCCCTGACATGGGCTGCTCCTATGTGCGCATCGCTGTCTCAATTGCCTCTAACATCCTCTCAGTAGTGCTATTCGTCAGAGGTGGAGGTGGTAGCTCAACTATACCAGTGGGGTGACTCTCCTTCTCTTGTGGAGCTTTAAGATCCACCTCCTGGGATACCTCTCTCATAAGCGAGAGAATACTAGATGCCGACTCTACTGGTTTGATGCTAAACCTTCGACTCAAGTGCACACTCAAGTCCTATGTACTCAAGTCTTGCGCTGTACTCGCTCTACTTGTGTAATGTTCTCATCATAAAATAAATATTTAATTGAACCTTTGCTAATGGGCCGATCCATTTAGTATATCTAGGACCCATTTCTATTTAATTGTTTCCGTAGGTAGGTGCGACCGTCGGCTATCTTTGTAAACCCTCGAAAAGTTTCTTCGAAGGGTATTTAAGCATGACGTTTAGGTAGTACTTGTTATGTGATTTGCATTATTTTCTTGTTATTACGAATTCCGGTTGGGGTTCTCTATTGTTCGTCATTTCAGAAGTGAAAGATCTTCCCTACTTGGCTATTCCGGTTTCGGTGGGATTCAACCCTCACCCTATTCCATTTCTGTATTACTTGCTTGGATCTAGCAAAATCCGCGCAACATCTTTGTTTGCAAATACATATATCTATATATCTGGAATTGGTTTGCAATACTTGTACTGGCATTAATAGGTGTTTCTGGTGAATATATTTACATTGTTTTGGCATTTTAGATCGTAGCTCAATTCATGGTGAAGCATCCGTCAATCTGTTGGTTCCCAAAACTGCAGATTGGAAATCCAAGAGCCTGCCACTTCTCTGATAGGATTCCACAATCAGTTCTGGCCAACGAACGAGAATCGCCTTGATTCTTGTGCACTTTAGGCTCCGCTACACCTAGGCGGGTAGACCTTTTCCTCAAACCTAATCACTTGGTTCAGAGCTTTTCTAAAGCAAATTTAAGCTTTGGAGTTCTCCGACTAGCAAGGTCCTTGAACTCGATGAAATTGAAACTGAATGCTGAGTGTTTGAATTGAATGAATTGTATAAGGTTTTAATGATGGATTTGATGCTTGTAGAAGGAATATATAGATTTTCTAGACTTCAATAATAGAAAGATCAGTGCCTCTGCTCATCCGGGCAATAGAGTCAACTTCAATGAATTTTCATGTACAACTTTATAATGTTCTTATGCACTTATACTGCCACCAATAAAATAATCAAGATGCAACAGATCAAATATATATGCAATCTTAAATTAGTCCAGATTGAACTTTAACTCCTCTGGTGGGGAGACAAACTGGACACAGATTCAGAAACAATTTTATATTTCACAATATCTGTGATTATCAAATTTAAAATGTTAAATGACCATGTCCACTTATTCGAAATTAAAATTGTATACAGAATTCCAAAAACCAATTTCAAAGGACGATTCATCTGCAGTTTGAATCTCCATGCCATTTAAAAATAAACAAAAGACATTTTATTTTATTATAAAAATAAAATAATAGAATTTATATTACAAAGTCATGATGTTGCTCTTTATTCCTCCATACAATAATGAATATAAAATACTTTCTCCTGAGAATATGGATGTTTTCAAATATTTTTCTCATTTTCTTGTCTATTTTCTGACCTTGTTTCTATCTTCTCCAAAGACCATGCCCTTTCAATTCAAAGGTCATATCTTTTCTAAAACACAATTTGTTCCTTCCTTCTATACAATTGCACCTCTTCAGTAAATCACTTTCCCATAGTAAACTTGCAACCTTTCAGAATCAATTGGAAATTACGGGCACATAATAAGTTGTTAAACTTTAATTTGACCCCTTGTTTTAAAATATAATTGCTCCTATCAAAATAGAAAAATATTGCCGCCTTCATAGGTGGATAAATAATTATTTTATTTGCCTCTTTCGCTGATGACCATTTCTTATGCCGTAAATACTTTCTTCGGGCATATTTTCAGAAGTCATCCCCTCAGGTCTTGTTCATGGATAGATACACATATGCTTGAACCAGGGCTAACGTCTTCCATACTATATTTTCATTAATCACATGCAGGAATTAGCACAGGCACGAGACTCTGTTCATTCACTCATTCGCTCTATTTGGTTTCAAAATTTTCTCTACTGGATATCGTTATTCTTTTAAGGCTTTCAGCATCATCTTCTATGGTGTTATTCTTCCTCAGAACTAACGTCCTTGTATGGACTGAGTTGACTGTATTAATTATTTGCACAAAGCCTCTTTTTGTGTAGAAACTTTGTTCTTCTCGGCACAATTGACTTTATGTATTCAAGCTACCATTTTTCATGGTTGTATCCTTCCACAATGATTAGCGTATACATGACATGATTTATTCTTTGCAAGAGTTTCCTGATGACGTATCTGTTATCCTTTTATCGCTCTGTACAGAACTATACGCATTTGTGATTGTGAATAATTCTTCTTGTAGAGAAACGGAGTATGGTTTTGCGCAAAGGTAATGGCTCCTTCTTGCTTCTCCAATGATAATATGGATAAGATGCCCGATAAGAATATAGGCCTTCATATCATATGTGCGTTGACTGGGCACCTTATTGTATATTACTTCAATGGTCAAATAGCATCCCCATAATCTTAACACCAAGAACTGCTTGAATAATGATTCAACAGGTTCGACTGCCATATTAGCATGGGAAAATTTGATTGAATATAGAACCGGGCTCCTCCTTATAGGCTCCTCTCTCTTTCTCATTGTCTTTACTTAATATGTCTTCGTCTGCTGTTTCTGATATTCCAACTATTGCTGCTGTTCAATAAGGGACTATCACTACCTTTGTTACTGTTGTAGATTACAGTGCTTTTCTGTATATTCTGTATTTAATAATCTCTCTATGGATGGACTGTAGGATCAATATCTTAGTTTTAAGTTCAATAACAAAGTTGTGATATAGCTGAATAAGTGTATCACCTCCTTGCAAAACCTAGTCAATCTTTAGAATAATAATGGGAAATAACACTTGAATGGAAGCTCCAATTTTGCCAAAATTTAGAGTTCCATTAGTGGCTCTTGTTGGGGACACATGACCCATGTGGGCATGATGAGATTCTAGCTATCTCTGGAGGAGCAGACCGAGCATCCATGCTTCACATGATGCAAGGTAAAATTGGGTGGCCCCGGGCCTCCCACAAATGAACGCCAATCCTTTCCTTTATCAAACACATAGTTTTGATCACGCAACAACTTATTCCTTTTGATCATATTATACTTCCACTTCATTATTTGTTTAGGATCAGAATTTGCCCTTTCTTCATCAACAAGAGTATTTAAAAATAGATAAATTTCTGAATCATTCAACCCCAACATCTGAACCCTTGCTGAATCTGATGCATCGTTTTTATGGACACCACTTAATGGGTTTGTTTGATCAATGCAATCTTTTTTATCTGTCTTATGTTTAGGCTTTGAGAGATCATTTGATGTACTGCAGTTTCTGCTGAATGGAAGATCTTTATGTACACAATCTGACCCATCTTCACAAAAAGAGTTCGAAGATAACTTGCATTCAAGAAATGTTACCTCTCTCTCAGCAAGAACCTGATTAGATAGTACATAAGGAAAGTTTTCAGAACTTATCTCCAATATGCTCTCTTTATGACACATATATGATTTTGTGTCTTCTTCACATGTTTGAAACAATTCCTGCTCATGGGATGACCTGAAAGATATCTCACCTTTTGAATGCAGAACATATGTTTTATCAACTTCAAAATTTGGCTTGTTATCTCCGTTATTTTGCTGATGGACTTGATTGCAAAGAAAATCCTCCTCAAACAGTGGATTTGAGAACATAGTGAACTCAGACAATTCTTCATCTGCTAAGGGATTTAGGAACATAGAGAATTCAAGCATATCTTCATGAGAGCTTTCATTTGGATCATCAGTTGTGTCATCAACAAGACTAATGTCTTCATCAACATTATCTTTTGAAACTTCCGCATGTCCATACATTGTATGCAGTTCTACTTCATCCTTACTATATGATTCCTCGAAATGATCATCTCTTTCATCCAATGTCCCTTGAGAATGTATTGTTCCATCAACTTGCTCACCATGGTGAACCGAGAAAAATTTTGAGCTATTTTTCTCAACATGTGATGCAGGAGCATCTTGCATGAGAAAATTATTATTAAAAAAAAATAAAATTATGGAGGAGAGAGAAAGTGATGAAAATTAGAGGAAAAATAAATAAATAAAAAGGGAAAAAGGAGAAAAAGAAAAAAAAGAGGAATTTCTATTTTCAAGGTGCATAGGTGGCATAATAGAAAAATAAAATAAAAATGGTTGTCATTCCATTTATTGAAGTGTGTTGGTGGAATTCTAGAAAGTTATGGATATTGTAGAAAGTTGTGGATATTGTAGAAGGTTATGGAAGTTGTAGAAGGTTGTGGATATTGTGTAGGTGGAATTCTAGAAGATTGTGGATAAATTATGCACTGGGTGGTAAGTGCCTATTTAAGCAAGACATATGAGCATTTCTAATCAAGCTCGAGAAGAAGAAGCTCGAGAAGTAGAAGCTGTGGAAAGAAAAGCTTCAAGGTGTGAAAGCTGGAAGGTGTGAAGGCTTCAAGGTCTGAAAGAGAAGGAGAAAGTGAAGAGTGAGTTTTCTTGAGTCTGTGGATAGAGCGCCGAATGTGAGGCATTTTACAGTAGAATTATGATGGACTTGTGAGTGTGTAGACAGAGCGCCGAATGTGAGGCAGTTTACTCTTGGATCTTGGATAAAGTTGGAGAAGAGCTAGTGACTACGGTTTAGAAATAAGGAGGTTGCTTAGTGGCTTGCGAGCACAAGTTGAGATCTTGGAGGTTTCTACCAGAGTGTGGATCTGGACTAGCTTAGTTTTGGATTGGATCTTGAGAGATCTTGGAGAAATTTTATTGTAATTGCTATTGGATTTTCAAGTATAATAAAATTGCTTGGGAAGTATTTTGTCATCTCTTTGTCTCCTTATTGTGGCATTTTTGGTAATGAGTTGGTAGGGTGGTGTGGCCCTTCATCAAGTGGTATCAAAGTGTACCTTCATCAAGTGGTATCAGAGCATACCTTCATCAACATGCTTCTGATATTCTAGATCTAACAAGGCTGAAATCTCCTCCACTCTACGAGAATCCTCTTCCTCATTTTCAAATTCATTGTCATCTGTAGGCATATAAGTATCATCATGGGTTGATTCTCCTTCAGAATGTTCAAAATTTTCATCTCCATTTGAATCTGGAATTTCATTTGACTCATATGTAACTTTAGACTCGCATTCATTTTCCTCTGCAACTAGTTCATTATCCATAAGTTTGAGAAAATTAAGAAATTTATGATCATATAAGAGACCTAATTCTCACATCCTGTAGAGAAGATCAAATGATGGAGGTCTATATTTTGAAGGTACTTCTTGATAGGCATTGAACATCCTTATAAAGAATTGTGTTGCAGATTCATCTTCTTGCTTTTTAAAATTCAAATATGCATCCAAAGGAGATATATAACTCGGACTTTCATCCAATATTTGGAAGAAAAGCATCAAATTAGGATCTTTTGGCGAGATTCCCAACTCACAAAACTTTCTTATCAATTCCTTGCGTGAAGGCATGATGTCTAAAGGTACTTCCCAAAAAATATCCACCATCCTTATAAATAAGTGTGCCGATGTCTCGCCTTCATATCTTTCTAGATTGAAAAAGGCATCAAGTGGGTGTATGTCTGCTTCCTCCATGGTGTAACATAGGTCCGCTTCTTGATCATAGTACATATTCTCCATGTTGGGTGATTGAAACATTTCCTTCCGAGTCTTCTCCCTCAACAGAGCTATCGACTGAAACTTTATTGAATAGAGTCGCTACCTCTTTCAAGGAATGTATTGATCTTCTTGGGTTCTCACTTCCAGCAGAGTACACTTCTAAACAAATTGATATAACTACCTTCTGATTTTGGTCTTACGAAAGCTGAAACTTTTGGTAACTTCACAATGCCTGTTGCGAGAAGCTCTCCCCAGTAGAGTCGCCAATCTATTGGTGGACTTGAATGGGGCAAGTAAAAAGAAAAAATAATATTTTTTTAAAAAAATCTCTTGTAAACCAAAGTGGTAAACTTCCAAAATATCTGATTGATAGTTCCCCAGTAGAGTCACCAATCTATTGGTTCCTTGGAAATCCAAGAGCTTGCCACTTCTCCGATCAATATCTTTGTTTTAAGTTCAATAATAAAGTTGCGATATAGCTGAATAAGTGTATCACCACCTTGCAAAACCTAGTCAATCTTTAGAAAAATAATGGGAAATAAGTAATAACACTTGAATGGAAGCTCCAATTTTTCCAAAATTTAGAGTTCCATCACAATCATCCCCCTCCCTAGCTTGCATTTCGTACGGTCCCCCAACACACCCATTCCGCACACCCATAACAGCCTACCACCGTACGGTCTTATTACACCTACTTTGCTGCTGTACGAACATCCCTCTCAGGCCGTACTACTTGTTTTCCCCAACAACGTATGAACACCTCCTCACCCATACCGTACACCCAAATCCACTACTCTCATTGTACGTCCATCCCATTCCATATTCAGTACGAACATCAAATCTTCCCCACAGTGCATAGTGTGTCACCAACCGTACGGGCTTCACCAATGGTACGGACCTCTGCCTCCACCATGCAACCAGTGTCAACACTGTATGGTCACTTGCATCCACCATACACCTAGTTGATACCATACTATCAATTATTGAATTGCCACAGACACCATTTAGAATCGCACACACATATCAAAGTTGCTTCCTACATCCAATCCAAGTACGAAATATCACAACTAGTGCCCTCACTGGGAGCCAATAACGCAACATCTATAGTGACCATCGCATCTAAACCAACTACCTCTAGTTGAACCTGAGGTGCCCTTGAACTGTCAGGTACCTCATGCATTGGTATCTCCATCACCTCGTCTGGTAAGGCTGTAGTTGATGATGTGTGAGACTCTTTCTGTAATGTAGCCACTGCCTTCGGAATGGTTGGGATCCCTACGAGTATTCGTTGAGCTGCTACTGTGACAGTGGTCATAACTATGGGCTGCCTGAATTGTCCAAAACTCGAAATATGCGTACCCACAAGGGCCAAATGAGATGTCGTTGAGAGGGTAGGCCATGGGAATAGTAGCAATGTTGCAGTAATGACTTCAACCTCTTCGTCATCCTCCATATCCTCGAAGTCTTTGTTCGTCTCACTGGTATCGTCGAATGACATCTCATGCTGACCGCTATCTGTATTCCCATGTTTCAAGCATATATCCAACAATTACTTGGGTCATTTCTACCCAACTGTGGCCTTCTACCCGCGTAGTGTCTCTAAATGCTTCCATTGCATGATGGGGGGCTCACCTGGAGTGAGTGGGCCAGGCTTGACCTCCAGCCTGTCAAGGGGGATCATCTGTGCCATAGCATCAAGGAACAATCCAAGGACGTAATGGGGCATTCAAAATGTCCTGTGCTATAGCGTCATGAACTCATACATGCGTTCCACAAGTTATGCGGCCTAGTCATACACCTCGTTCATGATCCCATTCATCATTGCCACTATTGGAAAAAAATATCAAACTTGCAGCTCGATCCTATAAGCCTACTCTTAACCAAGTCCATGAGGCAACGCCATTCTAGTTCTTGAATGTTAGACTTTTTTAGTCCTCTGCCTTTAGAAGTGTCCACCAATGCTTTTTTTTTTTGGCTGAGACAGTTTACCACACATGAGCTCTATTAGGCACGCCTTTGCCTCTCGACTCAATTTCTTTGGTTTGCCATCAATTTTCCTGCCTCCCTGTGCATGGTTGGGTATGCTAAATACCCTAGTGAAATTTGCTGCTCTGAAGGAATTTACCAAGTCTCGCCCTAGGTAGGAAAATGAGCTAGTTCGGGACAACTTGTCATAAGTGTCGATCATGGTGTGCAGAAAGCCCTCAAACTCTCGAATGCAAAAGTCTGGCATTCGGATTGCCCATTCTACTTGTGTCTTTCTTATGCTATTCTTTACCTGGTGATTATTGGGGGTATCCTACCACCATTTCCTACACTCTAACTCATTCATGCCTTCAAAAGGTATGTTTTGAGGCGCAAGCTGCACGGTTGCAGCCATCGCCTATGCTTGCTTGCCCTTCTTTTTTCTCATGTTGTTCCTCCTGCAATGCGGACAACTTAAGGCAATATCTTCACATTTCTATTCATCCTCTTACTACTGGCTGAATCCTCTTCCAACTTTTTCTTCTAGGCTCTCTTTCCAGCTGACTCCATAACTACCTTCTCGTTTGTCTTTTTATGTGCAAGAAACGGTTAGGGAGCTTTGCTTCTCTTTTGAAACAACTCCACCATACAACTCCTATGGAAGGCTCTTGATGGCTCAGATAGTACGGCTCCTTCAACGCCTGAAAGTTGGGGCATACAGTACCTTTGACTTAAAGAAAATTGCAATTAGAAACTCATCCGTGATATTCTTTTCCTTTCTTTCACCATTCGTACAATAGGGATGGTTCACACCTTGCCTGTAATTGATGGTTTCAGAGACAACTTGCTCTTTGTGTGTCAACTTATTTGCCAAAAACCTCAATACGGTGCCCTTTGTTGTTGTGCCCCTGTGGTATGCCTTTGGGTCCATTGACTGTCGTACAATCTCTCTTGTGAATGCGCTTTGTTTTTGTCCAGCTTTTCACTTCATCTCACCTCTGTTCTTGTCCAACACTTCACCCAATTTTTGTTTTGATCCATTCACTTTGATGTTTTTCAACATTATTTGTGGACTAGTAAATAAGAACGAAAATATTTCTCCCTTAAATGCTTTGTTGAGGCCGTATAGTAGCTATTCTCTTTGCTGGCTTTAGGACCGTACAATATCGTTCTTCTCTATATGTTTGGGTGTTGTGACTTCCTCCCCAGATCCGTACAGTAACACTTCCTGTTGTCGTGTGATACTCTCTAAATTTTGTCATACGGTTTGACCCCGTGCTTGGTGTCTATCATATGTCCGTACGGTGGTGTCTTGAAAGACCTACAATGTTTCAGAGACAAGACCACACGGTTCCCTCCTTGGCCATACGATGTATACTTTCTCTGGCCGTACGAGGTGCAATGTGGATATGGTGTTTGGCTAATGTCCGTATGGTGTCTGCTTGGTGTATGGCTCTTCGAATCTTATCTTTTACCATTTTCGTAGTACAGTCGTACGGTGCACTACGCCTTCCTTTAATGTTGTACGACTTGTGCTCAAAAGCCGGATGAATTTTCTTTGTACTGACCATATGGTGTCTAGCTTTTTATTGTTTCTGTACAGTGTTTTGATCACACTAGCGTATGGTATATTCCTCTAACTTAACTAGGTGTCGTCCAATAAATGGTGGACTCCAAATATGTTAATATATTGCCCTGACATCATTATTGTTTGCCAGTAATCGACTATATTTGTATTTTATTACTATTATTATTTACTTACTATTATTATTAATTATTCACATTCGATCTGAATCATTCATCTAGGTATCATCATTTCCCGGGGCTTCATTCCTCTGGTGGTAAATTTTTAACTTTGAACCATTTACTGGGTAGACCACTTCCTTCTCGTCCAACGTCCATAGCTTGATCGCTCCGTTATCACCGACTTCCCGGATCTTATATGCTCCGACCCACTTCACTTTGAATTTACCGAGTTTGATCTCATTACGCCTGTTATATTTCAATACTAATTGGCCTGGTTGGAATTTGTTCAGCTTCAAATGGTTGTCGTGCCAGACCTTGCGCCTAAGCTGTGAAATTTTTGTAGCCCATTGTGCTTGTAGTCTCCGTTTGTTGAGCTTATTCAGGTTATATAACCTCTCCTTGATACTCTCCATGTCTCCCAACTTGTTTTCAATTGCTATTCGTAAGCTCGGTACCATCAATTTGCTGGTACTATGACCTCTTGACCATACATTAATTGAAATGGAGTATGTCCCGTGGTGATCTTGTAGGAGGTACGGTAAGCCTATGATGTCGATGACAACTTCTCTTCTCAATCTTCACCTTCAACACCGCACAATTTACAAATCACTGAAACCAAGATTTTGTTTGTTGATTTTGCTTGTCTATTCGCTCTTGGGTAGTACGGGCTTGAAAGTGAATGGTAGATTTTAAATTCCGTCGTAAGTAATTTGATGACATGGTTAACAAAGTGCCTTTCGTGGTCACTTGTCAGCTGAATTGGTATGCCGTACTTTGTAATGATCTGTTCATAGATGAATCTTGCCATACTAAGTTCAGAGTTATCTCGTTGGGCCCGTGCCTCTACCCACTTTGTGAGGTACTCTGTTGCTACGACAATGTATTGACATCTGCGGGTTTTGCTTACATTTAGGGGTGCAACAAAGTCCAACCCCCATTGTTCGAATAGTTCCTACGCATGTGAGGGGTTTAGGGGCATAAAATCCCTTTTTAGTGGTTTTCGGCTCTCTGACGTGTGTCACATCCAACGACCCATTCCCTAGTGTCATTGTGCACGGTATGCCACCAAAATCCTATGAGAAGTATCTTGCACATACTTGTGTCTGACCCCATATGTTTGCTTGCGAGCCCTTCATGTGCTTCCCTTAAATACTCTCAGTATTTTCTCCTCAAGAACACATCGCCGGAGGATTTGGTCAGGTCGCATCTTGCATCGTAGCCTGTTGATCAATTGGAATGTTCGGCTTCTCAATATGAGCTTTCGTCTTTCATTCGGTTGCATTTCCCTAGGGAACTGACTTGTTGAAAGATACTCTCCAATACTTGCATACCATGATGGAAGTACGATAATCTGAAACAATTGTGCGTTCGAAAAGTCATCATTGACTCCCTTAGGTGGTTCACCTTACTTGATTCTAGAGAGGTGGTTTGCGCTCACATTGCTTTTTCTGGGCCGTACTATAATCTTAAATGTGAATTCCTGTAGGAGAAGTAACCATCTTCTTATTCGTTCCTGAATGATTGGTTTATTCACCAAATATAGCAAAACTTGATGGTCTACACAAAACACGAATGGGGTTGCCAGTGAGTAGTGCCTAAACTTGTGCACAACATACACCATCCTGAGGGCTTCCCTCTCAGTTGTGTTGTAGTTCCTTTTTTCTTTCGACAAGATTCTACTTGCAAAGTAAACCGGATGGTCTAATCCATGATCACTTGTCTGTGCTAGTGTTGCTCCGATGGCGAAATTTGATGCATCAACATGTACGTGGAACTCCTTATCCCAGTTTGGGTAAGCTAGAATAGGTGCTGTGGCTAGTCGTGTTTTCAACCCCTGGAAAGCTTCATCTTGCTCTGTTTCCCACTTGTAGGGTTCTCCTTTGCAAGTTAGTCTGTCAAGAGGGTAAGATATTTTGGCGAAATTTTTAATCAAGCTTTTGTAGTACCCAATGTGTCCTAGGAATGATTTTACTTCGGTCATGTCCATTGAAAGTGGCATTTCCAATATCACTCAGACCTTATCCGGGTCTGTCTTCAAGCTTGCCTTGCATACTGTGTCCCAACAATTTTCCCTAGGGCACCATAAATCTGCACTTCTTAGGGTTTAGTGCTAGTTGTGCCCGTGTGCATCTCTCCATACACTCCTTTAGTGCAATTAGGTGCTTGTCCTCCATGCTGAAAACTAACCAATCGTCCAAGAAAGCCTTGAAGTTTCTTACTAACATTTCATCGAGAATGTGCAGGATGATCCTTTGAAATGTTGTTGGGGCATTGCACAGATCGAATGACATCCGATTGTAGGCATAAACTCCATCTTCCACCACAAAGATTGTTTTTAGCTTATCTTTGTCAGCAATGGATATCTAATTGTAGCCAGAAAAAAGTGATATCTAAAAAGGCCACCATTATATTATAATAATAAAGTGATGTCACCTCATTAATATATTCACATGTACAATTATATATATAAAAATTATAATAATATTCAAGATATAATAATATATTTGAATTATAATCTTCCAACTCTATTCTTTCCATTTTTATATTCTTTGCTTTTAACCGATTAACACTTGGCATGATAAATTAATTTATTACTTGGAAATTCGAATGGCATGTAATCTTTCTTTTAACCGATGGAAGCCAAGAAGTCACGACTCGTTCCTTTTTATGTGAACTAAGAAAGGAGTCGGATTCATTCATTCCACACTTGGTCATGATTCTTACTATCCCTGCCACCTTTAGCACCCGATTACACACCATTCTGTGAGTTGAGAGTCCCCTATATTTACCAGATTTAAACGTCCATTGCAAGTGGTAGTTTGCCATTTATATCAGCCATTGAGGAATAAGCCATCTGCATTTGATACGTCTGTTGTAACTGCAAATTGGATTATACTCTGCAAGTAACGTCTCAACATAACTGGAGAGGACAAATCTAAGTTCGGGTTCATCTGAACAATATCAATTACTCATCAGGTCATGCTATTTCAATATCATTTTATAATAGCCAGTTAGGCTCACAAGATTCTTTCTTTTCCAAATTTATTTCAAAGCTACAATATGAGTTTGCTGCATACTCCATGTCCTTTGTTAACAGTCCTCTTCTTTTAACTTTCATAATAAATTAGATACAACCCTTATGGAAGCATTTTTCCAAATGCATTAAAGTTTGGAAGGAAATATACTATCCAATGATATTTTCCAAATAGTCTCAAGAACATAATCTTCTGGTCACAGTTGTGATAAGCATACTAAGCAACGAATCTATGCATAGAGCAAATTACAGCTAGTTTCAATATTTATCATGATGATATCTTGTTTGAATTTACAGATTGAACTTATTTAATTTAGCCTTGTTCATGGCAGGTGATAACCAAGTAACCACAGAATAGATCCTTATGCCAATGGATATTAAAATTAAACAATCAATTCTGAAATTTTTAAAGAATATAATCTTTCAAATCACAAATTGTGATAAGTTGGAGTATATGTTAATTATGAAATAGTTGAGAATCAACAAAAAGAACCAGTTGTTCTGAGAATTTTGAACACCTGGGACTCACCCAGTTGTGTAGCCAAGGAAAAGGGTGATGAGGTGAGAGAAAGGATTCCGCAATAACATGAAACATAATTAGATATGATATAACAATGTTTATCATTTTTAGTTTGAATTATTTAATAGCGCATGCATGATCCTGTTTATTGTATCCTCCTGCTGTCAAGTCAAATGGTGTGTTTAAATACTAGGATGCTCAATAGGTGACAGATGTTTCCAATTCTGGGTAGGGAGGGCCTTTCTCGTTAGAGATTGTGTGGGAAATAAGTTAAGGTCTGAGGTTGGGTGGTTAAGCCCCTGACAATGTTTGACCTCTCCACAAGATGTTGGATATGTGTCAGACAAAGATAAGCTTTACACTCAATTATTTGTTGGAACATGTATTTTTATTTTTATGATGTATAGGCAAGACTAAGGTAAGATTAATTGAGTTATGTCATCGTTACAGTTATTTTACATTTAGTTGCAAGAGACAGATTTATCTAATGAATTGTTATATCAACCTTTCATTTATATGAATAATAAATAGGAGCATATCTTCTAATCTTATGTTATTGCCTCAAAAAGCAATTGGAAGGAAAGGAATGATACAGTGTTATCTAGAGCCCTAAATAATGCAGTGGTATCTGAAGCCCTAATTGATTCATTGGTATCTGAAGCCCTAATTGATACAATGGTAACTGATGCCCTAAATGATCCAATGGTAATTGAAGCCCTAAGTGATACAGTGGTATCTGATGCGCTAAATGATCCAATGGTAATCAATGCCCTAATTGATACAGTGGTATGTGATGCCCTAATTTTATATAGTGGTATTTAATGGTAATCGTCAATTGATTTTTGATATAGTGGTATTGGATGGAAGTTATATGATATTGTTATGGTAGTATTTGTGGACTAATCTGGGTGATTGTAGAAGCATCCTTACAATGATTTCTTGGTTCAAATTCCATGGTATGTGGATTTTATTTTCTATAGTAAATTCATTAATGGTGTTTTAAGTGCTTAGTTAAAAAATTTTGTTTAACTAATTTTAACCGTCAATCTCTTTCATATGAACGTAACTGATTTCTCTGTCTTCTTATGAAAATGAAGTAATATCTGTATTTCTTTGAGTATGTTAGTTGTTAATTAAGACCTTGGAAATCTGGTTGTTACAACAAGGGAGAACGTCTTAAACATAAGAAAATTTCATTTATGTTGAAAGGGCATCGGCATATTAAAAATCGATTCCATGCATTCCCTATTCCGAAGTAAATAACATAATTAGAATAGATATGATCAGTCTGATTGACATAAATATAAGGAATACATTTGCTAAGAGAAGCAAAATCATCATGAATAGAGGATTTCCCTTTTTTACTTTGACGGCCATGGCCAAACCGGGTGTCAAGATGTGTGCGACAAGAAACCCTAATTTCAGTTTCTCATCTTTTATTCTATCGAGTGGTATGGACGCAAATGGAGGATTGAATTGATGGCTTTCCAAGGTGAGACCTTCATCTTCACACAATTTTCTAGCCACAAGCATTGCAAATGCGGTGCCTCGAGAATGGTCATGGAACAGGACTTTGCAGTGCTCGTGCTTTGCAACGGTGGATCTAACAGTGACTTGGAAGGAAGGGAAGATAAAAATAAAAATAAATTATACATCAAACCTTGGAGTTTTGTGCACAAAGTCTCAGATTCGTGTGCAAAGTCTCAGGCTTTAAAATCAATCTTAAGAAGGAAACATATGACAAAGTGTAAAGCTAGACACCTCAAATCATTTCCCACGATAAACATTATTAACACCATATATTAATGAATTCAAGAAAGGAAAATGGTGTGAAGAACTTATCTATCTCGGAAAGACGAAGATAAGGTATATGATTCCAATATTAAGAGAGCAAAATCTTTAATATGAATATTATTAAAAGGACGAACTGCTTGCCTAACAATAATTATAAAGAGAAAAGGCTAGGTAAGTTCATATGCCTCGAGTACAAGGCGGATCCACCTATTGGAAGAGGGAGATTGAGATTCATACCGAGCTTGACATTTCATCAGAGGCAACCTTGAAAGAGAGGGAGCAGATAGAGGATATGGTTTCGTCAACTGTCAGTGATATCGATCATATTGATTCCGAGGGATTAAACAAATGTTGTGATGGAATCTTCAGTGATTGATAAATTGTAATAGTCAAGAGGAATGAAATTCATGCAACTATGTGAATGAGCCTACCCCTTGTGTACATCATAAGAAAGTTGTCACTTTAAATTAAACTATCTACGAGTCTCTCTTTGATAAATGAAACTTGAATTATGAGTTGTAGAGTCATTCAAGTGGCACAATCATACTCAATCAAGATATTGGCACATTGTGGACGAGCTTGTGTTAGCTTCTACTATTAAGCTTAATGAATGTTTGGAGCTTCAATGGATGAAAAGAGCAAGTTGGAACTTAGAAAGAAGTCAAATTTGATGTGATGTAAAAGTGTTCAATGATATAAGAGTGAGAATTTTATGTTGTGGGGGGAATAATAGGCAATGTTTCATTCCCACTTGAACCATCCTTAGAAAAGGAGATATTCCATGACCCTCATGGGCAGATAAGCACTTGCATCTTTTACATTTATCTATTCATTTATTTGTAATTTTATACATACTATAAGGGTTATTTGCTTTGATCTTTCCTTTATGTTTGAGGATATTCTTATAGGAAAAGAAGGTTGGTACTTCACATATGCTACCAAATGTTGTGCATACTAAATCTAATGATAGTAGTTCCAAAGACCCTGATGATTAAGATGGATAAAGTGAGGCTCTTGAAGAAAACATCTTTGATGACTAAGATTATGAGATTCTTCTACATTAAGAGGGAGTATGACACTTCTTTGAAGGCAATGCTGGAGCTTATAAGATTGATACTCAAAGGGAGTCTAGAAATACATGTAGATGACTACATGATGTTGATGGGCCTACTCCTACGTATATCATGAGGGAGTGATGAGTTTGACATGCATCCTTGGGTAAAGAGAGTTTCTGAGGAAGTAACAAGAGGACCTAACTTCCTAGGATCGATGTTCAGAGGGAGAAATTTTTGAGATGCAATCCTTTGTGGATGATATCCTCTCTATGAGGAGAAGTTCTAAGAGAAATTTCTTTATAATGTGCTCTCCTCTATGAGAGAGAAATATAAGGTGAAAACCCTTTGTACCACCCTATGACTAGGTTTATGGTAGTTACTATTTCACATATGATATGTAATGAAAGGCGACAATCTTTCATTGACATATATAAACAGAAGGTAACCATTATAAGATGACGATCATGTAAATAGTAGACCTATTATCATGGTTATTTCGGCCGGATTTTGCCGGACACCATGATAAGGAACAAATAGAAGGTAATCTTCGTAAGATGATGATCTTGCAAATGATAGGCTTGTTATCATGGACATCTCTAGATATTGTTTCAAACAATTAGAGATCATAGATAACGAATCCATTATGATTACTCTAGATATTGTTTCAAACAATTAGAAATCATAATATATGTTATGATAGTGTTCATAACATTGTGATTGTCGTTATTTGACGAGTCACTATTTCAGAGTGTTAAAGTCAGATAATATGTTGTGCATGGACATCCTTGATTTTGATGTCTCATAAATTTTTTTTGTTACGTCTCCCTTGCTAAGAGGGAGTGTTGAAGTATAGCATTAGTCGAAGTGATATACTCAGTACATTGAGTATTTGTATTCATGATTTATATGAACTTTGTTTTATGTCTCATATTACTGATAAGAATATGTGTGTGTGTGTGTGTGTGTGTGTGTGTGTGTCTATGACTTGCATAAGCTACGGGACATGACTTTGTTGTAATCTCTGTTGGATTGATTTTATTAAAGCTACCTTATTGATGATAAATTGTCCTTAAGATAAGTATCTTATATATATAATATATATTATGTATGTAGTATAATATATATTATATATTATGCATTATATATTATTATATAATAATATTATATTATATTACATATATGGTTAATATATTAATATTATATATATGTTAAAGGTGAGTTATACATATAGTTATTTATAAACTAAATGGTGATTAACTATAGAGACATGTCTCCTCCTCTCATATTTATATGAGATCCAAATCTGCATTTGGAAATCATCAATTACAATGGCAATGATTATACATTTGCAGAAACGATCTTAGTTACTTTAACAAATATTGCCTCTATGTTTGACTTGAGTGAGTTCTTTAAAGTTTAGTTTGAGATCTTTGCTATTGAACCTCTCAATAAGCCTTTCTGTGAATTCTAGGTGGGGGTGATTCTAGAATGCCCCAAGTTTATCTTTCCATGATGCCACCATTCGTGTGCTATTCCATCTAGATGTAGGGCTCCATATTTTATGTCTTCTTCTTCTTCCACGGGGTTCAGTTGCAGGTAGGTGTCAAGTTTTCGCAGCCAAGCTCTTGCTGATAACTCTGCAGACTTGTCAAAGTAGGGTATACTCGCCTTCCCAACCTTCTTTTTCAATTCTGAAAATCCTTCTTTGTTACCCCTTCGAGGCATAAACTCATCTTCCATTCGAGATATTCTTTAAAAGACATCTCAATATCCATATCTCCTAATTCTCAATCTTGTTTGATCTGATCTTGAATTTGGGCAAAAGATAATTTGTTTCCTGTTTTCCCTACTGGTGGTGTGAAATTAGGTAGCCATAGTCTAGAGCTCTGTTTCATGGGGTCTGATTTTTTAATTGCTCTTCATAATGCCAGCGATTCTCATAGGCTTGGGATAGGGTGGTTTGTTTGAGAACATCAATTAGTTGTTTAAGCTTATTCTGCAATTCCCTTTGTTCATGAATCACATTTTCCACCTTGCTTCTCAAGTTTCCTTCTTCACCCGTTATTGTTTCTATTTGTTCTTTCCTTTGCCAGCTATATGCTAAGAAGGGTTTTCTCATTCACTTTGGGCAGGAAAGTGGGCTCTGATAGCAATTGTAATGTCCTCTTTTTATTTTTCTTAGGACACTACGTGAATTACAAAATTCCTTTTACCAGTGGGCACTGATGCAGTGTTATGAATGCAATAGCAATAAAGAAATATGTCTGGTAATTCCAAATGCAATTATGAGTTAAAGGAACTAATGAAATGTGATACAAGATGTAAAGTAATGCAGCAACACATAATGTATAATGCAATGACAATATTTTTGAGATGGATAATATGTTTATATTTATAAATTGTAATTCCAATGCCACAGTGGAATACAAGAATCTTACAAGGCTATGTCTGCAATTATAGTTCGACTCTCAATGTGATTCTATGGCTGTCTTTGATATGATAATGTAGAACATCCACATTCCCTTCCAGCCGTCATCTCTGATATACAATGAATTGTACACTTCTGTGATAGGGAGATCAATGGCAGGATGCCGTCTCTGATATTCTTTATATGTTTTTGCAAATCTGCTCCTATGAGCCTTCTCTGATATGGAAATATAAATATGCTCTGTTATTTTGCCGTCTCTGATCTGCTGTTAGAATACTTGCACTTTAAATATGTAAGAGTTTGCATCAGCAACCTTATGCTTGATGAGTAAAAGTCCACAAAGGAACAAATATAAAATCAATTCTTCTTTCATGTCTTTTATAACCGATTGGCTTTGGTCATATATTACATTTGAATAGGCATAATGAATCGTTGTCACCTTTTGTTATGTTTTCTGCCATGATTAATCATATGTAATGGTAAAATTGCCAAGTGCCAATAACTATCCATTTTAAGACAATTTAATTACTGATTATTATGAGTAACCATTTTAAATCATGAATTACCAATTACCCATGGATCGGGAATGACACTTGATCATGGTTTATAATGATGCCATCTCTGATTATGACACTGAACACATTATTGTATGGATATTTTCATACATGACAGAATGATTGAATGATTACATCATCATAGCATATATGTATATATGCATATATTAATGATGACAATCATGGATGTGCCCATGTATACATATATATCAATGTCTTCAACAAGTATCAATGATTTCAACATATGTCAATGAATTCAACATGGTGCTTATGTATGATTTTGCCATGTATGTATGTATGTGTATGTGTGTAAATGTATGTGGATACATTATGAATGAGTGCATTGTGGGAATGTTTGTAAATATGCAAATGCAATGATGACAACTAAATACTATGCAGGATGTATATACATCACAAGGTATGTTTAGTTTTGCTTCCCTTATTTATTTACATGTATGTTCTTTTGATCCAAAACAAGAGATATCACATTTGCAATTGGTTTTGTGAAGATGTAGTTCATGCAAGAGTGGAAAGTAGCTGGTGCATTGGTCAATACAAAGGGCATGACTAGGAACTTGTAATGATTGTAGTGTCATCAGAAGGCTTTCTTGTGAACATCTTGCTCCCATACTCAAAACTGACGATATCCAGATCTGAGATCAATCTTTGAGGAGTAGATTGCTCCTTGAAGCTCATCCAACAACTCATCAATCTACAAAATGGGGTATTGATTCTTGATCATCTTCTTGTTGAGGGCTTGGTAGATGCACATCCTAAGGTTCTGTGCTTCTTCACCTAGCCATTGAAGATGTAAGACGCCTCAATCAAGGCTGATGTGTTCCATGTCAGGAAGCTCCTTAGTAGCCTTCTCTTTCTCAACCTTGAATGTCTTGGGATGCCTATAAGGAGTCTTGATGACTGGCTTGGCTCTCTCCTCCAACATTATCGTGTGCTCAAAGCCTCTATCCAATGGTACCCCTGGGGGAATGTGACTTAACCAAATTGTGCCTTCTCAAAATTGTCTATAGCTCATCATCGTGATAATGTCTGTGTTGGCTATTGAAAGGTTAAAACGAGACCAAGCATTATGTTGCCCATACCACATTATCATTCCTGAAAATCTGACATGTCCCCCATTTGCAACCCTAACTTTATTCCCATCATTTTTACATCAATTTTGTGAAGTCCTTGAGAGACAAAATTGCAAAAGTGATAATCACATAAATGGTACAGTTTAAGGCATTTATTGTAGAAGGAATATCAATTAAACATTGATTAATGAGAGATGTTAACTTGTATATTGTTAATCATGATTGAATTGAAGAAGCACTAAATGATGGATAAGAATCATCAAATCTAAGATGTTTGTAAATCGACCTAGTAAAAAACAATTATCAACTAAGAGCAATTATTGGAATAATCAAGAGTACATGTGGCGAAGGATGACAGCAATTACCATGTGAAGAATCGAAATATTATTGCCAGCGATGTTTATATATTCAAGCACCATGATAATAAGAGTCAAATGTTAGAATTTGAGGCAAGTTAATCTTGAAGGATGCTGACGCAAGTAGAAGCTCGAAGCCACTTGAAAATCAGTGGAGAATTTAGAATACTACTGCTATTGTTCATGAATATCCCTGCGGAGGGCTTATCCTCAATTGATTACAAATTGCACAAATATGTCCTTAATCGGGGAGCATAGAAAATCCATGAATATATGACTAACAAATAAGACTTTAGTAAAGACAATGACACAGGCATCAATATTCTTAGAATTGTTGGATATCAGTGGCAAATATAGTGTGTTGTCATTGGAGTGATTTTCCGATCCTTGACATCTTATGATGTAGAAAGTAATAGTCAGAAAGCATGCTGATGTCATCACTTTGTATGTTGAAAGAGAATTATTGCTTAAGAACTGGTTATGATTGGCAATTTCTGAATCCATAGATTAGTTATTCAATAATAAAGAGTGGTTAGTATATTATCAGCTGGTCAGGTTAAAGAAAGCAGCCAAACTAATAGCATGAATTTGCCACGAGATGTGTGTTGCTAAGGAATGTGTTTATCACTGTCATCAAATTGATTGACGACGAAACAAACTACTGGGTGTTTAGCAACAAACAGCATCATGGAAAATTAGTGAATGGGTTAGACAAAGCAGCAATTGGACAAATATGTTTTAAGATAACAAATGATAATTAGAGGTGGAAATGTGTGTTTTGTAGAACAAGTCAATTTGTATTAATTGTGAAGAGATGTGATAATCCGAAAGTTACATCCCTTCACCATTAAAGCATGCAAAACATTCAACCTTCAAAGATATATAAAGGATTCAAATCCATTTCTCAAAACATCATGGAAGAATGACAGATTAGAAATTATATTTGGTATTTACCAGAAGGAAGAGATCAGAAAGGAATTAAATCATATTCGATTGCTGGCAGGGATTGCGTGACAGTGTATGATGCTTACTACGGTTTTGCCTTTTGATGATGTGCAATAAGAAGAGAACCCTTTACAGATTAGTAGGCTGTTTATTAGTAACGATAGAACTTCTACTTAAGAAAACCTGAATTTTTTTATGCTCTTTGACATATCATGAACACTTACATGGAGCATAATGGTTTGCAATAATATAATTAAGATCTTAGAGAAGTTTGTTTAAAATAATCTTGAAGTTCTAGACGTCTAATCATTTGATGATAGGATGAACTTCCAATTCGTGGACATGGCTTATAATGCTTTTAAGCCATTTCTTGAAATGAAGTTGGACTATCTTTATGCCTTGAACAAACAATACACTTACTAGAATCTACCAGAAGAGGTTAGTGAACCTTAAGAATGCAACCAAGAATTTTTTCGGGCTTTAAAGTTGTATTAAAGAGCTATGTTATGACAAAACGTTCTCTATGACAAAATTTAATAAAGGTAAAGAATGCTTTCATAGGTCATGATAGCAACCTGGTGATTTATATTAAGGGTTATGTCTAAAACAAAAAGCACTACAACATTAAAAACTCACATAGATTATGGTAACTGGCAATCCTGCCTACATTCACCTCAGCAACAATAATCGCTTTCCTCAAGATACTATTTTCTACTTAAATATTGAGAAAGTTGGGATCTGTAATTCCTAATGATCTAAATTTAAGTAGTTATCCTGTGGTTGGTACACATTTTTTTAAATTTATATTTCTTCTGTTACTTATGATCTCTAGTAATTGTAACTATGATGATTATATTCATTTTCAGTATTATGATGACTAATCTTCATTTTCAGTATTTGGGAATTTAGCAATGGTATAAGGTGAAATATTTTTTTGAATACTCTAGGTAACATTATAGATGTTGTGATTTTCAAAGTGCAAAGAGGTCTTTGGAATTTGAAACCTTTTACATAATGTAAATCAGCTCTTTTTATCCCACTATTACATTATTTGGAAAAACTTTACCTTACCATGTTATTGTTTCAGTTCATATTCATGGTATCATTTTTATTGTCAATACCTATGGAAAGCAATTTTTAGTATTTGTGTTGGTTTTTCAGGTCACCGTTTCTTGAAGGTTCTTGGCGGTTTCAGTGGTTTGGAGGGGGTAGTCCTGGGTTGTTGGCTGCAAGGTTTATGCTTGAGTAGGTGCTCTAAACTATTGAGAATTCTTATAAAATCTACCGTGACCAGAAAATGATTTATTCATATATTCTAAAGCTGTTTTTGGAATCTGGATACAGTTATGGGAATCCCTTAATTGCTATCACAATATACTGAGCCTGAGAGATTGATAAACATTAATTTTATTCGTTTTCTAAAGACTATAGAAATGCTTGGAGATGTCATCACTTATGTCCCCATCAGTGATTGCAAAACAATCAGTTTTTCTTGTAGATATATGCGAACCTATAATGGTTCAAGAAGTAAGCCAACAGTGGTAGATCAGAAAAGATATTGCCACAATGGTACATATTTTACACTCATTTATATTACATATGCATAAATTGCAAAGAACATACAAGGAAGCTCTAGAGGAAGGAATTTTTTAACTCCTAAGAGAGAAGAGTTGAGCGACATTTAAGAATGAGCAATAAAGATATGTAACCGTTTGAAATATTATGGTTGATGTCAAAGATTGTTGATTGTTGATGTTTTAATGTCAAAGGTTGCTGACTATTGTTGTCATTGATGTCAATGGTTGTTGATGTTTTGTTGCAAGGATGAGATTGTAGAAAACTTGTTAAAGTGTCTTCAAAGTCTTAAGAGATCTGATTGTTGTGAACATTTCAATTTCTGGCGTGTGACATGGGATAGGGCCAAACCCCGATCCCTTAAATTGTATTGACACTAGTTGCTGATCTGAGTTTGTATTTAGTGATGGTTGAATTTTGTATTTGGAAAGAGGCATGAGGGAATTCTAACTCCTAACCCTCGATTTTCACTAGCCCCTTTGGACTTGGTGTTTGACATTTGCAAATTGCATGTTTGGTATATGGTAGAGTGAAGGGTTGATCCCCTATCCCCAAAATTGTAAAACCCATTGGCAACTAGACTTGGCACTCATGTGTGTTGGATGCAACTTTAGGTATGAGGGAAGGGGGAGAATCGAGCCCCAATTCCTGAAATGACTTGAATTTTTTCAATGATCATATGCAAGAATTGTGCTTGGGATTTCTAGTTTCTAGCATGCATTAAGGGGAACCTTTGACCTCCTAACCTGACCAATTTTTTCACTTTGCAAAAATCTTCCTAACAATTAGACTTGGGCAGTTGAAGTAGCGACTTAACAGCTTCTGTGATATCCCAACATTATGAAATGAATAAGTTTATAAAGGAGTGAGCATACCTTATCTTTTGTACATAATCTGCATTTTTATAGCAAAGAAATAAACTTGTGATGATAGATGGAGCTTGGCAATCACAGAGACATCTATCCACCATGTAGACAACATGGCTATGATGTTATCTACAAGTGACCATCGATTATTGCATGTAAAGACCACCATAGCACGTTGGCTATACAATGAGCTGATGGCTTGGTGACTGGTTGTAGAAACCATCATCTTGCAGTCATCACCATGATATGCATTACATTTAGTTAGTAAATCTGTATATGCAAATACCATCACCCTGCACACATCCATCCATGAGACCATCATACACTCTGCCATATGCATATGCATAATAGCCATCACTACCATACCTACATATACAACAGCAGTATAATTATGTCCTACATACATGCATCCAGATCGATATAATTGCATCCATAACATATAATCACACCATCACTTTCATATTAACCATGACCTTGTGTTACATCCCAAATTTTTGCCCTAAAATTTTTCAATTGAACTTAGCCATTGATTTAACGAATCAATGCCATGTGAAAATGAGTTAGTTAATTATAGCTGTTGTATCAATTTACTTCTTCCTGATCATGTGAAAGTGAGTTAGTTAATTATAGTCGTTGTATCGATTTACTTCTTGATCATGTGAAAGTGAGTTAGTTAATTATAGTCCTTGTGTCGATTTACTTCTTCCTGATCATGTGAAAATGAGTTAGTTAATTATAGCCGTTGTATTGATTTATTTCTTTTCCTGATCATGTGAAAGTGAGTTAGTTATTCTGACATTGATGAAATCTCTAACAGTCACTAGATGATTTTGAATTAACCATTTATAAATCTTGAATTGATGTTTTGGCGAGAATGTTGTTTTGAATGATTATGGGAAGAAGACTGAAGAGAGGGGAAGCATTGCTAAACAGGATCATCGGAAGGGGATGGTTGAATAGTCCAATCATCTGAATCGACAGGTTTGACCTAAGTCCACTCTGGCAAGGATACTAGGTTTGATAACATGTTGTAATATGGAACTCGCATGAGCTATTAAAAAGAACAATATAACAACCAATTAAAAATTAAAACTATAATTCATGCCTTTGATGAAATTATTAATGAATTCATTACTTAATTATTATTATTCACACTTAAGTACGAACATATGTACATTAAAATAAAGTGACACCAATAAATAATAATAAGCCTTTATCTAATGATGCCACTTTACGTAAACGTACACATGAGCATATTTAATAATGAATGACAATAATAAAATAATAATAATAATTCTTTAACTTTTTATTTCTTCCCCCCTCTTTAAACATTTTGAATAGCATTCAAATGGATTTTCTTGTAATTGAAGGGAGCTGTAGAGTCAAGCTTCTTCCATTTTAATAGAACATCTTAAATCATATCACGCATCCTTCCATGAACCTTTTTACTCTCTGCCATCGGTGCTTTTTCAGAATGACTGAAACCAAATTCCATCTGTTCTACTGCTTATATCGTCCTCTTTCATTATCTATTCCTCTCTCTTTCTTGGCCGCGGGAATAAGAGCAAGTTGTGGGGTTCTCATACCCGACCACAGAGTCTTCCGAAAATCACAGAAGCTTCATGTAAGATCATTGCCAGGATATGAAACATTTCCTTTATTTTAATTTTTCTATGCTATGATAGAATATGAATCATATGCCATCGAATGTTTTCCTGAACTTTTTTTTCCAGATTATAGTATCTGTAGAGTAACTTTCATGCCTTAGAACCATAATATTTCTATCTTATTGCTATGCCGGTTGTGAGCCTTGACCATCTTGTGGAACCATTTAAACTTTGAGCAAATTTATAATTTATTTCCATTCCAGTCGAGTATTTGAATATATTTATTTTAAATACTGAAGCTACCTATTTATCTATCAGTCTGAAATCGAAATGATAATGAGAAGATTTTAGATCAACTATTCTGTCCAAATAATCCTTGTTTTATTTTGAATTTCAATCATGGAAATGTAATAATAATTGTGAATAAATAACTTTGTTCAGAAATCAATACATTCATGATAAATATACCAACACCGAGGAATTCACCGGCGAAATTGCCATTATAGGTGAAGAGGTGGAAAGAATACATAGTGGATATTGCTGAAGTGGCAGACCAAACAGTTTCTGCTATAGGAAGTTATGCAGAAAGTTAATGCCGACCAAACAGTTTTTGCTACAGGAAGTTCTGCAAAAAATTAATGTCATGTTTTAAAGTTTAATGTTTGTAATAATGTCCTACAATGTGGTGGCATAAATGGAATAGCGTTCTTATAAGCTCTCCAATTATAGCCACCTAGGACAATGTATGTTTGTTTTCAGTTATGTTAGTTTTCAGTTTTAGTTAGAGTTTTTGAGTGTTTAATAATAAAATCAAATCATGTACTAGACAGTGACAGGAAGATAGGAATATTCATGATTTTTGAAACGACTACATAGTATTGATTTGTAAAACGACGTTTCAGATTCCTATTCTTGATTTCGAAAGAAGACATTTCATATTCCTGCTCGATAGGGAGAAAAAGTCAGTTTTTAAGAGAAAAGCCATTTTTTTGTAAAAGGAAGGATGGGGAATACGAGAGGAATAGAAAGTTAAGTTTTTGTGTTCGCTCTGTATTTTTCAGTATTGAAGTGCAATTTTTACTTTCTTTCCAGTTTTGAAAGTCGATATTTTGTGTACTCACGAGTGTTTAACATTTGCAAATCATATGTAATTCGTTTATCTTGAACTCATTCAAAATTGTAGGATTTTTGAATTCCATTATAGAGGAATCGACTTGTGATATTGTAAACATGGTTTTGAGAGTCGTTTTTTGCTGATGGAGATTTATCAAACTCTTTGCAATTGGTTTTGAGATCGCAGAAGAGTATGTACATAATGTTTATTTTATTTTTGTTATTTTTTGTTATCTGTGTTAGTGATATATGCAGCCGCGCGGAATCCAAATATTAGATCGGTGAATGTGTTTATCTATTCACCGGTATGGTTAGTTGCATGATTGTTGTGAGATGGTGATGAGTATTAGTTTGAATCATGATATGGCAGTCTTGGTCCATGACAAAGAGGTTCTAAGCAACAACCGACTTGAGCCCGAGTTTTAAATCTTGCATGCAGACATGCGATGCGATATTGAAAATGGTCTATTGTTGTTGGAAATCAATTTGTGGTTGTTTTGATATTCAGATTTTCCTTTTGAATGTGACAGTTTTCATCCATGTATTTTGTTTCCAATGTGGAGAAATCTGGTCGGTCTCTATTAGGCTCAAGCTTAGAAATCCATGCATGCATAACGGTGTTGTAGTTTTGAATATGAAAAATGTTATTTAATGGTTAGTCTGTGGTCGGTTTGATATTAGATGTTTTTTTCCCAAATATATATATTTCAAATAGATTGCAGAAGATTCGGGTCGGATTTTATTAAGTTGGTGCAGAAAAAATGTTGCGACAGGAGGTTAGGAAAGTTCATGTCGCATCTCAGTTTTCATTGGGTATTGAAAAATTCAGGTTGTTAACAGTCTGAATGAGTTTTTAATTATTCCTGAAAGGTGTATGTGCCCCTTGAAGCAACTCAGTTGAGTGACTGTTTTCCTCCTGAGTTTTCCAAGGTGAGGCTCTGCATCATTTTTGGTATCAGAGCTCAACAAAAGGTTTGGGAAAAAGTGGTTGTGTGTGTTTGTGCAGTTATAACAGGCTGAGAGAAGAATCTGAGAAGAAGTCCAAGAGACTACAAAAAAAAAAAAAATATCCTAGGTGAGACACAATGGAGCAAGGGAATGCAGCTTTAATAGCGGGGTTGTACCTATTTAGAAAGTATCAACAGAGAAAGGATCCACAGCTAAGGAGAGAGAAAAAGAATAAAAGAGAAGAAGAAATGAGAAAACAAAGAGAAGAGATGAGCAAGATACAAGAGGAGATAGAAAGTTTGAGAAGGAAACTTGAAGAGAATGAAGCTAAGTTGGGAGAAAATAAAATGCAGAAAGAGGAAGTGACAGAAGTTTTGGTGGAGTCTAATGAAATTGCAAAGAAGGCAGCCATAAAGAGTGCAGATGTATGTGAAGTTGGGATAGAAATCTCAACAATGATAGATGTAAGTTGTCCTTTGGAAGGGAAAGAATATGAAGAGCGGAAAGAAGATAAATTGCAGCAAGAAGAAGTGCAACAAGTAACTGTTGATGGGAGGAATAAAGAGAAAAGTTC
Organism: Cupressus sempervirens; assembly: GCA_028749045.1. NCBI lineage: Eukaryota > Viridiplantae > Streptophyta > Pinopsida > Cupressales > Cupressaceae > Cupressus > Cupressus sempervirens. Next base: position 688,910,011 of record CM053786.1, on the reverse strand, counting down.
TATGAAATTTGAGAGTGAACAATTTGTGGTTAGAACAGTAACATGTACTTTGAAAACAGAGAAGAGTACAATGCTAGAAGGTACTCCTATGAACAAGGTTTCGGAGGCGATTGATGAAGCCTTAGAAATGCATGATGAAGTGTAATGTCAAGAGGAATGGCATGAGGATGGAGATAAAGATTGTGTAGCAGCAAGTTTTGAAGAAGAATCTGATTTATGGGAAGAGTTTGCAGCCATCATGGGAGAATGGCAAAGGAATGGTGGTAGTATGGAGACTCAGAATGAAGAAGTTTCCAAGGAAGAGATCTCTGATGATGTTATGGAAAATGAAGATGAGGCTGAATATGTCTATAACAAGGTAACAAATTTTGAATATGTTTATGACAAGGTAATAAATTCTGATTATGTTAATGACAAGGTTGAAGAAATGCAGATTGAGAAATATGATTTGGTTCCAAGAGAAGAGACTATAGAAAAGTTGGTTATAGGTTATGAAAAGGATCAAGTTTTTGCGTATTCTCTATGTATGGAGACATGGCGTGCTTGGGAGGAAAAGAAAGAAGAATTTCATTGGCAAGTGTATTTCATGGAGTTACAAATGTATGCAGTAGTAAAGTTATTACTGGAAATGAATGATCAACAAAAAATAGTTTTTATGTTACAAAACAGAGACAAACCAAAGATTAAAATGAAGAAGCAAAGACAAATACAAGGGAGTCAAGGACAAGAAAATGCAGGATTACAACTGGAAGATGAATATAAGCCTAAAGTAAAGATGAAGAATTTTTTTTCTTTTCTATATTTCTTTTTTGCAGGTGTTTCCAAGAAGACTCAAAGGAGACAATATACTCAGTATCTAGTAAAATGGAAGAACAAACCTCCAATAGAAGATATTTAGATGGATGAGGAACAAAGCAACAAGCATGGCTTATTACTACAACACCTCATCTCAAGAGGACTTGAGATTCATTCTACAGGGGAGTATGCTGCAGTGGCAAACCAAACAGTTTCTGATACAGGAAGTTATGCAGAAAGTTAATGCAGGCCAAACAGTTTCTGCTACAAGAAGTTCTGCAGAAAATTGATGTCATGTTTTAAAGCTTAATGTTTGTAATAATGTCCTACAATGTGCTGGCATAAATGGAATAGCGTTCTTATAAGCTTTCCAATTATAGCCACCTAGGACAACGTATGTTTGTTTTCAGTTATGTTAGTTTTCAGTTTTAGTTAGAGTTTTTGAGTGTTTAATAATAAAATCAAATCATGTACTAGATAGTGACAGGAAGATAGGAATATTCATGATTTTTGAAACGACTACATAGTATTGATTTGTAAAACAATGTTTCAAATTCCTATTCTTGATTTGGAAAGAAGACGTTTCATATTCCTGCTCGATAGGGAGAAAAAGTCAGTTTTTAAGAGAAAAGCTAGTTTTTTGTAAAAGGAAGGATGGGGAATACGAGAGGAATAGAAAGTTAAGTTTTTGTGTTCTCTCCGTATTTTTCAATATTGAAGTGCAATTTTTACTTTCTTTCCAGTTTTGAAAGTCGATATTTTGTGTACTCACGAGTGTTTTAACATTTGCAAATCGTATGTAATTCGTTTATCTTGAATTCATTCAAAACTGTAGGATTTTTGAATTCCATTATAGAGGAATTGACTTGTGATATTGTAAACGTGGTTTTGAGAGTCATTTTTTGCTGATGGAGATTTATCAAACTCTCTGCAATCGGTTTTGAGATCGCAGAAGAGTATGTACATAATGTTTATTTTATTTTTGTTATTTTCTGTTATCTGTGTTAGTGATATATGCAGCTGCACGGAATCCAAATATTAGATCGGTGAATGTGTTTATCTATTCACTGGTATGGTTAGTTGCATGATTGTTGTGAGATGGTGATGAGTATTAGTTTGAATCATGATATGGCAGTCTTGGTCCATGACAAAGAGGTTCTAAGCAACAACCGACTTGAGCCCGAGTTTTAAATCTTGCATGCAGACATGCGATGCAATATTGAAAATGGTTTATTGTTGTTGGAAATCAATTTTTGGTTGTTTTGATATTCGGATTTTCCTTTTGAATGTGACAGTTTTCATCCATGTATTTTGTTTTCAATTTGGAGAAATCTGGTCGATCTCTATTAAGCTCAAGCTTAGAAATCCATGCATGCATAACGGTGGTGTAGTTTTGAATATGAAAAATGTTATTTAATGGTTAGTTTGTGGTCGGTTTGATATTAGATGTTCTTTTCCGAAATATATATATTTCAAATAGATTGCAGAAGATTCGGGTCGGATTTTATTAAGTTGGTGCAGAAAAAGTGTTGTGACAGGAGGTTAGGAAAGTTCATGTCGCATCTCAGTTTTCACTGGGTATTGAAAAAATTAGGTTGTTAACAGTCTGAATGAGTTTTTAATTATTCCTGAAAGGTGTATGTGCCCCTTGAAGCAACTCAGTTGAGTGACTATTTTCCTCCTGAGTTTTCCAAGGTGAGGCTCTGCATCAAATATGACTCATGAGCACCTAGGAATCATTGGCATGGTAGCCTGAGAAGGTGAGGAGGTGTAGAAGAGCCTGCATAGAAAAGGAATGACATTAGATATAATAAATAACAAGTCAAATACTACAATAGCTCATGCATGTTCCAGTTACGCAATATGTTATCAAGTCGACTGGTGGAGATCGGGTTTGTAGACCCAAATTGAAATCCTTGGCCAAGGTAGAATTTAGGTAGATGTGTCGAACATGTGATCTTTGTTGATTGTCCATACCCTTCAGTTATTTTGGAAAATAACTGTTGGGACTTCAACTCACCTGGTTGCTTTGATGGTTGGACTTATGAACATCCCAAGCCCCATCTCGAGGTAGGGAGGGTCGTTCTATTTAATTAGAATATGTGGGGATAAGTAATGGTCCATGGTTGGGAGGTTAAACCTATGTCAGTGCTTCTCCTCTCACCAATGCCGAGGCTTGGACAACAAGTTAAAGAAATTCTTTCATTTATACAGTATGTTTCTTTCACTTTTAAGCTCCGAATGATTAGATGGTTATTTTCATTTGCTTTATGAGAATTTCAATTGATATAATTTAGCCATTATTTTAATTTCAGTTGAATAATTAGAAGTAGTTAAATGTTAGCAATACTTTAATATCTCTTTTATATCTCAAATTTATGCAGATTTCCTTTCAGTTATAATCAAATGGTTTAAATCAACGTCATGTGAAATGGATTTAGTTACTTTGGAACACTAGTTATTTAAGATTGTATAATTTGGTTAAGAAAATTCATATGTTACACCCTGCATATGATTGCGTCATGCTAGTATTGCATTATAAACACATAAGCATCTTAATCCCCAAGCATCAAATTATTGTAATCGCAGTGCATCGGTATTAAATCATACCCGCACTTAGATAATACCTGCGATTAACTTCACATTGCATAGCTAAAAGCATGATTTATAAGGTAATAAATAATATATGATTACCATAATAATCATTATGTTAATTATGGTAATTAGGAGGTGACTCTTCCATACGTGCCTCTTCCTTTCACCATGCACATATTTATTGGAGATATTATCATTTGGTAAAGACGTGAATTGAAGAATATAAAATATATCATATCCTTGTGGAGCACTCTGTTTGGAGCTTTATTTCCTTTGGCAATCATCAGTGCAAGTGCCACATCATTCTTGAAGCATATTTATATTGATATAGCAGAGATGCCTTTCATATTGTTCAGATCATAATAATATGAACATACTAGGTACAGCCTGTTACAGTATCCAACGTGCATTTTTATTGTTGTACCAAGACAGCCTACATGTTCATATTTTATCAGTTGTCAGAGACATAAATACCAAGTAACTGAGATTATTCTTAATTGAGCATATAATTATCTGCATATCAGATAACCATCATATATTGTTGATAGATTGTTATGCAATCATTATCACTCCGTAGCAGCGTATGCATTTGGAACTAAGCATCATACAAATTATCAGTCATTATCATTTGTAAACAATATATGCATTTGGAACTAAGCATCATATGATAGAATTTGTTTATCAGCTATTATTTTATATTTTTAGAATTGCAAGATTTCAAGTAGTGTCTAAGATTGTCAAAAAATGACATCACAAACTGGTATCAGAGCCACCTTTCTTGCATGAAGGCGAATGAACAACAAACCAATTATATTCAAATGGGTGGGGAAGGAAATATTGGTAACAAGGTAGACTAGGTTCTGAATGAATAGAGAGAACTTCAGAACAAACTTACATGATTAATAAATATATTGACCATAGTACACCCATCCATGCAAATGAACACAACAAAGCCATAATAGGATGAGAAGACCAATTGCAAAACAATAGCCCCAAAAAACAAAGTTCATGTCCAAGAATTTCAAATTTTGCACCACTAGAAACTGAAATAGGAGAAGAACCTTCTTTTATCTAGAATCAGGAACAAATCAATCGAGATTGGGAAGTAGTCGAGATTGGGAAGTATGTGACTTACAACCAAATAGTCTTTTAAAGAATATCTAGATTGGAGAATCAAATACACTATAGGGAAGGATTTTCAGAATTAAAAAAGAAGGTAGGGAAGCTAAACATCCCTTATTTTGATGGGACGACGAAAATGATGCAGGCGCATCTCATTACTAAATCATTTCAAAGCTCCAAGATTCTCCATATATTTTAAATGGTCAATTTTAATAAATTAGGATTATGTCTTAGTGGATAGAATTAGGTGTTTTATTAAATAAATGTTATAGTTTTAGTCGGATATGTTAGAGAGTTAGAGGAAAGGGTTAATGATGTTAGTGTCAGTTTTAGAAAGGATAAAATCAGTAATAGAAATGTCATGTGGTCAATAATTAAAGAGAATCCCATCGAATACTGGTGACAGATAATAGGCAGTTACAAGAATATCCATGATTGCTGCATGGTAGTGATGGTAAAGCATCTTTCAGATTCCTATTCTTAGCAGTTACAAGAATACCCATGATTGCTGCATGGTATTGATGGTAAAGCATCTTTCAGATTCCTATTTTTAGCAGTTACAAGAATATCCATGATTGCTGCATGGTATTGATGGTAAAGCATCTTTCAGATTCCTAGTCTTAGCAGTTACAAGAATATCCATGATTGCTGCATGGTAAAGCATCTTTCAGATTCCTATTCTTAGATGGAAAAGAAAACGTTTTTATTACTACTGGACAGCAAGGCCAGTCAGACTTTGGTTATTAAAAAGCCAATCTTTTATGTAAAGAACGATTCGAACTTGGGGAGGAATGGGAATTTTTATGTCTCCTTTGGTTTCCTGTGGTTTTTTTCAAGATTATGGTTCTACTGTTACGCTTCATATATTTCTCATCGCAATCAGTTTAGGGAATAACAATTGCAAAAAAATGTACTCTGATGCGGGGTCACTATCTCAGGTTCGAACCGTTGGATTTCTCTCAAATTTTTATATGTTGTTTGAAACCTAGTTACGCCAAATATCAACGGTTGGATTGAGTAAATCTTTTCTGGTTCGAAAGTTATTCATGTCTGAGTGCGGGTCTATCCAAAGGCAGCAAGAAGATATTTTGGGGGATTTATTTTCAGAAAAAATGTACTCTAATGCGGGGTTAATATCTCAGGTTTGAACCGTTGGATTTCTCTCAAATTTTTATATGTTGTTTGAAACCTAGTTACGCCAAATATCAACGGTTGGATTGAGTAAATCTTTTCTGGTTCGAAAGTTATTCATGTCTGAGTGCGGGTCTATCCGAAGGCAGCAAGAAGATATTTTGGAGAATTTTATTTTCAAAGTTTTGTTTATTGAATCTGATTTTAGTGTGTGATCCTAAAGGTTGTAGATGCCCCTTGAAGCAACTCAGTTTGAGTGACTGATTCCTCCCAAGTTTTCCAAAGTGTGGCTCTGCATTAGAAAATGGCAGCTCGAGCATGGGCTCAAAAGCTTGCACATACTTCCAGTGAAACCCCATGATAGAAGGATCCATATATGCAACCATTCACCTTTACGGGTTTGTACATGAATGGTGGTATCGTGGAATGATAACAATGTGACATTCCAAAATCACCTCCTATATAGAATTCATTAAAAGGTTGATAGGAAGGTTTGACAAAAGGACCATAAACTTCACTTCAAAGAAATGACCCAAGTCAAACACAAGGGATCAATATTAGAATACATCACCAAATTCCAACGAATCTCTATATTGGTTACAAATATATCTAAGTAGCACTTGGTCGTATTCTTCATGTATGGCTTACAAATCCCCCTAAAGGGTTGGGTAAAGACGCTAAACCCACTTTCATTACAAGAAGCCATAAAAAAGAATAGGGAGGTGGACTTTGGTTCCACGAATAGCAAGCCCTACAGTAAAGAAGCATTTACTCTAAAGGGACCTTATGCACCACTTAACAAGGAGACACCTTCAAGAGCTAAACTTGATTTTGAAACAAGACAAGGACTTAAGAAGCACAAGTTGTGCCTCGTTTGCAAGGAATTTTGGGTTCTTGGGTATTGTGGCAAAGGAAAAGGGAAAATCCACTATATAGAGGTAAGGCCAAATAGTGAGGACGGAGAGGACTTTAATAGTAACACTAATCTATAAGGAAAATCCCCAAAAGAGTACAAGGAAGTGTTGTGATGTTTTCAAACCATCACTCCATTGCAAATGGGGATCTCGTCTTTTTGCTTGGCCAGTAGGGGTAGTTTCTCTTAGTGAGTCTCTAGAATCTCACCTAGAAACATTTCAAGGTTCTAGGCTTTAGCAAGAATTTAATGAAGTTAGGGAGGAGGGTGAATGATCAATCAAGTCCCTAGGTTTAAACTTAGCATCAATACGGGATGACAATAGGTAAATGAAGATGCTAAATCCAACTCAACCAAGTTTAATTAATCGACAAGTACCTCTTACGTGATCACCCATAAGAGTTCAACAAAATGGTAAAATGTACCAAGTTTTGCAAGCATTTTAGTGTTGGCAGAATAGAAGGAAGTATGAGGAAAATTCCTCCAAGGGTGGCAGATTTCGCCACCCCCAAGGGACTCCTCTTATCCTCCCCAACTTGAAGATTCCATCCAACAATAAAGGCAATCCTCAAAACAATTTTGCCACGGCTTAAATCAGGTGTTGTGGGCAAATATAGGTAAGATCAAGTCAATAAAATCAAAGCAAAGATGTTCATGATGGAAAAGCACAAGGAATAATGCTTCAAATGAAGGGAAGTTTGACGAAGATAGTTTCAAAAGAGTTAAACAAGGTTGGAAATGTTGAGTATCAAGAGATTGTTTAAAATGCAAAAGAATTCTTTGTGATAAGCATTTCATGTGTTGTCCACACATCTTTAATCAATCAAATGTTTCCATGTCATCATGTCCAAATTCATAGAATTTCCATGTCACCATTAGAAGAATCCTTATTTTTCATTAGCTAACATTTAATGTTTTATAGGTGGTAACTATAGAAAAGCCTAATTAGAGTTCCCATGAATTATCTCAATGGTTGATCTTGAATCAATCTAAGCTCTTGGTTGTAATTGAAAGCCTTATGTAAAGGCTCTCTCATCTCATTTGTAGAGGAGACACTTAATGTGAAATTGTTATCGAAATACTGCCAAAATAATTGCAAATTCATTGAAGCTTGGTGAATACTTGTCCTATTTTGGGTGTTAGCATGGTTTCCTACTTCTCATTTAGTTAGAATTTGTTAATGCTAAATAGTTGAATGGAAGACATTGTTTTCGATTAATGATGAATCTTCTATGTCATACCAGTTGTAATTTATCGATTACAAGTTGGAGTGCATGGTTAGTTTGAACTCATGTCAAAGTTTAACTTCACTTACTTCACGCTTATTGATTCACATGTCTTATGGTGTTGGTGTGTATAAATGATTTGAAAATGATTTGCATACCCTTGGGATTTTCCATCAATTTTGCATTGTTATTTCTTTTGGAAAAGCAAAGATTGGTTTAGTTTCAGTAAGTCAACAATAATTTCTTGCATTGTTAGAAATATATTAGATTCTTAATATCATTCCTTTTGTAGTTTTTTTTCAAAAACCTTTATTAGGATCAGTTAAGGAGCCTTACTGTAAAATCATTCATTATTTGAGGAAATAGAGTTGATCAAGTCCAAGAACAATTGCATAAGTCTCTTTGTGAGAACCGACATATCACATCATTTCAATTGAGTTATATCCAAAACTAAACTTTCTAATTTGTACTGTAAACCTTGGAGTTGAATTATATGATCACACATTATCAATATTGTTTAGCATTTGGGGTTTCCTTGTTCAAGTTAGGAAAGAATACTTGGTAGTTTATTTTGTGTTGAGAAGTTTCCCAAAACACCCATCAACAATGTCATATCCCCATATTGATAAGATTCAATAATAAAATAAAATAATTTAGTAATAGAATAAATAATAATATTATTGTTGTATTATTGAGGTATATTCAGTGGGCATCTATGACATGCAAGACAACTCCAAAATTGTTGTTGGTAAGGTGAATCATCAATCTCATTTGTACACTTCCTCTGATTTTGTTGCCAAATCAGATTCTACTTTACTTCTAACCATAATTGAAAAACTTGCCAAAGCCAAACACCCGCCAAGGTCTGAAAAATAAATTCGAGGAAAACTCTGCCAATTTTCAGCAAAAACTTGGGAACTTAAAAATTTGCTTAAATTTAATTAGAAATGCATTTTTTTGCAAAATTCAATGAGAAGATAAATCCATTTAGTCAATAAATGAGAACAAAACAAACAAGCTTACTCTATATATATTTAAGCACAAAGTGGGTACAAAATTGCATTCTCCTGAGGAAGACTCATGGCTGGAATCAAAATAGTAAATAATTTATGTAAAACTAAAAGTAAATACATCATTCCAATTACATCTTCCGCTTCTCAATTCTAATAAAAACTAAGAGAGAGGTAGAACTAGAGGGTCTAATCTTATAAGTCTGCACTGGTCATGGTTGTCTTCTTGCCTAGTATGTTGAACTCAGTTTGTGGCTTTCCTCAATCCTAGATATAGCTTTGCCTCTGGCTTCTCCTGACACTAGTAGTGACTACTCATTCAACTCAATGTCATTCATCATGAAACCAAATCCACGCCTTCCTCCATAACTTGCCTCTTCAAGTCATTGATGGCATCCTCCTCAAAAATTCCGCTCCAAACCCGTTGGAAATGTGCTTCAAACCTGCCTCAAGTCTGCTTCAAATTTATCAAAATAAGTTTGCAAGTGTTTGGAAGACTTTTTCCCTCTCAACAAAATACAAGTGAAGAAATGAGAAATGAAACTGATTTGGGCCATTTTTCACCTTTAACTGCGGTTATAAAATTATGACTGAGTTTTTAACAAAAACTCAGCAAGTACTCAACAAGTTCTTGCCAAAAATTCTGCAAGTTTTTGGCGCCAATAAAAGTCATAAAAACATGCCAAGCCAGAAACCTCGGTTAGTTTTTGCAATTCAAAGAGTACTCTACTAGTAGTCCATCTATGCTTCTAACACATGTAAATGATGAAAGTAGAATTTGACATGAAAGATTTGGACATTTGAATCTTAGGTACATGCAACAACTTAGCAAATAGGGGATGGTGAAAGGCTTGCCTACCATAGAATTCTCTGACGAAGTTTGTGAAGGTTGTGGTCTTGGCAAACATCTAAAACAAAAGTTTCCCAAAGGAATCTCATGGAAAGCCTCCTCTCCTCTAGTGCTTGTTCATAGTGACTTAATGGGTCCTCTTCTCGAGCCCTCCATGAGCAAAGTCAAATACGTCCTTACATTCATTGATGATTACTCAAGGTAGACATGGGTGTATTTTCTCAAATACAAGTTTGATGTTTTTGAGAATCTCAAGCTTTTCAAAGTCCATGCAGAAAAGCAATCTGGAAAATTGGTCAAGATCCTCCGCACACACAATGGGGAAGAGTATGTTGAAAATGATGTCCAAAATCTTTGTGATGAAGCAGGAATATAGTTGCAGAACACAACTCCATATACTCCACAACAGATGGGGTAGCTGAGAGGAAGAATCGATCTTTGAAGGAGATGACTAGTTGCATGTTGCATGCTGGGTACCTTCCCTCAAAATTGTGGCCTGAAGCAATCAATTGTGTCTCATATATTCAAAATAGATCTCTTCATAAATCTGTTAAAGGAAAAACTCCTTCTGAAGCATGGAGTGGCATGCAACCAGCAGTCACACATTTTTCGTATTTTTTGATCCCGTGCATGGGCTCGCATTCCTACTGATAAAAGGGAGGCTTTGGAGTCTCAAAGCAAAGTATGCATATTTTTTGGATGTCCAGATGGTGTGAAAGGTTACAAATTGTTAGATCTTTCTACAAAATAACTTTTCATTGAGAGGGGTGTATATTTTGATGAAAGTCTCATGGAAGAATCTCAAGTGCAACATGTCACCACTTCTGTGGTTCCTCCTCTCACAGATCTTGAGGATGATGGAGATACCACATATTTTCTTTCAGATTTATCTGAATCTGAATCTGATGAACATGAACATGCATGTGTAGGTGCAAATCTCAATTGGGATTCTAGTGATGATTCAATATCTCTCATGAGAAGTCAAAGAACACGAAGCTTGGCTGATATATATGATGCTCCTCATGCATTTTCAGCTACTGATTCCATCATTCCAATGCGTGCTTATGTGCTTTAAGCATCTGATCCCCAAACTTATGCAAAAGCTGCAGGGAATCCTCATTGGGAAGCTGACATGGATGAGGAGTACAATTCTCTTATTGCAAACCAAACTTGGGAGCTGGTTCCAGTTCCATCCAATCAGCAGATGGTCAAATGAGTATATACAAAGCAAGGTTTGGAGTCAAAGGTTTTCAGCAAGTTCAAGGCATTGATTATGATGAGACTTTTGTTCCTGTGGCTGATTGGCTCTTGTCGTTGTAGTAGAAAAATCGTGGGAGATTTATCACATGGATGTGAAGAATGCATTTCTTCATGGTGATCTTGAGGAGATCTACATGGAGCAGCCACAACAGTATGTACATGATTCCTCATTAGTATGCAAGCTCATGAAATCACTCTATGGCCTCAAGTAGCCACCTCATGCTTGGTATGCTAAATGGATTCTTATCTTCTATCTCAAAATTTTATGCGATGCAAACCTGCTCCAAATGTTTATATGTTGAGAAAATCTGACTCTTTGTTGCTCATAGTACTCTATGTAGATGATCTACTAACGATAGGTGATTCATGCACAACCATTGCGACAACCAAGGCAGCCTTGCATGATACATTTGCTATGACAGATATGGGCCTTCTCAATTTCTTTCTTGGTCTTGAAATCAACCAAAATGAATCAGGTGTCAAAATTGCTGAATCCAAGTATGCAAGAGATCTCTTGGTTCAGTTTCACATGAGTGATTGTAAACCAGCAACCACTCCATTCCAATCAGGGATCAAGCTTGAAGATGGAAATCATACACCATTCACTGATTGCACACTGTATCGTCAGCTTGTGAGAAGTCTTCTTTATCTCACTCATTCTTGTCCAGATCTATCATATGTAGTGGGTGTTGTTTCCAGATTTATGCAGGAGCCTCATGAACTACATTAGAAAGCTGCCAAGTTATGTTCAAGGAACAATTAGCTGTGGGATTCATTATTCAACTGGATGTACTTTAGATCTCATTGGCTATATTGATTTTGATTGGGGCAGTGATAGCATTGATCGCAATTCCACTTCAGGATATGTTCTCAATTTGATTTCTAGTCCGATCTGCTAGTCAAGCAAAAAACAATCTTCCGTTGCTCTCTCATCCACAGAGGCTGAATATAAAGGTGTTGTCAATGCTACCATTCATACTATTTGGCTGCAAAATTTTCTCATTGAGTTGGGTTATCTCATTTCATCAGCTGACCATCATTTGGTGTGACAATCAAAGTACATTGAAGTTTTGCAGAGATCCCATACAGCAGCAGCAAACAAAGCACATCGAGATCCATATGCACTTCATCGGAGATCTCATCCATGATGGCATCATTGATTTACAATATTGTCCCATGTCTCATCAGATTGCTGACATCTTAAGGAAGACATTCACTGAGCATAAGTTTCAGCTTCTCCAAGATCTACATGGGGTGAAAAACATTGTCACAGAATAGTTTTCTTGTTATGATATTGCTATCAGGATTTAACTGTGTAGTTTTTGAGTCAAACTCATTGACACATGTTTCATGAGTAGTGATTCAACATGAATCCATCTCTCATGAGAATAAATGGAACACATAGCACTTTTTGAGTTTGACTCAAAAACTACACAATTAAATCGTGATAGCAATATTATAATTGACTTCTTGTGGAAATCATCTCCTACTTATCAATAGTTTTCTTTTCTCGTTAGCATCCAATTTGCCGGGGGGGGGTGGTTCTTCTCACTAGGTCTTCCCTCTTTCCTCATTCTCTTCTCAAGCTGATATTTACCATTGACAACCACACCCCTGTTTTGGTTCTGTTTCTTGGACAACTTTGGCTCTGGGTGAACATATATGGAAAAAATTGGCCTTAACAAAGTTATCTCTATGATGTTGATTTTCTAGGCAACTTCCTAAAGCCAGTATTTTTTCATTACTTGGATTCGTAGATGTTTTGGTGCCAGTGATTGAGAAATGAATAGGATGCAAATAAGTTCACTTTAATACTAAATTGTATGTGCGAGGTTCTTAACTTTTCAAAGGTTGGAAAATCTGTAACCTGAGTGTAACTATTTTCTTCTCACATATGGTTGAAAAACATATAACCCAACTGGTTAGTATTTCCTTTCCTGCAAATAAAATGGACTCATTTTTTCTTACTGTTTGATAGTTTAAGATCACACTGTATTTCATCTTTTAATTTTTCTTAACTTCAATGTCAGTTCTGGTTGGCAAATGCCCTTGCACCCACAATGAATTGTCTCTGTAAAAAGTAATGTTTTGGGCTAGTGACATAAAAATGGATGGCAAACAAATGAGTTTACTTTTATGTTCAATTATATATAAAGGTTTTTTATGTGGAGGTTGAAAAATGTCTATCTTTTTAAATAAAATTTTATTTCAGAAATACTGAGGCTAATTATTGAAATTTACTAATAGGACATTTCCATCTGCCTTGGCATCAATCAAGGAATTGGATCTTCTAATCATGGATGGATATGCGAAAGCCTCTGCAGGCCTTAAGTTCTTGAGCTTGGTAATTGTTGTTTAGGTGGTGTATATGTTAGATAACCACTATGTGCTTTCATTAATTTTGTTTTACAATGTGTATATTTTCTTGCAATCTAAACACATTTTAGGCTTTGTTCCATGTCAAATAGATCAATCACATGGCTTATGTTTGTTTAATTTCCCATAATATTGCAGAAACTATGTTTCTTACATATTTTCACAATAATCTAATTTATATGTTGTGTGATATTTCCAAAATGTGTCTTGGGCTGTGGTTGATGGTGACAAAATAATTAATAATGGCTAAGGATTTTGAATTGTAGAGCAAGTAGTCATTTATAGGTGTGACACCTAACTGAATTTTAATATTTCTAGGCTAGATGATGCAATTTATGGTTATATTTGTTCAATCTGTTCATGTCTAAACTATCTTATTATTAAGTGGATCATAATGGTTTTTGCTTTAGTAAGGATAACAAACAACTAATTCAAGAGATAAGAAGCCACAAGCGAGTGTGTCCTCTGTTTTCAGATAGCTAAACAAGTGCAAGAGTGTTAAAAGAACTTCAAGCACATTGCAGAAATTGATGTACACATCTTAAGGGATTATGGCTTTGTGGAATTTTAATACCATATGAAGTGTTTATCTTGTACATGGTTAATCTCTAATAGAAAAAAAACATGTTCTTATAATTGAACGAAACATGAGAGTGGTGGGTTCATTTCAGTGGTGGTACTCTCTTTGGGAAATCAGAGCAATCACTTAGCTAAAGCGTCGGTGGCCTACGCTTTTTGTCTCAACTTAATTTTGAAAAGGTCTGGTTGGAAGGACATTCAGAAAATATACTAAATTGCCTTGAAAGGAAAAACAAACCAAGTTGGACTATAATGAATTGGATTAAGAGGTCCTTAGATATTATAAGTTCTAATGAAAAAGATTATATATTTTCATAAATTCAAATAATGTAATGGGGTTGCCAACAACCTAGCTAACATGGGACTGCTAAGCAATCATAAATTAGAATTGGGGTGGGGTGATAACTTTCAACTAATTTGGTACACTTGATAGCCTATACTAGGCTACAAGCAAGTGGTTTTAATTCCACATTGCTTAATTATGAGTAAATTTGCCAATTGATTATTGCTTCTCATTTTGGCACACTTTGTGGGTGTCACTTGTGCCTTTCCTTAGGCTTTCAAGGGTGATTTTTAAGGTTTTCTTTTTGCAGAGCTACATTTAGCAGAGTTTCCAGGGCTCTCTTCATGGCTACACAAGGATTTTTTGAAATGGTGGGAGGGAGAAATTGGCTTGAGCCTCTTACTTGTGAAGAGGTCAAGAAAAGCAATTGTTTGGTGGATTTCTAGTATCACTGAAGATTATTGCAGAAGTGATGGGTTTGTGTATGAAGGGGAAGGGATTCCTTGAAGATGGTAAATCCTTTGTAACGGAGGTCAATATTTTCGCTAGGGAAAGGAGGGTACATGCTTAATCAGATAGAGAAATGGTTGATATTAGATGAGCTCGATCAAACCCTTATGAGTAGCGATTTTGAAGGTAATAATTCAATGCTTTACTCTTGATGGGCATTATTCTGTTGTTTACAGACACCATTTTGCTCTCTCAAGTCATTCTAGGCACAAGGATATTATATTGTTTCTTTTTTAATCTTTTATCTTCTTTCGAGTTGAGTTTCAAAAAGATTTAAAAACTCCCATTTTACATGAAGGGCTCATCTTGTTGTTGATGGAACATTTTAAGCAATCTAAGAGGAAGGGTAAGATCCCAAAATGGGGGGTAATTCAAATCAAGAGGATATGGAGTCTCCCTTTTTTAAGAGGAAAGTAGATGGAATATTGAGGCAAGTGAAGATTCTAATGATGAATGGGTTTAGGAGGAAAAAAAAGGAAACAAAAGAAATTCCAAACCAAGAGAAATTTCCCCTATTCCGGTGTTGCAAGACAGCCTGTATTTTTACAAGGATAAAAAGGAGGAAGAGGATACAGACAAAAAGTATATGTAATTCTCTTAATATTTCTTTGAGGGAAGTGAACCAAGACAACATGAGATGTCTAAAGGATTCTTACCTTGGCATTGATAGGGAGGGAAGATCCCCCATTCGTAAATGTTAGTTTTAGGATCTCCGCAAATGTAATAACATTATTGTAATTCTATGTGTTTCAATTGCAGATTTCCAAGATATATAAATATATCTTCAAGAGGCATGTCTTGTGAAGAGGCATGTGTCTATGGTTATATATATATAAATTAATCATTAATTAAAACATTATTAAGTATAATATATATATATATATATAAAAGAGTGTATATAATTAATGATTAACAATAACCATAGAAGGATTAACTCTAGGATAGTTCAATCCGACAGAAGCTACAATTTAACGCTCCCTCTTAGCTCAGGAGGATTGTATAGAATACATTATCACGATAATCTTAGAATGTCATTTTAAAGACCTTAATATATATATCACACTAGATACATTATCCTTTGATAATATAAGTCTCAACAAGAAGTCTATATCATAGGTGAGATCTTTTTTTTTATTTATAGTAGACATCACTTCATGAAATGTGTCAGAACAAACATGCCAACAATATCTAATTCTAATATAAATATCAATTGTTTTCTACCATAGCTATGACTTAAATACAATCAAAGCTATCTCAACACTCCCTCTTTATTATAGAAGATTGATATAAAACATACTATGTTCTTGAGTATAAGGAGATATCATCTCACTATGATATCCCTAAAATGGCATATCAATATGAATTCATCAACACGCATATGTAAATTAACATATGGAATTTACTTCAATGCACTAAGAGGCTAGAATCCTCAATACTATTAGAATAATCTTTAATGCTCACTATTGTAGTTTACTGTAAATATTAGAATGTTTCTAATATTTAGTTGTAGTGTAGAATAGAATGTTTCTATTCTATTCTATCGTCCTTTTGTATATATTGATTGTTTCGATCTCTGATTAATCAAGCAAGTATTCTGCCATTTACGTTTGTAACATGGTATCAGAGCGAGGTTAAATTTTCTTTGAAAATAATAATTTCTTATTGAAATTATCTGAACCTGGTTTTCGAAATTATTTCTTCCTAAATAATTTTGCTTCGTTACACCTAGTTCAAGCTAGGGTTTGGATGACTGTAAATCACGTTTTTCTATGGTAAAATGGCGGCTCTGGAAAATTTGAAAATCGCTGGTTTTTTAAAAAATCATGTTTCTTGTTCCTTGGTGATCTGCGTCTCAGTTACAAACGGCGGATCTTTGGTCTATGCTTGCGACTGACATCAATCAAGACAAATATCTTTTGGTTGCAAAGACGTCAATCCGCCATTTATTTCTGCAAGTTCGCGATTTATTGGAGGTCCGACGTTCGCAGGTTTATGGTCGTGTTTTTTGCCCATTCGTGTGACCTCCAGGCGTCGGTGTTCTGATTTTCGGTGTTCGTATGACCTCCTCCATCCTGCCGTGACCTCCTTCCAGCACTGGTCGACTGTAAAACCACCATTTTTTTTGCTAAATCGACCTTCAAAGCCAACGACTAGGGTTTTGCCCGAAACCTTACTTTGTGGGTCTAGACAAACTTTTCTGTTTGCTGATTCTTTGTGGGTTTTTCGAGATCTTTAATGGGTCTTCATCAGATTTTTGTGGGTGTCTCAATTTTTGTGCCTCGATTTTTGAGCCAGTGGATCCGAATTTCGACAGCGTATTATTTCTGGGTTTTTCAAGCTCTCGTCCATATACTTCTCCATTTTTTTTGGGTCATTCATTTTCTCACCTCGAAATTTGTGCCATTTGAGACATTTGCATATTATGACCATCTGTATCAACAACATCAGAAGTCAAACTCAATTCAACAGCAAGCCAATGCTGCCCAGCACTCAGAGCAGAAAAAATCTCTCTATCATGCCTTTATGGCCAGCATACCTACAAATCATGCGAAATCTTCTGCCTGGTACATCGATTCTGGTGCCTCTCGACATTTCACTCATAGGCGTGATTGGTTTGTTGAATTCACTCCCTATTCTGATTCAGTCATCTTTGGAGGCGGCGAAGAATACAATATTGTCGGAAAAGGCAATGTTCAGATTCAGTCTAGAGGAAGAAAACTCATGTTTCTCAATGTATGTTATGTTCCTGGCATGAAACATAATCTTCTGTCTGTTAATCAGATTATGAAGCACTCTCCTCAGTTGGATGTCGTCTTCAGTGGAAATAAGTGTTCAATTATTGATCGTGCTTCTCGCACTATCCTTGCTATCGGTCTTGAGGATCATGGTATTTATAGACTTATAGATTCAGGAGATTCTCTTGAGCATGCCTTCATCGCCGAATCATCCGCTCTCAGCAGCCTCTGGCATCAGGGATATGGTCATCTAAACATGCAATATCTAGCACAACTTGCTCGGGATAATTTAGTCCATGGCCTACCTAACATCCAGACCCAGAACCATCGCGTTTGCGGAGCTTGCCAAGCAGGGAAGCAACATAGGACACCATTTACGAATGGCGAATCATGGCGAGCATCTAGAGTGCTACAGTTGGTCCACGCTGATGTATGTGGTCCTATGAATACTCCTTCTATTTCCGGGAACAGGTACTTCTTACTCTTTGTGGATGATTTTAGTCGCAAAATGTGGGTATATTTTCTTAAGAAAAAATCAGATGTTTTTCCTGTATTTCAGCAATTTAAAGCTCTAGTAGAAAAAGAGTTTGGTTCCTCCATCCGTACTCTTAGGACCGATAATGGGGGGGAATTTTGTTCATCTGCTTTCTCTGTCTTCTGTACTACTCACGGCATTAGACGTCAGCTCACCACACCTCACACTCCTCAACAAAACAGTGTTGTAGAGCGTCGTAACCGTACCATCACAGAAATGGCTAGGGCTATGTTAGAACATAGAAATGTTCCCAGAAAATATTGGGCAGAAGCAGTATCCACAGCGGTCTATCTTCTTAACCGGTCACCCACTCTTGCCGTTAATCATAAAACCCCTGAGGAAGCCTAGTCTGGTCGCAAACCTAAGATCAACCATTTGAAAGTTTTTGGCTCTCTGGCATATGTATGGATTCCTGATGTCAAACGCACTAAGTTGGATTCCAAAAGCCAAAAACTTATGTTTACAGGATATAGTTACACACATAAGGCCTATCGGTTGATTGATGTAAATACTGATCGTTTAATCTTCAGTCGTGATGTTGTGTTTGATGAGGAACTTGGACCATTTCTGCTCTCTGACTCTCCATTGCATTCTGAGATTCAGTCTTCAGCAATCTCTGACTTGGGTTCTTCTATTTTACATGAGTCATCTGATGCTACTGATACACCACCTCAGCCACCTCCTGATAATACAGCTATCCCGACAGCATTTGATATTGGCTCCTCGACTCTTCGGCCAAAATGGTGGGCTAAAACGATTAGTGATCTTCGTCCTGATGAACTCATTGAGGGTAGAACCTCCAGAAATAAGAGCATTCAGCACAACACAGTTAATATAGCTCTTATGGCAAACATCCATAGTATCCCTGAGCCCCAGACATATGCAGAGGCCAAAGGAATTCCAGAATGGGAACATGCAATGGATGCTAAGCTTCAAAGTCTTCAGAAGAACCACACCTGGGTTCTTTCAGATCTTCTTCTTGGAAGAAACCCATTAGCTGTAAATGGGTCTATAAGGTCAAGTACCATGCAGATGGTACCTTGGACAAATACAAAGCCAGACTTGTTGCTCGAGGATTCACCCAACGTGAAGGCATTGACTATGAGGAGACATTTGCTCCAACAGCTAAGATGAGTACTATTCGTATTCTTCTTGCCATTGCAGCTCAGTATGGTTGGAAAGTTCATCAGATGGATGTGAAGAGTGCTTTTCTCAATGGTGAATTACAGGAAGAAGTCTACATGACACAGCCCCCAGGTTTTAAGGTTGCCGGTTCAGAACCAAAAGTATGTAGACTCAAGAAGGCCATCTATGGTCTTAAATAGGCTCCTAGGGCTTGGTACATAAAGATTGATCAGTACTTGGTTACTCAAGGATTTCAGCGCAGCCCGTCAGATAGTAATTTGTATATTAAACACCCTGGTAATGAAATTCTTTTTCTTGTTGTCTACGTGGATGATCTGATCATTACTGGGAGTTCAGAACATTTGATTTCAGATATCAAACAGGATTTATGCAGAACTTTTGACATGACCGATCTTGGATTGCTTCATTATTGTTTAGGTATTGAAGTTTGGCAGACTGACAACAGTATTTTTTTGTCTCAGTTCAAGTATGCTAGAAGTTTGCTTGACAGGTTTCGAATGCAAGATTGCAAACCTGCCTCCACTCCTATGGAGACTGGTCTGAAATTGTCCGCACAATCTGATTCTCCTCCTGTAGATGAAACACTCTTCAGGCAACTAGTAGGTAGTCTCATCTATCTTACTACTACTAGACCTGATCTCAGTTTTGCAGTCAGCTACATCTCCCGGTTCATGACAAACCCCAAGACTGATCATTGGATTGCAGCAAAACGTGTATTACGCTATGTACAGGGTACTTCAGATTATGGTCTTTGTTATACAAGGAGTACTACTCCTCAGCTCCGTGGATTCGCCGATTCTGATTGGGCCGGCTCAGTTGATGACAGGAAATCTACTTTTGGTTATGTGTTCAGTATCGGATCTGCAGCAGTTACCTGGACCAGTAAGAAGCAACAGGCACATGCCCTCTCCTCTACAGAAGCAGAATATAGAGGAGCTGTCAAGGCAGCTTGTGAAGCAGTTTGGCTCCATCAGATGCTTGCAGATATACATATTTCTCAAGCGGGTCCAACTTCTTTGTTTTCAGACAATCATGCAGTACTCAAACTCGCCAAAAACCCAGTGTTTCATGAATGAACCAAGCACATAGAGCTTCATTGCCATTATATTCGACAATTAGTAGAAGATGGAACTATTCAGTTACTCTATGTCCCTACCTCAGAGCAACCAGCAGATATTTTCACAAAACCCCTTGGTCCTGACAAGTTTGTTAAATTCAGGGGATCTATTGGTGTAGTAAATAGATTGAGCATTATGGGGGGGTATTAGAATAATCTTTAATGCTCACTATTGTAGTTTACTGTAAATATTAGAATGTTTCTAATATTTAGTTGTAGTGTAGAATAGAATGTTTCTATTCTATTCTATCGTCCTTTTGTATATATTGATCGTTTCGATCTCTGATTAATCAAGCAAGTATTCTGCCATTTACGTTTGTAACAAATACTCCCTCTTAAGCAAAAGGAAATTGAAATAATTTTAACTTACACAATAAGATGTAATCATCATTATGTTTTAAACTAAGAGAGAGAAAGAAGAAAGAAAACATAATGGGTTTTCATGGTGTCCGGCTATCGCCCACAAGACCCATGAAGGTTATCAATGTGTCCGGCAAAATTCGGCCCAAAGAACAAGGATAACCCAAACTTTCAAAACAATGGGTTTTCATGGTGTCTGGCTATCGCCCACAAGACCCATAAAGGTTATCAATATGTCCGGCAAAATGCGGCCCAAAGATAACACCAAATTCAACCATTGTTTGAAGATAGATCAGCTAAAATAAAGTCGTCACTTTATAATAGGATCAGAACACATGAAAGGTCATCACCTTTCACAAGAAAAGTCGTCACTTTTCACAATACAAGCTTGCAAGCAAAAATAATTTTATATTCATGAATATATATTTTAATAAATACATTTACAACAAAGTCATATCAATTTTACCTCTGAAGTACACAATTTCAACTTTGCAAAAAGGCTTGGTAAAATTATTAGCACTTTGCTCATCTGTACTAATATAACTCATCCTTGTGATAACTGCACCAGTATCACAAGGTCACATGACATGGAGCATTTTCTACAACAATAGATTTATCACTATATGCATATAATCATCAACCATATGATGTTAGTCAATAAATGCATAAGAAACAATAATCATTAATCATGTCAAGTTTACCTCTGAAGTGATATGATCTACTCCCTCTAAAAAAATTTGATAGAATCATGTTCTTATTTGCTCCCTCTTAATTTGAAGCAATGTTAGATTTCCTCTTCATAATCTTAATCATAAAGGATGTTCACTTCCAGAGCCTGCACAATAATCCTGGTGCCAAACGTACCAACTTTTTTTTTATGCAATAACATCTTTCTATGACAATCCATAAATTTCAAATCATTAAATATCCTCTCTAAAGATGGTTTCAAGTGGGAATTTGAACATTGTTTATTAAGTTTACCCCCCACAATGTGAAATTCCAACTTTTATATCGTTGAGCAATTTTACGTACTCGGTACCTAGAGTATGATTATGCAAGTTATTTAAGGATCTTTTCATTTTCTTGTGATGTTCACAAGGTGTGGCCCATTAAAATCATTTTGTTACTCATAAAAACTTTTTGAACTTCCTTTGAATATCTTAATCTTTTCAACCTTCAAGTGATAAGTCAATACTTCCTCATGATGTACATAGTAGTAGGCTCATCGAAATCACAAAGTCATACACACGTATTTCTAGACTCCCTTTGATTATTATTCTTCCGAGCTCCAACGTTGCCTTAGAAGAAGTGTCAAACTCCCTCTTAATAAGGAAGGATACTCAAAACCTCAATCATCACTGATATTTGCTTCAATGATCCTCACTTATTCCAACTTGATCATCATAAGACTAATGAAATATAGATCACAACTTCTTTGGAGCTACTTCATAAGATTGAGTCTGCACAATATGTCTAATGTACCATTCTTCTTTTCCTGCAAGATCATCTTTAGATACAGAGGAAAAGATCAAGAGAAATAGCTCATATAGTATATTTAGAATTTAAATTTAAGAGAGAGACTACTAGGAGTTAAACTAATATGAGAATACTTATCTACACATGAAGATCCAAAATTTTCTTCTTAGAATGGAACATCTCCACTTGAAACAAGGTTCAAGGGAGAATGGAACATTGTTCATTATTCCCCCCTCAATGTAAGAATTCCATTTATTCTTATATTGTTGAACAATTTTATATCAAATATGACAATTCCTTTTTAAGTTCCAAGTTCCACTTTCATATCATGTACACAAGGGGTAGGTCCATTAAGATCACATAGTTGAATGAATTATAGTCCTCTTTACTGTTACAATTTATCGATCATTGAAGATTCCATCACAACATGGTTTACTCCCTCTGAATCAATATGATTTAGATCACCGAAGATTGACTGAGTCATATCCTCTTATCTACTCCCTCTCTTTCAAGGTTGCCTTATAATGAAATGTCAAGCTCCCTCTGAATCTCAATCTCCCTCCTTTTCTTGTAAGAACATTCTCGGGAAAAATAGCTCTTATAGTACATATTGAAATAATAAGAGAGACTAATATAATATTCAAATAATATAAGGTCATTCCAATAAAATATGGATAAAAAATCTAATTTAAATATATACTTTGAACATACATACATATACATATGTATTCAACCTTTTAAGTGTATATCTTTAATCTATACTTTATTCCATTATTTTCTATAGTGAGCAATTTCCCAATCTACAATCACTTAAAAGAAATCAATTGGAAATTATGTTTACCATATATAATTCACCATATATATAACATTTACATCTATATATAAATGAATAAATTATATTTGTATATATAAAAGTCTCTATAACATAAATTCATATAAAAAGAAATAAATTCATAAACTTACTTCTTATATCCTTCCACATGAATTTTACCATAAATTCATAAAAATGAAATAAATTCTTAACCTTACCTCTTATATCCTTCTAGGTGAACTTTACCTCTATTCCTTCTATTCGATATCAATACTGGCTCCTCACCTTTGGACTTCTCCAAGATCGATACTTCATGGTTATTAGATTACTTATGAAGCTTCAAATTTGTTTTTGTCCACCATATGAAATATTCAATACTGACTTGGGCTTCAAATGTATTTTCTTGTGACCAGTGTTAATACTCTTCACTTTTGATTTGTGATGGGAGCAGTGTGTACTTCCTTCTTGAAGATTGGTTGACTCTCCCAAGACAGCTCCATTTTGACTTGTACAAAGAGATGATTCTTGACTTGGAGAGCCCAACGAAATTTCAAAAAAAAAATAAAATCTTCTACTAAACTTGTAGATCTATCCACGTGTACATATAGCATCACATTTCCTTGCATTTGTGTCAACACATTTCATCTCCCCCATGATGGTTCGACACTAGAACTCCAAGTTCCAACGAATTTTATATTTCTCTGAAATTGTGAAACATAAAATTTCTTATTCAGCAATTTGCAGGACCCACCACAAACTTGTTTATCATAAGTAACCAAGTTGGGCATGTTTTAATTTTTCGCTAACTTCTCTTCCTACATTCAATGCATTCCCTTTATAAGATTAGTGTGAGATTTTTCAGAAAGTTGTGTCTTTTCAACATATCCAAATGTTTGTAATCATCGATAATTATATTATTGATCGATATTAATTAGACTCTCTGATTTTCCTATTCATAAGGGAGTACGTGCAATGGTCAGATAGAATAAGTATGCCTTTTTCCTTTGATCGCCTGTGATTGGTCTGCGTGTACTGTGAGTTCATTATATGTTTCTTCTTTGCAGATCATATAAGGGCCAATCATAGTCTTATGTGATGCGTTTCCGTCCCCCAGACAATTTGGATTCTTATCACTCGTTGCTCGAACACAAATTAGAAATTACATACACAGCATAACCCACTGGATCTGACTTGTGCTTCAAAAACAAACATGTGTGTGTTTGTATCACAATGCATTGGGGTTGGCTTGGCCGGCCATTGGAGCTTATTTAATTTTCACCTCTTGCGCCTGAATCAAGGTTTTCCATTTTTTTTTTGTTTTTTTTACATCATCTCTGTACCTCTTGTTTTTTTTTTTTTTTGCTTTTTAAACTTCAATCTATATTTAGTCCTTGTGAAACAATATTGGAGATTAGCTTCGATCCCTCGATTATTGAATGTATTCTTGCTCTTGTCTACAGATGCTCAGGCCAGTGTCCCAATGAATGTCGTCAATTTTCTTATTGATGACTTGGGTGAGTGTTTGCATCGATCGTTCCCATAATGTTCATATTTTCTCAATGATTTCCTGAGACAATCTCTCCTTCGTCTTTTGATCATGGATAGGATTATTGATTCTCTTCCCAAAGTTAGATGCTACTCGATAAGCAGCATCTACTTGATTGTATCTTAACTGGATAGTTTCTATATGGCATGGTTTTATAACTTTATCTGTACTTGTATCTCTTTCTTAGATTTTTTATTTTAAATCCAATTTTATGCTTGCAGTCTTGCTCTAATACCATGTTAGTTTTAGGATCTCTGCAAATGTAATAACATTATTGTAATTCTATGTGTTTCAATTGCAGATTTCCAAGATATATAAATATATCTTCAAGAGGCATGTCTTGTGAAGAGGCATGTGTCTATGGTTATATATATAAATTAATCATTAATTAAAACATTATTAACTATAATATATCTATATTATATAATAATATTATATATATATATATATATATATATATATATATATATATATATATATATATATATATATATATATATATATAAAAGAGTGTATATAATTAATGATTAACAATAACCATAGAAGGATTAACTCTAGGATAGTTCAATCCGACAGAAGCTACAATTTAATAGTAAAGACCTGAAACACACTTCTTCAATGCTTAATTTGGTTAAAGAAAATCCTTTTTATTCAATATGATTAACGTCAGCATTCTTGGTCTCAAAAGCAATTTGGAGAAGTTCACATCTCATGATTTCTCATGGTTGGAAAAGGAAGTTAATAACATGGTAGTCTCCCTCCAAAAAAAGGTTAAGGATATTGAGCTTATGAAAATTAATTTGAGGAGAGAATCATGATACTAGAAACGAATAATAAAAATATTAATGACAATCTAATAAAGTTTGTTAACTTTAGCTATAAGGTTATTAAGTTCAGTACATTGGGCATCAAAGTTATGACTAGGAAATTTGAAAAAGGCTCAAGAGTTTAAGTCTCTTTTCATTGATCTATAAGAGTTTGATAAAGGAAAGCATATTCATCAGGAAGAAGACGGGTCCAAGCACATTAAGAAGAGCTCATAGCAAGAAAATGGCTGAATAGTCGATGCAAGATGTGAAATATATGAAGAAAATATGAATGAACATTTCCCAACTTGACCTGGAGGTGGCTAAAGCCTTTAAAATTCTGAATTAGGTGGCTTTTTGCCCTATTTTGTTCAAATTTCCCCCTTGTTTTGTGGAGAGTTTGTTGTTTGTTCTTTGATAGTTTGTTGGTGGATTTTTGATGGCAACTAGTTGTAGATAGGGTTTCGGTTTCCTTTGAGACCTGTTTGATCTCTAATCAAAAGCTATTTGGAGAGATGCATTGAAGGAAATTCTAATGCCCCAAGCTTTCACCCAAGGCATTAGCAGTAAAAATCTGGATGGACATTTTTTTTCTGTACAAATGTGACACATGCTACAATACACACATACATGCTAGAGCTACCCCGATACAACACAACACCAATTGAAGCACAATCTAAATTTGCCAAATATAACAACACAAGTAGAAGCCTTTCCCTTGTCATGTGACATTTTCACTATTATGATCATTGAAGAGGATAGAGTTGCCCCTAGTGATGGTGATCAGGTACTAGACCATGATCCTATTCTATTTCAAATTAAAGAATCAGCAATGAGAGCAACATATATTTCCATATCTCAACCCCAAAACATGTCCACGCATCCACACCCGAACTTAATTATTACTTGCTTATGAGGCAAGACAATCAAGAGACTGATTGATGCAAGTTTTGGGACCACTTCAACATGTATGACAGAAACACTTAGTATTTGAGTATGAAACACCAAATATCAAATCCTCTCTTGCATAATGAATTTTAGATGCTAGTCATTGCATATGATTATGTGATCAACTAAGACAACCTCAAGGTTCCTTCTGATTACTGACTTAACTCAGTTTTGTGATTTTATTTGTTGCTAATCACGTGGGGATATACATTGTGTTGTCCTCAATTTTGACTTCATTAAATTGTGGTAACCCTACCCAATGTTCTCATGGATTCGTAGGTGCATCTTCTTTGTTTTAATGTATTAATAGTGTCATAAAAGCAATTCGTCATTCCCTAAATTGTACTTTGTTTAACCTTTTTTGTGCATTCTTTTTTAAGGTTTCCGTCAAGTTAATCCTTTTAAATGCTTGTTAGTATGAGTTTTTCTCTGACTGCAAGAACTTGATTTTTGGCAATCTTCAAGATTATCCTAGTTTTTAATCTTGTTTTTCCTTTAGGTTAATAACCCTTCGAATCCCACTCATTTCGAGCTATCTTAGGTCTTAAATAGAGTTGTCTAGCTCAAGTTATGAAGGAAAGGGTGAGGTTTTCCAAGGCGACAAAACACCTTATTTAAAAATCCTCCAAAAGTAGGTTTTTTATTGACAATTGCACGAAATAAAATTATTTTTGATATCTAAAGTGGATTTTGACATCTATTTTAAAATTCCAGCTCATTCTAAGTTGTTTGACCATAGTGTTTAATATTTTTAATCAAAATTGGCTTTTTCCTACTCTACTTTCATGTTATTCTATTGAAAACTATAGTTTTATACTAAATTTAATTGCATGAGACATTTTAATGCATTAATTGTTGGGTTTTTTATGACTCGTTTCATATCATTCACATGCAAATCACCTTTTAAAACTCACTTCCAATAAAAGTTAAGTCTTTAAGTGCCTAAAGGTGGGCTTTTCATATGCAATAACACATTTTTATTTAAAAATATATCATTTAACATGTGTTAGTGGGGTTTGTATGTGCTTTTACATATAGAAATCTCATTATTATTAACCTTTGATGACTTAAAGGCTTTACAAGAGGGGTATTTGAACCCAATACTATATGTTTAATCACTCGAAAAGTCCACTAGCATGTGTTTTAAGTTGAATTATAATTAAAATGCACAATGGTGGAGAATTTGAACCCAACTTGCATATGCTTTTGAACTTGCATTGGTTATTACATTCTTAAAACCCGTCTATACTTCTCCTAGTGAGGCAATTTAGCTTGTAAATGCATATAGTGGGGTTTTATAACCTAAAAGAACATGTGTTATTGCATTCTAAAACTCCGTTATTAATGACTAAAGGAAGAAGTGGCTTTTTAAGACCAAAAAACATGTTTTTGCCTTTAAAAAGCATGTCATAATGTTTTTACCTTAAGTTTTTCTTTTAAAAGCACAAGGATGGCAATTTTGAGATGAACTACTCCAAAAGCCAATTAGTGAACATTATAACATGTTTTTAAGTTTGCGAGGCCAAAAGAACATGTTATTGCATTCTAAAAATCCATCTTCACTCACTCCAAGCTGTGTTTTTCATCAATGAGCCAAGGGTGGCGATTTTTTATTCAAAAGCACATGCTTTTGATTTGAAAAATCTTGTTTTTGCCCTTTCTCCTTAAATGTTTGATGCTGGAGGGTGATTTGGGGCAGCATATGCATGTGTTTTGGACTCTAAAAACCACGTTTTTCTCCCTACACTTGGGCATTTTTGCTGCATATGCAAGGGCGACAATTTGTTTTTGCAAAAACACATTGTTATGCCTTCAAAACAGCCTGTTTAGGGCACGTTCTTTGGCATTACTTATCATTTGCAGCATGTTTTTCATTCTGTTCAAGGTGTTTTTTTATGTGCTAGAAGCCATTTTTATTTGCCATTGCACATTGCATTTGTTTTAGTCAAAACAATTGCTATTTTTGTGCATTTTAATTATCCAACTTCCCACATTTGGCAAGCAATGAATCTTGCCTCTAAAATGCATTCATTTTTAAAGGCTTGGATCAAGATTCCAAATCAATATAAGTCTCTTTGCTTCAATCTTTTCTAAATCCGGAAATCTTCATGTATTTATTTTAGATTTTGCATTGGGATTGAAGAGACTTCTTCCTTTTCTTTTTGTGTAAAAGAGCTAAGATTTCTTGTGATTTTCATAGGGCTAAGCTATATATATTTTTGTTCTTTTTGTTTCTAGAAATCTCTTCATTTCATTTTCAGATATGCATTTGTGTTGGTGTATAATATGTGCTCCTTCTATCTTCAGTGTCGTTTATCCAAGTTGCATATGCAAGTGCTTCTTGTTGCTTGCATATGCAGATGGGATTGAAAACCTCATTCCTTAATGAAACTACCAAGGAAAGCAAGCTCATTTTGAAACATATTTTTGCATCCAAAAAGCCCACCTTCATGCTTGCATGCACTTCATCCCCCCTTGTTATATTGCTGCCATGTCACTTAAAACTTATAATGGTGGTTGCTTGCACACTTGTTTATGATGAAAACATAATAATTCATTATAAGTAGATGTTATGCTGCCTATTTTGCATGCATAAAGCTTGCTGTCTACACATGTTATTACCCTCTAGAAACCCTTTATTGGGTTTTCCCATTCTATGAGCGCACATTTTGAGTTCAAAAGCATATGTCCATTCGCTTTCCCAAAGTTTCCATCCATCCTCCACATGCAATGCTCCCAAAAAATCTTGTTTTTGAGTTTTCCCCTCTTTAAAGAGTGTTTTTTTTTTTTCTAAAATCTTTCTTCCTTTGTTAGTTAAAGGTCTTCCACTTATATCCTATATACATACTCTTCTAGATATGCAAATTTTGAGCATGAAAGATCATGTTATGGCTTTTCCTCGAAACTTAAGAAGGACAACATGCATAACCCCTAATATGCAAAGAAGAAAGAGGGACACACGGCAAGATTGATCACATAAGGGAGCCTACAGTGATGTGAAAGAATGATGTCATGTCCCCTTTCTAGAGTGGACATCAGAGATGATAGAGTTAGCCTATTAGGGAGTCTCGTAGGCTAGCAGTGGTGTTTAGAGACTTAGTCAAGGTATACAATGTTCGGATCTGGAGATTCAGACAATAGGAGGGCAATTGAGAGTAGTTCCTTAATTGTAGGAGTTTCCTACATTTTAGGAGGTGGAGATGGGTTATAGTCTTGAGTCTCTACGAGATCATTTTATGGTTTCAGTTTAGGCAGATTCGAAGATGTTCCTATTTTTTAGGAGTATCCCTAATTTTGAGGGATGAGACTGTCAATTATTTCAGATTATCCGGCATCAGTCATAGGAGGTGACGAGTTCAGTTTCACCTTGTAGAGGTGTTTTGGCTATCAGTTCGCTATTTGGGAAATATTTTAATATATTTAAATATTCTCCTAATTTAGCATTTTAATAATTTAAATAAGGCTAAGTTATAGCCATTTTGGAGTAATAAGGGGTTTTTTGGCCTCATTTGGGTGAATATCCTTTGGTGTAATAGCTCGTTGGAAAGGTCTTGAAATTTTCTAAATATTTCTCTTTTGACTTAGAGCAATTCGGTGAACAGATTTCTTTCTATTGGAAAAAAGGTCATTTTCTGGATACTTGACCACTTTAAAAATGAAAAATATATTATTTTATAACCCAGCACTTATAAGGAGGTAAAAGACAAAGTTCAAAGGCATTATTGACATATTACATCTTGGATTTGTGATTTGGGCTCTGATTGAGCTTTCAGCACTTGGGACGCCAATCCCACTTGCTTTGCTTGTTTGGGATGTAGCCCCCAAAACAGTGGTTTGGATTTGTTGCGATCAGAAGCATGTTGGAGATTGTGCATTGTTTCTTCTGGAGAACACAATATTGAGTCAGAGTTTTAGCTGGGGTTTGGGCATTCTATCCACGTGTGGGCAATTTGCAGCTGTACGACAGCACTTGGCAGTCATATTCCTTCCCACGTGCAGCATTAGAGAGCTGGAACCTGGCCATAGCTTCCTTTTGGGCTCGTATTTCTCCTTCACGCCCTCAGGTTGGGTTTATCCTCAGTTGTAATCATCTGGATATTATTGTAAATTTTTATCTGGTTACAAATTAGGTTTTATATTCAAAAATCTCCTTGAAGCGAAATTGCTTTGATTGTATTTGGAATATATTTTCAGAACTGGTTCATGTTATTGTACTTCTGTTATTACTTATTGGAAAATCATCAAAAACATAAAACAATCAAGCTCTTCTACAACTTCCGTCTAGTTCTACAAGAAAATTTTAACAAATAGGGAAAACAAATTTAAAAATAATAAAATTACATCAGATCAGCAGAAGAGTCCCATCAGGGATCTTTCAAATGATTGCGTACATAGAATGCTTTCAAAATAGAGATGGAAAGAAACAAATGTGCTTTTCAAGAAACAACCACCATTATATTACAGAACATGCAAGGATGTAATTCTTGTTTGTAACATCCCTTTGGGCACCCTTGTGGGGATTTAGATAAGTTTTATAATTCCCGTTTTTGAGATTCGTTACAAATTGTAATTTGTAGACTCTACTTTTAATCTTCCTTCAGTGATTCTAGAAAATTATCAATTCTGATTATCCTATGATATTTAGTCCTTGAGTTTGAAAGAAATGTCAAAACCTCTTACAAGATATCATGAATGCAATGTTTGATTAGTCGTTAAACATGAACATAATTACATCTGCTTTAATACATAGGTTATATCTTTGGTATGATGGTATTATATTTAGGAAACATATATTCTATAATTACAGAGTGTAATGGTGAATTGGTATTAGATCTATTCCGATTTAATATCGGAGTTGATGAATTATATTACTCTTATTCATCAATTGTATATTTGGCGTCTTCTAATCCTTGGTTCATCGTCGTCTTGCCCTTCTCTATATAACAATGAGGCTCTTACTAAGTGTGGTTGTTATTCCTTTGAATGTCTTGTTAATGTCACTTTGGTCGATCTACTAGATTCAACACTTGTAGCACTATGCTCACATTGGCTAGTATGCTCTTTCCCTTTTTAGTGTCTATTCACCAGATTCCTATTACTGTTTAGTTGACGCAGTATTGATCAATACATAGTTTTTGACTGCTCTGGATTGCCTCGTTGGTTGACTAGCATTTTGTGGTTCTAGTTTTTACGACCTTTATTATTGCTGGGTTAGTTTCCTTGTTCAATGAACTTCGTCCTTGTTCTTTCCTAATCCAATTGCATGCTAAAATTGTATATTACTATTTCATTGAAAAATTTCTTATATATCTTATTCATTGAATAGTCATGTCTTTAGAGGCGTTTAAAAAAAGTGTTGCATTGTTTAACAGATTGTGTTTTCCCAATGATTACTTCAAAGTTTGACTAAAAATATTGTTAATATGAATTGTAACTTCTGGCGTAGTTATGGGTCCATTATATTTTTTATTATGTTAAGATTAATATATGATCGAGGTATCTTACATCTAAATAAAAAAAGGGACACTAATGTCATATCACTTATCAATTTCTAGTTAGTCTGATGCACCATCAACAAACTTAGCTAAGAGAATTTCGATAAGTAGCAAAGCTTCATAATGACTATAGACATTTTTCAAATGCAATAATACTAATAGTCTTAACCATTTTATCATTGCCAAGTCAATGGACGTTAACAACATCAGATATCGCAAGTTAGTATGTTTTTAATTTTTTTAATTTGGTATTGGTAATTACATTACTGATATTATACTTGCACATCCTTAATGAATGCCCCTTTTTTAATCTAATATTATACATGGTTTTATATCCGTTATACCATTCATAACAAGGTTAATACTATCGGTTTTATCAATGCCATAGACTTACAATCAATATGTGGATAAATGAATAATTCAATTTCATTGATTGATTAGATTGATAAATGTTCATTTAATAATATTGATTATTATCTCATTTCATAGATTGACTCATTGTATATTTGATCAATATTTAATTGATTTATATTGCATTTCTATAGATTGTTATTTTTATTTATAATGCATTCTTTTGTATGGATTGTGAATTATGTGCTTCTAGCATTAGGGTCTTTTTGGGTGATGAAATCCTTTCTCCAAGTTCAAGACGTCTATTATATCTGCATCATTTGTTGTCTATTTTCCTTTCAAATGCCATGGATTTCCTTGAATCTAATATTGAACTTCAGTTAATTATTTTTTAGTTGCTAGGTTGTTATGGGTAGTTAAATATTGGAAGGATTTATAGGTCATTTAAATGAAATATTTTAATTCTTTTTGTTAAAGTAACTAAGATCATTTCTGCAAATGTATAATCATTGCCATTGTCATTGATGATTTTCAAATGCAGATTTGGATCTCATATAAATATGAGAGGAGGAGACATGTCTCTTCAAGAGACATGGCTCTATAGTTAATCACCATTTAGTTTATAAACAACTATATGTATACCTCACCTTTAACATATATGATATTAATATATTAATCATATATGTAATATAATATTATAATATTATTTAAAATTATATATTACATATATAAGATATTTATCTTAAAGACAATTTATCATCAATGAGGTAGCTTTAATAAAATCAATTCAACAGAGGCTACAACAAGGTCATGTCCCGTAGCTTATGTAAGTCATAGACACACACACACACACACATAGCTATATATTCTTATCAGTAATATGAGACATAAAACAATGTTCACATAAATCATGAATACAAATACTCAATGTAATGAGTATATCACTTCGACGGATGCTGTACTTCAACACTCCCTCTTAGCAAGGGAGAAGTAACAAAAACATTTTATGAGATATCAGAATCAAGGATATCTATACACAACATATTCTCTGACTTTAACACTCTGAAATAGTGACTTGTCAAATAACTACAATCACAATGTTATGAACACTATCATAGCATATATTATGATCTCTAATTGTCTAAAACAATAACACTCCCTCTTAGCAAGGGAGAAGTAACAAAAACATTTTATGAGACATCAGAATCAAGGATATCTATACACAACATATTATCTGACTTTAACACTCTGAAATAGTGACTTGTTAAACAACTACAATCACAATGTTATGAACACTATCATAACATATATTATGATCTCTAATTATCCGAAACAATATCTAGAGTAATCATAATGGATTCGTTATCTATGATCTCTAATTGTTCGAAACAACATCTAGAGATGTCCATGATAACATAATAGATTCGTTACCCATGATCTCTAATTGTTCGAAACAATATCTAGAGATGTCCATGGTAACATAATGGGTTCGTTATCAATGATGTCTAATTGTCCGAAACAATATCTAGAGATGTCCATGGTAACAGACCTATCATTTGCAAGATCATCATCTTACAAAGATTGCCTTTTGTTTGTTCATTATCATGGTGTCCGAAAAAATCTGGCCTAAAGAAGTAGGATAACAAGTCTACCATTTATAGAATCGTCATCTTATAATGGTTACCTTCTGTTTATATATGTCAATGAAAGATCGTCACCTTTCATTACATATCATATGTGAAATAGTAACTACCATGAATGTAACAAATGGATTTTCATATCTAAATCAAAGACAGTTTAAACTCAAAAACTCCCAGCATTCTTAGATAGATAACTGAATCATTTTCACATGACATTAACTGCTTTTAACAATTAACAGAAAATAACTGTAACCACATTCAATTGAAATAACTAGATCAATGATTTACTATTCACAAATGTATTCATGTTCAACAGAAATAAATAGATTAACGATTAACTAGCATATGATCAATTGCAATAACTGTAAAGTAAATGCTTAACAAGAAAAGAATTGAAAGGAACATACAAGTATCATCGGAGAATCTTTATTTGGTTGTGCAAGCCTCAACTTTGGCGAGAGGAGAAGCATTGACATAGGCTTAACCTCTCAACTTCGAACCATACTTATCCCCACACATTCTATTAAATTAGAATGGCCCTGCTTACCTTAGGATTGGGCTTGGGATTATCTTTAGTCCAGCCACCTAAGCATTCTGGTGTTTTGATTGTCTGCTCAGTTATTAAACGAACATGCTTACATAATTGGCACTATTGACATCAAGTGATCATTAGATGGCAAACATGCCTATAAACTACTTTGGCTAAGGATTTCCGATTGGGTTCAACAACCCGATCACCACCACTCGACTTGACAACAAGATTCTTAACAAAGATGAGCATGAGCTATTAAGTATATTTCATTTAATGTATTCTTGTATGATTTCTCTTTTGTTTTCTTGTAGATTAATTTCACCTCTTCATCATTTCATGGCTACCGGCCGGTGAGTCCCAGGTGCATTAAAATTATGAGCGCTCTGCTCTTTTTACACCTCTTCACCATATCATAGCTATATTGTCGGTGAATCCTAGGTGTTTTGGAAAGGTTATGAGCAATCTGCTCTTAATATCTTTTATCATAATTTGAGACAGCATAAGACTTGATATTGTTATCAGTAACTTCATGAAGGTTTTTACACATTTTGAGACTCCTTTTAAAGAGATACTACTCAACTTCTTTTAAAGATGATTCTGGATATAATGAGAATAAAAGACAAAAACTCAATATAATTCTCAGGGAACAATCAACAAATTGCATAATATAATCACAGTCATACAGGAAAAGACTCCTAAGCTTAGCCGACTGCAATAGAATATGCATTCAAAAACATAGAAAGGTAACTCATGACCTGATATGTATTCTCTGGGGAACTTGCAATCTGATTGGCTTCTTCTCCTTTCTTCAACGCTTAATCCTCAATATCCTAGCCAGAAATACTTACTTGGCTGAGTTGAAAATCACACAAACTGAGCAAGGTTTTAAAAAAGATAAATTGCAGATGTATCAATGGCAGATTGCAGACATATCAAAGGTAATTGCAGACGTTTCAATGGCAGATCGCAGATGTATCAATGGCAAGATGTAGACGTACAATGCAAGGTCGAATTGGTTAATGAGACAAGGGAAATCTGAAACGTGGCAAGGTAGGAAGAATTTTGGGCACCAAGGAAAAAGGTGATCCTGTCTCTCCTTCACGTCTTCCATATATGGATAGCGATCAAGACTCCTTGGCTTCCTTCGGCTACACAACAATTTAAATCAATTATGAAAAGAGAGGGAAAGAAAAATAAAATAAAAAGTTTAAAAGAAGAGTTGGAAATGTAAGTATATCAATGGGGTGACATCATTAATTTACGTTATTATAATTTATTAGTGCTATTTTATTTTTATATTTATATGTACGTAAGTATTTATTATAATAATATGATGAAGATTAATTAAAAATCTCTCGAGGTATGTTTTATATTTTGACTTAAATTATTTTCTTAATAGCTCATGCGGTCCCAAAAATGTACCCTATGATCAAGTCGTTGCATCCTTTCCATGGAAGTTTGAGGTCATACCTGCCAATCCTGATGACTAAACTAAGCAAACATCCTATTCCGATTATCCCGTTTAGCAATGCTTCCCCCCTCTACATCTTCTCCTGCAGTCACCTATGAAAACACTTTCACCATAATAATAATTCCATAATATTTTAATATAAACATAATAATCGTTATTCTAAATCAAGCAACTGCTACTCCTCTAATAACAATTAATGGTTAACGACCATCTTCATTAACAGTTAATGCAATGTATATAAATAACTACCTATTTCACATGATCTTGAAAGAATAATTCGTTTAGTCCAACAATTATGAACAAGTTTAAAATTAGGTCAAAAATTTGGGATGTAACAATGAACCTAGTCATAGGGTGGTACAAAGGGTTTTCACCTTATATTTCTCTCTCATAGAGGAGAGCACATTATAAAGAATTTCTCTAAGAACTTCTCCTCATAGAGAAGATATCATCTACAAAAGATTGCATCTCAAAAATTTCTCCCTCTGAACATCGATCCAGAGAAGTCAGATCCTCTTTATTACTTCCTCAGAAACTCTCTTTACCCAAGGATTCCTATCAAACTCATCACTCCCTCATGATATACGTAGGAGTAGGCCCATCAACATCATGCAGTCACCCACATGTATTTCTAGACTCCCTCTGAGTATCAATCTTTTAGGCTCCAACATTGCCTTCAAAGAAGTGTCATACTCCCTCTTAATGTAGAAGAATCTTATAATCTTAATCATCAAAGATATTTTCTTCAAGAGCCTCACTTTATCCATCTTAATCATCAGAGTTTTTGGAACTATTATCATTAGATTTACTCTGCACAATATTTGGTAGCATATGTAAAGTACCAACCTTCTTTTCATGTAAGAATATCCTCAAACATAAAGAAAAAGATCAAAGCAACTAACTCTTATATTTTGTATAGAATTACAAATAAATGAATAGATAAATGTAAAAGATACAAGTACTTATCTGCCCATGAGGGTCATGGAATATCTCATTTTCTAAGGATGGTTCAAGTGGGAATGAAACATTGCCTATTATATCATTTTTCCTTTTTAAGAAGAGTGGTAAACGCTTTGACTTGGAGCTATGAACCAGTGAGGCCACAAACGGCGAACCTCATCCCCAATAGATTTGAACCTTGATGGCAAGGATAAAAACTCAACAACTTAACCATCACAAGATGCCACTATTGGCACCACTCTTATATCATTGAACACTTTCACATCACATCAAATTTGACAACTTCTTTCTAAGTTCCAACTTCTACTTTCATATCATGTACACAAGGGGTAGGTCCATTAAGATCACATAGTTGAATGAAATTATCGTCTTCTTTACTGTTACAATTTATCGATCATTGAAGATTCTATCACAACACGATTTACTCCCTCTAAATCAATATAATTGAGATCACCAAAGATTGACTGAATCATATCATCTATCTGCTCCCTCTCTTTCAAAGTTGCTTGAAATAATATTCTTGAAGGAAAAGATCAAGGCACATAGCTTTTATAGTATACATAAGAATCTTAACATTAGTTAGGATTCCTACAACATAACTATATTTCTCATTAATAATATCACGATTCACTATATAAATAATCTACAATTGTGAGAAAATAATTTTACATTTATAAAATGAAAATTCATAGTGATCTAATTATGTATATAACATAATAATCTTTATATAATTTCCAATATAATATAGATCAAATAAATATTTAAATATATACATATATTCAATATGTATATTTTAATCTGTGTTTTTGATATATTATTTCCTTATTTTAATATTAAACATATTCCTTAACTATTTCTCAATTAATATTCACTTAAGTGCGTATTCACAATAAAATAGATAAATACTTACCTGCTCTTTACTATGAGTTATCTACTCGAATTGGCTGATTCATCACCTTTGGTAAGTCATGATATGCATTTCGGTCCTTATTTAATCCCCTTACTTGTTAATGCTTACTGTTGAAATCTTATTCTATTGAGCCATTCTAATGGTCTTGCAAACTTCTCACTACATTACATTGGTCTTTCCTATTCGTGAGGTTTTTTTTTATTTTTATAAATCCACATCCGAAGTTAATAATGTGTCCTCCCACAATAGTTTTAATCCCATTTGCTTTCTTCACACGATTCTCGAAATAAAAATATATATCTCATTATTATTTAACCGCTGCTCCCTTTTGATATTTGTTTTGTTAAAAACTTTCCTCATCAATGGATTCAGATTTTGATACCCTTGGCAAGGCATTGCTTTAATATAGTGTACTCATTCACTTTATTCATCTTCCTCCAAGGTGTTGTAATAGTTGCAGACTTGTAATCTACAACGGCAGATTTGAAATTAGTTTCTTTTGTTTACTTTAATTCTTTTCATTCCACTTGCTTTCCCTTGATGTTCAATGGCTATTAGATCTCCTTTTGATTCAAATATGAGATGAAAACACCTGTCTTTGTTTTCATATTTTTGCTGTGAACAAGAGTGGATACAACCCAACAAGTCATACATGATATTTATGTTCAAACATCTGCCTTAAACTTCATTTTTCATTATTGCATACCATTGTCTTATTTTGTCACTGCTCATTAAATACTAAATACCATGAATGATATTTGTCGTGATTTTTCAAGAAAGACTATATGTTGAAT
Source organism: Cupressus sempervirens (assembly GCA_028749045.1). Classification (NCBI taxonomy): domain Eukaryota; kingdom Viridiplantae; phylum Streptophyta; class Pinopsida; order Cupressales; family Cupressaceae; genus Cupressus; species Cupressus sempervirens. The sequence goes on along the minus strand of CM053786.1, from coordinate 688,871,728 downwards.
TTTCCATGTGTGTATATTTCCTTCAATTGCTTTTTGATCGCATATACATACTTTACAGAAAAACACTCCTTTTCAGAATCACCAAAGTATATACAGTTTTATTCATAAAAACTCATCCTTTTAATACTCAATCTCCTCAATAGTACACTTGGTTGCTTTTAAAATATTTCATTCTGAGTTCAGCGAACTTATACAATATGTACTTCTCTCTCATAATTCTCTGAATAAATGTTATACGTTCATTGCTAACATTCAACTCATTTGATAATACTACCAAATATTTATATACTCTCCATTGGTTAAGCAGATAGCTATCAACTAGTTTTAATTGACCAACCACCTATCTATGTGAATGATTACCATTTCTCAATGTATTGCCAAGTGACAGATTGTTCGCCACTTAAACATGGATGCAGTACGAGTACAGACCTGGAATATATTGATGCTTCTTGCTTATGACACTGTCAAATTAAGGATTGCACACCTTCCCTCTCCTAGTGTTACTTATTTGTGGTTATCTCAGATGCTGGACCTGCTGATTCGCAGTTTTATCTCCTCCGCTGATCAATGCTGGGTCCCCTCCTTTGAACTTTCTGTTATATCTTCTCACACAGCCTGCTCTCAAATGTCCAGATTCAGGCCGAAGGGTTTCTTGTCAACCAAGTCGCCAGATTGTAACAATTTGATTGTGGAATATTGGTTGTCTCCCTTGTTCTGCTGGCAATGAATCCTCGGTGTATGAAATGGTACTGAAAAATGGTACATATGATTATGTATTCCATCTATTTATTATTCTTTCTTAAATTTGCAGTATAGCTTTGATACCATGTTAAAGCAACCAAGATCGTTTTTGTAAATGTATAATCATTGCCATTGTAATTGATGATTTCCAAATGCAGATTTGGATCTCATATAGATATGAGAGGAGGAGACATGTCTCTATAGTTAATCACCATTTAGTTTATAAATAATTATAACTCACCTTTAACATATATATAATATTAATATATTAATCATATATGTAATATAATATAATAATATATAATGCATAATATATATATAATACATATTATATTACATATATTGTATATATAAGATATTTATCTTAAGGACAATTTATCATCAGTCAGGTAGCTTTAATAAAATCAATTCAACAGAGGCTACAACAAGGTCATGTCCCATAGTTTATGTAAGTCACACACACACACACACATTCTTATCACTAATATGAGACATAAAACAATGTTCATATAAATCATGAATACAAATACCACTTCTACTGATGCTATACTTCAACACTTTTTTTGAATGAATTTTGTTTGCACTTGTCGGACTTTTTCTCATTTCTCCATCATTTGACATCATAGTAGATTTTGAAAGAGGCCTTGATACTCTACTCGTGCTTTGTTTTTCTAGTTGCTTAAGGCAATGGATTGCAGATCCCACACTCATTCATTACACCATTACCTTCTTTTGTGTCCTCACACTTGGTATAAAGTCAAGCAGTTCAAACAAGGGACTGGTGAGATCTCACACACCTTGAGTGAAATCTAGAGTTTGTAGTGTCCACCCTTCTTGTGTGTTTGTCAATGATTCTCATTGGGATCCCACACTCTTAGCATCAAACTCATTGGCATCCACCATTCATGCACATCATCTTTCTCTTCTATTGTGTACATTCTTTACACAAGCATTATATTCATTGTGTTCATGCTTAGATTTTTTCTTATTGTTTTCTATTCAAAAAACCCTGCAAAGTTTACAAGGCCTTAATCCATAGAGAAAGCTCTTAACTGTCACAGTTAAGGCCGTATGCTTCAGAAAATTAAAGTTCTTATCATGCATATAAATTATATACATTGTTGATTTGCAGGTTGAAAGCAATTTCATCTTGACAACCAAGCTCACTGTAGAAGGCCCTCTTAGATTGAAAGAAGAGTATGTTGAAGGAGTAATCGAAATGCCAAATGTTCCTGTAAGCTCTATACCTACTCAATTCAAGGATACATATAGGCAAGTTCTTAATGCGCTTGAACAGCTACCTAACCCATTGAAGGAGGCATTGTCTAATGGAATGAAGGTCCCTCTAAGTATGTACATTCTTTTTACGAGTCTCATTATTCTTCTTCACTTGTATTTACTTGATGCATATTCAGTAATGATCATCTACCATCTAGATTTCAAATGACTAAGTATGATAAATAGTAGAAATGAAACCATCAAAGATATGTTCCAAGGATATGTTTTTTTTAAACAATATGTCTAAATGGTAAATCCCATGATTAGACTAAAAAAGAGTCAAAGACATGAGAGGAATATGCATCAGCAAGCTTTAATAACACATATACATAAGAAATCTACCTCATAAGCCATAATTGTATCTGCCATGATCCAATAATAATGGCGTGTAAGGATAGAGCACAATTTTCTATGCAAATGTTTCCACTTTTTCCTATGTTTAAGGAGAAAATTAGTGTTGAACAATTTGAGTGCATTTTAGATTATGGAAGCTCAGTTTATTACTGTTGTGAAGAATTTGATGAATTTATTTCTCTCATGAACACATTCAACATTATAACAGCCATTTCCACACTCATAAGGAACAAATTACATTTCTCCAACTGCAGTTTACATGACCATGTGCAGAATCAAATCAATACATTTTCCTGACCTTTCTTGTGAACAATGACCATATAAATTTGTTTGTGTCTTCCAATTTGCTGGGAATAACTGCTGCTATTGCCCAAACATTATGCACGATATATTGAATTCCATAGTACTATCAGAGCGTTTTGTAGCTTATAATTGAAGTTCGATAACTCAAAAATAATAAACTGCAGTACTTCAATTGGAAATAGCTTATCAATAATCTCCACCAATTATGCCAAGAACTGACATGCAGCGATAACCTTTCTAGAGTGTTTGCTAACCACTAAGTGTGTATTTTGGAAATGGAGCAACAACAAGCCCACAAAAAGTATTGCTGAGTCCAATAGATTGTACACCAATAACTCTCGCAGACTTTCTATAGCCTTATTTCCGTTCAAGCATGGATTAATTCTGAAACGGTCCAGTGGCTTGAGTTGTGGCAACGTCTTCCTCTCTGCAAACTCTGTGACCCAAAGAAAATGTTTAAACTGTGATCCTAAAGTCCACAATAATTATAAACTTTGGCCATGTAGAGTCTTATAATCAGAGTATTGATTTTACACTTTGCGATTGCCGCATATCAATCACACTTGGATTATTGTCGCATATCAAACAGTGACATGAATAATTACTATTAGTCGATGCAATACTTGGCTTACTGCCACAATATCATGCTCATAACTTAATAATTAAATTGCCCGACATGAATAAGGATAACCTTCGATATCAAAAAGGAACCACTTAAATATTTCCACACAGTCATATATCATTATCGCAAGAAGTCGTCAATCTCGGCTCCAGGAGGAAATGAATGGTCTGATAATACTAAACATGAATATATGCCTTCAACATTAAATCTTCTAAAGTCGGAAGACCCAGATATGTGACTGCGACACAAAATATTCACAATTCAAAACATTTAAGCGATGCTCCCGTTAATAATTTGTATTTGGCCACATAAATATTTTCTTTTACCATTGACAATTTCGCTAGTCTCTAAAAAAAGCCTACCAATAATCAGAGCTCAAGTATTACCGTCTTCCCAATATAAGATACTTAAGTCACGGAAGAAATTATTTCCTCGAATGTACCAAACGCAACATATTTCCCTCACTGCAGATGTCATATTCTGCACAAAGTTATCCACGTGATGACTTCACCTACCCGTGAGTTGCAGAACCATCGGTTTCACCTATGCACCCACATCTACGTGGCTTGGTCTTCCAATCAGTAATGGTTATCACAACAAACTCTAACTCATTTGACATTCCCAGAAATTTGTATCTGCCCTGATACCATGTTAACAAGTTGTTGTTTTATAGCATATGATTAAGCAATGTGATAATCAACATCTTTGATTAATAATCTAAGTTACCAGATTCTCTCCAGGAACCCTCAAAGTCTGGTCCTTGTCAAATTCTCTCCAAATTCTCTTGCAGAGCTGCGAATTTGCTGCAAATTCTGTCAGAGGAACCTGGGCAGAATTTGCAGCAAATTTTGAAGAATTTTCTGTACCTGGGCTGAATTTGGTCTCGAAACATTTTTTTTAGACTTTTTAAAGTGTTTTTTTGACCTCTCAACCCTATTGTGACCACTAAAAAGTTAAAAAAAGATGTTTATATGTCATTTATGCATTTGTGTATGAAAATGAAAACTTGCTTATAAAGGAAATCCAAATTGACAATAGGTGACATCTAAATTGATGATTATAGAGGAATGTCTTTAAAAGGATATGATATGTTTGATTCCGGGACTTCAAATTTGTATCACCTTTGACATAGCCTAGTTAGAAATGCTCTAACTAATACAAAATAAAAATTCAGATAACTGTTGTTATCTTTTGACAATTCCTTTCATTCTCAAACTGTCCCCATGATATGGAAATATGTTCCATGCATGTGACCAAGCAAGCATATCAAGTTGTATGTAGTGCTAAATGATGCAATTAATGTCTTATTGAACTGAAACATAGATTTGGTGGTGTGTTTTGCTATGTTCCTTTCCTATTAGCAGATTCAAGTATGAATTTTTTTTTTCTTTCATATATATACACACATACATATTTTTAAAAAACATACGTTTTTGTACGGATGAACCCAAAACGAATCTGAACCCAAGCCCAAGAAAATTTAAACGAATTTTGAACCCACATCCATACCAGAATCCGAACCGGCAACTTAGTTAATAATCATTAAATATCTAAATCAATTGTTTTTGTGTGTGTGTGTGTATTAGTCAAGGTAGTGCAAACATGTCATTTTTATATACTAATAAAACGATTTGTTTAATTCAATCTAACTAAAGCTATAACATCAACAGTTTTTGAATTTCATGCTTTCAACAATGTTAATGATCAAACATTAAGTCAAACTCCCTTTTGAGAAATGCATAACAGCTTTTAAATGATAAGGGAATGATTTCTCATGGGCTTTGATTCCTTTCCACTATAAAGAAACAACTTCTGGAGTCTCCCACAGCTGAAATTAAGCATCAAAGTAGTAGGAAATCCTCAATTTGTATGGCCAGAAATCAAAACATATTTAAGGATGTACAACATTCATTTTCTATATCTTTCAGTCGTAGTCAGCACTTCTTATGAAAATAAACAACCATATGAGGTACGGCTAAAATAAAGATGAAGTACAATCAAATTGTTGATTTTTCAGAGCACTGCAAATGTAATAGCACTGCCATATTTTTTTTTTTGTATGTACTTACCCAATGGCAGTGTACTCTTCTATTTGTATGAGGAACAAAACAAGAGGAGACATGTCCCTTCATGGGACATGTCTATTCATTAATATAATTAATAATGATAATCTTATATATATATGAATCATTAATTTTTTAATTAATCTCACAGGTTTATCTTACTAAAGCTACCAAACATCAACACTCCTACCTAGGGAGGATAAACACAAGACATATTACACCATTGGTAATGTTAGGAATGACATATAAAGGAAATCTTTGATTAGAAGATTTCCATTTTTATGGTATCTTCTATTATTATGATATCACATTTGAAATCACGAGTATTGGTCTTCCAAAATATTTGACACAAGATATTCACCAAGTACTCAAAAGGTTTGATATCACATCTGATATCATGAGTATTGGTCTCCTAGAATACATGATATTCACCAATTACTCAATAAGGTTTGATATCACTATTACTAAATTTTTCACTCAGGTTAAAAATTTAGTTCTAAACATTTCAAAAATTTCATAAAAACTGCATATTGCTTTCATATACACATTCAGACAACATTTATTGCAAATCATATTCATTGTGTACCATATAAAAAAATGTCCTTCATATTATCCATTTCTGATGAATACAAATGATATGTACAACTGAAAATGAATGATCATACTGAATGTAAATCCCATACAAGGCTGTGGGAGTAGCTGTACAGAAAGATAATGTCTATTCTATGCAAATGTAGAGCAGCAACAAAAGAAGAAATAAAACTAGTATGTAAAGGTTCATGGATAACCAGTCATTGCCTGGTAATGACTGGTTATGTTGCCTCGTCCATACTATGCCATCCTACCAGCCGCCTCCAGCTTTTTTAGTTGTGTCCTGTAGAGAAAAGAAGTCTGTTAGATCCAAAGGATCTAAGCAATGCCGGTATTTTACCTCACCTCCTAGAATACATGATATTCACCAATTACTCAATAAGGTTTGATATCACTATTACTAAATTTTTCACTCAGGTTAAAAATTTAGTTCTAAACATTTCAAAAATTTCATAAAAACTGCATATTGCTTTCATATACACATTCAGACAACATTTATTGCAAATCATATTCATTGTGTACCATATAAAAAAATGTCCTTCATATTATCCATTTCTGATGAATACAAATGATATGTACAACTGAAAATGAATGATTATACTGAATGTAAATCCCATACAAGGCTGTGGGAGTAGCTGTACAGAAAGATAATGTCTATTCTATGCAAATGTAGAGCAGCAACAAAAGAAGAAATAAAACTAGTATGTAAAGGTTCATGGGTAACCAGTCATTGCCTGGTAATGACTGGTTATGTTGCCTCGTTCATACTATGCTATCCTACCAGCCGCCTCCAGCTTTTTAAGTTGTGTCCTGTAGAGAAAAGAAGTCTGTTAGATCCAAAGGATCTAAGCAATGCCAGTATTTTACCTCACCTCAAACATACAAGCTTTATTCTATATCTATTCTCCACACTTGCATAGAGTAAATTAAATAACATAGCAGCAGGTGATCATTTGTCAGTTCTACATAACAGATTTGCACTAAATGCCAATTGAACATGAATATCAAAGGGACATGCACTCTGTGTGAAACCTTTTAATTATATTTATTTGCTGATCATGATCATTGTAATACCATGAAAAGAACATTAAAGGGACAAAATTACTTTTCTCATTTTGAAACCTTTTGCTTAAACGAGAGCAAGCAAATGTTAGAATATCACAGGGGTGATCTGCACAAGTGCAAAAGGATAAACAAAGAAGTGACGGAATAGAGCTGAGAAATGCAAGTTACAGGATATTGCTGCAGCTATAAAAGTGAAGAAATGATGGAATACTGCAGGGGTGATAAAAAAAATTAAGTTATAGGAAGAGAAATTGAAATGATGAAGCTAACAGAATAGGAAATCATAGTTCAATTAACAGGAGCTTCATGGTAAACATAATTTTTCGTTTCTTTCTATGTGCAAGATGCTATAGGATACCAACAGATTTAGTTGGCATAGGAGAGCTGTAAAGACTAAGAAATTATACTGTAACTACAGTGGTGCCAAAACCAATGTTATTGGAGCATCCCGAATGAAGAAAGAAAATGCCAATTGTGGAAAAGAAAAACAAGAAGATGAGCAGAAGTATTCAAGAAAAATTGAGAAATCTTTTTTATTGCATACATGAAAATTGGCAACTACAACTTTTTACCAATAGCAAAAGGAAACACAAAGAATAAAACCCAGTTTTAGCTGCATTTGAATTGTCTCTTCCAGAACAGAAATATTTATAAAATTTGTATATTGCAGAGGAATCCTCCTGTCGCGATAAGAAGGAAAGGATCAGACGCAGTGGAGTTTAATGGAGGAGAAATAAGCACAATTTCATCTATCACAATTTTTTTGAGTATTTCTCAAGAAAATGACAACTGGGTTTCCAGGCCATATGAAAAACGTGGCCAGCTGTAGTAGTTGTATTTTTTGCAATGAAAACTTATTTGGAGTTTTGACCAGGAGCTTCAACAAACAAGAAATAATCACATTGAAACCCCAGCAAGTGGCAAACTGCTCAAAATTAAAAGGGAAAAAAGAAATTTCAGTAGATATGCAAAGTAATAAGGCAGAAATTCTTTACAAAAGATATGCTATAGTGGGGTTTCATTTACAACAGTAAATATTGAGTTTTCCCCATATGTCAGGAAAAAGAATGGAAGTTTTTGCCGAGAAACTCAGAAAAATTAAGCTTTTTCCAGTAAAATCTGAGAAATATTTACTAAAAACATCTACAGAATTAAGAGGGAATATGGGTATGCTGCATAAACTCATTATTTTCAATAAATAATCGAACAGTAAAATTTGAGATTTTGAGAGAGAAATAATCGCACAAGGGGACATACATGTTTCTTTTCTTTTCTTTCCAAAAATCTGCAAGGACTTTGTGATTCACGGCACAAATAAAGGCATGTTTCCTTTTTCCTATGCACGTTTCTTCATTAGTGGCATCCAGATTATCAGCAAAAAGGCTCCAAAGTGGCGTTCAAAATACCCAGAAATCAGGCTCATGAAAAAAAGTCAAAATAGAGAACTCCAGCAGTTCAAAGACCGAGTCTCAGCCAAATTCCATGCTACTTCAGTTTGGCATTTCAAAAATACCACAAAATCTAGCGTGGAACTCCAGAAAAAGAGCTAGATAGCCCTTTACGCTAGCAGCAGAGGAACCTATATTCATGGATTTAAGTCCAACAACAATAAACTCCATGTCAAATACCAGTTAGAAGCAACAAAAAAACTCCTAAATTCAGCCATTATGTAATGTCCCCATTTTGGGAGGTCTACGCAGTTGATGGAGTTAGCTCATCATAGCAAGCCTCATGAGTTGATAGGGTGTTTTGGGGGTCCCAGCTGTAGATTTACTATTTTTAGTAGGTCTATTTTTGGCAGTGCAGTGGGTGGCTTCGATAGTTGGTCGTCACCTGCAATAAATAAAGCTAATAACTGCATGAGCTCTTATTTATTTATTTATTATTGAGTTGCATTATTATAATATTGTTTAAATTATTATAATAATGACTTTAAGAGATATTTCTAAAAAGCGTGTTGGAAAGTTTCTAGTGTTGAGTCCTTTTGGGAAACTTCCACAACTTCTGAAGTGGAGTTTTTTAGGAAACTTTGGCCAATGAAAGGTTATAAATGAGAGCTCATTTCATTGAGAAAAACACGCTTGAATATATATTTGCTTTTTGTGCTTTTGTGGCTTTTTCCTGATTTCCAAATTGTATGCCCTTGCTAATGTATAAGGGTTAAGTCTGAGAAGCTCTTGCAATTGTGCTAAAGTATACAATTGGCCAACATTCTCCTACTGTATCTTTTGTAGCTGAGGAGAACAATTTTGAATATTATATTTTCTTGCTCATATCATCTGGCTGAGGATTTGAAGCTGAGAGGTAACTCGAATCACTGTTGAGCTATAGTGATTCAATTTGGGTTTTGTTAAATCTTCCCTACTGTCTTTACTGTTGCTGGGAGGTACTTCTTGTTTGGAAATTTAATTGCATTTCCATATGCGAGTTTGTTGAGAGTTCGATATGCACAACTGTGGAGTGTTTTTTTAATTTGGGGTGAGTAGGAACACCTGCGATTTACTGGAGGGTTTGTTTGTATGTGAGGAACAAATCAATTTGGAGGAGATTGATTATGTGATTAATTATCCAAACCTACGATTTTGCATTAAATTATTTGGAGTTGCTTATGTGACTGTCGTAATCATTGTGAGGCAACACTTTGAGTTTGTACGTCACCTACCAGTTATTCTTGTTGGCAATCAGAATTGGAGGTTGTGGCTAGGTTTTGGGTGTCCATTACTAAGGCCTGCGAATTGGAAGATAAGGCTGCATTTGATCTCCTGTAGACCTGCGGTCACATTTGCTGGCTCTGCACAATTGTCTTGGAGCCGTGACTTATGTTGGAGGGTCTGCAATCAATCCATATGGTCTGCCATTTAAATTTGAAGAGCAGCGTCAGGTGTTAAGGAGGCAGCAGTATCAATTGTGGGCTGCGATTTGTTCAGAGGAGGTTGGCATTAATTCCAGCAAGCTGAAAACAATTTGGCAGTTCTGGAAATTGAGTTAGAAGAATCTCCAGTCAGCTCTGAAGTTGTGTTTGTCCTTTCCAGCCTTTGCAAATGTAGTGAATTCTTGCACAATCATGAAGATCTGATTAATATCCGAAGGCTGCAGTTTAAGTGTGAGTCAAAGCAAATTCATATTACCAAGTTCTTAAGGAATAAATGATGAAATTTTTAGTTCATGATATATTTGCAGAGTTGAATATTGTATCAGAATTTATGTGATAATGTATTAGAGTTTATGCAAGTTCATGGTGCAGAATTGTAATTGGTATTTCTTTATGCAGAAAGTAAAACAAAATTGGCCTAGGGTTTGGTAAGCACTTCCCTTGCATTCTCTAGTTTGATGTTGGGAAGCTTGCCAAGTGTTTGAAAAGATAGCTAACTGTCTGATTGGTGTGTTAAATTGGGGAATTCGGAGTAATTCAAGTTATAGCTAAGAGAGGGTTTTTACACATTAAAGCTCCAGATTCTCCTGCAATAGCGGCTAGGGTTCTTCAAACCTCTTTCCTCTTCTTTTTCATGTGTCGAATGAATGTAATGAGCAAATGTGTATTGGCATTTCTTTTTGGCCTTTTCAACATTATGTTCTCCTTTATAACTTTTAAGGTCCAATCCATGCCTTCTTGTAAAAAGATTTTACAAACTCATTTTTGGTTATCTTTTAAAATAAGCAAAGGTCATAGTATTAATGTTTGTAGGGCATAATAAAGCATTTATGTATTTAAGGATAGTTTGTAATAACCCCCAACCGGTTATAACTTCAACAAACACCAAATTTTTTTATAATTTTATTGTTTGACATTTTGTGAAACACTTTGCGATCAAGCTCTAATACCACTGTAATAACCCTGAATAGGTTATAGCTTAATTAAACATCAATTTTTCTTCACAAAATTAATTGTTTGACATTTCATCAAACACTTTGCATGAAATCTCTATCTCGCTGTATTTTATCTCCAGATTACTTCTGCTTGCTTGTAATAGTTCAAATTTAGTTTAGACGCATGCAAATGGTTATTAGATGTCCAAAACAAAGAAACTTTACTACAAATGCAATTTTTTTTTACCATTCAAACACATACATGTGATTTCAACCTGTGAAATGTGCATCTACAACCAATAGACATTTTTACAAACACTTGGCATGCAATCTAATGATTGAAACACATAACTACAACTCTCATGAAATTTGCAATTAAATGAAGAACCTGTAGGTGACTGCTGTAGATATCAAATTGCAGCAGATTTGTATGAGGAACAACGTACAATAGTATGCTCCCTTTAACTTAAGGCAGATCGTAGTTAGCATGTAATAGATGCTGCCCCAATAAAGAAAACATCAAACTCCAAAGGAAAATGCAGGTCTGCAACTTATAATTTCTATCTCCGAACCCTTTCAAATCAGACCAATTCACTCACAAACATCAGCTTCTCTACACAGTTAATACAGTTGATAAGACAAATCAAATTGTTATACTTCAACAACAATTTGTACTACCAATTTCAGACAATCCTCCACTATACTTCAGCAGTGGATAACAAATCCTTAGAACAGACCCTTATACTTCAGCAAGGGCACAAACTTCAAAACCTCAGAAAAAGCCACAAAGGCATCAAAATAAAATAAAATATTCAAGCATGCCTTTCTCAACAAATGGACTTGTATTTATAACCTCTAGATGCACTTTTTGTTGCCAAAGTGTAACTTCACTCAAGAAGCTTCACCACACAACATTAATTAGAAGCTTCTATTAGATTTTTTCACGAGATTGACTTCCGTAGGAGTAGAAGCTGGTTTACATTCCATCATTCCAAATGTTGTTAAAATGTCGACTGTATATTTTCCTTGATTCAAAAAAATTCAATTATCTTGTTGCTAGACTTCCAATCCAAGAAAGTAGTGAAGAAAACCTAAATCTTTCATTTCAAACTTTGATGTGAGTTCTTGTTTGCATTTCTTTATGAGATGTTCTTCACCTATTATTAACAAATCATCAACATATAACACAAGAATAATCATATCATCACCATCCATTTTTAAGTATAAGTTAGGATTAGCTTCATTTTTAGAATATCCTAACTTCATTAGATAGTTGTCTATCCTTTCATACTATGCTCCGGGAGCATGTTTGAGACCATATAGAGCTTTCTTTAATTTACAAACGTGAATTTTATTGTCATGAGTGCTGAATCCTTCTGGTTGCTCGATATAAACTTCTTTAATTTTTCCATTTAGGAATGTTGTTTTGACATCCGTTTGATGAACCTTCCATCCCTTGGATGCTGTGATAGCCAAGATGGTTCTAACTGAAGTATATCTAGCAACTGGCCCAAATGTTTCTTTCATAATCGATGCCTTCTTTCTATGAGAAACCTCGTGCTACAAATCTGGCTTTGTACTTTTCAATGCTACCATTAGATGCATGCTTAATTTTAAACAACTGATTTGTTTTTAGGTCTCGGTACAACATCCCAAACATCATTTTTTTAGTATGGAGTTATACTCTTCAATCATAGCTTCTTTCCAAGACTAACTTGAAAGTGCTTCTTTAACATTTGAAGGTTTTGTTTTTATAAGTTCAGTTAATAATGCAACATAACATGATTGACTTCTTGTTCTTTTACTTTCTCGAATCACTTCATTAGGTTCAACCTAATTTTCTTCTATCGTTTTCCTAGCCCAAAGTGACCTCTTTTTATTGTTGACATTTTCAGAATCTTCATGATTAGATGTAGTGTTACAGGACGTTCAATACCATTCTCTCTTTCAATTTCTGCTTGGTGATTTTCACCTACCTCAGGAATATATTTAGTAATAGATTGATCACTGTTTCTAGAAATATTAAAGGCGATATCTTCTTCAAATTTCACATCTTTGCTAATCTCAATTGTTTTTTGACCTGGAATAAAAACCCTGTAGCCTTTGGTTATTTCATTGTATCCGATGAGGGTCCCCTTCTTTTTGGATGGTTCTAGTTTTGTTCTTTTCTCTTTAGGAATATGGATATAAACAAGACATCCAAAGATTTTTGGATGACTTAGATCTGGTTTAATGCCCGTAAATACTTCTTCAGGAGTGGCGTTCTCTAATACTAAGTGTGGACATCTATTTTGAATGTAGACAGCAGTGTTAGATGCTTCAGCCCAGAAGGAAGTATGAAGATTTTGATTGTGCAGCATTGTTCTGGCTGATTCAACAATTGATCTATTTTTATGTTCAGCAACTCCATTCTGTTGAGGATTATATGCTATAGAAAATTCCCTCTTAATCCCAACAGTAATACAATTTTTTTTTTAAATTTCGGAGATGTATTCACCTCCATTATCTTACCTTAGTATTTATTTATTTATTTTTTGACTGATTTTCAACTAGGGCTTTGAATTCTTTGAATTTTGATAATACTTTAGCTGATTCTTTCTATTTCAGAAAGTAGATCCAAGTTCTTCTAAATTAATCATCAATAAAAATTACATAAAAGAGGCACCCATTAAGGGAAGGTATAGACATAGGATCGTCGAGGTCAGTGTGAATCAGTTCAAGAATGGATTTTGATTTGTGAACACTTTTAAGAAATGATTGTTTAGTATTTTTTCCTAAAGCACATTCTTTGCAAATACTTAAGTGATCAGTTTTGAGACTAGGTAAACCTTTTACAATTTTTCCTCTGGATGATAATGCACGATAGTGAAGGTGACCTAGCCTCCTATGCCAAATTTTGGTTGAATTTGATGTTTCATGACTAAGAGCTATGTTTTGATTATTACAAATTTTATATAGACTTCCATCTCTAAATCCGATGGAAATGGCTTTCTTGATGTTCGAGTTCTTTGGCCAAGATAGAACTTTGTCCTCTTGAAAAGTGATTCTGAATCTTTGATCAGCAAGACCAGAAATAGAGACTAGGTTTCTTTTAATTCCAGGTACATATAAAACATTTTTTAGTTGGAGAGTAATTCTTGAATTTAGGTAAATTGAACAGGAACTAATGCCTTTGATAGGATGAGTAGAGTTATCCTCAATGGTAACTTCTTCTGAGGAGTGTTCTGAGAAAGTTTCAAATTTGTCTCTAAAACTGGTGATGTGCCGAGATGCTCCACTGTCTATGATCCAAGTGTTGTTGTTTGAGTTTAATTCACTTGAAAGGGCTAAATAAAAAGCATAGTTTTCTTTTTCTTCTTTCTCTATTTGCTCTCCTTTGATTTCTGCTAAGGCTGCTTGAATTCTCTTCTTTTTGTTAATGTTTTAGCATCAGTAGAAGTAAAACATTGATTATTTGATATATTAATCTGTGTTTATGTTTTTCAGAAAAATTGTTATTGGTGATTCTTATTTATATAATATATATTATATATTATGCATTATATATAATATATATGATATATGTAATATAATATGTATTATATATATTATGCATTATATATTATTATATAATAATATAATAATATTATATTATATTACATATGTGGTTAATATATTAATATTATATATATAAGATGAGATATGCATATAGTTATTTATAAACTAAATGGTGATTAAGTATAGAGACATGTCTCCTCTCATATTATACATATATGAGATCCAAATCTGCATTTGAAAATAATCAATTACAATGGCAATGAAAAGTACATTTGTAGAAACGATCTTAGTTACTTTAACACTTTTCAGGGTAGAAGTTATCGGAGTGACCAATTTTATCACATTTGAAACATCTACCTTTGGACCAATCACGTTTCTTATATGATTTTGTAATGGCCCTTACCAATAGGCCACTAAAAACCACTAATACTGAACTGTGGAATTTCGTCAAACACTTAGCATGCAAACTAAATACACTGCTGAAAGTAAAAAGTTGAATAAAGGAAATTGTTGTGCAACAAATCTACTCAAATAATTGATGTAAAATAATGCCAATATATTCATTCAATGATAACCAAATGCTTTTACATATGATATGCGATTTTCATCTCAAGGTATTACAACATGGCACATTACAACAAACCCTTACTGGCTTAATGCAACTGAGAATTTCTTGCAACTACAAACTGAAATGAAAGAACCTGGATTGAGAAAATGCTGGGGACTAAATGCTGAAGACGAAATGATGAAATTGCAACTCCAAACTGCCCTCCAATTTGCTGACCGTATGGCTTGCAGGTACAACCGTACATGTACGGATTGGTACGGCTCCTGGAAAAAATAAATGCTAGGCTAAAAAGTGCCAAAAATGATATGGAAATAATCGCTAGGCTCCAATGAAAATTCTCCCAGAAAATAAAAATCAAACTCCCAGCTAATAGTAAGATATGAGCAAAAATGTATGTCCAGGCTGAAAATCGAACCCTATTGAAAATGCCCAAATAAATTAAACTTGAAGTAGCTGAATACCACTTCCAAAGTGCAACCCTTCAAAGGATATCTCACCTCCTCAGTGATGCAAATCCTTAGGAGACTCCGTTCCCAAAGATCAAATAACAATCTGCAGACCAAGATGGCGCCACAAATGCTCAAAAAGAAAAGTATTGAAAACTCAAAACTTGGGATGTCCAAATGAGAGGCCAAGCACCCTATTTATTCACTTTCCTAAGAAGCCTCCAAGAACTTCTAGAAGTATCCATAAATATTCTTATGATATCTCTTTATAATGCACTTTTATAAAATGTAACTTTATAAAATAAAAAGTGCAACTCAACTCAAAATTATAATATTTTGGCCCCACATAACACATAAAATAAAAATATAATAAACTCCATTTCTCCAAGAGCAAATAAGACCATCCAATCCCCAAATAATCATCAAAATGATTCTCTCACCAAAAACATCTGCCTACAATAGTCCATGATAGGCAAATTCACTGGAAAATAACATGTCACTAAAAAGGGGACATGACAGTCGGCCCCTCCTAAAGTTGCTTGCCCTCAAGCAATCTCAAAGTTGGATATTGCAAAATATCTTCTCCCTCCCATGTGGCATCCGCCTCAGGTAAATCTCTCCACCTCACCAAATACTCTCTGATAGTTCTCCTACGGATCTGTCTCTCTCTGTTGTCAATGATGTACTCTGTCAATGATGTACTCAGGAAAAAGAACCAATTTCCCTTCATCAAGCAATGGAGGAAGAATTGCTGAAGGCACAACATGTTGACCCAACACCTTCTTGAGTCATGACACATGGAAAACATTATGCACCCTGCTATCTGTTGGAGGCTCAAGCTCATAAGCCATCTCACCAATCCACCTGATAATCTTGAAAGGACCGTAGTATCTAGGCTTAAGCTTCTCTGACCCCCTCTTCCTGAGAGTAGATTGTTAGTAAGGCTGCAGCATGAGGTAAACCATGTCACCAACTTCAAAACTCCTCTTTGTCCTCTTCTGATCTGCATACTGCTTATGCTGATTCTGTGCTTTGACAATATTATCTCTAAGAACATCAACAACGTCCTTGCTCTCCTGAAGCAAATCCCCAGCATGATGAACTCTAACATCACTCATAAGCAAATCAACAAAGCTCGATGCATTATAGCCATACAATGCTTTGAAAGGAGTCATCTGAATAGACATGTGATAGGTAGTATTATAGCAATACTCACATAAATAAATCCATCTAACCCATGCTTTCTGCTAACCAACCATGTAGTTCCTCAAATATCCCTCCACCCACTTATTTGCTATCTCTATCTACCCATCAATCTACGGGTGGTAACTGGTGCTAGGTGTGAGCTCAGTGCCACATAAACGGAACACCTCCTGCCAAAAATGACTCAAGAACCTACTATCCCTGTCACTCACTATGCTCTGAGGTATCTCATGTAGTCTAAAAATCTCCCTGAAAAAAACTTCAGCCACTTGCACTGTCGTGTAAGTAGTAGTGATGGGAAAGAAGTGTGCATACTTCATCAACCTATCTACTACAACATAGATGTAATCTCACCCTTGGGCCTTAGGCAAGCTCGTAATGAAATCCATAGATATACGCTCCCACTTCCTGTCAGGAATGGGAAGTGGTTGTAAGAGCCTTGCTGCAAAGGTGTGCTCTTGTTTGTTCTGTTGACAGACAGGGCACTTTCTAACATACTGCAACACATCTACCTTGAGCCCCTTCCATGTGAACCGCTCCTGTACCTGCTTGTACGTTTTGAAGTATCCAAGATGTCCAACTGTAGGTGAATCATGAAGTGCTCTCATAACAATATGCTTGATCTTCGATCCTAGGACTAAGAATATCCTATTCTTGTAGATAATCAAATCATCCACAAGTGTATACCTGGTATCGACAACTGTCCCATCAACAATCCCGGACGCCCATGAATCTCTGGCATACTCAACAATGATCAAGTGCCTCTAATCATCTGATATTTGAATCATGGCACTGAGATGTGGTCTACATGACAATGCATCTGCTACCACATTATGAGTCCCTTTCACATAGGAGATGTCAAAATCATAAGCCTACAGTTTACTAACCCACTTTTGCTGCCTGTCATTGAGATCTCTTTGTCCAAGGAAGTGTCTCAAACTATTGTGGTCAGTTTTAGTGCAAAACTTACCACTCACCAGATACTGCCTGAATTTAGCCAATGCATGCATAATAGCCAACATCTCCTTGTCATATATACTAAATGATCTCTCTAGCCCACGGAGTTTCCTAATCTCAAATGCAATGGGGTGCTTGTCTTGCATCCAAACAGCACCAATACCCTCTCCAGATGCTCACACTGAAGCACAAATGGCTTCAAGAAGTTGGGTAATGCTAACACAGGGCACGTAGTCATAATCTCCTTGTATCTCTCAAAGCAAGCTTGTGCCTCAGGTGTCCAAACAAGGCTCCCTTCTTCAGCAAATCTGTCATAGGAGCCACATCACGTGAATACCCACTGACAAATCTGCGGTATAAACCACACAACCCAAGGAACCCTCTCAACTGTGTTAGGTTCTTTGGAGTAGGCCAATCCACAATAGCACAGATCTTATCAGGATCCATCCTTACTCCCTCTGCACTAATGATGTGACCCAAATACAATAGCTCTGTCATGCCCAAATCACATTTGGACTCCTTCGCGTACAAGGACTCCGATTGCAGGATCCCCAAAACTGTCTCCAAATGCTCCATGTGCTCTTGCCAAGTCCAACTATGAATCAGAATATCATCAAAGAAGTCTAGCACATACTTTCTCAACTGGTGATAGAAGACCCTATTCGTGGTGGACTGAAAAGTAGCTGGCGCATTGGTCAACCCAAATGGCATGACCACAAACTTAAGGTGCCCACAATGACATATGAAGGAAAGCTTCTCAATATCCTGCTCCCTAACTCTGATCTGATGGTAGCCGGATCTCAAATCAATCTTCGTGAAGCAGCATGCACCGTGAAGCTCATCAATCAACTCATCAATCCGTGGAATGGGGTACCTGTTCTTGATTGTCCTTTTGTTTAACACCCTGTAATCAATGCACATCCTCAATGTACTATCCTTTTTCTTCACCATCACAACCGAAGAAGCAAAAGGAGACTTGCTAGGCCTGATGTGACCCATTGCAAGAAGCTCCTTGATAGTTTTCTCGATCTCATCCTTGAGCCTCTTAGGATGCCTGTATAGTGTAATCATCACGGGTTTAGCATCCTCCTCCAACTCAATGATGTGCTCAATACCTCTGTCTGGTGGTCTGCCAGGTGGGATGTCACTGAAGACTCTGTCATACTTCACCCTCAACCGATGTATGTCTAGATGATACTCTTTCTTATGTTGTCCCTCCTGTGTAGGCATGAGAGTACATACGGCTGCCCACTCAATGTCATCATGTCTAGCTAACCTCTCCAGCCATCTAAAGGAAATAGTCTTGATGTCTCCATTCCTGATGGCTCTCAAAATGTGTTGCTTCCCATCCACTTCAAACTTAATCTCCATGTCCTTCAATCTGAAGGTGACCTCTTCCAATGAGTGCAACCACTCCATCCCAAGAACAATATCCAGATCACCCATGTTGACAACATGGTAGTCTGCCTTGAACTCATAGTTGTTCAGGCGTAAAGGAAAATTTCTAACCATCCTATTACACTTAAGAGTATAACCATCAGCAACCTATACTCGTAATCCCTCAAACTCCTCAGTCATAATACCACGACGTTCAATAAAACATGCATCAATGAAATTGTGCGTAGCACCAGTATCAACCAAAGTAATAACTCTCTGCCCTAGTAGAACACCACACAATCTAAAAGATCCTTTCTGCTGAATGCTAGACAAACGTGCCTCTTGGAAGTGCAACTCGGGCTCCTCCTTAGTCTCTGGAGCTTTTGCTTCTACCTCAGGCTCTGCATCACTGTGATCAATCTCATGTCCAGAATTATCTGAATCTGAATCCTCGTAGTAAGCCCACATAACCCTATTAGCCTTCCCCTTAGGCGTCATAGGACAATCATGATCTCTGTCGTAGGGACCCTTGCAGTAAAAACATAGCTTCTTCCTGTGCAAATCATTTAGTGTCTCTATATCCAAAGGTGCAGTAGACTTACCCTTGGTATCACCTTTTTTGCCCTTGTTTTTATCAAACTTCTTAATGTCCTTGAATGAAGAAGTGCTCCTGGAGGTGAACCTATTGGAGGGTGTTGTGAGCTCCATGCTCTGTGCCTTCCTCATAGCCTCTTGCAATGAAGGGGGATTGAATGCCTTGATCCACCCCTTTAGAGGTTCAGACAACCCCTCTGTGAATAGTATAACCAACCTCCTCTTGGACACATCTAGCACCATCACTGATAATCTCTAAAACTCACTGATGTAGACTCCAAACTGTCTGTCTGTCTCAACTATGAAAGATCACGGAAGAAGACCTTCGGGTCTTTCTTATCAAAGCGCTCTACCAATCTATCCACAAAATCTTGATAGGATGTCACTTGATTATGCTGCAATGTAACCATACCATGAGACCACCAATCATGTGTTGCGCTCTCTAAATGCAAAGTGGCATACTTGATAGCATCCGTCTTTGACATAGGCCTTAATGCTAGGAATGTATCTAACTTATGGATCCAGGCTTGTGCTGTCATCTGTCCACTGTCGTCGAAAAATGGTAAGGTGAGCTTGCTAGCAACTCACTGCAACTCACTGTCCTGACCTCCTCTAGGCCTCTAGTTATGCCTGCTACTCCTCATTTGCTCTCTTCTCTGACTCAAGTAGCGATCAAAATTCAGCAACTCATGAACATGTGGAGGAAGTGCCTGCCATTCTGCATCTGCAGCTCGAAGATCATCCTGAAAGTCCTCTAGCATATAATCCTCTACTGCCTCCTGGGTCGTCTTTCTAAGGAATGTAGGATGTGTAGGCCTGTTTGCAGTCCATGACTTGTGCCTAGGAGCACCCTGTGAACTTGCTACACTCCTGCTGTCCTACTCTGGTGTCCCCCTATCTTTTTCTTGATTACGTCTGTCCTGTGGGTTCATGTGCTCAACCATGGTGGTGAGTGCCTGCAAAGCCTGAACCATCCGCTCTTGTCCTGTAACCATTGCTCTGAAAAATTCCCTTGTTTCCTGATCCTCATTCCTATTGTCTCTTGGTAGGCTACGCTCTTGTCTGTCACCCATGGTGTATGGCTGCCTGTCAAAATCTTGTTCCTTGTCAAACAAAGTTTGCCTACGAGTGTAAACTCTGTGAGAGCCAACCCCAGGTGACTGCATGTGATTATTAAACCCTCAGGATGGTAGGATTTAGCTCTGATACCACTGTAATGGCCCTTACCAATAGGCCACAAAAAACCACTAATACTAAACTCTAGAATTTCGTCAAACACTTGGCATGCAAACTAAATACACTGCTGAAAGTAAAAAACTGAATAAAGGAAATTGTTGTGCAACAAATCTACTCAAATAACTGATGTAAAATAGTGCCAATATATTCATTCAATGATAACCAAATGCTTTTACATATGATATGCGATTTACATCTCAAGCTATTACAACATGGCACATTACAACAAACCCTTACTAGCTGAATGCAACTGAGAATTTCTTGCAACTACAAACTGAAATGAAAGAACCTGGATTGAGAAAATGCTGGGGACTGAATGCTGAAGACGAAATGATGAAATTGCAACTCCAAACTGCCCTCCAATTTGCTGATCGTATGGCTTGCAGGTACAACCGTACATGTACGGATTTGTATGGCTCCTGGCAAAAATAAATGCTGGGCTGAAAGGTGCCAAAAATGATATGGAAATAATCGCCAGGCTCCAAAGAAAATTCTCCCAAAAAATAAAAATCAAACTCCTAGCTAATAGTGAGATATGAGCAAAAATGTATGTCCAGGCTGAAAATCGAACCTTGCTGAAAATGCCCAAATAAGCTCAACTTGAAGTAGCTGAATACCACTTCCAAAGTGCAACCCTTCAAAGGATATCTCACCTCCTCAGTTATGCAAATCCTTAGGAGACTCCGTTCCCAAAGATCAAATGACAATCTGCAGACCAAGATGGCGCTACAAATGCTCAAAGAGAAAAGTATTGAAAACTCAAAACTTGGGACGTCCAAATGAGAGGCCAAGCACCCTATTTATTCACTTTCCTAAGAAGCCTCCAAGAACTTATGGAAGTATCCATAAATATTTTTATGATATCTCTTTACAATGCACTTTTATAAAAAGTAACTTTATAAAATAAAAAGTGCAACTCAACTCAAAATTATAATATTTTGGCCCCACATAACACATAAATTAAAAATATAATAAACCCCATTTCCCAAGGAGCAAATAAGACCATCCAATCCCCAAATAGTCATCAAAATGACTCTCTCACCAAATACATCTGCCTACAAGAGTCCATGATAGGCAAATTCACTGGAAAATAACATGTCACTAAAAAGGGGACATGACAGTCGGCCCCTCCTAAAGTTGCTTGCCCTCAAGCAATCTCAAAGCTAGATATTGCAAAATATCTTCTCCCTCCCATGTGGCATCTGCCTCAGGTAAATCTCTCCACCTCACCAAGTACTCTCTAATAGTTCTCCTACGGAGCTATCTCTCTCTGCTGTCAATGATGTACTCAGGAACAAGAACCAATTTCCCTTCATCAAGCAATGGAGGAAGAATTGTTGAAGGCACAACATGCTGACCCAACTGAAAATCATCTGCCTACAAGAGTCCATGATAGGCAAATTCACTGAAAATAACATGTCACTAAAAAGAGGACATGCCAGATTTGTCAGTTTCCCTTCTATTATGTTTGAATTTTCTTTTCTTGTTTGAATTTGCATGAAGTGCTTGAATGTCTCCCTCTTGATTTATGCTTAGTCCTCTTGAGACTAATCTTGATTCTTCTTGTGTGCATTCATTCTTTAGTAAATCAAATTTAGGAAGTTCAAGTCTAGAGCTTAACCCTCGAATAAAGGTTTCCCAAGATAGAAGAAGATCTCTTAATGCTATCATGCTAAGTTCTTTGTCATCAACTCGATTTTCCATTGTTGCAAGTTGATCTTTTAATTCAAAAATCCTTAGAAAGTAAGATGTAATAGATTCTCCATTTTTCATCTTTATGTATAGTAGATCTTATTTTAGGGTTAATAATCTACTAGTATTGTTGATTTCAAATGTATCTTTGATAGTAGAGAACATCTCAAATGCAGTCTTTAGACTGTGGATGGAAGAATATGATCTTTTACAGAATTTATTATAATTTTCATTGCTTTGTTATTGTCTCTTTTCCATGTTATTTTCTCTAGATCATTTTCAGGCATGGATATATTTGTTCCAATATACTCCTCTAATTCCATTTCTCTTAATATAATCATGACCCGAATTTTCCATGATGAAAAATTTGATGCACCCTCAAGCCTATCATCTAGCCTTACGTGATTCACCATTTTGATTTAAGAATATAATTTAACTGTTATAAATCTGTGACTTTAGATTTTAATTCTGCGTAATAGATTTTCTTATCAGAATGGCTCTGATACCATGTTAGTTTTAGTGATCTCTGACAGACAAAACTATTACAGTAGAAATGATAGATATTCTTACTTGAACAATTGCAAAACAGACTTGTTCTTCAAATTGTGAATGCTCTTGGCTTGTTGAGATGTAGAATGTCTTCCAGTGAAGACTACAGATAACCTGTACTGTAGGAGGAATATACAATAGTATTTCAACAAAAAGTGTAGAGAAGAAGGTTGAGAATATATACTGTAATTGTAGCGCGGATCACTGGGACTTATAATGCCCATGTATTGATTGTTATCCTCAGCGATCTACCTATACATTTACATGTTGGTGAAGAGCCATGACCCCCATAGAGTCATGACTCTACGTTATGCCTCTACTAAGGCATAACTAACAACTGATTTGTTAGAGTAACTTAACATATCCACAAAGCATTAGTATAAACAATCGGTGTTATAGTACAACACTACCGATACTATAATTTTCGCTGATATAATACTGTCTGCTGATAATGTCACTAAATGTATGTTAATCTAAACAACACACACACACACACACATATATATATATATATATCTATAAGTAACAACAATGAACATTATCAGAGAAACTTGATATAGATTTGTATATATCAGATGAACATCATTACTTCTACTGATGTTATACATCAACAAGAACCACTGAGATAGTTGCACAATATTGCAAATTGGTAAGGACAAGTATTGGCAACCCAAGAAGAGGGAAGGAGGTTCCATACACACGTGTGAAGAACAATCTCAAATGACGGAAGAAGGCCTGAGGAGGATTAGAATTTTCATACGAAACAGGGGGACACAATGGAAGGAAGAAAATTGACTGTATGACAAGAAGAAAACGATGTACCAAATGATGGAATGACTTCATTATATGATGTACAAACTACAGAGGACCATGCATCGTACCTTAGAGGAAGTTGGATTGGTTGAGCCAAGCGTAGCTGTAAAGTTTATGATGTTTGAGTCGTTTGGAAGATGACTTCTTTTGGGGAGGATAATGTAAGGCATAATAAAGCATTTATGTAATTAAAGATAGTATTTGGGTTGGGTTAGTTAGGAAGCGAGGGGGTGCATCTGTTGGTCTCCCTAACCAACCGAGCACTATTTAAGAACATTGAACATGAATGATGTACTATTGGATCTTAGAAATAAATAAAGAATACCATTTCCCTTGCTAATATTAGGTACGGTTGCCATTGGTAATAATTGTTTAGATTGGTATTGGTAATATCCAATTCATGTTTGATCTATCCTTTATTGTAACCATTCTACAATGTTTTAAATGTATTCTTTTATTTATTTTAGATTTGATGATATGAGCATATTTACCTAATAAGAGATTATTTTTAGTTATTTCTATTAAGAAAATTATTAATATTATCTAATATAAAAGAAATATAAAAGGATTATTTCAAAATACTAACATTATTATAATCATTTATTTTTTAATATAATCATGTGTATGTAAATGTTTAAAGCTTGGTAATTGGTTATCATATAAAGTGATTGTGAAAGTTCTAACTATATAGATAGAGGTGGCATTTCTAACTGCCAATGTTTGAGGGGAAGAGGAGTTTTGAAACTTGTGAGCACATGGAGGACTTTAACTTAATACTTTGAGAGTTGTTGAGTCTTTGAGGGATTTTAGGAGTTTCTTGAAGTGTTCTTTGAGTTGTCATCATCTACACTTGGTGGAGGAAGAGTTTCAGATTATTGGGACACATATTTGGAGTTCCTAGAGTCCTTTTAGGAGCACTTTTCTTTGATATCCGACCTACACTTCCAAATTTTGTTGGAAAGTTGTTGAGTTTGGAAGTTGTTATATACTTCTCATTTGTTAATGAGAAAGGGTTCATTTTTTTTTGGAAGAGGGGCCTTTGTCATTTTCAGGCATTGTGTTTATCATCCTACTATACCAGATTTGTAGCATGTATTTTCAGAGATTGTGACAGTTATACAACTTATTGTGGATCTATTTCTGGAGTTATATTTGTATGCCTTGATAGTGATTGATGTAGTTTTCTTGTGTTTCTTGTTAGAAACCTTAAAATTATGTCTCATTCTGCATCTTTTATATTTTGAAGTTCTTTGCACAGGTTAGGGGTTATCTCAAATGTTTTTTAAAGATATTTATTGTGATTCATTCCTTTTAATTTTTAGGTTTTCTGATTTTTCCTCCGAAATATTTATGTGCAAAGTACGTAATGAGGAATTGTATCTGCTTAGAATCCTACAAGTTGTCAGATTGTGCTTGGAAAGATATTTGTGGTATAGGTGGTCTATAGAGTTGACATCATATAGGAGCTGGCCTAGAACCTGGAGATTCAATCATTTTCATACTTTACCCACAAGCTTATGATTGTTCCAACGTTACTCCAAACTTGCTGAAGTTTTAGGACCTTGGCATTTGGGTGCAAAATTTTGGGGTTAACAATCACTTCTGGTATCATGAGTATCAGTCTTCTAGAATACATGATATTCACCAATTACTCAATAAGGTTTGATATCACAAGTATCGGTCTCCCAGAATACATGATATTCACCAATTACTCAATAAGGTTTGATATCACATTTGATATTATGAGTAAATCTTCCATAATATTAATGATATTCACTGAATACTCTTTGAGTAATGGCCTTCCAGAATGTCGAGATGCAAGATATTCACCAAGTACTATGAGTAATAGCCTCCCAGAACATCAAGTTGCATGATGTTCACCAAGTACTCTGTGTAATGGCCCTCTAGAAGATCAATTTGCATAACATTCATCATGTACTCAAAAAATGTTTATAAGGCATGTGCACACTCATTCTCATAATGCTTACCATATAAACATCCACCATGCAAAGTATAATCTATCATGATCTGCATAGGCATCATAAGATATCCATCATAATAGAAAATTAAGTTATTGTTAGATCGCCACCTTTCAATAACTTCTACAAATACAAGTGATAATGATTTGGAAGTCATCACTTCCTCATGATGTACACAGGGGGTAGGCCCATTAAATCATGCAGTCATACGCATGATACCAAATGTTTTTATGAAGTCTGTCATCGGTAGAAATTGTGTATCAGCCGACGGGTCCCTTCAGAAAGGTTCTTGTTATGTAGCTGACGGGTCCCTTCGAAAAAGTTTTTGTTATGTAGCCGACATATGGTATGTGGCCGATGGATACCTTCGGGAAGGTTCCTCGAAAAGTATTTATACCCCCTTCGGGAAGCATTGTAATCATCATATCTTATCATGGAAGCATAATGTACTGTTTAGCATATGCGAATAATAATAAGAAGTTTTGCTATTCATATCTATTGTTTGTGCGTTGATTTCTTTACCTAGTACGGTAACAAAGTCAAAACTCCCTCTAAGTTTGATATGACCAAGATCTTCAAGGATCAACAGAAACATATTCTCTATCCGCTCCTTCGGACTGATGTGTCAGACTTCCTCTGAATCTAATATCAATCTCTCTTTTCCTTTAATAACATTATCGAAGGAAAAGATCAAGGCACATTGCTTTTATAATACAAATGAGAGTTAATATTAGTTTAGTTTAACACATGCCTACAACTTAAGTATATTTCTCATTAATATTATCACAATTCACATTATAGTTCATATTTATATAAATTCATAGATTTATATTCAATAATCTAAAATCAAGAAAATGATTTCACATTTATAAAATGAGAATTCATAATTCTCTCTCTCTCTCTCTCTCTCTCTCTCTCTCTCTCTATATATATATATATATATATATAACTAATTATTAATGAAAAACAATCTTAGTATAATCATTTTATACTTAAAAGGGAAGCTTCATTATATTAATTTTACCTTAGCAGTCTATTTGTGGCCCGACAACCTTCCAGCTTTAGTCCACTTTCACTTTATTAAAGTTGGTGGGTATGGCACACCAATTAAAAGATAAGCAATTGAAATGTTCTGCAACGTCCTCTATGCACTTAATGCCTCCAATGAGGAATTAATGTGAGAGCACCATCCACATTCCAGGTCTCCCATCGATTTGGAAGGTCAAACCCCATGCAGCTCATCCTCATTGAGATTGCATTGCGCAGATTTGAACGATCTGCCTAGTGTACTCGCAAACCAAACTTAAAAGGGAAGCTTCATTAAATTAATTTTACCTTAGTGGTCTATTTGTGGCCTGGCAACCTTCCAACTTTAGTCCGCTTTCACTTTATTAAAGTTGGTGGGTATGGTACACCAATTAAATGATAAGCAACTGAAATGTCCTACAACGTCCTCTATGCATTTGATGCCTCCAATGAGGAATTAATGTGAGAGCACCATCCACATTGCAGGTCTCTTGTCGATTTGGAAGGTCATCCTCACTGAGATTGCATTGTGAAGATTTGAACAATCTGGCTAGTGTACTCGCAAACCAAAGCAAGCCATCCCCGACTCGACTTGCATGCCACAATCCCATGATAGATCCGTATGTGAGCATTGACTGTTGAGAGGTCACGACTTGAATTTAGCAAGAGCTCGAGTTCCAATCCAATCAGATCAAATAGAAACACGAGTGCCTCCATCATTGGTGGAGCATCACGCAGATCCAACGAATTCAAACTACCTTCAGGCTCAACCTATACTTCGGCATTGACATTGAGTTGCTCGCATCCGATCTAATCAAAATCAACAACCTGTGAGCTTGCCCATTCTGAACTGTAGAGTGAAGCATGTGATTTGGCGTCAACTACTTCTCCAACACCTAATTCTGAGCTTCATCTGAGCAGTGCAAGCAACATTTGTCAGTCACGCCTATCCTAGTTGGAAGTTTTATCTTTATCTCATTGTTATCTCTGATTTGCCATGAGCCTGAGCAGGAATCACATTGCAAGTAGATCAAACATTCAGATCCACATGCAACCAAAATCCCATTTGGGGCCACGTACAGTCCTTCTTTTGGACATTCTTGTTGGTGCGCAAATTATGTTGCTCAAAATTCCCAATGTTCGAAAAATCACTACTCCCGCTCTTTATCTATGGTGCCTTCCCATCATTTCTATTTGCAGCAACTGCGATGTTCATTCCTTTTGTTTCATTACCACTGTCATCCCTATTTGGGACAATATTTGTTTGTTATCGTTGTCAGTGCTAACTGTATATATTCCATAAAACTCTTTTACTTTCAGTCCTCTATCTTATACCCTGCTCTGTGTAATTTGGAAATGTCTTATAGATGATTACTTGGTGCAAATAAAATCAACTTATTTGACCTTGATTTGAACCTGCTTTGATACTGTGTCGATTTTTCGGACCGTTGCAAATGTAATTGCATTGCCATAATTGTTTTTGGATGTACTTTCCAAATGGCAGCGTCCTCTTGTATTTGTATGAGGAATAAACCAAGAGGAGACATGTCCCTCCATGGGACATATCTATTCATTAATATAATTAATATAACAATAATCTTAATTATAGTTGTATATATATATGAATTATTATTATATTAATTAATCTCATAGGTTTATCCTACTAAAGCTACCAAACATCAACACAAACCAATATTAATAAAATAGATAATTGGAATATAATAAAGATTCTCTACTGATGTATGATATATTTTGACATCTTCACAAAGTTGGGTCAAATATCAAGTTCAAAATTCACTGAATAACTGTAAAATACCAAATTGGAAATCTAGAAAACTCTTCAATTAAGTTTGCCATAGCTTTTGAAAACTTCATTATACTCTTGAAGTAATCTTTCTTCAAATACTAGGATCTTATATTATTTTTGAAATGTTCTAAATCCCTCATGAGATGCAATGTTTTCCTTTAACTGCATATCTATCACAAAGTTCTATTTACGAGATTCCTTTGCAACTTTGGCTTTCTTGAATTGCTTTGTCTATCAATTCATAATCCCTTACAAATCTTCATTTGTTATATTAAAATTTGTTAGCTGCTCAATTATTGCAACTTCTAGCTTTCTTAGAAACAAACCCTTGCAAAGAATAAGCTCATCATTCCACTTGCACTGCACTATATGATAATGCTATGAACCAAAATCTCTAAATGAGAAACATAATAATCTTCTTATATGCAATCTTCTTATGATCATGGGAAATGCCTTATCTAAAAGCATGTTCTTTCTCTAAAGAGAATGTCACTCTTGTTAAATCTTGTCTTTGGAAATGCCCATACAAGCTCACTTTTTTTAAACTTTTGTTGCCTTAGGACTATTGTTTTTGAAATCTTAGTTGTTTCCACTCCAGCAGTAACTTCTTGTAAAGCCTCGAAAATGTCTATCATGGATTCCTTGGCTTGCTTGTGTTTCTTGAGCCAATTCAATTTCCATTTTAAGCCTTTCTTTATTTTTCGGTTGCTTGCCTTCTTTCTTTGGCCCTAGCTTCAGCCTCTTGCTCCTTGAAGATTGTTGTAAAAACTTGCTATTATTCTGCCTTGTGAAGTGAAAAATGGCTAAAGCAAGCTTAAAAGTGAGTTCATCAACCTTTTCCCTCATTTTAGATGTTCAATAAAGAACTCCTCTACAAATGTGATGGTGAAATCCCAATATTTTGTTAAATTTAGGCTAAGTCACAAGGTTCGAATTCTAATTCGAGTTCGTCGATCATAAAATTCGGATGAAATTTGGCAAGGGTAAAAATTTAGAAAAATATTTGACACTAAATTTAACTTAAATAAATTTATTTATTTTAAAATATAAGTAATATATCCAAAAAATTGTCAAAATAGTCTGACATTGCTAAATAATTAAACTAAATAACTCAATATTATTTTAAAATAAAATAATATTATATTAAATATCATAAAATTTGGATGAAGTTTGGAAAGCGTAAAAATTCGCTGAAATTTGAATTTCATGGATGAAATTTGGCGTATCATGTGACTTGGAATGTAGGTATTTTGATTCCATTGTATCTAATTTCACTGTGACTACATGTAAATCTACATGAGTGGTTGTATGCTTGATCCTGGCACTTACCTTACCCATTATGCCTTTCTTCTTCTCCTCAGTTTGAACTCTCTTCAAACTTCCAATTAATGTTTAGCTCTGTTAGAACCTACATACTCCGAGGACGCGTCCCCACTTGAAGAGCTAAGGTTTCCAAGATGGGGGGGACGGGTATGGGACATCCCCCTACCGGCCCCAGATAGACAAACGCAGGAGACATCCCCAATACTTGGGGACATTTGGAAGATAAATAGGGGACAACAAGCCATCTTTGTTTCAGAAAGGGGACATCCAGACGTCCCCCAGCCAATTACGACTAGCTATCTATGATTTTTGGCAAGGCAAAAACATTTTTAAAAAACCAAAAAACATGAACTTTAAAATCCTAAATTGGTCGCCCAAGAGGGCCCCACCCCTCCAAATGCCCTAAAAGGTAAAAAAAGACCACATTATGATTGTTTTGTCATTTGTTTGGTTTTTCTTGTGAAGTTGGAGTGTGTTGCAGCTAGCTGGGGTTTTCTGTTTGCAAGAAGAGGAGGTGATTTTTTTACTTCCAAGAGCTTGAGAAGGGTTTGAGCTTCCTCTATTGTGCACCAAGTATGAAACTCTTTATGCTTCCATTTTCCAGTTTTAAGTAGATTTACAGTTTGAAAAGTCTAATTTTTTAATAAAAAAAATCATTGTTTCAGTTCATATTTCTATTGCATATTTAAATTTCACAAGAAAACATAATGAGCAGCAATGGAAGTATAGTAGTAGTGGTGATGAGGAGGAAAATGTGGTTGCAGGTGATATTGCTAGTAGTGGGACTAGGAAAGGAGCTCATCCTAAAATTGATTTGGTTAAATGTCCTTCCACCATCATGAAGGATTTTGCAAAGGTTCCTTTCAATAGGAAAAAAACATCTTCTCCAATTTGTCACAACTAGGCTAAAAGATAAAAATAATGCAAGAGGGACTAGGGTGTGGGATTGCCATGTTTGTCTTGATGATTTTAGGGGCATCTATAGAAAGGTGAAGTCACACTTTTTAAGTGTTGCATGCCATGGAGCCAAAGCCTATCCTAACATGATTGATGCACAGAGATTATAATGCCAAAGATTACACTTAGAAGCTAAAATGGAGGGGCAAAATTTAATAGTGACATCACCATCTATTCAGTAACAATCATCTAGGCATATGTCATCCACCATTGGTACTAGTGGTAGCCCTACTGAGTCTAGAGGGAAGAGGAAGACGAGTAGTGGTGAGAAGGGTCAGTGGAAAGTTTGTTTAATGTACAGGCAAAGGAAAAGTGTGAGGCATCCATTGATAGATTCTTTGTTGCTAATGGTATCCCATATCATGCAGCCCATTCTACTTATTTTAAACTAATGGTGAAAGATATATTGAATATGAATCCCTCATTTGCACCCCCTAGTGAGCATAAGCTATGAACGACCATCCTAGATGAAGAGTATTCTAGGGTTGCTTTGTTGTTTGAGGATATGAAACATACTTGCGTTAGGTTGGGCTGCTCTATTGTGATGGATTGGTGGACCAATGTTAGACATCAGCCACTCATCAATATCATTGTCACATCTCCTGCTGACTCATATTTTTTGAAAGCCATAGATTGCTCAGGAAAGAAAAAAGATGCAGAATTCCAGTTCACCATTTTGAGAAATGCCATAAAGGAGGTTGGGTCAGCTAGTGTTGTACATTTTATTACAGATTTTGCACCTATATGCAAATCACCGTTTTGAGAAATGTCATAAAGGAGGTTGGGTCAGCTAGTGTTGTACATGTTATTACAGATTTTGCACCTATGTGCAAATCAACTGGTTTGATAATAGAGGGTGCTTATAGCCACAACTTTTGGACCCCTTGTTGTATTCATGCATTAAAGGACATAGGGAAGAATAAATGTGTGAAATAGGCAGTGATAGAAGCTAGAGAAGTGCAAATGTTTATATGCAACCACCACACTTCACTTGCTCTATTCAGGCCCTTCTTTAAGAAGGACTTCCTCAAACCAACCGAGACAAGGTATGCCAATTTTAATTATAATTTACTATTAGTTTGCTTTAATTTTATTTTTATTTATAATTGTCACAAACTTACATGTGATGTTTTTAACTTTTTAATAATTAATGTTTAACTTTATTTAAATTTATAATTGTCTCTATAGGTATTGCACATACTTCATCTTGATTGAGAGGATGATTGAGTTGTATAAGGCCCTCCAATTGATGGTGGTGAATTCAGAGTGGGGACGATGATCCAATTCTAAGTCCTCTGAAGGAAAAGCAGTGAAACAAAGGATCCTTGGAGAGTTGGTGGTCCACAATGAGGTAAGTTGCTGATTTTTAAATATTATGTTAGTCTTTTGCTTGCTAATTTTCACACTAACTTCAAAAAAAAATTAATTTCTAATTTGGATTTTAATTTTTGTTTGCATCTTGAAGATATATTTGCTCTATCATAGCACCCATTGTAGATGTCATTAGATATGCTGATACTAATGCTACTAATTTGGAGAGATATATGAGACTATTGACAGCATGTTGGGGAAGATGAAGAGTATTGTTATAGAAAAGGATCCTACATTGGGGTTTTATGAGGAGCATATTAGGCCTATTGTAACGTGGAGGTGGAATATAATAAATACTCTGCTTCATATGGTAGCCTTTTCTCTAAATCCCAAATGGTATGCAGATTTGGGTGGAAGTGGCCTCCCATGTGATGATCTCGAGGTATGGATTGCTTTAAGATGTATTCAGCTCAAGAGGCCTCTACTCTTCTTGCACAATTCCTTGACTTCACTAACCTCCGTGGCTCAAACTTGGGTAAGCCACAAGTGAGGTTGGATAGAGTGGTTTTTGCACATAGAGATCCTATTGGATGGTGGACCTAGCATGGGAGAGATACACCTAAAGCACTTGGTCCTTGCACTTGCCACTCACCTTCTTGCACAGGTTGCTAGTTCCTTAGTTGCAAAGAGGAATTGGTCCACATTCATTTATCCACTCCGTTAAGAGGAACATACTTACCTCTAAACAAGTGGAGAAGCTAGTGGCAATGCATCATGCTCTTTGACTTGCGGATCGTTAGACTCCAGAGTATAGGCAGACAATAGCTTTGTGGTGGGATATTGACACTAAGGATGCGACCTAGATAGATGAGGATGAGACAACACCAGGATTGGTTGGGATTCCATTAGATGAGACTACACTTTCTATGGAGGATGATAGTGAGGAGAACTCTGATTTTGATGTTACGGTGGCAAAGGCAAAATAGGAGCAGTAGTGTGCTTCATTTTTCTATATTTTGTTTTCTATGTTGAACTTGAACATGTTGATGAATTTTTATGGCAACCCTCTAGCTTTTGGGCAAATTTAGATTTCAGATTTTTATGATATTAAATATTTTTGTTCACATATTGATATTGATATGCACATTGACAATTGAGTACTGAAATCGATTATTATTTCCTAGATGGCATTCAAATGGTGTATGTTAACATTGTTAAGGTTCTATAATGTTTAAATGGCATGCTTTGTGCTTAGTTTCATATGAATAGCATGTATATTTGCAAATTTCAGTGTATATTTTAAAATTTCACTATATATATATAGCCGTCCCCTCTCCCCGCGCGCCCCCCCCCCCCCCCCCCCCCCACGGTCCCCAAAATCGCCAAAAACTCTTGCCATCCCCCACTATCCCCGTCCCAAAAACTTGGGGGAATGTAGGTTAGAACTTGTGCCTCTTTCTTTTTGTTACAGCTAGCTCAATTTGTGCAGCTCTTCTATTTCCGCTTAAGCTCTTTCAAATGGATTCTATTTGCTAATTTTTGCCTTCGAAATTTATGAGCATTTCTTCAAAAGAATGCCTTTGAAGTGTCTCCATAGATTGGAAGAAAATGCTTATAAGCACAACATGGTCTTCAAGTATATTCTTCCCTTGCGAAAGTGGTTTACATATCCTAGCTAATGAGTTTCTGATTATGTAGAATTCCCATCAATTATTTTGTTTTGAGCAGATGTGACAAGTTCATGTGGTCCGTTTAAGTTGGTAATTCCAAGAAAATTCTAAATCATTTGACTGTGAATGTCTTTCATGGAAGACTCAACTACTTGTGAGTTCACTGTTTCATAAACATGATTTGCTTGATCATTAACTACCTCCCACAAAATATCTTTTTTAACATTCATGAGAGTTCCAGTGAGATTAAAAGAATTGTGATGTCCTTGAGCAATTTGAATGATGGTACCATAAACAGGGAATGAACCAATAAAATGAGGCATCAAGTAAGAACTCATTGCCATCTCAATTACAAACTTCAATATCAAATGTCCCGAACTATTACATTTATCCTATATTATTATGCATTGTTGAACTTGTATTAATTGGTCTGTGTACCCTTCACTACAAGTTGCGCTCTTCATTTTTTATCCTCGTTAGATTACTTTCCACAATGCTCACAAATTTGCAATAATATAGTGTGGAGTATCAAATCTTTGCTAATATGGCTTCAGCTAAAACCACAAAGATAGTTGAATTCCTTACTAATTGTTGTAGGTCTGAAAATTTCTGAGAGCTAAAAATGAGCATTCTTCTCATGTTCAATCCTCTCATAAGAGTCTTTCTAAAAACCTGTCTCATATGTTTCTTGGATTGGAATTTTTATTGTCCAATTTGCAAACACAGTAATGATCTGAGCATTCTTGTCTGAGTAATATCTTTGAAGCATCGGCATCCTCATTTTGACTACTCAAGATTTTGAAACTTACCAGATTTCTTTCAATTTTATTTTCTCGAAAATTGTAATGCTGCCTTCAGAAGCATGATTCATGGACAATGAGCATATTTTTCGATGTCTTACCATAGGCTAATTGGTAAGGGAGAACTCCAAAGTTTTTGAAGAGCATAGGATGAGTGTCCAGAGTTGTTATTGCCAATGAGCTCAGTTTGTCTCAATGAGTCTTGTGACACTTGCAGGATTGATTTCCAACCGTTTGGGAGCTCTCTAAACTTCTTAAACAAATAGTTATTGTTAGAAAGTCACCCAGTTGTTTCAGAGTATTGTCCAAAGACTTCAGGATCATTTGTCATTTTGATACTTTCTAGTTTCCACAACTATAGGTAAATTGCTGATTTAATAGAAACTTGAGACAACTTGGTATAATAATATTTTGAAAAGGTGTCATAAGTTGTGCATCACTTTCGACGGCTAGGTTGGGGATCTATTTACACATTGGATTATTAATATTATTTTACAAAATGGACCTTGTGGAGAAAAAATGGAATCATTAAGAATTTTATTGTTATTTTTCCTCCAGAAAATATATAAATGGAGGATGAGAGATCAATTGAAAGGTCAGAATGAATTGATATTTGATTGTGCTGAGAGAACTTGTGTCTTTCAAATTTCTTGAAGATGAATTGCCACTTAAAATTTCTGGTTTCAGGGATGAAAACTGCCTGGCTGGTTTGGTTGGTTTCAAATAGAGGCCACAACTGCAAGTGAATTTTTTCTAAGTTCTTTTATTTTTTGTGTGTTTTAAGTTGTAAGAATTTTCACTGATTGTTTGATGTTCACAAAAGACTTTTGAACCATTGTAAGGTGATTTTTGAAGGTTACTCTGTTGGGTATACCTTTCATCCTATGCAGGTTGCACCATTTATTTTGCTAAGAAATTTAAATGTCTTCATCAAATACCAGTTTGGGCAAGTGCTGATTTTGATTTTGTAAGCTGCTCACATTCAATGGGTTAATATTGTTTTTGGTCAGAAGAATGCCTTATCTGGGCTGTATTGTGTGCTGTGGAGTTCCTGGTAATGTAGTTAGGGATAAGGAGCAAATTGTTTCCCTTTGTTGCCGTTCTGTGAATCTGACAGTGGTGTGTCAACTTCCTCTTTCGCTGCTGCCTCTATTTGAATTGGAGAAGTCAGTATTTGACGTGCTACTGCAGATTTTTAGATGCTAATACAGTCACTTGACGTACTAAGGCATACATCATAGACCTGCAATTTATGTTTACTATTATTCAATTTGATTATTAATGTTTTTGAGTAATAATTGGTTTGCATTGTGAATTTAGAAAAGTTTTTTTCATGTGTGGGGTAGTTGGTATGTCAATATTCTTTTCAGTAGTGTTATTTGAGTGTTTCTAGTAGTACAATTCTGTTCAGCGA
The DNA here is from genome assembly GCA_028749045.1 of Cupressus sempervirens. Classification (NCBI taxonomy): domain Eukaryota; kingdom Viridiplantae; phylum Streptophyta; class Pinopsida; order Cupressales; family Cupressaceae; genus Cupressus; species Cupressus sempervirens. Next base: position 688,835,645 of record CM053786.1, on the reverse strand, counting down.
GAAATCAGTACATCAAACCTATAATAGAAACTACTATCATCTATCTGAGGTGTCTTTTGTATTTGATTTCACTAATTGTCCTTGTTTATTTTGTTTATTATGGACTGTTGTAAGTTGTATTACATTTCATATATCATTGTAATACGCTGGATGGTAGTATTGCCAGTGGACTTGATTACTTCTCAGTAATGTACGCTCTCACCTCAATGAATAAGTGGAAAGCGTTGGATTTCTTACCCTACTGAATGAGTGAAATCATTTTATTTACTTACCCCACTGAATAAGTGGAGAGTATAGAATTGGTTACCCGTTGAATAAGTGGAAGCTTTGCAATTGCACTCAGCTGGATAAAAGCATGAAGTGCTTGTGTTTACTGTATTGAACAGTCCGCTGAACATGCATGAAGTGCCTGTTCTCATTCTGCTAAACATTTCACTGAATAAGTGTGAATTGCTCTTTATTTTAGTTGCATAGTGCTCCACTAAATAAGTTTTATTGCTTGACTTACTGCCTAGTGTGTTTACTTTCAGCTATTGGATTCTAGTTAGTTGTGTTGCCTTGAACACCATATAGTCTCACCTTGCCCATCTCAGAATTTTGGTCATAAAAAAGTGGAAAGGACATTCCATTGTATTTCATTTCAGGTGAAAAAAATTCAAAAAACAATTTAGGGGTATATGTAACAGGTATCCCAAAAATCACTCTTCTCTAGAACTAACTCAGTCTTTGAAAATTTATGGATGCCATTTGAACAAAAATACTTGTTTCAAATGTTCTTTCAACAGTGATGTTTGTTTTGATTACCTTTTGTTGGTCTTCCATTTTAGAAGTCAATTATTTTCTTTCTAAATGAAGATTTTACCTACCTCTGTATGGTGGATTTATTCATTTTCTTCTTACTTTCTTGTTCTTCTTCCTTATGCTCATGCTTTACAAACTCTTTTTTGTCTCTTACTTGTAGCTTAAATTTAGATGAATCTACCACAATTTTTGGTTCCACCATCTTCTTGTTAGAGTGGGATTGTCGTTGCACCAAAAAACCGATCTTTCAATGCCCGATACAACCACTCAACTTATAGTATACAAGAGGTGGTTAAGCCCTTATCACGAATCCTGAGGGGAGCGCTGAACAAATTTCCAACAATCTCCCCCTTAGTGTTACCTAAGCATCTGAGGATTCAAACCTGTGACCAAGCTCTGATACTACTTGTTAGAGTGCAGTTGTCGTTGCTCCAAAAGACTGATCTTTCAATGCCCAATACAACCACTCAACTTATAGTACATAGGAGGCGGTTAAGCCCTTGTCACAAATCCCGAGGGGAGCACTAAACAAATTTCCAACACTTCTTTCTTGGCTCTTCATTTGACTTCGCCTTGGCTTTGCTCTAACATTTGTGACTTGGCTCCCAAGGTTCTTTGCATGAAAAAATATCTCTCTTCTAAGTTTGTTTCTACTATCATCTTTATTTCTTGTAATAACTCTCTTTCTATTGGCAGAGAGGAGAAGTTGTAAAATAGAGTGAGTTCAAAGAAAAGTAACGAGAATCGAAATCAGATCAGAATCGGCAAGGCCAAATTGAATAGTGAATTGGCCATGAATCAGCAAATTTTAAAAAGCCCTTTAAGTTTAGAGATTTTAACAATTTAAAACTTATTTCATGCACCCTTTATTGAATATAACTTAAACACACTATAACATCATCAAATAGAAGTTAAAACTTAACATACGTAAACATGGAACATAAATGATAAATCCATCACATACGTAACTATGTTGCATGTAAAATGTAAATTGTAGGTTGCAACTGAAGTAAATAGAAATCATATGATCATCATGATTCAAATCATAGAATGTATGTAAGATGAAGATCCATAAGACATCAAATCATAAATGTATTGAAGAATCTAAGATGAAGATCCATGAAACGTATGTCTATCAATATCTGTAAACAAAATTAAAAAACAAGGCTCCAACTCAAACCTCATCATCCTCAAGCTCGGTTGCAGCCTTAGCCTCAGCCTCTGAGTATCCAGTCTGCCTACCAGAAAGGCGTCTAAGGTAGGTCCTAGAGGATTGCCGAGCCATATCCCCCACATGTAAGATGGGCTCACGACCAACATCACTACGGCCTGTGTATGTGTGTGCGCGTGTGCGTCTACCAGTGCCTAAACGTTCTCTAGCTGTCTCCTCTACGATGGCCACAACCTCAGCCTCTCTATCCAGCTGGTCAACCCACTCATGGTCTTCCTCGGTGAAGACTAGATCCACAGCCTCAGTGAGTCACTCTGATTTTGGATCAATCTCCTCCAGAATCATCAAAGAGGAGTTAGTGCCCAAAATTTGTCTAATCCTAAGACAAAGGTTGTAATGAACAAAGACAAGATCATTCAACCTCTGCACAGTCAACCTATTTCTCCTCTTCGAGTGGATGTGCTCGATCATGGACCAATTGCGCCCACATCCAAAAGTGTTACTTGGCTGACTCAGAATACGGATGGCAATTTTTTGAAGTTTTGGGGTTGTGGGCCCAAACATTTGCCACCATCTATCTGAAATAAGGGAAAACAAAAATAATTAGTCTCATTTACAACTTTAAAATTACATAATCAACAATTAAAATGCACAACTTTTAAGTCATAAACTTTAGATTCATGAATATATTATTTAATTTTTACCTGGTTGTATTGTTGTCCGAGCATTTATAGCCAACCTGCCAGAGAAAAGTGGTCCTTCTTTAATATTGAACTTGTCGAGCTCAATGGTTGCAGCTGCACTATCCTCATCACTACTCAACCTCTGGATCACTATATATAAGCCGGTGAGAACCTCCCCATCCGCCTTGAAGTCAGGACAAAAACGAAATGCCCAATTCAAAAAGTAAGATGCTGCATGGATGGGTCGATGGAGCTGATTCTGCCATCTCCTATCAATGATATCCCAAATAGGGGCATACTTCTCCTGCACTCTTGCATACTGGGCTTTAATGGTCTCCTTGGCCCTATCCATGCCCTCATATATGTAGCCCATGGAGGGCTTCTCTCCATCAGTAGTTCGTAGGAGAGATACAAGGGGCTCAGTGACCTGCATATAAAGTATAAAAAAAAAAAATTGAGTCAAAACTTAAATATAAAATAATATAACTTACAGTAAAACTAAATCATTAAACAATTAAATATTAAATATTAAATACTAACTAGTAAAATACTAAATGTTAAATTGCAATAAATTTACCTTATGGATTTCTTCAGTAGGTTTCCAAAAACCATCATCATCAAAGATGCAATTCACCACATCTACCCCTGCAGTGGTCATAGCATAGGAAGATGAAATCCACTCCTGCCCAACAAACATGCTCCTCAAATCATCCCTTGATGTCAACAAGGACCGCAGTGTGATGAAATTCAAGGCAAACCTCGTTATGCCTGGACGAGATAACTCCTTGCCTCTTGTGTACTTCCTCATTGTGCTAAGGACGAATGAATGATTATAAATAAACTTGCATATATTTTTTGCCCTTTCAAACATGATTTGACCCACTCAAGCTTGTCAGTTTCCTCCAACATGAGGTCAATGCAATGTGTTGCACAAAGGGACCAAAATATGGTGGGGTGCCTCTCCATCAAAAGTTTACCTACAACAATTTTAAGTTAATTAGAAATTCAAACATGTTAGGACTTCGAAAGCTTAGAATTAGAAAAAGTTCAAAATTCAAATAAATTTATTTTCAAAACTTGAAAAGTTAAAAGTTTACCTGCAACAACATAACTTGTTGCATTATCCATCACAACCTGCACCACATATTGTTCCCCCACTTCTACTATGACTTCCTCAATAACCTCACATAAGTATGTGGTGTTTTTTATATGAGCGGAAGCATCAATGGATTTGAGGAATATGGTATATCCTACAAAACAATGAATTATAACGGATCATCAACAAATTAGTAATCAACAAATCAAAATTTGAAATATTCAATCACGATTCACAATTATGTATGTAGGAAAGTAGAATGGTCAATCACCTCCACAGGAAACATGAAAATTGAAGAGTGTTTTATTCCTCCTATCTGTCCAACCATCAGTTATAATAGTGCAACCCTTTTCAATCCACTCCTTTTGGTGCTCCTCAAGCTCAACCTTCATATCCTCTACCATTTCATCCAAGATGTATCCACTCAACTGAATCTCAGTTGGAGCGTTAAACCCTGGACCACAAATAGCAACTGCATCTTTCATGTTTTGCCAATAAGGAGCCCTATCACAAATAGATTATGATTAAAAATTTAGATGTCAAATCATTATGTAAGCTTGTAAAGCGAATCTATGATTAATCAATGAATCATAAAACAAGTAGATTTAATTAAAGTTTTACTTTAAGTTTAACCTTAAAGAAAACAAAGAAAAAAGAATAAATTGCCTGGTTGCAACAAATGGAATGTTCCAAAAGTACCAAAATTTACAAATCTCTTTTTTGGCAGCATCATGAATCTCCTTGTTCAAACCCATGCCCTCAAGCGTGGGTTGTGAGCTAGGAGTAGTGCGGAGCACAAAGTAACTATCCATTCTATTTTTCCACACTCTAGGTGTCGTCGGTAGAAACTGTAGCCGACAGGGTGTTGTCGTCGGTAAAGATTTTGTAGCTGACGGGCCGACAAGTAGATTAGGATTGTTTTGTAGCCGACGGACCTCTTCTGGAAAGTTCGGCGGAAAGTATTTATACCCTGTCTGGGATCATTGTAAATTAGCGGATCTTATCACCAGTTATGTAATCTGTTGGCATATGCAAATAAAGGAGTACTGTTGCTGTTCGTGTTCATTATCTATGTGCATTTCTTAATTAACCTATGCGGTAAACATTTGGCGTCGTTGCCAGGTCTGCGGAACAGTATGTCCGTGGAACACAGCCCCCGTGTCTTTCCACGGACCAATTTACTCTTCTGCGGGGCAAGTTCTTTCCATGGATTTATCTCCTCTTCTGCGGACTATGTATCCTCCTACGGATGCCTTATTTCCCACGGCATTTGGCCTTATTTCCCACGGCATTTGGTGTCCCCACGGACTTTATTATCTCCCTCGACTGTGTTCTGCGGACTTCTCTTGCTTCCGCGTGTGATCGATTTTGCATTGGCTGTTGTGGATTTTGTCTTCTGGGTTTTTCTTCTCTACTGCAGATAAGCGTCTAATCGATCTTGGGATCATCCAGATCAGTAGAGTTTTGCATTGTTTTGTCTGAATTCAAGATTTTAACGTTCTTATCGAAGTGCCTGATTAAGGCTATTTTGCTTGCACAGATTTTCGGTGTTCGATTTGAAGAAAGTACATTTGAAATATACAGTAAAAGCATATGCATCCTATAAAAATTGGAGAAGCTACAATAGTCGAAGAGTCTTCAAATAAAGGACTTATTTTCGACGCGAATTCTACAGTTCACTTCAGACAATTGTTGGTCTAAAATCACTGCGTTGAGGCACTTAGCGAGATCCCAGGAAGATCTTGGCGGCATTCGAGGCTACTATTAAAGAATTTGAAGCAAGAAGAATAGGTTTCTAAAACAATTGTCAGTATTTATAGGCGATCTTTGCTATCCTAAAAGCTATAGAAGAAAGAAAAATGGTAAGTGCCCAAGCAAATTCAAGGCCTATTTTGGCCACAGAAAAAAATTCTGAAAATGCTACTCCTAATTCACGCCCTGCTCGCCAACCGTGGTTTGAATTCATGAAATTTTAGGGGTTTTGTTTGGGAAAATTATGTACAACACACGAAAAGGAGAAATTTCGAAGGAAAAACTTGGTTGTTTGGATATTGTTCTCATTGCCGGAAAGATTGTTGAGCTTCTCATTGCCGAGATCAGATTCAAGATTTGTCCCTTATTTTCTCGCAGGAAAGGTGTGCTATGGCAGGTTCTTTTGCCTCTTCCGTGGGGTGGGATTTTTCTTGTAATGAACGGAGGGAACTTATATAAGGAAGGAGCCGTTATTCCATGGAATCGGTAGGCAAATGGTAGCAGTGGAAGAGTCAATTGGCGGCAAATATGGAAAAGAATGCAAGGGTTTTGGCATCTAGGATCGGAGTGGCAGGCCCGTCGAGTTCTAGTAGCAAAAAACAGAAGGTTAGGGAGGAACTCACTCATCTCACCGTCCAGTTTGAGGGTCTTAATGGCACTGAATGCTGGAAATGGTGGCAGGAGACTCCGGAGGCAGACAGGATTGCGGCTGAGGAATCTCTAGCGGTTGAGAGGGAGGCTAGAGAGAAGTTAGCAGCGGATTTGGCCACTCAGTAGGCAGCATGGGTAGCTGAAAGGGCAGCGTTGTTGCAGGATAAGGAAGCGGTTGTACGGGATAAGGATGCAGCAGAACAAGAGTTGCAGTTAGCAAGGAAGCAGGCTATGGATGCGGCACTTCTCTTGAAGGAGGCTATCGAGGTTAATTCACGGATACAGAAGGATTTGAGCATCCGGATGGAGCAAGTCTATGAGTTGCGTCGGCAGCGGCATTCTTCAGGGGCACCACATTCTTTCTAGTATTTTTTGTTTTATTGTATGTGGTTGTCTCCCATTTTGTTAGTCGTCAGGAGATGACTTTTCTTTTTGGGAGGATGATGTCGTCGGTAGAAACTGTAGCCGACAAGGTGTTGTCATCGGTAAAGATTTTGTAGCCAACAGGCCGACAGGTAGATTAGGATTGTTTTATAGCCGATGGACCTCTTCTTGAAGGTTCAGCAGAAAGTATTTATACCCCGTCTGGGATCATTGTAAATCAACGGATCTTATCACCAGTTATGTAATCTGTTGGCATGTGCGAATAAAGGAGTACTGTTGCTGTTCGTGTTCATTATTTGTGTGCATTTCTTAATTAACCTATGCGGTAAACACTAGGTTGCAATAGGTTGGAATTGGACTCAATCTCAGTATAAGACCGAGTAGCACTAGCACTCACATGAGCACTAGAACTAGGACGAAAAGGAGGCTTGGAAGAACCCTCTCCAACACAACCTACAGATGTGGAAGCCGATGCAGATGCAAATGCAGCTACGGGAGCATGGGAGCCAATAGCCCTTAACCCTTCAAGTTGCATTTTCTTATTCAATTTCTCTTGTTCGTATTTTTCAAATGCCACTAAACAAGTGTGTTTTGCCTCAGTAGTTTGTTGAGTGCAAATTGTAATATCATGTCCAGGTATAGCAGCAATGTGGTATTTGAATCTATAAATACCACTAGAATTTATTTCTTTACAAAACATACATTTCGTTTGAAATTTGTTTCTTCCAGGAAACTATTCAGTATATTTTCAACATTCATCTTTTTTACCCATTGCGGAAAATGAAAGCAAAGGGCTGCTGCAATAAGAAAATTCAAGTAGAATATCAAAGTTTGAAACTAACAAACAAAAGCTACAAAACAACAAACTCTAATTTGAAATTTAGTAAAACTAAAAAATATTCAAGATTTGCAAATGAAAACTAAAAAAATTTAACAAAAAGTGCATAATACACTAACGTGCAAAAAAAAAAATCAGCACTTACCTCTTGCAAATGAGTTGAGGAGTGTTGCTATTGACTCCTTAATGCTCCCAAAACAATTTATGGCCTCCCCAGACAGACTTTAGATCTCTTTGGTGCTCTTCCTTCTTGCTGTTTGGAAACTTGTGGTTTTTCTTTTCTCTTCTTCGCTCTCACTTTTTCTCTCTTCTACTCATGCTTAACAATTAGAAGGCCCTTTAGGGTTAAAACAAAGAGGAAAGGCCAAAAAGAAAACAAAAAAAAATGTGTTTTATTAAAAAAATAAGTCCACTTTATGGCCTGCTGCGCAACCGATTCATGGAGCCAATGCAGGCAATTTTTTCCATGAATCGCATGAATCGGAGATTCAAGCGATTCATGAGAAAAAATCGGCTGATCCGATTCACAACTCATGAAAAATCACCCAGGTTAAATCAAAACGCCATACTGGCGATTCAGGCGATTTCATGGTGATTCTCAAAACTCTGCTTCAAAGACACTAGAGACTCTACTGATGTAGCCTTTTCTATGAATTCTTGGGGCTTTGTGTTTGATTTTTCCTTCTTTCTCATTTTCTTATGTATTCACAAAGGCCTTTGTCTGGATACCCAGTTTTGAGTATCTTAAAATAAACATCAACGTTAATAGGGGATTTGAATTTATTAGGCATTCCTTTTGACTTTTATAGAGCCATATCAAAACATTAGTTTATTATAGTATGATTAAGAATAGTTAATAGAAGGTTTGGGTAGTTGAGGTAGCAAGGGAAAATATTATTCTTTATTTATTATACCAAAAACAATAGTACATCTTTCATATTTGGTGAATAATTTTGGTGGCCTCAAGTTTATGCATTTCCTCATCCTATATTTTGATTAGTACCTTTTAAATTGGATCTACATCGTCTTTCTATAAGAACCTCCTTTGAAAAAGTTGGGAATGGGACCGATCACAATTCAGTTATCTACTAGAGGACTCTTGTTTTAATTTAAAGCTACCAACAACTCTATCATAGACTTTGCCAATTCAATCTGATTTTTTTCTAAGGGATTCAAACAAAGAAACTTTTTTTTTTCTGTATTCCATTATTTCTCTGTTTCTTTTTGTAAAGAGGTTTTTTTCAGTTACTATGTGCATGTGAAGTATTTTGTATCAAAATTGTTAGCTTCCTTGTAAGCTAGCAATATCACTACTTTGATGCCAGTATATTCCTGAAGTGATTTTCTTCTTATTTTAAACTTTTACAATGAACAAGCATGAAACCTTAACACATTTTCATCACCAAGATCCCACTGATTCCATTTGTCTCTTACGGACTTTTCATTTGCAAACAATGATCCAATTGGACCATCCTTGTGCATGCCATGAATAATCTAGTGGTAAGGAAATAAACAACTCAAAGATAAATATGACCTGTATATGGAGCTTCTAATTTGATGCCATACTTGCTCTTCTAGCTCAACTTCATCGATAATCAATAAGCTTCAATGGATTTTATTAGCTAGCGCAACAGTTCCAACATTGCTATCTAAATCTAGTAGGAAGTTTTGAATGAAAATATGCATATGCAGACATGGCTATAATTATGAGTGAGCTGCGTAACCCCGGATTGGCTTCAATTGGTAATATATATATGAGAATGATCGACAATCATGGAAAATAAATGAGCAATGTGGAGTTACTATTGCATGAAAGTGTTAAATCTAATAGCTTCATATGAAACTCTTAAGTGTTAATAGTTTGAACTTAAATGAGACTTTCTATCTCTGCTCATGAATGAATTATTCTATATGTTTGAATATTCAAACTAACGTCTCCTATTGGTTGAGAACTCTAGTTATATTTTAATTTACAGTCAACATCTTCAAGAGAGGTGTAAGTATGTTCACTACTAGGGCTGTCATTTTGGCACGACACTCAATGTCAATTCCTCCATGTGCAGGTGCTAGCGTGGCAACTTTAGTCACATCTGAGTAACCATCAACATGTATTTAGTATCGCCATATGAGAGGCATAATGTGTGGAAGCCCAACAGTTGTCAGGTACCTAAGAAATGTTGCAACGCTCGTATCTTCAATGTTGGAAATCGAAAAGTCATTGATGTCAGTCAATGCACATGCATATGTGAATCGTATCTGGGAAAAACTATTGGAGTTCCGCTCAAACTTACCATCATACTATTCTGCTAGGAGATATTGTTTTTTTTGGAGTGATCTCACCATATTTACAGCACAACTCCTATTCAGGGAAAACAACCTAAGTTTTAGTTGACTGGATTCTCATCCCTTGATATCCTTTTTATCGAGCTTCATTCAGAAATCTCAACCTGTGCAGAGTTGCGTTGATTTTCAAACTATAGAAGATTGCAATCATTCTCTGTTATATTTTTGTTTGAAGGCTCATGTTAATTGTAATGATGTTCAATGGATATTAGTGTTCATATCGATTGTTATTGTGTATCGATATTCATGTTTTAGTCTCTGCCAATCCTATTTGGATTCTTGATAATTCTGATATTGGAGCTCTGTAAAGGATATTTTATAATAAAAACTACAGGTTTTTTTGGGTTGGGTCATTTCCCTCTATGAAGAGGGTTTTTCCCAAGGTAATTCTTTGAATAGAATTTATTGTTTGATATTTCTAGTTCTATTTTCAGTATGGTATCAGAGCCAGGATCATGCCTTGAAGCTTGAACCAGAATCTTTCAGTTGCTCTGTACTGTCAGCTTACAATCTTCATCATGGTGCTTGGTCTTATGGTTAAAGATAGGTTGGAAGGAGCCTCAAATTTAATATCCTGGAAATCTAGAATTTTATTCATTCTTGAGGAAAATAATCTTCTCGATTATGTGGCATCTGAGGTCTCAAAGCCTGCTGATAATGCAGAGAAAGAAACCTAGAGGAAGAATAAAATCTTGGCAAAGAGTCATTATTGATTTTATGAAAGATCATCCAGTACCATCAATCTCTAATTTGAAATCTGCTAAGGAGATGTATGACTATCTTCACAATATGTATGAGCTCAATAACATAAGCAGAGATTTGGCTCTTCACATGCAACTTCTCCATATCAAAATAAACAGAGGAGACTCCATTGTTCCTTTTTTCTTGAAAATTACAGAATTAAAGGATCGGTTAAGTGCTATTGGAGAGTCCATTATTGACGAAGAACTTGTTATGCTTGCCATGAATTGCCTACCACAATCTTGGGAATCATTCATACAAGGCATTAGTGGCAGAAACGAGCTACCAAACTTTGATAGATTAGGATCAGATTGCATTCAAGAGGAATGTAGACTAGAGGCCAGAGGCAATTCTCATAAATCTCATAATGTGGAGGATCAAGTTCATGTTTCACATACTTCCAGTAAAAAAGGAAATTTAAGAAGTTTGATGATAAGAATCCTTCGTCCTCTTCTTCTGTTTTTAAAAGGAAAATAGATCTATCCAAGGTGAAATGCTTCAAATGCGAAAAGCTTGGTCACTTTGCTAGAAATTGCACAGTGAAGCTAAACCATCAAGTGATTGTCACAAATGTGAAAGACTCGTCTTCATCCAAGAACTCTAGCAATCAATCAGAAGGATTCATTTTCATTTCAGCTTTGTATAGTAATGATTTTGCTGATTGCAATATGTTGTTGATAGCTAGTGGTGCTTCTCATCATATTTCAGGGTGCAAGCAACACTTCTCAAATCTGATAGAGAAGGATTCTCACTTGCAAGTTATCATTGGTGATGATGCATCTTATTCCGTAAAAAGGGCTGGTAACACTTGTTTCAAATTAAACTCTGGTATCCCTTTACACCTTAGCAATGTTTTATTTGTCCCTGGAATCAAAAGGAATTTAATTTCTATTTCAGCTTTTGAGGATAAAGGTTTTAATGTTGCTTTCTCTAATGGAAAAGTGGTTGCTTGAAAGAATTAGTGATTGGAGTTGGTCATGAAAGCCTTAACAAACTTTCAGCAAAGCAAATTCAAGTTTTAAATCATGATGCTTCTGATAATAATTTGTTATGGCATAAAAGGTTTGGTCACCTCAACTACAAATCACTTTCTTCAATGGATAAGTTGGTTGTAGGTCTTCCTAAACTCAGCACAACCCATTATGGTATTTGCAAAGGTTGTGCCTTGGGTAAATTCACTAAGAGTCCTATTCATTCTAGTAAATGTAGGGCTAAGCATGTGTTAGAGCTGATTCCCTCTGATTTATGTGGGCCTATGTATTCAGCTTCCTTAAGTGGTTTTTGGTATTAAGTCACATTTATTGATGATTTCTCTCACAAGACATGGATCTAATTTCTTAAATCCAAGGATTCGGATGAAGTTTTGTCTAAGTTTAAGGAGTTTAAAGCCTTTGTTGAAAACATTTCATAGAAGAAAATCAAAACTCTTAGATCTGATAATGGAGGTGAATTCATTTCATGTGCATTTCAATCCTTTCGTGTCGAAGCGGGAATTATGAGGGAATTTTGTGTCCCATACAATGCACAACAGAAAGGTGTTTTTGAAAGAAAAAAAAGGCCATAGTTGAGGCTGCCAAAGCCATTATTCATGATCAAGGACTGCAGATTTTGCTTTTGGTTGAGGCTTGTAGAACAACAGTTTATGTTCAAAACAGAATCCCTCACAAAGTTCTAAATGACATGACTTTGGAAGAAGCCTTTTATGGTTACAAACCTGATGTAAGTCATCTTAAAGTCTTTGGTTGTTCAGTTTATATTCATATTTCCAAAGATAAAAGATCTAAACTAGAACGTTCAGGAAATAAGGGAATTTTTGTTGGTTACAGTGATTCATCTAAAGCTTATAGAATTTATATTCAAGGTCAAAAGATGATTGAGTTAAGTAGAGATGTATCCTTTGAAGAGAATGTTGTTTGCAGCAAGTCTTTTGAATCTTCTCCTGAACTTGAAATGGAAGACTAAAATTTTCGAAGATCCTCCTTTTGCTGCTCCATCTTCTCCTTACTACTCTAAGAGGGAGAATCTTATTTCAGATTGTCCTCCTCCCAAAACTCAGATTACTTTAGTTGCTGGTCCAAGTGTTAGTTTAAATGAGAAGAGACCATTGTGGGCAAGACATACTGTGCGAGGTGCTGAAAACTTTTCAGCTCCTCGTGGAACATTTTGTGAAAGTAAAAGACCTCAGAGGTTTGATGGTTATGTAGCTCCAATGTGTAATATTATTGAATCTGAACCATCTTGTTTTGATGCAGCCATAGGACAGCAGGTTTGGAAAGATGCAGTGTTAGAGGAATATGACTCCATTATGAAAAAAGATGTTTAGGAAATAGTTCCTCGTCCTAAAGACAAATCTGTTGTTTCTTTTAAATGGTTGTACAAAATTAAGCATGCAACTGATGGCAATGTAGAAAAATCTAAAGACAGATCCGTGGCTAGAGGTTTCTCACAAAAAGAAGGGATATATTATGATGAAACCTTTGCCCCGGTAGCACAATATACCTCCATCAAGACCATCATTGCTATTGTTGCTGCTAAAAGATGGAAGCTACATCAAATGGATGTCAAGGCCACCTTCCTAAATGGTGTCATTAATGAAGAGGTTTATGTTAAACAGCCAGAGCCAAAGCAATTCATAATCTATGACAAAGAATCTCGTGTATGCAAATTGGAAAAGGCATTGTATGGCCTTAAACAAGCTCCCCAAGCTTGGTATGATCGTATTGATGGTTACCTGTAGAGTTTGGGCTTCATGAAAAATGAGGCTGATCCAAATCTTTATTTCAAAAGGTATAATGATCTTATGCTGATATTAGTTCTTTATGTTGATGATCTCTTTATCACTGGCGAAGATGAGTTAATTTCCAATTATAAGAAAAAACTAACCTCCGAATTTGAGATGAAAGATCTTGGTTTAATGCATTACTTTCTTGGCTTGGAAATTTGATTAAGAAAAATTTCATTAGGCTTTTGCCAAATTTCCAAGCCAAGAAAGTAATGCAAACATGAAGAAACTTCAGGAAGATGTGTAGCTCGATACGTTGTATGGCTTCGCAAGCTTCTCGATGGATTATTTGGAGAATCCTTGAACCTTACAATAATTTTCTGTGATAATCAAAGCTAAATAAAGATTTCTATTAATCCTATTTTCCATGACAAGTCCAAGCACATAGAAATTAAATATCATTACTTAAGGGACATGGTGCTACGAAAGGTTGTGGAGCTGAAATACATCAACACTAATGAACACACTACTGATATTCTCACCAAACCTTTACCAAAGGTGAAGTTCTCTTATTTTAGAGAAAAACTAGGTATGGTTAACTTTGAGGCTTAAATGGAACTAAGTCTTATTTTTGTTGTGTCTATTTTCATTCTTGTGTGAATTGATAAGATTGTAAGGCTAGCTATTATAACTCCTTCACTTTGAGGAATTTACGATAATGTTGAGAGATTCCATGACAGTTCACGTTAAGAGAATTTATGATTGAAGGCTTGGCTATGATTCTTACAACTCTATCATGTTGAGTGATTCCATGATTATTGGTTGTGAATAAATTATTCTATCTATAATGTTGAGTAATTCTGTGATTTTCAATTATTAGTAAAGTGTTCTTATGTTGTCATGTTGAATGAGTTCATGATTACTTATCTGATTTCATATTTGCTAAGAGGGAGTGTTAAATATAATAACTTCATATGAAACGATAAGTGTTGCTGGTTTGAACTTAAATGATAATATTTCTATCTCTATTCATTAATTGGTTATTTTGTATGTTTGAAGATTCAGACTAACATCTCATATTTTTGAGAACCTGGTTATATTTCAGTTTGCAGTCAACATCTTCAAGATAGGTGTAAGCATGTTCACAACTAGCGTTGTCATCTGGGTATGACACTCAATGTTAGTTCCTCCATGTGCGAGTGCTAGTGTGGCAACTTTAGTCACTGTTGAGTAACCATCAACATGAATTCAGTATCACTAGATAGTAGGCATTATGTGTGGAAGCCCAACGATTGTCAAGTGCCTACGAAATGTGGCAACGCTCATATTCTTGATACTGCAAATCAAAAAGTCATTAATGTCAGTTAATGTGCATGCGTTTGTGAATCACATCTGGAAAAAACTGTTGGAGTTTTGCTCAAACTTACAATCACACTATTCTACTAGGAGAGATCATTTTTTTGGAGTGATCTCACCATATTCACAACACAGCTCCTGTTTAGGGAAAACAACCTGAGTTTTAGTCGACTAGACTCTCATCTCTCAAAAAATAAATTGAGCTTGATTTAGAAATCTCAATCCATGCAAAGTTGCGTTGGTTTTCAATCTGTAGAAGATTGCAATCATTCTTTGTCATATTTTTGTCTGAAGTCTTATGTTAATTGTAAGGATGTTCAATGGATATTAGTGTTCATATCGATTGTTATAGTGTTCTATAGATATTCATGTTTTAGTCTCTGCCAATGCTATTTGGATTCTTGATAACTCTGATATTGGAGCTCTGTAAAGGTTATTTGATAATAAAAATTATAGGTTATTGTGGGATAGTTTGTTTCCCTCTGTGAAGAGACTGTAAAGAGGGTTTTTCCCAGGGTAATTCTTTGTATAGAGTTTATTGTTTGATATTTCTGGTTCTATTTTCAACAGAAAGAAGATTGTGGCTTTCATGAGTTAGATTAAATTTGATAACGGGAATTAAATCTTTACCCATACTATTATATAAATAATACTCGTACTATTAACGTATACTTGTGTATATATATATATATACACGTTATATAAAAAGTTTAAATATCCACATCCATATATTATATATTTTAATATGTACAAATATACATAAGTACCATGGGTATTACTTATATAATATAATATATCCAACATCAAATAATTCAGAACATCCAAATTTCAAATTAAAGGTAACAATTTTATTTCATTTATTATTTATATGAATATATAAACATATCCTTTTAGTTTAGGTGACCTAGCCATCTTAGAGTGGAAACTCGGTATTACTCAATCTTCCCTAGTGCGCTTTTCCCTAGCCAAGGTGGTTTAGATAGATACTTGACAAACTCGGTGGTTGGTTGGTGCTCATACTATGTCAATGCTTTCCCCCCTTCCTCGCACACCTGCAAAGAAAATATCATAGTAAAAGTACAATTCTGATAAATCCCAATGCAAATAATTTAACCATAACAAATAACCAACTTAACCAACCATTTCCAATTCGCATGAAATCATAACAAATAACCAATTCAACCAACCATATCCAATTCATATGAAATATCCACTGCTATAAGTTATATTCAGAATGTATTTAAATTAATATAAAATATGGGATGTAACATACCACCACCACCCCCCCCCCAACCTCGTGTTTCATTGCCCTCAATGAACAATCACAAATAAGTTGAAAAAAAAACAGTCACACAAGAGTTGTCATAATGTCTCAAAATCCTCAATTTAGAACATGAAATAACAATATCATAACAAAGTTCATAATTTTAGAAAAGATGGGGAGATTTTTTGGAAGACTTCGTAATAATCTTCCCAAGTAACATTTTCTTCAACATATTGGTCCCACTGGATCTTGCACTGGGTTATATCACGATTTTGTAAGTGTAGCTTATGCACCTTGAGTATTCTGAGTGGTTCTATTACCACCACCCCTGGATCTTGAACCTACAAGAAATTCTAGTCAATGATATACTCAGCATCGGCTATATATTTTTTTAAGACAAGACACATGAAACACATTATGCATCCAAACAAGGGCTGGAGGTAGAGCAATTTTGTAGGCTACAGGGTTTACAACTTCCAACACCTTAATAACACATTTTTGTGGTTTAACCTTTAGAACCTTTTCTCCCACCTCAAATTCTCTATGAGTTATTTTAGCATCTGCATAGCTCTTTTGACAATCATTCGCCTCCTTTAATCTTTGACAAATTTGTGTTACCTGTTCTTCCATTTCTAAGAGCATTTTAGGACCAACAAGTATTTGATCTTTAATCCTGTTCCAACTTAGAGGAGTTCTATATCTCCACCCATATAGGGCCTCAAATGGTGCCATCTTGATAGCAGACTGATATGAGTTATTATAATCAAACTCTACTAAGGGAAGATAAATATCCCAATGATGTTGTTGATCTATATAGTATACACTTAAAAGATCTTCTGACACTTGGTTTACCCTTTATGTATGCACGTCTATTTCTGGGTGATAAGTTGCACTGATATTCATTTTGTTCCTAAGGCAGAAAACAAAGTTTGCCAAAATCTAGATGTCGTTTTAGCATCCCTATCTCAAATAATCTGCTTTGAAACCCCAAGTAGTCTGAAAAATTCTCTTACGAATTTATGAGCAATTTTTGGTGCTCTATCTATGAAGTTTCCTGGAATAAAATGAGCTACTTTTGTAAGTTGGTCTACTACCACAAGAATAGTGTTATGCTTGTTTCTAGTCATAGGTAACCCTTGTATGAATTCCATTCTAATCATTTGCCATATCCATTCTAGGGTTTTGTTTGGATGTAGCAACCTTGCTGGATACCTGTGTTCAACTTTAACCCTCTCACATTTAAGACAACTCGCAACAAATTCGGCTACTTCATGCTTCATACCCTTCCAGAAGTATAGTGGTTTTATGTCAACTAACATTTTTGTTACCCCGGGATGTCCTGAATAAGAAGCGGCATGAATTTCTCTCAAAATCATTTTGTGGATTTCAGGATCCTCAAGTATATTCATTCTCCCCTTATACTTGAAGAGTTTGTCTGCTTCTAGTTGATAGCCTTTCTATTTGACATCACATGGATCATTTTGGAGGGTTAGAATTACTTGTTTAAGAAATCATTCGTTTGTAATTTCTGAATCACATGTTCCCTAATCTAGTGTTTATTGTTATTAAGGCAGAAATGTGTCTGTGCCTACTTAAGGCATCAACTACTTGGTTTTCCTTTCCCTTGATATAGTTGATTTCAAAATCATAGTCTGCCAAATTTTTCTAACCATCTCCTTTGGTGAGCATTAAGATTGGTTTGAGTCAGTAACTAATTTAGTCCATGATGATATGTTCTAGCTTAAATGGTTTCCCTATCAAATAATGTCTCCACATCTATAGAGCATGAATAATGGCTACCAATTTTAAATTGTGTGATGCATAGTTTTGCTCATAATTCTTAAATTTTCTAGACTCATAGGCAATAACTTGACCTCTTGCATCAATACACCCCCAGTCCTTCTCTTGATGCATCGGTGATAACCACAAAGTGACCCTCAAGATCTGGCACTCTAAGTACTGGTGCGGTAGTTAACTTTTCCTTTAAATACTCAAATCTGTATTGACACTTTTCTGACCAAACAAACCTTTTCCCTTTTCGCCGCAAGGTAGTAATAGGGTGGGCTATCCAAGAGAAGTCTCTAACAATTTTTTTGAAGAACCTAGCTAATGCCATAAAACTTCTAACTTCTAACACATTTTTAGGCGTAGGACATTCTTTTATTGCTTTGATCTTAGTAGGATTTACTACAATTCCTTCCACGAAGATAATTTGCCCTAAATACCAAGCGACTTATGCTCACGCAACCTTTGATAATTTGCCCTAAAAAAGATAATTTTCCTTCCTTTTGTTGTCTCGGATGGAGTCATCTTTTTTTCAATTTTTGCTCTTACCTAATAGCCTTTTCACAAGCCTCCTCCATGGTTCAAGGTGCTAGTGCATCTATGGCCCCCCCAATTTTGTTATTGAGCCCCATGATGAACTTCGTGACCTTGAAGTTTACGTCTTGTTGGCAATAGGAACATACTTCAGAAGTTGAGTGAACTTTTTTCAGTATCTATTCACCGACAAGTCTCCTTGTTTAAGATTTTGAAAATCTAGCACTTTCTGATCATCGAAGGATTGGGGTAACCACCTAATTTTCAAGATTGTGACAAAATTGTCTCAAGTAATATCGGTGGTCTTAAGATTCAACTCCATTTTACTATTTTCCCACCAGGTAGCAGCTTCCCTAGTACGCTGATAGATTTTCCAAACAGCTATTGAGGTTTTAGAAAAACTCCTGATTTCAAAATATTTTTCCATCTCGGTTAACCATGCCTCAACGACATCCCCAAACTCAGATCCTGAAAAATTTGGAGGTTTAATTTTCTTTACATCAACGGATAAGTCACTGGCTATTCATTTATTTCTTTTGAATCTCCAACCGAGTTGGAATTGACCTATGCCCTTGCTCGCTATGAGCAGATGGTTCTAGTCTAGTTCTAGGAAGGGGTGAGGATTGGGTGTCTTCATGTCCTTGACCTAGTTGATTTACTAGATCATTCATTCTTTGTGCCATTTTCTCCATTCGAGTTTGGGTATCAAGTAGTACTTGAACAAGTTGGTCTATAGAACCTCGTGAGTTATCCTCCCTGGATATCTCATTTAGTGCTCGGTTGTTGTTTTCATTGTTTGCCATTGCTTTTGAACAAATTTTGCTAAAATAAAGCTGGCTTCATCCATCTGTGTTCTTTTTAAGTTGGTTGCTAAAGAAGTAAAAAGAAGAGGTAAATAAACAATATCATTTGGTTTCAACACTTTCTTTATTGATTTCCACTTTCAAAAAAGACAATGAGCTTCTGTTGCGACCGCAACTATATTCATTACAGAATTTATCCACCACTATGAGTAAAAAATTATCAAACTTTTCTCTTTAAGGAAATCGGGCACCCTGTCCCTCGATATTCTGCCCATTCCCTTCCTTGGGCTCATTTTGCCTAATACAAGGTGCATAATACATCATGAGTGGATCAATTTGCTTCAAATTCTAGACTTGTATAATTTTGTTTCTCATGATTGCCTTCCTAACAAGAGCTCATTTAATTCTTTCCTTTTTTATTTCGATTAAGGCATGGGATAATGTTTCGTCATCTCTAGGCATGAAACAGAATAAGTAATCAAATTTATGCATGTTCTTAAGTATAAAGACATGAACCAGGTGACAGGGTTTCTTCCAAGGCGTTATTCGAGTTCTCATCCTTCTCTCATTCAAACACTTTTTATTTAGTTTTTAAGTCAGTAGTGAACCCAAGGTCCAGTGTCAAACCCAAAGCTCTGATACCATATGTAACATCTAAAAATTTCTAAGGACTAAAACCATTGAGATACTCTTTCTTTATCAAATAGAAGTAAAACTAGCTGCCCATTCTCATGAAATGGAATTGATGGAAAACAACTAGCTAACTTCTAAATATTAATTGCATTCTCATGAAAAGATCTTAACTATCAATTGAAAGTTAAACTACCCTTTTGATGAACTAGTAACTCGTAAGAATGATTAGAAAAGATTAACTAACTATACTACACATGATATTTAAAATACTTAAAACTAACTACAAATCCTTACTCTACCATTTCATATGAACAAGAATGTAATTGCATAAAATATAAAGCTAAAACTAAGATAAAGATGCAATTGAAAGAAATAAAGGATTACTAACAAGGTTTAGATTACACCACATCAAGAAAAGTAGAAACTAGTTTGCACTATACAAGCTTGGGCATTTGGAGGAGAGGAAAAGCATTAACAAAGGCTTAACCTCCCAACCACGGACCTAGTGTAATCCCCACTCACTCTCTACTGAGAATAGCCTACCCTGCACGGGATACAACACGTGTACGCCATCTTGTCTTGCCACCTAAGCAACATGGTGTTATAATTGTCGACTACATAGTTGGCTAGACTGTGGGTACCTTCAACAATCTATCCATCCAACTATGAGTTATCCTAACCTCTGGTGATCATAGAAGCATCATTCACCATTAAACCTACCATGTCCAGGGTTTTCCGAAAGGTACTGTGTCCAATCACCCACTGCTCGACTTGACAGACCTAACTTATACCCAATTCCTACTATGAGATGACTAGATTTACTAAATTCAATTATTCATAAATTCTTCATAGTTTTGATATATCTTTCTATCTTTGCAGGTTTACCAAATTGTCCATTTCATACTCATCTCAGCCATTCTTGGCTATCATTGATGATCTTGATGTAT
Organism: Cupressus sempervirens; assembly: GCA_028749045.1. Taxonomy (NCBI): domain Eukaryota; kingdom Viridiplantae; phylum Streptophyta; class Pinopsida; order Cupressales; family Cupressaceae; genus Cupressus; species Cupressus sempervirens. The sequence goes on along the minus strand of CM053786.1, from coordinate 688,815,141 downwards.
TTTCCAAGTTGCATTGTAAATATTCAGTTATGTAAATTAAATTTCTTTCTACACTCAACAATAAAAACTAGAAAAGAAAGAAGGAAGATTATAATTTTCCATGTGGGTAGAATCTTTCAGCCATGGGCATTCTTCCGTAAACCTCAGGTGCATATATCTTCGATGCCACTATATTTTATAAGTATAAAGACATGTTCCAACAATTCTTCTTGAAACGCTTATTTATATTTCAGAATTAAAATATCTAGCAGAGGCAATTTACAGCCTATTAATGCTGGTTAAATAATTCCATTCGGCTCTTATGAACTTTTCATTTGCAAACAATGGTCCGACTCTAAAATCCTTGTACATGCCATGAATTATAATCTAGTGGTAATGAAATAAACAACTCAAAGATAAATATGACGTGAATATGGAGCTTTTGATTTGATGACTCGCTCTTCTAGCTTGACTTAGTTGATAATCAATAGGCTTCAATGGATTTTATTAGCTGGTGCAACTGTTCTTATGCTGGTATCCGAGTCTAGCATGAAGTTTTGAATGAAAGTATGTATATGTAGACACGGCTATAATTATAAGTTGCATAGCCTCGGATTAGCTGTGACTGGTAATACATACATACATACATACATATATATGAGCATGACTGGCAATCATGGAAAACGAACGAGAAATATGGAGTTATGGTTGCATGAAAGAACAAGGTGGCGGAGACATGCGTCTATATGTTGCTATCTTGGCTGATGGACTGGCAATATAGGAAGAAATATAAAAGGTCAAAATAACAAAAAAAATTATAAAAGCCCGATGGCTTTTCATGAGTTAAATTGAATTTGATATGGGAATTAAATCTATACCCATACAATTATATAAACAATACTCATACTATTTACATGTACATGTAAATATGTGTATGTGTGTGTGTACGTTATATTAAAAATATAAGTATATGCATATATATATATTTATTATTTTTTTCCTACAAATATACATAAGTACCATGGGTATTACTTATATAATTAATACATCCCACATCAGATAATGCAAAGCTCCTAGATTCCATTTTAAGGTAATAATTTTATTTTATTTATTATTTATATGAATATATATACATATCCTTTTAATTTATATGACCTAGTCGGCTCAAAGTGGAAACTTGGTATTACTTAGTCAACCCTAGTCTGCTTTATTCTTGCCAAGGTGGTTTAGACGAATACCTAACAAACTCAGTGGCAAGTTGGTGCCCGTGCTCCAATCCCACTCTATCAATATTTTCCCCCCTTCATCGTGCACCTGCAAAGAAAATATTGTAGTGAAAGTACATCGCTGATAAATCCCAATGCAAATAATTTTACCATAACAAATAACTAACCAACCAACCATTTCCAATTCGCATGAAATAATAAAGAATAACCAATTTAACTAACCATTTCCAATTCACATGAAATCTCAACGGCTATAAGTTATATTCAGAATGTTTTTTAATTAATATAAAATATGAGATGTAACAAACATCATGATGAGATGATGACATCACATGGAGTTATTCTGTGATGAACACTTATTTCATTTGCATTTCCATTTGTTACATCCCCTATTTTGTTTAATTTTGAAATATTCTATATAGCCATTGAGCCTTCATGTGAAGTTGAGTTGATTGGTTAAATTAGTTAATTTGTTATGGTTTCATGTGAAGTTGAAATGTTGGTTATTCATTATGATTCATGAGAATTAGAAATATTGGTTACTTGCAAGGATGTGATGCTAAGATGACTATTTGATTTTGAATAAATGACTGGAAATATGTTATTAACACAGTAGATTTCCTTTTTGCAGGAATGCAATGAAGGGGGGAAGCATTGCTAGAGAGGGAATTAGGTATGAGGACACCAACTTGCCATCGAGCTAACAAGGATGAGTCCTAACCACCATGACCAAGGAAATGAACTTGGCAAGCAAGGTATACCAAGTGACCACCATGAGCTAACCGGGTCAACACATTTAATAAAATAATAACAGTAACCACTTGAGCATGAAGCGAACTAAGAACAATTGTTACCTTTAAGAAATGGTATAGCAAACATGTAGTATAATGGTACCCATGGCACTTGCATAACATTTGTACATGTACATACATGTATATGTATGTGCGTATATTCAAATATGATGTATATACATGTATACATTATATACAATGTATACACAAAAATACGTATATTTGGAATGTTATATATATATATTTATATATTTATATTTATATGTATGGATATGTGTATGTAAACATACAAATGCATGTAAGCAAAATAAGTATCATTATAGTAAAACATAAGGAGAAATAATTATTTCCATCTTATGTCAATGGTTTAATATTATTTCCATCGGCCTTGTATTTGTGTTTTTTGAATTTTCAATCAAGAATGTAACTGATGATCGCCACCTTCTAGTCATCTTCCACGTATGTCCTTTTGGGAGATTGTAACTTATAAACCGAGTATGCTTAAGAAATCAGTATGCCATTTCTTGTTCTACGGTAATCTTCCCTACCTGCGATTTATATCTTATAGAAACAGCAAGCCATTCTAGGCTCTCTTTTATCCTTTTCATAACCAACGATCATAGCCACAGCAGAGGATTAGATTTATACAACTGAGAAGCCAAGCCCGACCATTCACAGTCAAGGTTAATGTACCTCCAGTATTGCAAGCCAGGTTGTGCATCTTTCTGCTCTTTACCCTTCCCTTTTGTTATGTTTTGAAATCTCTGAGAATCGAGCATGTTGCATGATTGATATTAATAATGCCAGACAAATTAGGATCCATGTCTGAGTACTTGTTTATATATGATGCATGTTGTCCAATATGATTGCTCTATGTATGTGCCATTGGTCTGATTTTTCAGTGATTGATTTACTTGTTGTACAATATCTTGTTTTCATTTCAAAACTTAAAAGAATTGGGGAAAGAAAACCAAATCTATGCCTTCTTATAGAGGGGTGTAAACAATATGCCTCTAAGATAAGAAGAGGTACAATCACAATAAATTAACAGTATTGTTTTGAATTGCAATGAGGCCTTATTCTTTAATATCTACCATAGGCCCAGGATGAGCAGAGAATTCTTGACTGTGGTAAGCAGAAATTATTCAAGATTTATGGACAGCGACACTATGTTTCATCAAGGATGAACAACAAGGTCGAGATGAAAGGTGTAGGCTGATAATAATTGAATGGTGGGAAATACCTGAAATCAAGAGGTGGAATCAATAACTAAACAATAAACGAACATAAGCAAACATATTAAACTAAGTCAGCTCATGGTTGTCAATAGGTACAAGTCTTGTTGGTCAAGTCGAGTGGTGAGTGATCGAGTGTAGAGTGCCCACACAAATCCTTGGCCAAGGTAGGTTAGTGGTGATACTTGTTGCTGTGGTCACTAGAGGTCAGGGTAGCTTGCAAACAGATAGATGGGCTTTGGGAAGGACTCCATAGCTTTGTCGGCTGTGTAGCTAACACTCTAACACCAAGATGCTCAAGTGGCAGGACAAGTGGTGTCCCATGCCAAATCCTGCGCAGGGAGGGCCTTTCTCAGTTGAGATTGTATGGGGATACTTAGGGTCTACAATTGGGAGGTTAAGCCTCTGATAATGCTTCTCTCCACCAAATGCCTGGACTTGCACAAGAAAAAGTCAAGATTTGCATTATTAAGTTTTCACAATTATTGGGTATAATTCTTCATTTTCTATTAATCAACTTATATAGTTAATTATGAAATTATCATGTGAATGATGCAAATATCTTTTTTCAGTTTTAAATAGTATTGATCAGTTGAACTTAGTAGAAAATGATCTTTTTTTTCCATTAAGTAATAATTAGTTCTAATGACAATTATAAATTATATGCTCTTTTCCAATGTTAGCAAGACAAATCAGTTAATCTGTTATAACTGTTAATTCTCTTCATATGATTATGTAAATTGTCTATTATAACTGCCTTCCCATACTCCTACATATGAAAAGTAAACATGTTCAATAATATGTTAGTTGTTAGTTAAAATGGGAAAAAATGGTATGTTACATCATTCATGGGAGTAGCCATGATGGACATCACTACATAACTCAAGATATCAAGAAGGATTCCTCCCTAGCTAAGAGGGAGTGTTAATGTTAATTGGAGCTACGGTCAGATTTCTTCAAGCCGACATAGATAACATAAATGTTGTGATAATACAAATATATTTATAATATAATTATTGTGATAGTATAATTATTGTAATAATTAAACTGATAGGACCAACTTGGAAGAGTGGTAACCTCTGGTGAAGGGGCACCAGTGATAGATATAAGGGTCCGTTTGGTTCCTGGAAGATGACAGGAATTGGCTTTTTCAAAACTCGGATTTGAAAATTTGTGCGTTTGTTTCAAAATTTGCAAAATGGAATTAGCATACGAGACTTCCAATTTTGTCTCAAAACCAAGTTTTTCGACTTCCTAAAAAAAGTAGGAATTGAAAATCAAAACCTGGTTTTGTTTTTTAAGGAGCGTAAAAACAATAGATTGGACTATTTTTTTGAAATTTGCCTTCAACTCCAAGCTTATGCATAAAAATGTGTCTTCACATGCATCTTCCAAGTGAAACAAATGGTTTTAGGAAAATCCCAAAAATCGGAATGAAGATATACAAAACCTTGATTTGGCTAAACCAAGGTTTGTACAAATCCGGGTTTTTTAAATTCCACAAACCAAACGGACCCTAAAGGTAGATTAAATCTTCCTTTTTTTGGTAATGAAACACATAGACTTACGTAACCTGCAAGCATAGTGAATGACAACTTTAGGCCATATAGCTGGGTTTCTATGGAAGATTTGACATTGGCATTAGTGGACACATTTAATTGTGTAATTTTTTATGGTACTTCATTTTTTCAAATAATATAAATTTATTTTCTTGTGAAAGAAAATACAGTCCAACAATTCAAGAATATTGCATCCATATTTTTGGTGAATGACCACTGCATGCAATCTTCACTCATCGAGAGTTTCATTTGATGCCTTCTATAAAAACATTTATTATTATGCCATTTGTGAGGAATTATGTCATTTCTCTGCTTGATATTTTTACATAATGTATTTCAAGATATTGATTTTACAGTTGAAAATGTTATTAGTGGCCTACTTCCAGTAATTATTCATTTTCTTTTCACCATGTTTTACTGAATATTTGTTTTCAGAATATCTTGTTTCCAGTTAGAATTTGCTATATCTGTGTGGACAATCAATCTCATATACGCAACTTACTATGCATTTCTTTTATACTGTTACATTAGTATAATGTGTATCTAAACAGCAATCCATTATTTCAGGTGGAACATTTCAAAGGATGTTTATCATATCATATCTAGATGAAGAAATGATGGTAAGTTGTCTCATACATCGAATTGCTTGCATAAATTCATCTGATTGCAGATAGTGTCCAGCTTCTTTTACATGATGTATTAGGATATTTTATATTTTTTTGTATCACAGGTTCTTGCTATATTTAGCTCGTTCTTCTAAAACCTTAGTTAATGGCCATTTAGGCTTTCTTTTGAGTTCTTGTAATCATTTCTATTTTTGGACAGCTTTGCTTTCGACTTGACACTTTTATAGCTGCTGTAAACTCTATTTTAAGAGTGTATTGTAATGTAATCTATCACATTTTTTGAAGTTTCATGATGATGAATAGCTTACAATTATACTGAGAGTGGGGGTGAATCAGTATAATAACAAAGTTGTCAATTTAAAACTTTTATCCAAACAATTTACTTCTATAAACAATTATGCACATGAACACAATAACACAATGTTTATGTGGAAACCCAATGCAAGAGAACAGCAAATAATTGATTTTTATATATAAACTTTGATCTTTTGCAAATTGGTTTGTAGGCTCCAACCTACTAGAGTTTACAACTTCTATGTTTATGAGCACCAACTCACTGGAAGCTCCAACTCCCACACTTTGCAAACTCTGACCTACTAGAAGCACCAACCCCCACTATTGTCTTCGTGAACACCAACCCACTACACAAACTATTCATCCACCCTGACGATGTTGTTTGCTTCAACTGATGATGGATGCTTTTTTAGCACGATTTCTTCCACTAGTTTGCTTTGCACACTTCTGCAGTATTCCTTACTTAAAACTTTATATCAATATATCAGAAAATTCTGATTATATAATATCTTCCTTTTATAAATTTACTTTTCTATACATATACATTTAACAGATTAAAAAATCTGAATGTATACTATTTTCTTTCCTCTTAATTTTACTCCACTACTCCACTTCTACTTCTGACATATATATCAGATTGATATAACTGATATGTATTTCTTTTAAGTGCTTCACTTTGCTTACATTATACTAGTTTTCCTTCCACTCTTAATAAATATTCTTCTTTGTTACGTCTGCATACACATACTTGATTCTCTCCTCTACTACACATTTCTTTTCTCTGTACACACTGCTCTATTGTTTTACTCATTTGCACACACTTTCTTTTAGACACAACACTATATATCTTCGGGTACCTCTTTAAAAGTCAAAATGTAATTGAAGAGACATATCTTTATAGTTAAGACAATTTAACAAATTGAATACAGCCTTCATTAAATAAATCGTACTTTCTATTTAATAAAGAATATATCGATGAGTTCTGATATATAATTAGCACTTTATTGAATTATAAAAAATACTTGTTAATCATCGTGGCTTAAGATCATTCCGTTGCTTATTCATCTATCGTTGATCACATATTCACCGTTGTTTCTTTAATTGTTGACCAATCTGCCTTTTATATATATATATATATATATCTATTCTCCTTTCCACATTCGCACATTTCCTTATCTGATGTTTTTTCACTGTTTTATGCTCTTTATTTATATATTTCAACTTAATATTCTGGTATACAATTCGTGGTCTTTGAGCTGCTTTATAATTATTTTAACTATAATCAACACTGACAAGTATCTGTTGTTGTCTGTAGTGAATGAGTTCATAGCCACTGATGATTCCGTACATATTACCATTGCCTGTCATTGGGACTCGTAGCTTTGATATGTTCAATCGAGTGATACGAAAGTAGATTAGTCTTTACATCATGGATAATATATAGTCTTCAAAGCCTTCTTTGCTGACTTGTCATTCTTCCTAGACAATTCAATTTTGTTTGTTCAACTTGTCTTTAATGACTGACGTGGTCTGAAGATTATTTGACCAATTTCCCTGCTCTGTGGATTGTCGCATAGACTTGTATTGTTCATTGCCGTCAATTTGAGATAGGGTGGGATCCATCTCATTCAGGTGGCTTTTATTTGACTACCACTGCTCTTTTAATATTCCCGTCAAAGTTCGTTCGACAGATTTAATCGCTTGTGTATATCCAAGCATTCACAGTGATGCCTGGCTTCGTATATTATCGCTGCCCTTGTCTTTCCAACGCATAGCAATAGTAAATCGTATGAAAACTCCAGATAACCTTTTTCTTATATAGTCGCATGAATACTAGAACTCATCGCATATGCTGAATCCCTTTCGTTTTGGATTTGTCTTCACAATTATATCTGGATTAGCCATCTCTGCCGGTATGGTAAGCTTTTTGGTACTCGAACACTCTAATCATTCTTAGTGTATCCATGCTATGAAATAATATATCGTCTGAGCATCCTCCTTCTATGCACAAGTTTTCCGTACAGAATTCTATGTTAATCTTCACTTGGTTTTCGGTTTTTATATCTTTGTATAGCTGTATATTATGTTTTTCCTTTCCAACGCTGCTGAGGTATCTTCATGTGTTATGTATCGCTATCACTGTTTTATTCATTCACAACCTTTGTTTCGAATGCTGACCATATATCGTTGTCTTTATAATTTGTACTGGGTTGACCACTGAATTAACCAATGCCTTTGATTTTATCTCTGACTTTGACTACTGCTTTTAAATATTAGATCAAAAATAAAGATCTCTGCATTACACTGTTACTTCATCATGCTATTTTATCGCCTGCCTTCTTGACAGTCCTTAAGCACAGATTATGTTTTCAACATAAGGACAACTATAGCCAACATATTCAATTACTCAATAGCTGCAGATAATTGTGACCGAGCTTTGTTTTGTTTACTAATATAATTATTTGTTGCACTCATTAACTCCTTTAAGGGGTGTCAACTTTGGGTTCTTCTATCTTTGACATCAGCGACTATTTTGCTATGTTTTGACATCAATGACAACTTCTTAATACACTTTTGACATCAATGACAGTAATTCTATCAGATGGAGGGTAAGGGTAAGAGTAGACGATCAAGAGGAGATCTTTGAGCCGATCTATTTTTTTAAATCATCATCTGATAATGGCACATTTTCACCTTGTTCTGAGATGGGTTATTGGAAAAAAGCCATTCATTAATTTATTTTGCACAATTGCAGATTGAAAGAGATATTAATGGAGTGGCGAGCATTCTTTTTCGACCAGATGCAAATGGTGTATTGTCAGTAGAGCCTGTCACAGAATACGACAGTTAAATCATCGAACAAGAAAGCCCATTTCCTTAGTTGAGATCCCCAAACAAATGAGAATAGTTACGTTCTCATCCTTATCATTGTTTAATGATTTTCCACTACAGACATTGCTTTCTGATTTGAGCTAAGCAAGGCATTTTGGTTTTATGATCTGGAGGAGATCTGCAGAGCCAATTATTAAAACGGAAGCATTTTTGTTGTATATTAGTTTATCAAATTTAATTCATTCATGATTGAAATTTTAATATTGCCGCAGGTCGTTTTTCACATCCATGTGCTTTAATCTACACGACTCAAGATCCCTCGTGTCAATTAGTGTGCATTTAAATTATTGTAACTGATAGACATCCATGTTTTTGGGACAGGTAAATGATCTTATTGTACCAGTCTATAAAGTTGTTGTTCTCATAAATCAAAACTTGGACATCTTATTCCAAACTTATTCTTATATGACTTGGCGTACCATCTCAGTGGTGGTTAATCATTTCTAAGTTGAGATATAGATATGTCAATGCTTTTATACTATGAATGAATGAGTGTTAATGACATTCATGGGACCAAGAGCGTCATTGTTAAAAAGTTTCAAGTTATTTTCATTTTCAGCTCTTTTGTTGTGGATCTTGATCAAAAGCACACAGCTCTGTCAAGTCTTGTGTTAGGTTTATTACATTAATTAAGTTAGTTTTTTGTGTTTAGGTTAGATAAATGAAATTAGTTCAATATATAGTTGCTGGGAAGTTATTTCCATAAGCAGTTGTTGTAAGGGAAAATAAAACTACATAAACATGCCCAGACATCAATATAATGATTCAGTTTTCTTCAATATTATTCATATTATTCCAGTATCATTTCAATGTCATTTTCATTATCAATTCTCTATGTGTACGAATGTATCCTGAAAATCTGAATCAATAGTTTCTCTTTCATTTCATATTTTCAGTTTCACATTCTTTGGGCCTGTTACAGTGGTATTAGAGCGGGTTTGATCAATGGGGAGAAGAGTGCCTTTGATGGATTTTGGATTATCAGAGTCTAAAACAATAGGAGGCTGGAGGCAAATGGAGGTTGGAGGATTTCTATCATCTCAAGCTAGCTTCTCGCTTAGAGATGATTACTGCATGAGAGGCCACTATTTGTGTCCCTATAAAGTTGGGACTTTGCCAATTCCTCTCTAAAAATAAGAGGTGTCCCTGAAGAAAAGAGGGGCCTTGGCTACATGATTGTCCTTCTATTGAGTGAGGGGGGGCAAGATTTCAACAATGGCATTTGAGAAACTCGAAGGAGATGTCGACTTTCAGAGGAAAGACGTCCAGACATATTAGTGGTGATTGTTTCTACGGCACTTGAGGAGGCATTAGACACACTCGGAGGAGATGTGGACTTTCGGAGGAAAGGCGTCTCATGTGCAGCACAGAGGAGGCATCAAGCACACTCCATGGAAATGTGAAATTGTGGAGGAACTATGTCTCGTTGTGTCAAAGAGATAGAAACAATGTTTTTATGAGATCAACTTCAGGATTTACAATCTGAAGTTGGGATACTAGATAGGAAGGCAACTTCAGGATTAGGATTTGAAATCTGAAGTTGCAGAGAAAGATCTATTCTCAAAGATTGGTGAAGGAGCTCAACTTCAGGATTAGGATGTGCAATCTGAAGTTGCAGACTACTTTCAAAGATTGGTGAAGGAGCTCAACTTTAGGATTAGGATTTGCAGTCTGAAGTTGAAGACTACTTTCAAAGATTGGTGAAAGAGCTCAACTTCAGGAATAGGATTTGCAATCTGAAGTTGCAGACTACTTTCAAAGTTTGGTGAAGGAGCTTCATCAAGGTTTATAGCTTCATCAAGGTTTATAATATTGGTGAAGGCTTTTCAATTTTATTGGATTAATGTAATAAGGGGGGGAAAGTTGGACTTATTACATTAATTAGGTTAGGAATGTTGGACTTATTACATTAATTAGGTTAGCGAGAATGATTGTTGAATTAATGTAATAAGGGAGAATGTTAGGTTTATTATATTAATTAGGTTAGGAATGTTGGACTTATTACATTAATTAGGTTAGCAAGAATGATTGTTGAATTAATGTATTAAGGGGGGAATGTTAGGTTTATTACATTAATTAAGTTAGTTTTTTGTGTTTAGGTTAGATAAATGAAATTAGTTCAATATATATTTGCTGGGAAGTTATTTCCATAAGCAGTTGTTGTAAGGGAAAATAAAACTATATAAACATGCCCAGACATCAATCTAATGATTCAGTATTATTCAATATTATTCATATTATTCCAGTATCATTTCAATGTCATTTTCATTATCAATTCTCTATGTTTCCGAATGTATCTTGAAAATTTGAATCAATAGTTTCTCTTTCATTTCATATTTTCAATTTCACATTCTTTGGGCCTGTTACATCTTGCCTCTTCAAATAGCTTATTTAGATTGCTCTCCCTCAAATAGTCCTCATATCCCATATGAATATACTCATATGTTGCATGGTCAAAGATGAAGTGTCATTGGGCTTCCACCACCCCTTTGTTGCAAAAAAGACAAGCTCTTTCATCCCAGTCCTCGGAGATTGTTCATCTTGCCATCTCACATCTATGACAGTGTGACCCGATTCTGATTTTTGCAACTAGAAGTCTAACCTTTCCCTTGATTGTCTAAGTAGTCTTTGCATCCTTCTTCCCCAAGGGATTGAACTACATAGAAACTAGTAGTTTTTTGTCCAATGTTTTGAATGAGCTCTCAACCTTCTTTAAGGAAAATGAAGTTTGATGACTAATCCTAGATATAGTTAGCTTATAGCAATATTTCTAAAAATATAATTGGAGACATGAATAAAATTATTCAGTGAATGTATTCTTGGTTAATTGTCGTCAACAAAGTTCTCATAGCTTTTTTTATTCGATCCAAATAGATGTATTCTTTATATGAGGGTCCCTTGAGTAAGAAACAAGTAGAAAACAATTTTAAATCTTATACCATTCAAGATGTGGGTCTAGAATTTGGTCAAAGAATGTAAGCAAGCATTGTTTGTAATAGAAGATGCTACTAGGTGGTAAGAGCTATAAACACTATAATGTATGTTGTATGTTTTGTAATCACAAAATGGAGGCAACCCTACAAAACTTTGCCAATTAAAGTTTCAAATTTATCTAACCTAACTCTCTATATAATTGGCAAAAATTGATCAATTAACCCTTCCCAATTCATATTGTGATTCTTTTTATTGAATGTTCTCGTCAAGTTGCTTTTGCTTTTTGAAGTTTGATTGACATTGTCAAATCTAGTAACATATACTTGATTTTAGAGGCCTTCAATGTCCTTTTTGTGTTTTAGCATGTTTGTTTGTTTGGATTATTTTTATCATTTTGTTTCCTTCAATCTCTTGTTTTCAGTTACAACCTCGTTTCGAGCTATCTTAGCACATAATCAAAGTCGTCAACCAAAAGGTATTAAGGTTTAAGTGAATGTGTAATTGGACTTTAGAACCCCAATTGCATAATTTAAATATGAAACCTTATAATTTGATGTTATGTTGCACTTTTTGATATTTATAACTTAAAATCACTTTAAAATGTGCTTTTAAGTTATAAAATTGCACTTTTTGATCTTTTAAGTTAAGTCACTTAAGTTATAAAGTGCACATTTTAATCTATTTAGACATTATACATGTACTTCATGTTATAACTTAAATCACTTAAGTGAAAAGTGCACTTTTTCAACTTATTTACACATGACACATAAAAATGTCAAGTGTAATATGTAACAAACCTCAAAAGGTGTGATTTCACTCAAGTGAATCAATTAAACTTGTGCAAATTAAAAGCCAAGTGAAAAGAAAAAGTTTTATAAGTCATTTGCATATGCATTTGATGAAATATGCAAATGCACTTGACAAGTACGATTTGCCTTATGTTTAATATGCATTTGCATCTTAAAAGTCTGATTTTGTTTATTGTTTAATATGCATTTGCATCTAAAAGCTCTGATTTTGTCTATTTAACTCCATTTCAAGAGGCAAATCCCACTTTTTGGAGAGCAACTACATATTACATCCAATATTTCTTCAACATGCACTGTGTATTTCATTCTCTCAACTACAATTGGCTTTATAAAACAACTTCCTTTTTTCTAAAAAAACTACTTGGCTGGGTAGTTTTGCATGGTATTTTAATTATGCATTTCATTCTCAAGAGACCAATTTTCCCATTAACATGTAAATGCAATATGTAATCACCTTCAAAAAAGTGCGACCAACTCCATACTTACATTTTTCCTACAAAGAACCACATGCAAGTGCATGCTAAAAGTGTGATTGGGTGTTTGAAGCAAAATGCAATGCATAACATTCTTGGAAAAGTCCAATTTGCTCTCAACTTACCATTTATACATCATTTTTAAATATGCAAGTAACATCAAAAGATTTGGTTTGCATATAACTTATCATCCCAGTGATTCAATGCATTGAGAAAGTGTGATTTGCACTAAGACACAAGATATGCAATATGCACATGCTTGAAAAAGCCCGATCTACACTAAGACACAACATATGCAATAAGCAGATGCTTCAAAAAGCCCGATCTGCACTTAGTTATTCCATTCCAACATTCAAGGCACCTCAAAAAGTGTGATTTCGGTTAGGCATTCCACTTACATACACTTTCCATATGTACCATTTTTAAATATGCAAATGCTCCCAAAAAGTGCAATTTTGGTTTGGCATTCCACTAAGATACACTTAGGCTTTGCATATGTACCATTTTTAAATATCCAATGCTCCCAAAAAGTGCAATTTAGTTTCCACTTATATAAACATGGGCTTTGCATATGTACCATATTTAAATATGCAAATGCTCCTAAAAGGTGTGATTTGCACTTGGATGGTTTGCATGTAATATGTAAACAAGCTAGAAAAGTGCGACTCATACTTGGAGAGCTCATTTGCATCATTTCAAATATGCAATGGCACATAAAAAAGTATGATTTTCTGTCCGGAGTTAGAGATTTTCAAAAGCTTTGATCATTATATGCAAACACATTGTAAAAATATGATTTGGAGAAGAGAGTTTCATTTAACTTCTTCTTGCTCCAAGTTTTGCTCTTTGTTGTCCAAGTAGGTGTAAGATTTGGGTTTTGTTTGCACTGATAAATAAGATCAAAACTATCATCCTTTGTAATGTAGAAAGGTTCTTCCAAAAAAAATTACTTACAAGATTGAAGTGTTGAAAGTTATCGAGTTGCGTCAAAGGAACAGATATGTTTTCTTTTCTTTTCTTTGTTTCTAAATACGTTGTGTGTTTTTCGTTGCTTGTTTTTGGTTTGTTTATGAAGAAAAAGTTGAAATTTCTCCCAACGAATGCAAATATCTTTTCACATTTTCAGCCTTCATATTCATTTCATTCTCAATTTTTTCCAACTTCACATTTCCCAAATATGTAACTGGACTTTTAAAACCCAATTACACATTTGCATAAGTTTAAACTATTGAGTTTTTATGGCATCAAATGCATTCCTAAAACTTAATTTGGAAAGACTCATTTTTAAACATAAAAAATCCTATCCATGTGCTTCCAACTCCCGTCTACTTGCATTCTTAGCCACTCGAAACCAAGAGGCCATATTTTGCCAATATGTAGTCCACATTGAAAAACTTCATTAAGATCATTTTGGCCTAAAATACAATTCGTTTGAATCACGTCCAACCTACCTAATTGTTCAAAAAGTATCTAAATCATTCTTTGAATTTATATCATAGATCCATCATCATTGTTCAAATCACAAAAGCCTTCATGGATCCAATCCCATTAGAAGATGTTTTCACCCTTTGGAACTTTCATGTTGCAACAAATTCTACAACTCATCACATGTCCAAGGAATCCTCACCTTCAAAATGAAAGGACAAGATGAAATATCAATATGACAAAGAGCTAACACATTCTTCTCCATCTCAAGTTTCATCTTCATTCGATGGAATCAAAAATATGAAAATTGGTCATTTTGATATCGCAAATTTTGTACAAAGAATTGATACAACTCGTCAAAAAAATATGCTACGGATCAAGAAATAACATTCACTTGGTTTTCACCTTTCCATAGTAGCCCTGGAACCTGAATTTGTGTGGGAATGTTGTTAGGATTCACCTCAGACAAAAAAAAATTACATGCAAATATAAACAATATCAGAAAATAATAGATCGCATAGAAGAGAACACAAGACACCAAGATTTAACGTGGTTCACCCAAACCTTGGGCTATGTCCACCAAACAGAAAGTACAATATTATTACGATCCAGTGATTACAACTTGATTACAATATGTAATCCCTTACAGCTCAAACTACAAGAAACAATTTTGCATCACACATTATGAAAGATGCCTAACCCTAAGCACTTTTATACAAGTAGTTTTGTCACTTTAGGGTTACAACATGTCGGCAATGTTAAGGAAAAAAATTTACTTCCCTGATCAGTCACCACAAACTAACAATCTCCCACTTGGGGACTAATCAGGCTCCGCACTAAACAACAAATGTGTCACACATTTTGACACAAAAACAAAGCCGGTCAAGGATGTGGATGGGAAGGTCATCCTCAGTTTACACCTTAATGTTTTTTTAAAAAGTCTTCAAAGTGCCAGAGACTCTAAAATGTGTAGACTCGAGACAAATGACAACTCTTAGCAAATGTGGAATGAAAATAAGGTTGATTACATCAAGTTTCCCAATGAGAGTTAGTTAATCAACAAGAGGATTAGTTTTTGTAGATGGCCAAAGGTGACTCAAGAGACAAGTTTTTATCTAGAAGTCAATGACTTGATTACTCTTCTTAGCTAAGTTTGTACCCTTAGAGAGTCCAACCATTTCGAACCATGGATGTATAAATTCATCTATCATATCCTTGAAAGAAGAGAGCAGATCTATTGGGGGGCAATTATACGTACGACAATAAGTGAGTAGTTGGTTCATGTAAAGAGCTCTCTCTCTCTCTCTCTCTCTCTCTCTCTCTCTCTCTCTCTCTGTCTCATGAATAACTATGGGGACATTTTCAGGGTTCTCTACCAAGAGAGATAGGACCTTAGTTCCCATCTGGAGCTATTATGAACACTCTTACACAAAGAAAGAACCATTATAGAAGGGTACAAGATGCCTTCTATGGACATTTCAATCATCGCTTTGATAGAGAGTTGGCAAAGAAGAGAGGATTTGATCAGGCACTGAAGAAGGTGAGTTACTATGGATCTTTGTTCTTTAAGTTCCCAACTTTCACATACATGAGAGTTGATTTCTTTGAAGTAGAATCGTATAATCTATCGAGGTATCCCACTAAGAGGATCATCCTAATGGAATTGGCTAGACAACTCGTGGTCATGCAAGCATACTAGACCACTCAGCACTAACTAGGATTCAGGATCTCCTCTATAAATTGGCAAGTATGCGATCACCATAGTGCCCAAGGCCAAGTCTATGGAAAGTGAACTTCAACTAATCACATTGAAGAGGTTCAAATCTAGGGAAAATTTTAACTACAAAGGAGTGGACTCCAAGATGAAGAGAACATTCACCCATGTTCATTAGATGGAGGATGCACAGAGAGATCTTCAAAGAGAAACAAAGGTAACTCGAATGGACTATTGTTGGCTCATATTGCAAAAGATCATGGATATTAGCATAGTTCCTATTCCAGAAGGGGTTGAGGATGATGATATGATTTTGGATCCAGAATACCATAGCAGTCAAATTGTGAAGCTTCCTCCTAATTCTATCCAATGGAGATAGCGGCATGTACTTCCATATTTGACAATTTCAGGCCATCCTCATGAATACTAATTCATGGTTGAAAAGAAAGGGTCTAAAAAGGACAAAGTTGAACGTCGATGTGGATTGCAATCATTTTGGTCATGTGGGCCGACAATCACAACTTGAAGGTAAAAAGAAAGATGGTTCCTCTACTTCAAAACCAGAAAAGTGGTTAAAATGAAGATTAAGTGAGGAAAAGATATTTTTCTAGCATCTCATTCTTTTCCAGATTCACCAAAAGCACAGGATTCTAATGAAGAAGAAGAGGTGGTCGTCCTTCTACCTTTATAGTGCAAAAGCCACAGAGTTATCTATCCCAAATAAGCCTTTCTTGTCATTGGACACCAATGTGGATTCCTTTTGTAATGTCTTTGTACCTACCATTCTTATCTTAGAGGTTTCAATAGTACCTATCTCTTATGTGGCTCCTCTTATAAGTTATCAAGTTGTGTCAAAGGAAGAGATATGTTTTCTTTTCTTTTCTTCGTTTCTAAATACGTTGTGTGCTTTTCGTTGTTTGTTTTTGGTTTTTTTATGAAGAAAAAGTTGAAATTTCTCCCAACGAATGCAAATATCTTTCCACATTTTCAGCCTTCATATTCATTGCATTCCCAATTTTTTCCAACTTCACATTTCCCAAATATGTAACCGGACCTTTAAAACCCAATTACACATTTGCATAAGTTTAAAATATTGAGTTTTTACAACATCAAATGCATTCCTAAAACTTAATTTGGAAAGACTCATTTTTAAACATAAAAAATCCTATCCACGTGCTTCCAACTCCCGTCTACTTGCATTCTTAGCCACTCAAAACCAAGAGGCCATATTTTGCCAATATGTAGTCCACATTGGAAAACATCATTAAGATCATTTTGGCCCAAAATACAATTCGTTTGAATCATGTCCAACCTACCTAACTGTTCAAAAAGTATCTAAATCATTCTTTGAATTCATATCATAGATCCATCATCATTGTTCAAATCACAAAAGCCCTCATGGATCCAATTCCATTAGAAGATGTTTTCACCCTTTGGAACTTTCATGTTGCAGCAAATTCTACAACTCATCACATGTCCAAGGAATCCTCACCTTCAAAATGAAAGGGCAAGATGAAATATCAATATGACAAAGAGCTAACACATTCTTCTCCATCTCAAGTTTCATCTTCATTTGATGGAATCAAAGATATGAAATTTGGTCATTTTGATATCGTAGATTTTGAACAAAGAATTGATACATCTAGTCAAAAGAATATGCTATGGATCAAGAAATAACATACACTTGGTTTTCACCTTTCCATAGTAGCCCTGGAACCTGAATTTGTGTGGGAATGTTGTTAGGATTCACCTCAAATAGAAATAAATATTACAAGCAAATATAAACAATATCTAAAAATAATAGATCACATAGAAGAGAACACAAGACACCAAGATTTAATGTGGTTCACCCAAACCCTGGGCTATGTCCACCAAACAGAAAGTACAATATTATTACAATCCAGTGATTACAACCTGATTACAATATGTAATCCCTTACAGCTCAAACCGCCAGAAGAAACAATTTCACATCACAAATTATGAAAGATACCTAACCCTAAGCACTTTTATACAAGCAGTTTTATCACTTGAGGGTTACAACATGTCGGTTGTGTTAAGGAAAAAAATTTACTTCCCTGATCAATCACCACAAACTAACAATCTCTCACTTGGGGACTGATCAGGCTCCACACTAAACAACAAATGTGTCACACATTTTGACACAAAAACAAAGCCAGTCAAGGATGCGGATGGGAAGGTCATCCTCAGTTTAAACCTTAATATTTTTTTAAAATGTCTTCAAAGTGCCAGAGACTCTAAAATGTGTAGACTCAAGATAAATGACAACTCTTAGCAATGTGGAATGAAAATAAGATTGATTACATCAACCTTCCCAATGAGAGTTAGTTAATCAACAAGAGGATTAGTTTTTGTAGATGGCCAAAGGTGACTCACAAGACAAGCTTTTATCTAGAAGTCAATGACTCGATTACTCTTCTTAGCTGAGTTTGTACCCTCAAAGAGTCCAACCATTTCGAACCATGGATGTATAAATTCATCTATCATATCTTTGAAAGAAGAGAGCACATCTATTGGGGGGCAATTATAAGTACGACAATAAGTGAGTAGTTGGTTCATGTAAAGAGATCTCTCTCTCTCTCTCTCTCTCTCTCTCTCTCTCTCTCTCTCTCTCTCTCTCTCTCTCTCTCATAACTATGGGGACTTTTTCAGGGTTCTCTACCAAGAGAGATAGGACCTTAGTTCCAATCTGGAGCTATTATGAACAATTCACTCTTACACAAAGAAAGAACCATTATAGAAGGGTACAAGATGCCTTCTATGGACATTTCAATCGTCGCTTTGATAGAGAGTTGGCAAAGAAGAGAGAATTTGATCGGGCGCTGAAGAAGGTGAGTTAGTATGGATCTTTGTTTTTTAAATTCCCAACTTTCACATACATGAGAGTTGATTTCATTTGAAGTAGAATCCTATAATTTATCGAGGTATCCCACTAAGAGGATCATCCTAATGGAATTGGCTAGACAACTCACGGTCATGCAAGCATACTAGACCACTCAACACTAACTAGGATTAAGGATCTCCTCTATAAATTGGCAAGTATGCGATCACCACAATGCCTAAGGCCAAGTCTATGGAAAGTGAACTTCAGCTCATCACATTGAAGAGGTTCAAATCTAGGGAAAATTTTAACTACAGAGGAGTGGACTCCAAGATGAAGAGAACATTCACCCATGTTCATTAGATGGAGGATGCACAGAGAGATCTTCAGCGAGAAACAAAAGTAACTCGAATGGACTATTGTTGGCTCATATTGCAAAAGATCGTAGATATTAACATAGCTCCTATTCTAGAAGGGGTTGAGGATGATGATATGATTTTGGATCCAGAATACCATAGCAATCAAATTGTGAAGCTTCCTCCTACTTCTATCCAATGGAGATAGATGGCATGTACTTCCATATTTGACAATTTCAGGCCATCCTCATGAATACTAATTCCCGGTTGAAAAGAAAGGGTCTAAAAAGGACACAGTTGAACGTCGATGTGGATTGCAATCATTTTGGTCATGTGGGCCGACAATCACAACAGGTAAAAAGAAAGATGGTTCCTCTACTTCAAAACCAGAAAAGTGGTTAAAATGAAGATTAAGTGAGGAAAAGATATTTTTCAGGCATCTCATTCTTTTCCAAATTCACCAAAAGCATAGGATTCTAATGAAGAAGAAGAGGTAGTCATCCTTCTACCTCTATAGTGCAAAAGCCACAAAGTTATCTATCCTTGATAAGCCTTTCTTGTCTACATTGGACACCAATGTGGATTCCTTTTCTAATGTCTTTGTACCTACCATTCTTATCTCAGAGGTTTCAATAGTACCTATCTCTTATGTGGCTCTGCCTGGCATCACAACAAAATAATTCAAGAATTTCGAAAATGTTTTTGACACCTTGTCTTCTTTTCCTACTCTTACAGAAGGTCAAGTTTCCCAACTTGATACTTGAACTGTCGGGTTCAAACTATTCATGACAAAGTCATTTCAGCAAGCACCCATGATACTAGCTCTATAGACAGATGCATGCATCACAATGATAAAGATACAATCAGGATCAAAGTCTTTAATAGCAACCATCCCATTCTCTACTAAGGAACATTTTAGTTTAACAACGTGGTTAGGAGTGTTACTGTGAAGAGGAACATATAATTACCACCTAATAATCTTTTTCCTAAAAAGAATAAGTGCAAGCTTCTAGTACACATAAACAAGAATGTCTCACGGATCCTTGTTGATTCTAAGAAAACTAAATATGCCAGATTGCAGAACCCTTGGTAGAAAAATTTCTTGAAGAGCTTCATGCTTCATATTACACGTTCACCAAAATTGAAATTAGAAAACACTCTCAGTTGGGATGCCAAAAGGATGCATAGGTTGTAGCTTCTACCTTGTCCCAAAGCAATGAAAAACTTTGGGAAAGAAAGATTCAGCTCAAGTTGAAGAATACTTGCCTTTGCGAGATTATTCCTCAACATTCTTCATAATCCATTATCACCACACCTCATTTTAAACAAGCGAACTAGAGAGATGAAGCAACAAAGAGTTGTTCAAGAAAATTGTCACAGAGGTAGTTTCAGTATGGGATGCACATAAAGTCCTTGGACGTCTTAAACATATTGTCTTCAAGCTAAAGGATACACACTCTTCCCTCAACCAAGAATTAAAAACCTTGGACAATTACTTGAGCATCTGGGACAAAATGCTAGAATCAGACTTGGATCTCTTGAACACATATGAGATCATCCCATTTCCAAAAATGTTTTGTGAATATCAAGGGCTCATGGTCAACAAAGTGCAGGTACTAAAAGGGCTAGTAACAAAGGTGCAAGAAGCTCATAGAAGTTGCATTATCATTGAGAGTGACATGATGGATGACCTTGATAAGATAGGATGCAAAGTGTTCATTGAGGATAATAAATTGTTGGCAGAGGAAACCATAACCTTAGGATTCACCAATATAATCAACGCAAAATTTGAGCCAAATGATTTTGGGGTTTATACCATGAATAATTTTCCAGCCTATAAGTTTTCAGCAAAGCACTTGTGGCAGTTTATTCAAAAGAATTATCATGTTATCAAGAAATGCAATGCCACTGGTATCAAGATAAATGTAGTGGCATAGAACACATGAACTCCTAACCTTTAAGTCATCTGTGATTGCATCACCAAGTACAAGGACTTGGATGATAATTTGCAAGATTGATTCAATAATTTTCAACATTTTCTTCACTTTTTCTTAAGTGTGTTTTCAACTTTGTAGATTCAGAAGACATGTGTGTAATTGTCTTGCAAGAAATTGAATTGCACTTACCTTCAATCATGTAATTGAATAAGTCTTTTTTCTTTGTTTGACTTAGTCAAGGTGGTTGAGTTTCTCCCACATTTTCTCCCTTTTTCTCTCATTCCTTTGCCTATATAAGGTAGTTCCCTTCATTGCAAATAATCATCTTTTTAAAAATATGCAAGAAAGCTTTGTAGAAGTTGTACAAAAATAATTGTGATTTGTGTGTGCAAGTTTTATAGGGAACGTGAATAAAAAAAGCAATTTGTTTCAAAGTTGTGTCTCGAAACAATTGTGGTGATATAAATTGGAAGTTGTGATTGCAATTTGTGTTACTTTCTTTAGTTCATGCAAATATTGTTTGTATCTAGAGCAAAGTGAATATAAGAAAAAATTTGTTTCGAAGTTGTGACTCAAAATGATTGTGGTGACATAAGTTCAGATTTATGTCTGCAATTTGTATTACTTTCTTAGTTCATGCACCTTATTAGAGATCAATTACTTTCATGTCTGTGCACTTAAATAACTTATAGGATTAGAATAAAAAAATCATCTACTTTTGAAAGTTTTTGTGCCCCAATAATAGAGATTCATCTTTGAAGAATTGCATAGGAGTGTGTAAGCTTCATAGCTTAGTTGTTATGGTGTAGAAAAATATATAATCTAAAGTTGATACACTTACAATCAACCTATGAGTTGATTTGAGTTTATTAGTATCACATTTCAATTTAAAGATAGAAGTGTAGTTAGAGATCCATCTTGCCCATTATCCACTCCATGACTAAGTGGGTTCTTTCTTCAATAAAAGAGGAAAGAATATAGGTAACACCCCTTATAGTATCTCTTAACTTCTTTCTTATCTTGAGTTGATCTAAGAAATAGTGAGAAGGGGAGTCTTCCCTTTAAGGTAAGAGAGACTTTGTCTCACATGTTGTGACTTGTATTCCTATGTTGTGATAGAAGTATTTATACAAATTGTTCACTGCAAAATATCCACCCAATCATTTTTGGCAACTCTATCGGGGAGGAAACACATTTAGAAGCCTCTTGTTTTGGTTTGAAGTTTAAGTACCCTTTGTTGATTTGTCTTTGAGTATTATAGGCTATCAATTTGGAGATTTTTGAACAATTTTATACACGAAGGAAGAAAGCTAAATATTCTACAAGATCTACAGGATCAAGTTGGGCTCAATATGTTAGATTTGATTTACTCACTAAAATCCCTTCTCTTTCCTGAATTGCCAATTTCCCTCCTAAAAATATGTCATCTATTCCTAGTGAGAATTCCCAGTTTTTCCTCAAATCTCTTAGCCATGATATTCATAACCCAACTATTGCCACTACAGATGTCACTAGTCCATGGGGAGAGGCTTTTGTCCCTTTGAATCTTGCAATGCCTTTACATGCCCTCCCTCAAGGTTCCTGTGAGAATTTTCCCAAATTCTATAGGGATGGAAAACAACACCCTGATGAACATGTCAAGGCCTTTTATATTGTCGTTGGAGTTCTTGGCATTGAAAATGAAGATGTCTCTATTGGTGAAGAAACGTGTATCCCTTGATACTATCTACATAACCATAAAATGTATAAGGTTTTGTCTACAAATCCTTAGTATTGCATTTTTTTCTAAAATGTGGGTTTATACAGGGAGCTAGACACGCAAAAGTATTGTATTCAAAGTTTTTAATTGGTCCAAGATTTAAAAGGAGTTACCCCTTTCAGAACTTACGAGGAAGCCAAATTTGAATATAATATGTATAGTTGATGGACTACATAAAATATAGTGTTGCCAAATATATGGAGTGTATCATGCAATTAGCCATAAATTTCGAGGACTAATTCTTATTTTCTGTAATTTCATTATTATTAGGACTATAGGGAAGTATGTTGTAAGTAAATACTTTTTAAAGAAAAAGCATTGCTACGACCTATGGTTGGCATTTTTTTATTGAGAATATACACAAAGTTGTACCTATGAAGATCATTAATGAGAATAAAAACATATTGGGGTCTAAAAAAATATGGATGTGGTAATGGACCAACTATATTAATGTATACTAAATCAAAAAATTGTGAGGCTCTCTAAGGAAACATTTGATGATCAGTACTTTGAAGGTAGTGAAAATATGCCAAAGGATGTTATATTTGATAAAGATCCTAAATGTTGGTGAGGGTGTTATTGAGCTTAAAGGAAATAAGATCCCTAGAGGTCTAATTTCTTTGGGAAATCCATTTGACAAACATGATAGATATGTCAAGGAGAAATAGAAGACGAGGAAAATCTCTTTGGTAGAATTTGAAAAATGCAATCTTTGGACTGGATAAGACCCTAAGATTGTAAATATTGTTAGTTGTTGCACTGCTAAAGAAAATGAGAAGTTAATCACATTATTTCATCACTATAAGGATGTGTTGGCTTACTCGTATGAGGATCTTAAATCTTTCATAAGTTGCATGACTTCCTATACAAACTAGTTGAACCACTAGGAATACCAATGATAAGATTACTCTTGATCCATTATAGAGGAACCCTATGAGTGTTAGTGAAGATGCACCATGGTGTGTTTCCTGTCAGTCCCCACATGTACTAGAATATTATGCATTGGCTCAATCTGGATCTATAGTTCAAAATAAGGAGGACATTGGATATAACATGGAAGGTTCATATTTTGAGCATAGTGATCTCTGAGACCAATAATCTATTAAGGAAGATGTATTTCAACAAAGGCAAAATAGTGAGTTATACAACCAACAAGAATTCTATGATGATGAGGATATTGATGATGCAATTTGTAGTGTGGCACATTATTCAAATCCAATGGAGTTAAGAAGACCACCTGAAGAATAAATTGCTAGAATTACTACAGATAAGGTTGCTCAAGTTAAGAGCACTTACAACCTAAGAAATAGAGTTCTAAATGGAGAGACTAATAGACCTACTAGTATATTCATTAAGGGTCGAAATAATAAGGCCCCTATAACAAATAGTCCCAAAGACGAGTTCATTTTGAAGATTATGGATATAAAAGATAAGAAATGGGAGCCTAAGAAGGTAGACATTACCAAACCTAATGTGGTACAAAGTGTTGAGAATGAGAAAGAAGATGAAAATTCAATACCTCAACCTTTTAAGATGGAATCACCCAAAGTTATTACTCTACCAAAGAAGATTGAGGAAGCGTAAGATGAATTAGGCATGAATATTGAATTAATTTCTTACACTCATATTGACATGATTTCTTTGTTTTTTCAAATTATTGTCAAAGTTCCTTTATCAAAAATGTTTAGAATTGTGGAACATAAGAGTAAGGCTTTGGCATAGGTATGAAGTGTATCATGTTTTTCTACATTTTGTCACCACAAAATGGAGGTAACAAACAAAACATTTTCAATTAAGTTCCATATTTCTTTGAGAAAGTTCGTTATTTTATTGGTAAGAATTGATCAAAAAAATATTATCAATTAATATAATGAAGTGATTTGCTGAAGACTTTTGTCATGTCTTTTCCATTTTTTCAATTTGTTAGCTTATGCTTGATTTTTTAAGCCTTAATAATCCTTATTTGTGTTTTTGAGTGTTTGTTTAGTTTTATTTAAGTTTTTTGATTCGTTCAATCTCTTTCTTTCTGTTTTCCCTTCAATTTGGTATATCTTAGGGCTTAATCGGACTTGGTAGTCAAAAGATATGATCATTTAAGTGCCTAAAAAGTGGACTCTCCAAGAGCAATCGCATATTTAAAATATCAATGTTATATTTTAATGTTGACATTCACTTTCTAAAAAATATAACATAATTTCACTTTATGTTATGTTTTAAAGTTACTTTATCATTTAAATTTATCACTTGAGTGACTATAGTGCACTTTATTTTATATTTTCATGTTGAGTTTTTTTTTTTAAATCTCACTTAAGTGACTTTATCACTATATAGTTCTAATTTAATGTTGAGTTTTGCTTTATGTTTTATTTTAAAACATCTAAGTTAAATATTACTTTTTGAATAATATTTGCACATGATATATAAATTATATAGTGCATATATGTTATTTGACCCCTTTTAGTGATATTAACTCAAAAATCAATTAGACATGTGCTAAATTGATCACTTAAGTTGCACAAACTTAATAACATGTCTTTTTACATGTTTACATGCAAATGCACTTGTAGAGTCCAATTCTAGTTTGAAATTCATGTGTTTTACATACTAAAGCATATTTTAAATATGTAATGGACTTCCAAGAGTGTGGTTTACCTAAAAACTTTCTTCTACATGCAAAAGATGTCACATGTAGTGGCAATTGGAGAGTGTGATTTTCTCTAGGAAGCTAGCTTGTGGACTTGGGAAAATAAAAAAGTATATTTTTAAATATGTAATGGGCTTTCAAGACCATGATTTGCATGTAAATGGCTTCTTCCAACCAACATGTAACATGTAATGGGCCTTGGAGAGTGTCATTTTACACTACAAACACATGTAACGACATCCCAAGATCCCTTTTTGTACTCCAAAGCCAAAAATGCCTAAGGCATGACATCTATTACATATTTTAAATATGCAATGAGGTTGGGAAAGTGTGATTTGCACTTCCAGCCAACATATATGTTCATTTTAAATATGTTATTGCATCCCTAAACCCTGATTTTGCTTCCTGAGAAAAAATGTGGGCATTCGAAGGAAAAATAATATATGCTAATACATCTATAAGGTCCAACTACATTTGAATGCATGCAAATTCTATTATAGACCACTTTTTTTTTGGTTTTCTCCAAAAATGCCTCATGCGTTGACATTAAAAGGGCACATTTTGACCAAAAACACCCAGAAAATTACATTTCCAGCCCATGTGTTTCCATTTGGAGGAGGCATTTGGGAGTTTGGATGCATGATTTGGCATGTGAGAATCACGTTGTTTTACCAAGAACACCAAAAATGACTTTCTTTTGTGCATTTGAAGGGCGTGCTTTTTCCCATAAATGTCCAATGAGATGTATTTTTCAAAAGATTTTGCATCTCAAGGGTTTGCTAACTTGCATTTTTCCTTCTACAAGAAAAAATGCCCAAGTGTTTGACCATGGAGATTACCATTTGTAGCTTTGAATTTGTCAAAGCCACTTAGTTGTTGATGTGTTTGCACTTGGAGACCCTAATTTTGGAGAAGACTTGTTCATTTAAACTTATCTTTTCTCCATTTTGGCTCATTGAATTCCAAGTAAGTAGAAGGTTTCAATATTGCATGTATTTCTTGCTTGGTTTGCTACATTATTGCATTCTTTGGCTCATTTTTGTCTATTTGTTCAAATGTAGCCCATCTATTTTGCAATTTGTCTTTAAATAAGTGTGAAATCTTATCATTTGCAAATGTTAAAACTCTCCCACACTCCAAAAATGAAATTGTATGTAAAGGGATTTCTTGAAGTTTGTCATGTCTGAGTCAATACCAAGAGGTATGCTTTTGTTTTATTCTTAGTTTTTCTTGTTTGTCTTTTATTTATTTTGTTTTCTTTTTTGGAAGAAAGTTGAGGACTTCCATCCAAGAATGTGAGTGCATACACATGCTTTCACCTTCCATGCCAATCCATACTTCATCCATTTTCCAACACACAATTTCATCATTCGAACCTGATTACACATTTACCTCAAGTAAAAATGATACATTTTTACCACATGTAATTACCTCTAGAGAACACAATTTTGCCAAAAGATCACACTTTTAAATTCCAAAGTTATCATTTTGCACACATTCATATGCATCCAACTTGCATTCTTGGCCGTACAAACAAAAGCCCATATTTGCCCATGTTACCCACCCTAAAGTCTTGTATGTTTTTATTCAAGCCTTGAATAATATTTCCTTTCTTATCTGAAATTTGAACTTGAATCTTGAACAATTGAGTTCAAAGTTCAAGGTTCAAGTTGTCTTGGTCTTATTGAGACATCTTCGTTTGGATTGTTTTTGTCCTCTTTTCTTGAACTTGAACTCTAAACCAATTGAGTTCAAGGTTCAAAGTTCATTCTCCCTATCCATATGTTTGTCTGAACCCAGTATTGAGACCAATATCATCAATCAGATTTCGACGCTTCTTTTGAAGTTGAACCTTGAACAATCACCTGTTCAAGTTCATAGTTCATTAACCATGTAATTTCCTTTTCATGTCAAGTTGGTTTTCATGCGCCAAAATCTCTACAATTATCAGTTACTGAACTTGAATCTTGAACCTCAAAGTGGTTCAAAGGTTTAGTTCACCAGCCTAAAGTACATACAAAAGGTGACAAGTGGCAATACGGAGATTTTCAAAATCTTTCCTAAAAAGTTGAAGTGACATACTTTAATGCATGATTGGTGCAAAAGATGGAAGGGTGATTCACTACATGCAAGGATAAAATATACTCATAAATGATTGAATTCTCCTGTCAATTTGGTACTTTCCATTTTGAATTATGATGTGCTTACATGCCTAGGTTGTTTAAACTCGACTTTCTATTTCATTTTTGTAAGAATTTGCCTTATGGAAAAATTCACCCAAGATCAAAGAACTCAAGCACAAGCACTATAGTAGATCAAAAAGAGTATGATCAAAATATTGATATGTATTTGATTCAATGTGAAAGTACACTAGGAGTGCCTATATATAAAGGCCTCTAGTATGCGTCTAGAATACATAAGAATCAGCAACATGATAAGTCATACAACCAAGCACATGTCCACTAAGTGTGGGTTATCCTCCATTAAGCACAGGAGTAAGTGCGATGATGAGAGGATAAGCCTACAAAGG
Organism: Cupressus sempervirens; assembly: GCA_028749045.1. Lineage (NCBI taxonomy): Eukaryota > Viridiplantae > Streptophyta > Pinopsida > Cupressales > Cupressaceae > Cupressus > Cupressus sempervirens. Next base: position 688,787,119 of record CM053786.1, on the reverse strand, counting down.
TGTAGCACGCAAAATAATGTTGTAGATACCATGTGCTATAATAAGAGTGTGAATAATTGTGTTGTCTACATGACAACTCAGTTAATTATGCAAACTCCAATGTTGTAGACACCATGTGTTGAATTAGAGTTGCTTACTCCAGTATTGTCAACATGACAACTCACAAGAGTACGCAAACTCCTAAGTGTCTCATCTAAGAAATAATAAAATAATGCATTAACCTAAGTAAACTTAAGTAAGTGTAAATAGTAAATACGTATTTACACCAACACCTCTCCTTAAGTGCAACTTAGGGGAATGCACTTAAGCTTACGAAAGCTAGGATGAAATGCCTAATGGGTCCCGGCTACTAGGCCATGTTAGGTACCCATGTATATAATGAAATGCAATCTCTCATAAAGTGGAGAAAGAGAGAAAATCTCATGGGAAAAACCCTCCCCCAAAAAGAGAGATGAAAAAAAAATAAGATGCATGGATGGATGGAGTAATAAAGACCCCCTCCATTACAACATACATCAAGTATATACAAAAGAGAAGTATGAGAAGGACAAGACCTCATAAGAGGAAAAAGTCCCCCCCATAAGAGAGAAGAAGAAGAGAGACAAGGTAGTCCCCCCACCTAATGAAGAGTGTCGATCAGTGATAGCTGCTCCAAGGTAGAAGCCGGTCCATGAGCTAAATAATATTCCTCCCCTTTGGAAGAAGCAATGGCAAAGGTACAAATGAGATGCTTCCCCTATGTGTAGAAAGAATCTCGATGATCAATGATGCCTCTAAGACCTACTCAACTATCCCTATGTCGATATTGACTATCACCCCTTCCAATGCTACTAAAAAGAACAATGTCAGATCTAGCAAGGATGGATGTAGAACTTGTCCCAAAGAACCAAGTGTCTCCTCAAATGATAAAAAAAACCTCTTGCAACAATTGTACATAAGGATCCACAATCACATCAACCTGTGAAGACTAATCATGTAGAGAATGGATAGGAGGGTCAGAACGAGCCCTCGATACAACTGAAGAAGATTATGCTTCATCAAAGAGAAGATGTAGATCATCAAAGACATCTCCCAAATATGTTATGTGTGACTCCAAGAACAAACTTAAATATCTATCAAGAAGTCATCCACTGATGTTAGAGCTAGAAGACAAGGTGTACCCTATTGTGCTAAAGTACATGAACCTATCACTGTGGCAATGGATGAAGTATTTGCCTCAACAAAGAGAAGGAAAATGTCATCAATGATGTCTCCCACATCTTCAATGTGAGACTCCACGAACAGACCTGCAATATCTAGAAGGAAGTCGTCCCATGAAGCTAAAGTAGGAAGACATGGTAAATCCTGTTGCATAGAATCAGAAGCATATATGGCTGGAACTGGATTAGTAGTAGCAATAGGAGCATCAGGAGGTGTGATCTCATCTGGAGTGGATGTAGCTACAACTCGAGGTAAAATATCTTTTGGGAATGGATGTAGTGCCTCTCCCATTTGACTTTCGTAAGTCATCCTGATGGATGCAACCTTGTTGATCCTTTGTTGTGATGGGATCATGATTGTGACCCTGAGTGGTCTACACCGTCAAGGTGTTTGGATTTATGTTTCTGTATCAGTTGCTTTGTTTATGCTTTTGACTAATCTATGAGATTATGTTGTGATTGTTGGTTCACTGAGGTTTGTGCCAGTGGTTACCAGGATCAATTTGGTATCATGAGGTTGTTCCGTGATTACCTTGAGATGTGTGCAGAGATTGCACTGTGTACTATTACCATGCTACACTGGACTAGGTTCCTGTAGCAGTGGTTAGTCATGTTTATGACTGTGTTTGCTTATGTGTTTTAAGTGCCTCTTTTATGTAGAGTAATCAATCATTATTAAATGCTTAAGTAATTAGAATGGATTGTTCATGTTGGATTATTTGGTTGTGTGTTGCGAACATTTACCTTGTTATATTTTGATCAGAGAGATATTTGTTCTTATGTGATACTTTATATCTGAGAGGACCTGAGGGTCAAATGTTACACCTTGATTCCAGTATCATAGATTTTAGACTACTATGTTGTTCAGTTAATCATATTGCATGACGATGCCATTTTGAGATGACAATGTGTTTTATGATGATATCTAGTTATCTGGTTTTTGGACATACCTCTGATTATGTTATGTGATGGATTTAATGCTATGGTTATTTACTTCATTCCTGTGTTGCTATGCTTTATGCAAACGTGAGTGATGTAAATAGATTATTTTAATATAATTAAATAAATGGTTAAATTAGGTGATTTAATGCATTTAGTGCTTCGGCTATGTTATTATATGCAATTGCACTTGATCGTGTTGTTTAGTGTGCAAGATTTATATCCTTGGCAGTGGCACATGGAGTTAGTGATCCAGCCATTCATATTTTATCAATGTCGTCCTTATATGGTCGACATATCCTTTATTAAAATGTTTAATTAAACATTTCGGTGATTATTAAATTCAAACTCATTTGCATTATGTGATTAGACCAGTAAGCGTGTCTGTGCATTTATAGGTTCGCATTTTCGTGAAAGTTATTAAGGAGATTTATGTGTTTTTGGGTTTTTGAGCTTTTTAATTATTTTATTTTAATTTCTGGCAGCTTTGCCATAGATGAATTCCTATTTATAGGAATAGCCTGTTTTCGTTTGGGTCGATTCGGGGTTTAACTAGATTGGCTGGTTAAATGCCCTAATCGATTATTCACCCGAAAAGTGAATAAGTATCCAAAGAGGAATTTAATTCCTCACTTCTCACTTTCAATTTGGAAAGTTGGAGAGTAAAACCCAAAATCCTCTTCATGAGGATTTACTGTTTTGTTTGTTGTGGGAGCTACGGGCGTGGGATCGTCGTGAGGTTGAGCTCCTTGGATCCAGCTCGAGGAAACCTTGTATTGCCGCGATTTTCAACCACTTCTGCGGGCGTTTTATTTTCTAGTTCAGTTTTCCGTTTTGCCCTTTTGGCTGTGAGGTAGGGCTTTCCCATTTGATTGTTTTGGTTCCATTTCTGCTTCTGTTTTTGGTAGCCGTTTGTTTGGAGGCTGAGAATTAGTGTTCCCCTCCGTTTCTGTATGTTAGTTCTACCCGGTTGGGCAGGTATGAACATTTCCATGTTTTTTGGAATGAGGATTTGGAGTTTTGCACCGTTATGCTGGTCATTTTCGCATACGGTGTCCGATTCCATTTATTTTTGGACTTTTGGGGTTTTTGGACCCAAAGGCCAAATGGGTTTTAATTTTGAATTTTTAAAAAAATTTGAGTTTTTTACTTCGTTTTGCGTGTCGCCCTATTTTCTCGAGTTTTCTTGGCACAATGTGGGTCGTGGACCTGGATGATCCGTTTGGATATCAGTCAGACCACTATTGCACTTTTTGTTGCATTGGGATGCGTGTCACACCCGTACTCTTGACTTTGTGTTCGTTTGAGTGATTTATTACCTATTGTTATGGTTTCTGTTGAACCTTTGCTTTGTTTCATGGACGCTAGGATTCGTGTAGAATCTATACTCTCGAATTGAAGCCGGTTGAGTAAGTTCATGACTTTTGGTCTTGTTACATCATTGGGATTCGTGTAGAATCCATACTCTCGGATTGAGGCCGATTGAGTGATTTTATGATGTATGATTTTATTGGCTTTGGGATTTGTGTAGAATCCGTCCTCTTGAGTTGCTTTCGGTTGGGTGTTTTGTTTTGCATTGTGTTCTCATTCTTGTCCTTGTGTTATGATCTTCGTGATGGTGGTGCACCACACACGAGTACGTGCACGTACATTTGTTGGGTGACTTGCGAGGCCCGATCTTCTGTGGATTTGTCGGAAGTTATGATCATTGGGGTTGGAATGAGAGTATGCATGCCCACGGGCACTTGTTGTAGTATGAGCATAAGTAGGGTAGGGTAGCATATGGAGGGGGCTTCTATCTCGCAGCCTGGTGACCTTAGTCCCATAGGGTTGGCGGAGGATAGGAAGTTTTAAATAAGTGATAACTAAATAAAATGTGTGACTGGTAATAAAACTTAAGATAATAAAATGTGTGTGCAGGGCCCTCCGTTGAGGAGTTGAAACGCACAATCCAAGCTTGGGCTTGTCGATGCCAAGTGACTCTCCATGATGTCAACCCCTACTTAGTAGCCTTTTGAGTGTCTGACCCGGACTTGTACTCCTTGCATTGTCTTAGGTTTTTGGTTGCAGCCATCATACTGTCTGGCATGAGTGTTAGCCTTGGATGTTGTGCTTTATGTGTGTTTGTGGTTGGATGATTATCTCCATCAGCACGGCGGGTGTGGTCCTATGGGTGCCATGTGGTTGGGAGGCGTAGCTACCTTCACCACTGCTAGGGATCGGTGTATAGAGACGATCTTTTGTCCTAGTGTGACCGTTGCTAGATGTCTTCACTTGATACTTCAAGTTTCAGAGTATGCTTTCTTGTGATTTGTGCTTTCATTGGGATACTTGTATATCATGTTTAGATGATGTTAGTTTAATTAATACATTCCCTTATCATGATGTTTAGCATATGATTAGATGATGTTATTTGATTTAGTAGAATATCTGTTGCTTACTATTGCTTAGCATGTGATAGGTGATGTTATCTACCATAGGATTATCTTATGCATTTTTCACTAGCATATTAGATTTCCTTATGATGTTATTGTGCATGTTTTAGTAGTGATGTCCCTATTACGACAATACCGACGATCTGGTCGGTGGCTTGAGATGTTACACGCGGGGGATGGCTAGGACCCACGATGGTCTTATGATGCTATTGACCGTTGGGAGGATTCGCGTAATTAGTTTGGTTGTTTTGTAATTGTGATATTATTTCTGTACATTGCGATGTTGCTTTTGTTCTCTTCGATGTTTATTTCAGTATGTTCCTATCTGTTGTGGTTTAGATGGATAGATGTTCCTCTTCCCTTTCTGTTGCTGCTTTCGAGTGTTCATTCCTCGATTTGCGTGGATCTGGTACTCCCCAGTGAGGAGGTTTTTCTCTGTGTTTTTCCTTGTTTTTGAGTTCTTTAAGTGTTTTCATGTTTCTATGGGCGACATTTTGTCAGCATTGTGTGACATAAAAATGTATCACACGCCCATGCAAACTGTGTTGTACGATACTGTAAAGTATAGCACGCCTTCTTAAGAAATGTTGTACGACACTGGAAGAGTGTCGCACGCCTTCTTGAGAAATGTCGCACGAGACTGTAAAGTGTCGCACACCTTCTTGAGAAATGTCCTACTACACTGGAAGAGTGTCGCACGCCTTAAGGAGAAGTGTCATCCTCCCTTAGTAAGAAGTGTCACACATTTTTTTGTAAAAACTTGCGCGGGCGGATAGCGGGCACTTTACGTCGTGTTCGAAACTTTTTGAAGGTTGATTTGGCTACCCTTTTGGGTGTTCTTCAACCCTATGCTGTTGCATTTTGAATTCTGTTGGTTTCTCTTGAAATTGAGTTTTCGTGTTTCTGTTTAGTCTCTTGGGGTTTAAAATATATCATTTAAGTATAAGAAATCAAATATACGTCAACTTATACATAAGAAATTAAATATACGTCAAATTATATATAAGAAATTAAATAAGTTTATATACGTCAACTTATACATAAGAAATTAAATATACGTCAACTTATACTTAAGATATATTTTAATATATGCGACGAATCGTTTGAGATAGGTTTCAAACCTCTCAGAGATAAGTTATGGATTCTAAGAAATTTTAGTGCTTCAGAAATCCAGACTTAGCCAATTTTCAAGGCTTCGGGATTTTAGGCTTAGCTAGATTTTAGGATTCTGCATTTTACCCCAACTTGGTGTTTTGTTGATGAGTGGTCGTTTCTTGAGCCCTCATCTTGTTTGTGGTGGTTGTTGGCTTTTGTTCGTGTGTGTCAGTTAGTTGTGGCATTTGGAGATCTATTGGTTGTCGGGATTGTGGTGAAGCCTTCCATTGTGATCTTTGTGATCCCTGTATGATGTTTTCATGTGCATTCATACTTGTAAAAAAAAAATATTCTAGCTTGTATTTCATCCTTGTTTCCAAGGATCTCCGGGCGAGGCATTACAATGGAGGAATGTGTGGATCTCCATACATCTCCCAAAGATAGATCCAAATATCATATAAATTAGTTGACTTCATGTCATCAAGTGAATCCATAACCTTCATATCCATATGTAGAAAGAGTGCACGACAAATAATGGAACCATTGTCACCATTGTATGAAAGTCCTTTTGCATACGGCAATGTATTATGCTAACTAAGATAAGTGAGAACCAATTGGCTCCACTACTTATAGTTTTGTGTTGTCAAGGTAATTAAATCTTCCTCATGCATGATGTACTAATCAATGAACCCCCCAAAATGCAAAAAAAAAAATTCAACCCCCCACTTCCCCCCGCCACCCCCCGCCCCCCCCCCCAATGCATGATTTGGGCACTTTATAGGTAGTGGGTGTACAATAGGCCACTTGTCAAAATGTACAAAGTGGACTTCTGATTTTGCTGTTTACAACTGCCTTTTGAGACTCAAATTTGTCACTAAGCATTGTAGCTCAGATGTACAATAATTCTAAAAAGTAATCAAAGCAATACAATGCAGAAAAGGCCTTAAGTTTAAAAGTGATATTTCTGTCCACACAACCTATAATCTAATTGTAGATCTGGAAAGTAGCTAAAAAATAATTCATTTTATACAAAAAATGAAACCTAAAAATGTGTCTAGATGAGCCCATACAAAGCGTTTCAAGATGCAAAATGCAGGATTAGACAGGTACAGTTACCAAAAAATGCAATTTCTAACAAATCCTTGTACCAAAACCAGAAAAGAATAGCACCACTAAAAAGTTTAGGAAGTTCCACCCAAAATCAAAAAAAATTGCACCTAATTTGGAGTCTGGATGACTGAGTTATGGCCTCCTAAAGTCGGACTATCAAATCAAAACTACATCTAGAGAGGGGTCTGGGTAGAAAATTGCAAGCTTAAATTTGATGGTCAAATGATCGTTGTAGCAATTCAAAATTGCTTAGGTATGATGGTCAAACAGCCATCAATTTTAGCACCATAAAATGTTGATGTCAGCAAAAAAATCAGCCTTCCTAGATGATGTGGCTTATGACGTCAGTTGTATGATGCTTGTACAAAACAATACAGAAAAAAGTGTCATACCTACGTGTCTTACTAACATCACAGTGAGGTGTTTTGCTGTTGAGGTGGAAGGATCAAGGAACGACATAGCAAGTGTCCAGTTGTCTGCGATTGTGGCAAGGTTGAGCTGGTGGTCAACAAAACTTGGATGGGGTTGTGGAAGATTTCAGCAGGTGTCAGCAATAAGATCACAACCCCAAGTAGCAACCACTAAACAACGATGCCGCGAACCTAAAACCCAGCGTTGGAAGATGAAATAATGACGAGGCCCTTCGAACATGCCAAAAAATAGTGGTGGGAGGTGAATTTCAGGCTGGTCAACGTAAACAATCATCGCCATTGAAATCTTCAAAAAACATGGCAGCGGCTAATGTGCAAGTGGCCAAAAATTGAAGCGTCCAGGCCGGATTTGGCTATGCCTTCCAGGAAAAGGTTTTAACGGCCGAATACACCAAGGTTTACTCACACACGCATAACCAAAGTGGCATCGATGGTGAATAAAAGGTGTAGGTCGTGGAGGCTAATATGATGTAAAGGCCACCGAAATGTTTAAGGCTTGACCTCAGTCGTGCCCATTCGCCCACTGAAATGCCATGCTCGCCAGTAGATGCAGTTGTCGATATGTGGACTTCTGACCGTATTGAGTGTACCGACGGGAATTTGAAATCAGAGTATTATGAAACCGTCAATAAAAGGAATAATATTTTGTGCAAGGTCGAGGTGTCACTGCTCGATGCTTGTACAAGAAAAAAAAATTCTTCATGCCCAACTGGGCTTAAAAAAATTTGAAAAAATGCTCCGAAAAAGTAGAGAAAAAATAAATTACTAGATCTAAAAAATGACCATACTAAACTTGCAAATCGGAGCTTCGAGTGCTAGTTTGCAAAAAACATTTGCCTCAAAATCGACTTTGGCCTAGAGTAGGCGAATTTATAGTCAATTTTCACCAAATCAACATTCTAGATGCAATGGCAAGGTTCGTTCTAGCTCTAGATGCTCCCAATGACTGCGATACTCCGAATCTGGGTCGAGGTGCTGAAGCAACAATGGTCTCGAACGACTATGTGAAGAGAAACTCTCCAAGCTCTGCTACAATGTAAGAATTTTTCTTAGGGAAAAATTCACCCAAGATCAAAGAACTCAAGCACAAGCACAACAGTAGACCAAAAAGAGTATGATCAAAATATTGATATGTATTCAATTCAATGAGAAAGTACACTAGAAGTGCCTATATATAAAGGCCTCTAGTATGCTTCTAGAATGCATAGGAATCAACAACATGATAAGTCATACAACCAGGCACATGTCCACCAAGTGTGAGCTATCCTCCATTAAGCACAGGAGTAAGTGCGATGATGAGAGGATAAGCCTACAAAGGTGTAGCATGCAAAATAATGTTGTAGACACCATGTGCCATAATAAGAGTGTGAATAACAGTCTTTTCTACATGACAACTCAATTAATTATGCAAACTCCAGTGTTGTAGACACCATGTGTTGAATTAGAGTTGCTTACTCTAGTGTTGTCAACAGGACAACTCACAAGAGTATGCAAACTCCTAAGTGTCTCACCTAAGAAATAATAAAATAATGCATTAACCTAAGTAAACTTAAGTAAAGTGTAAATAGTAAATACGTATTTACACCAACAATTTTGTTAACTACTAAATTAGGTAAGTGTTCACACCTTCTTTCAAGTTGTAAGAAATCTATAGCATAGATTTTCCATTGAAGGGCCCTGTCATTTCTTTCTTGCGATGAGTCCCTTTTCATTTTCTCATTAGTTACTGTTGGATTTCCTACTTTAAGGTGTAATAGCTCTATTAGTCCTTTTCATTTCAATCTTTTCTTACTGGTTTAAAAAGGGGATTTTAGTTTCTCTATTCTTCATGACCATGTCCTGCCCCAAGTTACCAAAAGAAAAGCCAACCATTGCCCTTTTCAGTTCTCTGCCAGAGTTAAAAGATACTTTCCTTGCTGATGAGGAAATTAGCAAGCCACTGACTAGATTCTCAAAGCCTAAACTTGGGTCCATCATAGAAAAGATAGCCAAGAGAGGATTGTTACAAGCTGCATATTTTCCAAAAACAATTCTTTTCCTAGAACTTATTTTAGAATGTAGAAATAGGTATGATGCCACTCAATGGCATATTGGGACATACCTAGGTGAAGTTTTGGTATATGTGAACAGGGTTACAATCATGGGTGCCCTAAGGATTCTAGCACATGAGGAATATGAGGCCTCGACTATTGGTCTCTCAGATGTCAAATTTGCATTGGACCCCAACACATTCAACAATTCCATAGCCAAAAATTGGTTGTTCAAGCTAGAGAAAGAAGGTTCTCGGCTTCCACATCCCTTGACAAGAGAGCATATGATACCTGAAATAAAAGATGTAATCACCCTTCTGAATAGAGTAAAAGGAAATAAACATGCCTTCCATTGGGAAAATTGGATTTATTTCTCTGTTCATGCTATCCTAAGTGATGGGAAGTGTATTGATTGGGCAAAAACCATAGCAGGTTGATGACACGATGAACTTTCTCGAGCATCTAGAGTTTCTAGTTTTTACATGACCTCGTACTTGCTCTACATCCTAGCATGTTGTAAAGAGTGGGTCGAATTGCCTCATGCCCTATGGGTTAATGATATGCCCATATACAACTATTTTCCTTCTTTGTAGAAAGAAAAGAATCCGAGTGATTTCAAAAGGGTGCAAGATATTTTCCTTGCTAAACTAGTTTTTGAGTTATATGGTAAAGAACAGAGGAGATTGACTAAAGAAGCAGCACAATTCATCTCTATCTATAGTAGTTTCTTCACCCAGATCACAAAATTTACATACATTTGAGTGGGTGGATATGAAGGTAAACCTCTTAAGCTACCTAGATAGTGCCTAGACCATTATGTTCTGATTGAATTTTGTAGATAGGTAGCAGTGGTTGACAAGAGTTGCAAAGCTAGGAAGGGTTTTGGTGCTACTTTTCCCATAGAACTTGGTCATTATCGGCACAAAAGCATCCAAGACACCTTTGGTATGAAGCTTGAGTTAAAAACAAAGAACCTAGCAACCTATATATGTCACTCATTCTGATTTTGATACAAAGATTTTTCTCAACCTCTTTTTGAGTTGCAACCCTCATTTTCCCATGTTCCTCATTTAGAAGATTTTTGGGTTGAATGTGAGGAGGATTACGAAGTGGGGAAAAGATGGTGGTCTAGGCTTACCTTGAAACAAATAAAAGAGTTTAAACTATAGATGAATGTAAAGGGTGTGAAAGAAGATAAACATGAAGAAGTGGTTGATCATTTCTATATAGCTCAGGTCAAATCTTTTCCCCTGTGAGAGATAGATTGGGATTCACCTGAAGAAGATAATCTCCAAGCTAGAACCGATCTGGTCATCAAAAGAACTAAAATTTTGTTGAAGAAGAGAAGGAAATCTAAGATAGGAGATTCAGAGAAGCATCTACAAGAAGTGTTCACCAACTCTGCATATTCATAGTATTGAAAAAGTTGTCACATTTTCCTCTGCAAGTGTTTTGAACCTTGAAGTTAAAGTTGAACCCAAAGTTCAAAGTTCAGCTCAACCGTCAAGTAGTTCAACAAAGCGAACCCGTTCCCGCACCAAGAAAGAGCGAGCCCAAAGAGCTACTAACGTGAATCCTAGTACATATGTGGTTAAAGTTGAGATAGTGGTTGAATCTTCTAGAAAAGAGGTGAAAAGAAGTCATGGATCAAATTAACTAGCAAACAGTTAGTGGTGTCAGCGCTCTAGGTTCTTTGGCCATTGGCACTACTTCCCCTATTTTACAAACTCCTTCATCTAAAGGAACTTCCTCTACACCAAATTGGTTTGACTTGTCAGTGAACAAGAAAAGAAGTATAGTGCCTGTAAATGTCTCAATGGAAGACATGGTTGGAAAATTCTTGGGAAGAACCCCTAAGGCTAGAAAGCCAAAAACAAAAACCATGCTCAAGGTAACGAACAGACAAGGAATTGGGTGGCTAATGTCTATAAGCCTTCTCAAGATAAAAATTTAGATGACATTATGCCCCAAGATTACACAATAGAGAAGAAACTCCTTGGACCGACCTCCAAAGCTGTGGATATGAAGATTCTAGATGTAGGCCATGCTAGGGTTGCTAATTGCATTTGGAAAGATTGGAAGGATAAGAAAGAACTGAAGCAATCCATTTTTCTGCTAACAGAATATATCCACACTTTACAGATTGTTGAAACAGAAGTTCAACCTCAAGCCATATCGATGGTCGATGTGACTTCCCCTACTAATCAACAATTTATTGACCAAGTCAAAAGAGATAGGCCAGTCTCCCGAGCATTCGATGAATGGATCAAATTTGTAATCTCCCGTGAAGTCAACTACATTTCTCGTCTAGCTAAAACAAGGTCAAGGGTTGACCAAATGATGACCAATATGGAATCAAAGCTAAGTGTTTGGGTTGAGGATGTTGAAGTATAGCATCAGTCAAAGTGATATACTCATTACATTTAGTATTTGTATTCATGATTTATATGAACATTGTTTTATGTCTCATATTATTGATAAGAATATATGTATGTATGTATGTATGTCTATTTATTTATAAATGTCTTTACTTAACTAATCGGGCTCTTATAATCAGAAGAGGCTATTATGTTATGAAGTTTCTGAATGTAATTGTTTTCCCACCACATGATTGTCGATTAAGAAGCAAACTAATTGTATTTTCTTATACACCAACAGTGATCAAGTAGGGACATGACCCTACATGGCCTTTGGCCAAGTAGAATAATGTCTCTACAAGACATGACTTTGTTGTAGCCTCTATCGGATTGATTTTAGCTTGAGATACCTCGTTGATGGTAAATTATCTTTAAGATAAATATCTTATATATATAATATGTAATAAAACATAACTTATATATATTATGTATTTTATATTATTGTATATTAATACAATAACTTATTTTCCACTACAATTCATTTGAAGTTCTCAATACATTCTCAACATCATCTTCTGCTCTAATCTCATAAAGTTTGCATCCTTAGGATCCATACATCAATTAAGCATATGACACTTAAAACTAAGGAAAATATTTTTCCTTTATACCTTGTCCTAATAACTAATTGAGTCAGCCTTGAGGCTTCCCCGGTGTACAAAGAATAATATAGGACCTTATTAAGATATTACACCACACATTATATTACTTATTGAAGATGCAAAGAGTTGTTGAAGATGCAAACAATGTTGCAAAGGTTGCACTAAAATATAAATATGAAGAGCTCAACACAGCAAGACAAGAGATGACATTACTACAAAGGCACATGTAAGATATTGTTGATGAAAATTTTCAAGTTGTAAGTGAGAATAAAATACTGGGGGAGGAAAATTACAAAGTAAAGAATTCAAGGTCAAGAAAGAATATAATGAAATATTGAAGAGGTATAAAGAGAGTTCTTTTATCTCCAAAATTTGTGCCTTGACTGGATCCTAAGACTCAGTCACTTCGAGAAACATGGAAACAATCCTAAGGTAGTGGGTGTACCAAAGGTAGGAGTGAATCTCTGGGTTATAGGTCAATTCCTTGTGATGCTTCACCTAGTTGCTTCTTCAAACATGAAATTAAAATTAAGAGGGAAATGGATAGAAGGAGTACTTGAAATTAAAACCTATGGTTTAGGTGATGCAACAAACATTAAAATGAAAAAATTGTTGAGCGGACATAAGGTAGATTTCTTGAACGATTAAGAGTGGCACAATATTGATCTCAGAAACACATTCATACATAAATATTTCACAAGAAGGATAGACTTTAGACAAGATGCTAAAGGGAATGATAGCATTCACAATTTGACAACTTGAAAGAAAGCATAAATGTCACGACTTGCAACTTGTATGAAGATTCCAAACCTCACTTGTAGATAAAGGTTGAGACACAAATCCAGGGACTAAAAAATAAATCACAAGAGTATACCAGATCAGTAGCTTACATTGCAAAATAAACACAATAAGGGCCTTGAACTGTTCCTTTATTCAATCTTCCAAGATTATTCAACTCTATTTCATTGAGTGGTTACAAGTAAGATATAGAAAAGTATGAAGGACTCCTAAGAGATCACGACATAACTACTTTTTTACAAAAAACTAGAACCCTTACGACAGAATTATAACTGCCTTTTATAGAGTTCGGGAATAACTCAAATGATTAAAATTGAGTTCAAGTTAAAAGATGCAGCTGAGATTAGTAACAAAAATCTCAGAACTAAATCTGATCTTGAAATCCACCTGTTGTAATGAAGTGACATGCAAGGCAAAACAAAAGCACCTAGTCATAAAAAATCAAATCCTGTGAGATTTGATAATTACAATCAATAAAGAGGCATGGAGATGCAAAAATGTTGTGCAAACAAGGCCAAAGAGTGTCATTTAGCATTAAAGAATAGTCCTTGCAACGTGTCATGGATACAAAAAATGAATTTGTGCCATTCTCAAAAAAACATGGGATGGGATAACATGCAATGTTAACCCGTAGCAAAAATTATAGAGTTGACCCGCATGGAATAAATCTGATTTGCCTCCAATAAGATGAGTTGTCAATATAGATCTTCATTTTGAAATAGACGGCCCAAATACTACAACAAATCTCCTCAACAAGTGATTAGAATCCAACCATAGATCAAGATCCTCTTCAAAGAATGGACAACCCAGATGCATTTGGAAAATACCCAAAGATTCGTAGCCTAGCACAAGAAAGATCTGTCACATAGCTTGAATCTATTAGTGATGTAAATAACATAAATGGAGTAAACCAATCAATGGGATACATGTTTATCCCTTCAAAATCCATAAAATAATTTCATTATATAGAGGCATCTCATGAGGCAAAACAAAGCACTTTCCAACAGAAAAACATCAACTGTTCTCCATTTGCATATCTTGATTACTATATATGTTTCTATTAATCATAACTTCGTTTCTAAAACTCTTCTTTCAAAACCCTCTAGTGAAATTTTTCCAAATTATACCTATTAAAACATATCCAAAGCTGAGCCAAAAATAATAAATCCATTACTCATTATAGTCTCTACATGTAGACCCATTTTCTCTATTATAAATCAGAAGTAAAACCTGCAACCCTTCCTAGGGCATCTAATAACTTCCTCAAAATGACTCCAAATAAATCCAAACCAATTATTAATCAACCTTATATGAGTTTAGTTTATGAATCTATAAGCTATTAATTTTTCCAATTCATAAATTGTTCTACACGCACAAATCATTTCCTGCAACTTTAACAGAGATCCTTAAAAACTAGTCTTCATTAAAATGAACATAACTTACACATACCTAAATGAAAATGACTCAAACCAATTGAAAATGAAATTTGGTTCATACATCCTTCCAATGAATATGAATATAACTAGAGTTTTTGTTTCATCCAAATATGTCTGTACCAAACATTTAAATCTTATTGTAGTTGGGCATCCTCAAATCTGAAAATAATAACTTTTACCAAAACTAGCACAACTTCTTCACTTCGCAACAGAATCACTCCAAACTAGAACTAAATGAAAGCTTATTTATCCTACTTTAAATAAAATACACTTTTTATAATATTTCTAGTCTATACAGTTCCATACAAGATTTGGAAACTACATAAAAATAGTTAACACCAATCAAAACTGCAAGTTATGAAGATACCAATTGTTTCAAAATGATCTTCCTCTTCACATCCATTCAAATATGATTTGGAACGACTAATACAATGATTTTAAAGTGGTTGTGGTGTTTTACAACCTCCCAACCACCTTTTAAACCAACCCATTACATTCTTTTAACCCTTGTACATTTTTCAATGCTTCTTTAAGCACTCCCATTACAATGCAAATCTATTTTTTCTAGTTTTTAATACATCACAATGCAAAGTTAAGTAGTTTAACCATTTCTTCAACATGGTTATAGGAAATTCTAAATGAATTAAATATTACAATATTACAAAATTCATCATAATGTAGGAAGGGTCAAAATGCTCCCGTATCATACCCCCAAGCTTAAAAGATTTCCATGTCCCATGGAAATGTGCAGTGGAGAGTTATGCAAACAAATATTTTGCTTCCTTGTCTTTATCACTGGGTCCATGCTTCTGCTGCATACTCTATATTTTTAAAATGACTCTGATCGATGAAGTAAAGACTTGTTGCTAGCCATCACGCTTCATGATGCTTCTTCATACCACCTTATTGCCATCTTACCCACCCAAGATCCTGGAAGATGTGGACCACCCTTTACTTAGTGGTTGCTCTCTTGCAACTTCTACCTAGCTTTATCTTGGTGGAGACAATACCAAGATCCTGGCTTGATATCTTCACATACATAATCACAACTATGTCCTTCTTGCAGCTATGATGGATCCACATACCACCAGTTATATCTCTACCCACAAAACACCATATCTTTCGCTTACTCTAGTGCCAATCTGATGTAAATAGCATCAATGGAGTAAACCAATCAATGAGATACATGTTTATCCCTTCAAAATCCATAAAATAATTTCGTTATATAGAGGCATCTCATGAGGCAAAACAAAGCACTTTCCAACACAAAAACGTCAACCCTTCTCCATTTGCATATCCTGATTACTATATCTGATTTCATTAATCATAACTTCTTTTGTAAAACTCTTCTTTCAAAACCCTAGAGTGAAATTTTTCTAAATTATACCTATTAAAACATATCCAAAGCTAAGCCAAAAATAATAAATCCATTACACATTATAGTCTTTGCATGTAGACCCATTTTCTCTATCATAAATCAGAAGTGAAACCAGTAACCCTTCCTAGGGCATCTAATAACTTCCTCAAAATGACTTCAAATAAAACTAAAACAATTATCAATCAACATTATATGAGTGTAGTTTCTGAATCTATAAGTCATTAATTTTTCCAATTCATAAATTGTTCTACAAGCACAAATCATTGCCTGCAACTTTAACAGAGATCGTTAAAAACCAATCTTCATTAAAATGAACATAACTTACACATAACTAAATTAAAATGATTCAAACCAATTGAAAATGAAATCTGGTTCATATACCCTTCCAATGAATATAACTAGATTTTTTTTTCATCCAAATGTATCTGTACCAAACATTTAAATCTGACTGTAGTTGGGCATCCTCAAATCTGAAAATAACCACTTTTACCAAAACTAGCATAACTTCTTCATTTCTAAACATAATCACTCCAAACTAGAACCAAATGAAAGCTTATTCATCCTAATTTAAATAAAATACACTTTTTACAATATTTCTAGTCTATGTGGGTCCATACAAGACCTGGAAACTACATAAAAATAGTTAACACTAATCAAAACTGCAAGTTATGAAGATACCAATTGTTTCAAAATGATCTTCCTCTTCTCATTCATTCAAATCTGATTTGGACAACCAATACAATGATTTTAAAGTGGTTGTGGTGGTTTACAACTTCCCAACCACCTTTTAAACTAACCCATTATATATTTTTAACCCTTGTACATTTTTCAATGCTTCTTTAAGCACTCCCATTACAATGCAAATCTATTTTTTCTAGTTTTCAATACATCATAATGCCAAGTTAAGCATTTTAACCATTTGTTCAACATGGTTATAGGAAATTCTAAATGATTTAAATATTACAATATTATGAAATTCATCATAATGTATGAAGGGTCAAGATGCTCCCACATCAATTGGTTAGCACAATTCCCAAATGCACGGTTGAAGAGACATCAACAACGATTTCACAATTTCGCAGAAGAAAAAGGTAAGACTTCTGAAATAGAAAAAAATTATATTTTGGAAAGAGCAACAAGGTCATTCTCTGAAATGGTGAAAATGGTTAATGCAAAATCTTAAACTTGGCAAAAAATGTGTGTTAACCCGCAACTCAGCAAATGAAGGAAAACAAGCCAACTTGATCAAAGAACAAACTGAACTAGATCGATCAATGAAGGAACCGAACCAACTCGGCTCATGAAGAGATCGAGTTAACACAAGATGTTAACCCAACCAAAAAGCGTGTTAACCCACATCAAATAATCCAGCCCATTGAAGATCTCTCAAATCGGTTATCAATGATGGGTTGAATGGGGACAAAATTGGCCAACATTCTAGGCAACTCAAAAGGGATGCTCACCTAATAAGCATGGATCAGTGGCCTTAAGCAATCCATTGGGCATGGAGTCACTACCAAGAATTGACACGCTATCCCACTTGCAACTTCACAAAATTCTGCATCCAGCAAAACAAAACTTTGGGGAGCTAGGAAAAGCTCTAAACAACTCCGAAAAAGGAGCAAATGTGCTTGTGTACTTCTTGGAAAGCAAAAAATAGAAAAAACTAAAGCAAACCTGTGCTAGAATAGCACTTAGGGAAAACTACACCTCAAAGCAAGGTTTGAGGTGTATGTTATTCACAAGTATCGGCATGACATCCCCTTCCATAGTTGATAGCTAGTAGGCATTGCTCTCCTTACACTCTGAAATTACAAATGGCCCAGCCCACATGTGATCAAACTTTTTATGGTCACTTAGTCTTCTTTTCAAGATATCCCAGTGTAGAACCAGATCACCCTCCTTAAAATTTATATGTCTAGACCTCTTGTTAAAAAAATTCTTAGTCTAATTCTATTGGTATTCCATTTTCTGTAGTGACTTATTCCTTTCCTCCTCTAGTTCTAGCAGCCTAGCATACCTCAGCTTTAATGGATCATCCACTTCAAAAAGCATAAAATTGTTAGCCAATTATAATGAAGGGAACTCTATAGAAATAGGCAACCTGGCTTTTTTCTCATATAATAGAACATAAGGTGAATTGCCAAGAATTCATTTGGGAGTGATTTTTTCAAGCCATAAGGCTAATCTTTACTTAGAATGCCATTCATGCTTGTTGTCCACCAAAGTCCTTTTTAGTATCCTCAATAGGTTCTTATTAGTACTTTCAACTAAACCATTGCCTTGGGGATAATAATTCACTGAAGTGTTGAGGTAGACTCCATTCATTAAGGCCCATTCAATTATTCTTGTCCCCACAAATGCTAAAGCATTATCAAATATAATGGAGTTAGGAACTCTAAATCTACAAACCAATTCATTGTAGAAGTTCAACACAATAGTTTCATTGGCCTCTTTTAAAGCTATTGCTTCTGTCCACCATGTAAAATAGTATCTGGCAGTTAGGATCCATTTGTGACCAGCACTAGAATTTGGATTTATGGGACCCATAAAATTGATACCCCATTTCAGAAATGGTTGATCAATTAGAATAGGATGCAAAGGTAAAGCGGTAATCTTTCTTTTCCAGAAAATAATGCATATTGCTTACATTTTCTTGCCTAAGCATGGGCATCTCTAAATAGATTGGGCCAATAATATCCAGCCTTTATAATTTTGTAGGTTGTTTTCTTTGGAGAAAAGTGACCCCCTGCATCATGAAACTGTTCTAGAAACTTGTTGGTTTGGTTATTGTCAATACATCTGAGGAGGAATCCGTCCATATCCTTTCTGAACAGAAGACCATCAATCAAAACATAAGGTACAAATTGTAACTTGAAGTAACTTTACTTGGTTGTATCAAGCAATGGAGGGCATTCTCCAGTTTGTAGAAAATGGACCATCTCTTGCAACCAGCTCTTTGATTGGTCTCGTTTAGGTACATGTTGATTAGCAAGGACAATCTCTGCTACATCATCTGTAGTTTGAGAAAATATATATGCCAGCTGCTTGCATAAGCCTTTCCCTCTAACAAGATTAGTAACCCTAATATCTACATCATATTCCATAACTCGGGTTATCCAACCAGCTCTTTTCTCATTGAGATCTTTGCTTAACAAAAATTCCTTCACGCTAGGGTGAGCAACCATAAGGTGGACCTTGTTGTTAGAAACCAAATGTCTAGACCTTTTTAGGCTTTTTACCATAGCAAGCACATGTTTTTCAATGAAACTATATCTCTGCTCATACCCCTCTAAACCTTTACTAAAAAAAGCAATGGGTTGCTCTAAACATTAATCATTTTTTTGAACTAGCATTGCAAAAATTGTATCCATGCTACCATATGCATAGAATATGAAATCTTTTGAAAAAATAGGATTTACCAAAGTAGGAGCAGCTGATAATGCCTCTTTTATTGCTCAAAAATTGTCCTTGGCATCCTTCGACTAGCTAAAAAATGTTCTTCTTAAGCATTGATGTCAATCGTTTCAACAAGTTAGCAATATCTGGAATGAAATGTCTTACAAAATTGATTCTTCCAATAAAAATCTGAGGTCCCCTCTTATGATGTGGCAAAGGTAGCTCCAAAATGGCTACAACTCTTTCAAGATCAATGGTAATACCTTGTTTGGATACATTATATCCCAATAATTTACCCTCATGAACAGAAAATACACATTTTTGGGGTTGAGAGATATACCAAACTCCTTGCATCTTTCTAAGATTTGTCTAAGATGTCTGATATGGTATGTAGCATTTTTAGAAAAAAGTTGTGATATCATCCAAATAGATCAGTATGAATTTGTACATCAGATTACTGAAAGCCATCTCCATGGCTTCTTGAAAAGTTGCCCTTGCATTGGATAAGCCAAAAGGCATCCTTCTATATGCCATAATGCCCCACTTCATGGTGAATGCAGTTTTGAACTGATCCTCCTCTCTAACAAAAACTTGATTATAGCTAGAGTATCCATCAAGAAGGGAAAACCTCTCAAAAGCTAAAACATATTGGAGTATTTGCTCCATAGATGGAAAAGGTTGTCAATCTTTCAATGACACTCTATTGAGGTCTCTAAAGTCAACACATGACCTTAGCTCCCCATTCTTTTTCCTAATGGGAACAATGTTTTTCACCCAGCTAGTATGCTTGATAGGTAATATTATGCCACTTTCAATGAGCTTGAAAACCTCTATTTTTTCATTAAAGGTTCAAGTTTTGGATTGATCGACCTTTTGTTTATGCCTTATGGGTTTAGAATTGCGCTCTAACTCATTAGTGTGTTGGACAAGATGTGGATCAAAACCCTTAAGGTCTGCATATTCCCAAGAAAAAACATCATTGAACTCTTGAAAGAGATGAATATAAGATGGTCTTTCTTTAGCAGGAATTGCCTTACCAAATTTTAAGTTTTTCGCCTTTGAAATTTCAAGATCTTCATAATGATCCTGTTGAATCAGTAAACTGGTTTTGTTCTTTTTTGTTTGGTCATCTGTGTTAAGATCGATTCTAGAGTAACCAACCCCTTAGGTAATCTATTAAAACTTAGCTGTATAATCTGATCCCCATATTGTTGTTTTACTTTATGTTAATTGGAGGCTGAAAGCATGTCTTCTTCAAGCATGAAATTTAAAATATGTTCATCACTATTAAAAACTTGCCAATTAACATCATTTTCAAGTATAGAGAGTTTGACCACAATTTTGATATGTTGTATATCTTCCTTGTTAATATTTTCAACTATATCAAAATGTGCTCCTATAGTAGCTAGTCTATCGGCATGCTAATTTAAACTTCTAGGGATGGCAAACATATTGAAAGCGTCAAAATCTTCAATTATATCCCAAAATCTTTGCTTGTAGCTTTTCAATTTATCATTTTTTGTCATATGAAACCCTCTCACCTGGTTGACAACTAGCTTGCTATCTCTGAATACCTTTATGCATTTGACACCTCTCATTCTAGCCCATTCCAAACCTTAAATTAGCCCTTCATACTCAATTGTATTGTTTGTACATGCAAAACTAAAATGGGAGGTTGCATAATACTGTCTCCACAAGGAGAGGTCAACATTGCCCCCCCCCCACTTGAACCATTTTTGCTCCTATAGCCATCAAAGTACAATTCCCAAACTTTATTTTGTTGCTCAAAATGATCTGTTGTGCCTTTGACAAGGCTTGGGATAACCAACCCAACCTCTTGGAAGACATAATTTCCTAGACCAACA
The DNA here is from genome assembly GCA_028749045.1 of Cupressus sempervirens. Lineage (NCBI taxonomy): Eukaryota > Viridiplantae > Streptophyta > Pinopsida > Cupressales > Cupressaceae > Cupressus > Cupressus sempervirens. Next base: position 688,765,988 of record CM053786.1, on the reverse strand, counting down.
TCTATAATATTGTTGGTCTCATCTATCAAGGTGTTTTCTATTGCCCATTCATCTAACAAAACATCAAGGATACCATCAACCTGAGTATCTATATCTTGGGCGACAAGGCCCTCCTCTTGATCAAATGCAATACAATTTGCATTGATCACACTGGGTATGTAAGGCTCAATTGATCTTTTGCAAGTATTTCAGATCTGATTGTTACTTTGGTTCCATATCTAGTCTGAAATAACATGTGTGACCAATCTGCAGATAAGTAGCCTCCCATCTTGGCTATGAATTCTCTTGATAGGCAAAGGGAAAAATATGGAGGCAAATATATTATAAAGATGTCTTGGGGAATGGAAAATTTGGTACATGCATGAAGTGTTAAACTTGCATGTTTTATGAGACCTATTATATTAACACATGAACCATCTAGCTAGATTGTGCCTTTCTCTAAGGGTTCATACTTTAACCCTAGTCGGTCTGCTATCTTCTTAGGAATAACAGAGCTTGTGGATTTTCTATCTACCATGCAATTATGAACCAACTTGTCCCCTATAATCAATGAAACATAAAATGGTGGAGATTTCATGTCCTTACCTTGGATCTGATTTCCTTTATTGTTGTTGTCTTGAGTAATAGCTCCTTGGTTTGTGAATATAGACCTATGAGGTTCATCAGCAACCTGATTTGGAATGTCTATTGCTAAGGCCTCCTTCAACAAGTTGGCTTGCCCTAGGATAGCTAGGTAATCCCATATAGACATTATGACGCTTATCCTTTTCATGTTTTCTACAATATTAAATGGTAAAGTAGCATGCACCTTTGATTGGACTTTAGGAACACCAGGATGTATTTGTTGTTGTGGTTGTTCTTGAGTTACAACAGGAGAATTTTTTTGATGTTCTTTATGTTTTGGATGACCTCTAAGTTGATACGTCCTTGTTTGTCACTATTTCATTGTCTAGGGCTCTCTTCTTCGCTCTAGTACAAACACCACTTAGGCCATTATCTCTATTTACAATACAATGTTCTTCCTGTTGCCAGTTCATGAAAGTAGCATATGTAGGAAGGACCTCTTTTTGTCTCTTAGCTTCAACTTTAGATATAGGTTGTGTACTAGAGGCACCTTGGACCATTAAGGTTTGATTAATGACTCCATTAGAGCACATAGCCTGATTGTGTTGTTGATTACAAGGGTAACACCAATCATAGTATGTTGCTAAGTTATTTTGAGTAGGTACAATATCTCTAACAATGTTTATAGGAGGAGCAACATTCAAAGGAGCGAGGGCATAAGGCCTAAAAGGTCTTTGGTTGAAATTATGCCTATTTGGTGGATATTGCCCTTGAAATTGTTGTTGGGCAGGTTGATTTGTAGTTTGATTTTGAGATTGGTATGGTTGTCTAGCCTGGATTTGTTGCTTTTTAATATTTATCAGCTCATTGTTGAAAATTTGCATAAGGTTTTCCATCTTGAGTTGGCCATTTCTTATCTCTTGCAGGTCCTGTGAAGGGCCTGCAACTATAACTTCTTGGTCCAAGATAGCCGACAATGGATTAAAAGGTGGTACAATCAAAGGTATATTAGGCTATATATCTAGATATATGGGCATTGGAGGCCTAGGAACAATCTTTCTTGCCTGAATAAGACTATTTTTAGGTCTTGCAATAATATCATAACCTTGCGGTAGTGAAGAACCTCCCATAGATTGTATCATAATAGAAATATTATTGTTTAAACTTTTTAAATAATAGAGAAAAGCATGGTCTACTAAGGACCTTACCAGATTTGGTATTCTCCTCCATGTTCTTTGAAATCTATAATTGAAATCCATCATCTACTCATGAGGAGCATGCTTGATGGTTGTAAGTTGCTCAACAAGAGACAAAAAGTTTGATTTATCTTCAAAATGCTTTTGCAAGAAATCTCCCAATGCATCCCATGAACCCATTGAACCTATGACAAGGCTTCGAAACCATTGTAGGGTTTTTCCTTTGAATGAGGTTGCAAGAAACTTCATAGCAACATCCTCTTCAGTAACATGATGCACATTGCACAATGTTGAAACATCTCTAATATGCATGAAAGTTGTTGTTTGGCCTTCTCCAATGAAGTCTGGTAAACTTTTCAAAGCAACTAGAGGAATATCATGGTGTTGAGAAAAATTTAATGGGCTTCCTTGATTAAAAGGAATGAATGCATATTGCCTTGCCATTGGTGGTTGGAAAATTCTCCTCCTTGGAACAGTGACTTGTCTTACAACAACGATAAGACTTTCTAGTGGAGGGGTAGATCTAGCCCTTCTTGTATGAACAAGGGTCTCTTGGACTCTTTCATTTGTTCTCTCTCTCCTTCTAGGTGGGGACAACTCACTATATTCAAAACTTGTAGAACTATTCCTTGCCTACACTCTTCTCATAAGTCATATGCATTGATCTCTTTCCACAAGTTAGAGTTGCCAGATGTGTACGCTTTTTTGAACTATGAACAGGTTAATTCATTTTTGTACACACTGACAACAATAAAGAAAATATAGAGAAAGGACAAAAAACAACCTTTCTGGTCCCACTGAGAGTGTCAAAATTGTTATCTCCAAAAGTTGTGCCTCGACTGGATCCTAAGACTCAGTCACTTCAAGTAACATGGAAACACTCCTGAGGTAGTGGGTGTACCAAAGGTATGAGTCAATCTCTGGGTTATAGGTCAATTTCTTGTGATGCTTCACCTAGTTGCTTCTTCAAACATGAAATAAAACTTGAGACGGAAAGGGATAGAAGGAGTACTTGAAATTAAAACCTAAGGCTAAGGTGATGCACTAAACATTAAGATGAAAATATTGTTGAGCAGACATGAGGGATCCATCCTGAATAGTTAAGGGTGGCACAATATTGATCTTAGAAACACATTCATACATAAATATTTTGTAAGAAGGATAGACTTTAGACAAGATGCTAAAGGGAATGATAGCATTCACAATTTGACAACTTGAAAGAAAGCATAAATGTCACGACTTGCAACCTATATGAAGATTCCAAACCTCACTTGTAGATAAAGACTAAGACAAAAACCAAAGAACTAAAAAATAAATCACAAGAGTATATCAGATCAGTAGCTTACACTACAAAATAAACACAATAAGGACCTTGAACTGTTCCTTTATTCAATCTTCCAAGGTCATTCAACAACATTTCATTGAGTGGTTACAAGTAAGATACGAAAAAGTATGAAGGACTCCTAAGAGATCACAACAGAACTACTTTTTTGCAAAAAACTGGAGCCCTTACTACAGATTTACAACTGCCTTTTATAGAGTTTGGGAATAGGTCAGATTATTAAAATTGAGTTCAAACTCTAACCAAGTGGAGTTAAAAAAAAATGTAGCTGAGAGCAATAAAAAAAATATAAGAACTAAATATGATCTTGAAATCCACCTATTGTAATGAAGTGACAGGCAAGGCAAAACAAAAGCAACTAGCTGTAAAAATCAAATCTCGTGAGATTTGATCATTGCAATCAATAAAGAGGCATGGAGATGCAAAGATGTTGTGCAAACAAGGCCAAAAAATGTCATTTGACATTAAAGAACAGTCCTTGCAATGTGTCATGGCCACAACAAATAAATTTGTGCCACTATAAAAAAAAACATGGGATGGGATAACACGCAATGTTAATCCGCCGCGAAAATTACAGAGTTGACCCATGTGGAATAAATCTGATTTGCCCCCAATAAGATGAGTTGTCAATATAGATCTTCATTCTGAAATAGATGGTTCAAATACTACAAGAAATCTCCTCAACAAGTGATTAGAACCCAATCGTAGATCAAGATCCTCTTCAAAGAATGGACAACCCAAATGCATCCGAAAAATACTCAAAGATTCGTAGCCTAGCACAAGAAAGATCTATCATGTGGCATGAATCTATTGGTTAGCACAATTCCCAAATGCACAGTTGAAGAGACATGAACAACGATTTCGCAATTTCGGAGAAGCAAAAGGTAAGCCTTCTAAAATAGCAATTTTTGCTATTTCGAAAAGAGCAGCAAGGTCATTCTCTAAAATGGAAAAAATGGTTAATGCAAAATGTTAAACCCAGCAAAAAATGTGTGTTAACCCGCAACTTGACAGATGAAGGAAAACAAGCCAACTCAATCAAAGAACAAACTAAACTAGCTCGATCAGTGAAGGAACCGAGCCAACTTGTCTCATGAAGAGATCAAGTTAACATGAGATGTTAACCCAACCAAAAAGTGTGTTAACCACATCAAAGAATCCAGACCCCTTTGAAGATCTCTCAGATTGGTTATTAGTGATGGGTTGAATGGGGGACAAAATTGGCCAACAAGTTCACAAATTCCTGATGAACAACTAAATAGTGTAGGACTAGAAAAAGGGCTAGCAAGAATAATAAGAGCAACCACAAACTTTATAACTTATGAAAATTATCCTAGTATACCATTGAATCCATTGAAATAGTTGCATAAATAAACATGAAAAACACGCCCTTCACTTGATGCTCCAATGTTGTCCTTTCTTCTCCATGAAGTTGATGTTGATGTAGCTCAAATTGATAAGATGCACCTACAATTGAAAGAAAAAGGGCAACAATGGAAACATGATATGATAGTGAGAATACTTGGATAGTGGTTAGCCAAAACAAGTGCATAAGAGCTCAATTTATAAGATTTTTGAAGCCTAATACAAGAATTGGAAAGAAAGAATGCAAATTGGAAATTGTCATAATTAGGTGTGAAACTTGAAAATTTTCCATGAATAAGAGGTGAAATTTGGAAAATTATGACACAACATGAAAAAATATGACAAATTGTAAGAAATGGTAAGTTGAAATTAGGAATTAGGAATATGAAATTAGGAAATAGGAAATTTGGAATTAGAAAAGGAAAATTAGAATTTATGAAATTAGGAATTCTCATAATTCATGAAAATGGAATCAATTAATTAATTGAGAAAGGTTAGTAAAGAGGAATAATTAATAAGGGTTGATGAAATTAAATGATTAAGACATAGGAATAGATTATGGGTTATTTAATACAATAGGAAAAATTAACAAATTGATTGGTCAAAATGATGAAATAAATACAAGATAACCCTATTGAAGGATCGTGATGAAAATGTCAATAAATGCAATGATATTGGAAAGGATTGATTGACACAAAATGATGACTCGTCAAGGACACATGACAAAGATTGATGAAATATGGCATTTAACAAACATTGTAAATGTCATAGGTTGATTGATACGATTGATCATAATAACATAAACAGATTCAATCATCACTATTAAATCAATCAAATAAGGACATAATCAAATACTAAAGTACTCAACAATGTTAACAATCAAATTGATAACAAGTGACAACAAGACACTAAAGTACATGACAATGCCAAAGATCAAATAGATAAAATGATGGTATGCCAAGGACACATTACATGAATTAGTGATTGTTGATAAGGCATTAAAGGATGTAACAATGCCTAAAGGATCGATGATGATGACAGATTAGGGTTTATTTTAGGTGATTTTGATGATATTGGAATGGGTTTGAAATCGATATGAATCAATTTGGAGGTGATCTAGATTTGACTAAAAAGGGTTACAAATGATGAAAAACATGTCAAAATAAGATTGTGAAACAATTATGAATGATGACCAAGTTGGCAAAACTATCATAATGAAATGAAAAAATGAGACAAGTTAGGATGAAAAGGTGATTAAAGAATAGATGCAGACCATTTTTTAGCGTCTACATTTTGACCCTCTTTGATACAATGGGATTATGAGTATTGTGTTGTGATGTGGAGCCTAATCAAACTATGAGGTTTATTCAACACAATTTCCCCCCAGATTATTTCTATGGGGGTTTGGGGGCAATGCCCCCAAGACGAGGTCAAGGGGCAGTGCTCTTGCAGGGTACTAGGGTAGCACTCTAGGTGCACTCCCTATCATAGTATAGAGTGGGGTTGAGGAGAAATGCCCCCATGGAGGTTTTTAGGGGCAGCACCCCCAAAGCCAAAAAAATGATGTTATATTGTAAAAGGCGTCGATTGTTATTTTTTCTAGTAGACGACTTATTCTAGCCCTAATTTTGTAAGCAGCAAAAGCTTGTATAAAATGGTTTAGGGTTAGGGATTTCATAATGTATGGTGATATTGTAGCATCGTGCGATGGTATTGAGTTGTAATGGATTGTGAATTGTAAGCACTACATAATAATAATATTGGATTTGTTGTTCGTGGACGTAGCCTAGGGATTGGGTGAACCACGTTAAATCTTTGTGTCTTGTGTTCTCATTTGTGCACTTTATTATTTTTTGATATTGGTTATATTTTCATGTAACTATTATTTTCTATCTATGGTTAATCCTAACAAGTGTTTTTTTAAGTGATCCTCTGTAGGAAGGTCTCACAGTTGAGTGGGAGTGATGACAGACGAGGGTAAGTTGAAGGTTGAGAACTTTAATGGATAAAACTTTTAGTTATGGAAGATGCAAATGGAGGACTATGACAGATGAGGACTAAGAAATTTTAGACATAAAGGCAATTTGAAGTATTTGATTATGCTTGGAACCATCAATGACATTTAACATTACAAAAGAAAATATGACAGAAGAGTTGATGCAAACCCTAGCGAAACTATATGAAAAGCCCTCCACTTCAAACAAGGTATTTCTCATGAAGCATTTGTTTAATATGAAGATGGTAGAAGATGGATTTGTGGCAGATCATTTTAATGAGATCTTTTGTGAATGTCAATTTTGATAAAGAAATTAGGCCTCCCTTGATTCTGTGTTCTTTGCCTGAAAGTTGGAATGGCTTGGTAATAGCTATGAGTAATTTTATTTTTGGATCTAATGCCCTAAAAAATTATGATGGGATTGGTGTTATTGTGAGTGAGGAAACTCGTAGGACAACCTCAGGTGGATCTACATCAGGAGGTTCTTTGAATGCACAAAGCAAAGGCAGAATGACTGAGAGAGAAAACAATTCTGAAAATCATGGGAAATCAAGAGGAAAGTCAAAGGAAAATAGGTCTCAATCTAGATGACCAAGAGATTGTTGGTATTGTGGAAAACTAGGGCATAAGAAAAAAGATTACTGGACTCGAAAGAAAAGTGAAGGAGATAAATAGGAAAGAAACAAGGAGGAAAATGTGGTAAGTGACAAATTCAAAGAGGATGCTTTGCTACTTTCTTTAGAAAGTGTTGATGATTCATGGGTTTTAGATTTTGGTACTTCATTTCATGCTACACCCCATAGAGGTTATTTTATTGATTATGTCCAAGGGGATTTTGGGCTTGTTTATTCGGGGGATAGTGAACCTTGTCAGATTGTTGGAAAGGAAAAAGTTAAGATTAAGTTGTAGAATGGGAATCATTGGCTACTACATGAGGTTAGACATGTTCCAAGGCTAAGTAGGAATTTAATTTCAATAGGGAAACTCGGTGATGAGGGTTGTGTAGTTACTTTTAATGAAAAAATTGGAAATTTTCAAAAGGTTGTAGTAGAAAAAGGTGTGAAAGTAGGCACCTTATATCTTTGTCCAGGTCATATTGTTCCTTCTACTTTGATTTATTTAGAGAAAAATGAATTTTCAGGAACAGTTGTTGTAGTTGAGTAGGGAGAACAATTGTTGATGTAGATTCTGATACAGCACTATGGCACTATAGACTTGGGCACATGAGTGAGAAAGGTATGAAATTAATTTATTCAAAGAAATTTTTACCAGGTCCGAAATGTGTCAATATGGATTTCTATGAAAGTTATGTGTATGAAAAATAAAAGAGAGTGAGTTTTGTGAAGAGTGAGAAGCAAAAAAAACATGAGAAATTAGAGTTTGTCCATACCAATGTATGGAGACCAGCTTAGGTATCTTCCCTTGGTAGCTTTCATTATTATGTTACATTTATTGATGATGCAACTAGAAAAGTATGGTTTTATTTCCTTAGACAAAAATCTAATGCATTTCAAACTTTTAAGAAATGGAAATGCTTGGTTGAAAATGAGATTGGTAAGAGATTAAAATGTCTCAGATCTGATAGTGGTGGTGAGTATTGTAGTCATGAATTTGAAGATTATTTCTCCACTAATAGTATTCGTAGATAGAAAATTATTCCAAGGACTCCACAGGAAAATGGAGTGGCTAAACGCATGAACAGGACAATAATGGAGCGTGCAAGGAGCATGAGGTTGCATGTTGGGATGTCCTTAAACATGTGGGCGGAGGCTATTAATACTATTGTATATTTGATTAATAGAGGTCCCTCTACTCCTTTAAGTTGTGGTATTCTAGAGGAATCATGGACTGGTAAGAAGGTGAGTTATTATTTTCTCAGAACCTTTGGTTGTGAAACATTCTCACATATAGATTCAAAAAATAGAACCAAGTTGGAAGCTAAGTCAAAGAAATGTGTATTTTTTGGATATGGCATTGATGAATTTTGTTATAGGCTATGGGATTTTGAAAATCCTAAAATTGTAAGAAATGGACATGTCATAGTCAATGAGAAAGTGTTTTACAAAGATCTATTGTAGCAACATAAGAAGAAAAAAAATGATTATGTAGTGTTAGATGATACTCCACAAGTTGATGTTCCAGTAGTTCCTCATGATTTGCAACAACCACAACAACAAATACCACACACCCTAGTGAATGTTAGATGGTCAACAAGGCTAAGTAGACCTCTAGAAATATTTTATCCCTCTTTGTATTCTATTTTACTACTAATGCTAGCGAACCTAAATGTTATGATGAATTTTTGCAAGTTGCTACAAAGATTTTGTAGGAGTCTACAATGAAAGAAGAAATGGACTCTTTGCTGAAAAATCACACATGGGATTTATGCAAGTTTCTTGTAGGTAAAAAGGTTTTACAAAATAAATGGGTTTACAGGTTGAAGTAAGAGGATGGAGGTAAGAAAATATTTAAAGCCAGGTTAGTTGTAAAAGGATTTGCATAGAAAAAGGGCATTGGTTTTGATGAGATATTCTCTCTTGTTGTTAAAATGACTTCTATTCGCACTATTTTAAGTATTGTGGCTACTAAATATTTTCATTTAGAGTAGCTTAATGTTAAAACAACCTTTCTTCATGGTGATTTGGATGAAGAGATGTATATGGCACAACCACGGGAATTTGAGGTCAAAGGTAAGGAGAACTTAGTGTGCAAATTGCAAAAAAGTTTATATGGCTTGAAGCAAGCACCTCGGCAATGGTATCTAAAATTTGATAGTTTTATGCATGAGCATGGATATAGTAGGTTTAATTCAAATCATTGTATTTATTTTAAGAGGTTGGATGATAGTAGCTACATTATTTTATGTTTATATGTTAATGATATGCTTGTAGTTGGGTCTAACATGGATCACATTAAGGGGTTAAAGGAATAGTTAGCACATTCATTTGCTATGAAGGATTTGGGGGTAGCAAAACAAATCTTTGGTATGAAGATTTACAGAGATAGGAAGAACATGAAATTGACATTATCTCAGGTTGATTATATTGTGAAGGTGTTGCAATGTTTCTCTATGGAGAATGCTAAAGTTGTTAGCGCACTCTTACCTAGTCATTTGAAGTTGACTAAGGAGATGTGTCCAAAGACATAAGAAGAGGAGGATAAATGTCCAAGGTACCCTATTCTTCAATTGTAGGAAGCTTGATGTATGCTATGGTATGTACTAGGCTAGATATTGCACATGCAGTGGGAGTTGATAGTAGGTATATGAGTCATCTAGGGCTTGAGCATTGGAATGCAGTTAATTGGATTCTCAGATATTTGAGAGGAATATCCAGTAAGTGTTTACATTTCGGGGGCTCTACTACTAATTTACAGGGCTATGTTGACTCAAATTTGGCAGGGGATATTGATACTAGGCAAAGTACTATAGGTTATGTATATACTGTTGGTGGGGCAGCAGTGAGTTGGGTTTCTCGGTTACAAAAGGTTAATGCAGCAAAGTATGTTGCTACTACAAAGGCAACCAAGGAGATGATATGGCTTTAGTTCTTCATGGAAGAATTGAGACACCCATAGAGGCATAATTTATTTTTTATAGATAGCCAAAGTGGGAAGAATTCTTCTCTACATTCAAAGACAAAACACATATAGTTGTAGTACCATTTCATTTGGTCAATTTTGGAAAATGGACAATTAAAATTGGAGAAGATACATATAGATGATAATCCAGTGGATATGTTTATGAAGGCAGACAAGAGAGAAATTGAACACCTCTTCATCTTTGGTTGGTCTTCTAAACTATATAAAATAAAAGAACAAAAGCATCCAGGGAGGTTTGATATTCCAGTGGGAGCTATAGGTTTAGTAGTGCTATGATCAGTATCCAAGTGGGAGGTTATTATTGTGGAGTCTGACCAGTCTCCAAGTGGGATATTGTTGTGATGAGGAGCCTAATCAGGCTCAGAGATGTATTTAGTGCAATTTCTCTCCATATTATTTCTATGGGGGTTTGGGGGCGGTGCCCCCAAGACAAGGTCAAGGAGCAGTGCCCCAAGTGCAATCCCTATTGCAGTACAGGGTGGGTTCAAGGAGAAATGCCCCTATAGGGGTTTTCGGGGGCAACACCCCTAGAGCCAAAAAATGACCTTATATTGTAAAAGGCATCAGCTACTATTTTTTTCTATTAGACAACTTATTCTAGCCCTAATTTTTTAAGTAGAAAAAGCTTGTATAAAATGGCTTAGGGTTAGGGATTTCATAATGTATGGTGATATTGTACCTTCTTGTGACGGTATTAAGTTGTAAGGGATTGTGGGTTGCAATCACTGGATAATAATAATATTGGACTTGATGTTGGTGGATGTAGCCCAGGGATTGGGTGAACCACGTTAAATCTTTGTGTCTTTGTTCTCATTTGGGTGCTTTATTATTTTCTGGTATTGGTTATATTTGCATGTAACCATTATTCTTTTGCTTGTGGTTAATCCTAACATGTTGTGTCAAAGAATAAAGATAAAATATCAATGCCCCAATGAAATTGAAAAGAGGTAGGTAGGATGCCCCCTTGAAAAATTGGGCAAGAAATTGACTCGAGAATGATTTTTTGAAAAGAAAAGACGATGAGGAGAAAGGTTGATGAAAGAAATATTAGTGGAAAGAGGAATGAGATAAGGAAAAGTTAGTGCCAGGTGTGGACTTTTCTTTCATAAGGTACATTGTATGTCATAAGATCTTTATTTTGATATGGAAAATTGAATGCAATGCATCATGATGTAGAGAGGCAAACTGAAAACGTAAGCCTTTTGCACAAACAAACACAATTCAGATAAAGAATGGCCTTATATATGCTCAGGCATGGAGCCGTGCCCCAGACTATCAAAGAACAATTGAAAAATAGACAAAAATGATCATGAACCATCCCGATCACTCTCATAAATTAGTTTATATCATTGAGTAGCATATGAACATGATCAATAGAAAACAAAGCAAAAAATAAAAACACTCACTAAATAGCGTGAGCCAACAACCATTCTGATCTGTTATTATGTGCTTTATTAAGTGTTGTTTGTATTGACGATTGCATTTGATTGATGTTTTGACAGGGTGATTGTTAAAGGTGTTATAATAAGAGTGATTGTGGGTTCAAGTAGTTTTGTGTGGACTTCGTCAAAGCATGATTTCGTTGAAGTGCAATTTTTAAGTTTGAATCTACATGTATAAGTGTTTAGCAAAAGGAGTGATTATTTATAGTGATTATGTACAAGGTTTATTGCAAGTTTTCAATGGATTTTTCAATTTTTTTGGGTTTTAAAAAATATTTGATTTTTTATGATGCAATATTTTCAAGATATTTTGCAATTTTTAGGTTTTTTTCAAGTTCGTATTTGATTTTTAGCATTTTATTCAGGACATTTTATGATAGTTATTGATTTTTTTAGGACTTTTTTTTTATTGAGTATTTTAAGACATTTTATGATTTTTATTGAGTTTTTCAAGACATTTTATATTTTTTACCGATTTTTTCAAGTTCGTATTTGAGTTTTTAGGTGTTTTCAAGATCCTAATTGATTTTTTTTAGATTTTTTTTAGGATTATATGTGATTTTTTTTTTTTAAATAGAGGTCATATTTGATTTTTTTAGATTTTTTCAAGATCATATAAGTTTTTTTTTAATTTCACAAATGTATTTGATTTTGTGGGGATTTTATTTTAGGTCTTTAAAGTATGTACAAGATGTTGACTCCAATTCGATAAGAATGTAAGTCCAGTGGATTGACCATATTCAGGGATTTACCTTAGCTCAAATTTAAGGTCATGGAATACGTAGGTAAATGCCCCCAAATAGGACATAAACAATATAGAGACCAAAGACAAGGTATAAACAAATTGGTGATGCATAAGGAAATAACATGAGATATCAACCAGTTCATATGCCATGATTGAGGACTAATAACATCTCATGGTGTAAAGGATGTGATTAGCGAATGTTGGTAGAAAACCAGATAGAATCCCAGTAGATGGAGGAGCAACAACTTGCTACGTGTGGTGCCTATTTGACAAGTTTTCACCATGGTACTTGCCCAAAGCACGTATTTGACAAGTTTCCACTTTTAGACAAAAAATTCTCTTTATACAGTTGTTTGTGCCTATTAGCATGAATGATGATGCTATGGGGGAGCATTGCAGAACATTGATATGATGTATTTATAATTGTGTTTGTCATTTATGACAACATAGTAATAAGTTTGTAAAGATTGACAGAGCAGCAGACTATGATTTTTGTATTAAGGACAATATATCACTTATCTGCTTATACGTAGTATCCAGTGCATACTATAGTATGTCTTTGTTACAAAGGTAAGTGCACAGAACCTGAATCGACAGTGTACGAAAGATATAATTGATTCACAAAAAACCATATGGAAACAGAGTATTAGGAAAGCAGTTCCTATTGTATGATTGCTACAGTTCATTACAATTGTAGTGAAGGGTTGTGCAGTTAACTGGAGATAGTATATTGATTGTTGATGATGTCAGAGAGTGTGCGTGTACGAAAGTCGCATGTGTGAAAGTTTGTGTATAACTGTGAGTTGATAGCATTAATTAAATGTGTATTTCATTTAATTAACATGTGGAAAGCCGACTGAAGGATTTATTATTGAGATGTTTTCTATGTTTTACACATAGTGAGAAAAGAAGACTTGTGAATTGTTGAGCAAAAAAGTGATACAAAAGTAGAGTGACCTACCTATGCGTGTAAGTGACCTTAAGGGTTATTGTTACTGAGTATAGAGTTCTAGATCTGATTGCACGATCTGAAGGTGAAGGAATCTGATGTAGTCGATAGAGGAAGAAGTAAAAGCTTGTAACACATCTATTATTCTGAAAAGAATAGTACCGAGGTCAATTGGACAATGGGTTTGTTTATCTAATCCTGAAGCTATGGGTGATCCCACAATAATGGGCTCCACTTTTTGACCAATTTTGACACTAAAATCAATATTTTTGAAACAAACCTTAAATTTGAATGACTATATCTCTAAAACTATGAATAATTTCGAGCTAATGTAAACTAGTGATTTCTAGTACTCTATTCCTACTTTCTAACCATATTTTTTAATTTAAAAATAATAATTATTTAAGTCAATTTTTTCTTCTCCTCCGAAAAGTGGTACATATTAAAATTCAATATTTTTAAAGAGTGACAGTATGCTTGACACGCATAACTTTTTTTCTAAAAAAGATAATGAGGTAATTCTTTCAGCATTGGATTTGTAACATCAATATCTAGCGGGTGCATTTGGTTTGATTCAATTTGGTTGAATATTGTATAGTTTATGAAGTTTTGAAGTGACACCAATCGTAATTCAGACATACATTCATTTTGACACAAATAATTTAATCTTAATTTATCATAAATTTTTTTTTTTTAAATAGAAAGCTATCTCAATAACCTATTTCTTAGATATTTTCCAAAAAAAATTGACCTAATTTACTAATTTTCCCGAAGTGTCAAAGTCAGTTGATGCTCAATTGGTAATGAACCTATAATGAGTTAAATTCATATTTGAAAGTCTTAATGAATATAATATGTATTACAATTATAGTCATTGGAAAGCTTGCTCCGAGTAGCATAAATTGGCATTTTTTATTTTACATTAGGAGATCATTCATTTTCAATTTTGGGTGTCAAAAGAGCCAATTTTATTTTTTTTAGAAAAGAGGGTGAAAAGTTTGTAAATTTGCATGTTTGCACCAACATCGTGTTCACGCAAACATATATAAGGTGTTCGCGCAAACGTATGTTCGGGCAAACATATGGGTCTAAGTTTTCCAACAGCTAGAAATTTGATTTCACATGTTTGCCCAAACATTTCAAATAATTCATGTTCGCGCAAACATGCAAAAAACAAAAAAAACATGCTGATGTCACCTGCAGACAGGTCAATTTTTAAATAGTGAAGCCATACTGCAACATTTTTATATAGTTACTGTCCAAAATTTATCAAGGCAAGGGTAAATGTTTTATTTTTATGATTTTTTAATGGGGAACAAGAAAGGAAATCACACACCGTAAAAATGAACATTAAAATGGGAAAAACGGCATTTTTGAAAGTGAAATTGTTGTAAAATATGTTCAAGCGAACATATTAATGAGGTATGTTCACCTGAACATACCTCATATATATCAATTATGTTCGTGCAAACATGTATTGTAATTATGTTCGTGCGAACACAATTAGAATGTTTGTGTGAACATGTGATATATTTGATATGTGGATTTTGCCATTTTTTTTATTTCCTTTGTCCGACAAAAGTGGAACCCATTATTGTGGGTTCACCCCTATTTGGACAGTGGGTTTAGCTACCTTCCACAACTCCTAACAGGGTTGGACCTAACAAGGATTCAAAGTCTCCTAATAGGGACTCTTTGTACCAAATGTTGTAATAGACTTCTAACAGGGTCCATTGTTTAACAAGGAATATTCATATTAGTACATCATTTTGTGGGCATCATTCCCACTAGGGTTTTCCCTCTGATCAAGGGTTTCACTAGTCAACATATCTGGTGTAATTGTTTATGTACATCTCTTTATGGTTTTTTGTTTACTTTGGATGAATGGTCAAGATTGTTTAAGAGGATAAATGTTTTAAATTGTCATTTAACTAATTCAACCCCCCTCTCAGTTATATTGGTGGACTATTGTTTCTAATAGTGCCACGATGCCTATTTACCATATTTTCATCAAGGAACTCATTTTTTCATGACTTTTCTTCAAAAAAAAAGAAATTACTATTTTTTCAAGACTTTAAAAAAAAAAATCATGTCTAATACTTGCGGAGGTGCATGTTATTGATTAAGACTAGTAGTGGTTCACCCTATTATGTTGCAATTTGATACACTTTAGACCCAAATGTTGTTGTGATGACGTAGGGTCCTTCCCAATTCAGGTCAAACTTGCCTAGTTTCTCTCTATGCTACTAAGTTTTATAGTTCATTTTCAAAACTAGGTCTCCGATCTCAAAATGAAAACCTCTGGCTTTTTCATTATGGCTTCTTATGAGTTAGTTTTGGTAAGCTTGCAAGTTAACTAAGGCGGCTCTTCTCCACTCATCTAGCATCTCAAGTTCATGGAGTCCGAACACTCTATAGTTTTCATCATCAATAATGTCTTAGAGTGATACTCTTAGTGATGGGATTTCAACTTCAATTAGAAGGATGACCTAAGTTTCATATACTAGAGAGTATGGTGTTACACTAGTGGGAGTGTGAACACTTATTCTATAGGCCCAAAGAGTTGGATTGAGTTGTAGGTGTCAGTCTCACCCAAAGTCATTGATTGTCTTTTGGAGTATTTTGACTATGGTTTTATTAAATGCTTCAGCCTAGCCATTACCTATGGATGATAAATGCTAGAGAATCTATGATATATTTTGTACTTATCAACTTCCTTATTCTGGAATAGACTACCATGATTAGTAATAATGGCTAGAGGGACTCTGTAGTGACATATAATATAATTAAGAATAAATTTGGAAATATGCTTACCAGTAGTATAATTCATAGGGACGGCCTTAGCCCACTTGGTAAAATATTCAGTTGTAGTAAGAATATACTTATGGTCATCAGATGAAGGAAGAGTAATCAACCCTATGAGATCGAGTTCCCATTGAGAGAAGGGCCATGGAGAAATAACTAGATGAAGCTCTTGTGTTGTTGTATGGATTAGATTACTATGTATCTAGTACTTATGACATGTCTTTGCAAAATTATGAACATCATATTCCATAGTGGGCCAATAATATCTAGCTCTGACCAACTTTTTGGCTAGACTCAAACCATTGACATGGCCTCCACATGTACCTTCATGTACCTCATGTAAGGCAGTGTTATCCTCTTGTGAATCAAGGCATCTGAGAAAAGTTTGGTCAAAGGATCTCTTATAGAGGGTGTCACTAATGATGACTCATCTAGTGGCGTGTCGAATAAAGGCTCTGCATTCATTTTTGGATAGGTTGGGTGGTAGGATTTGGGCATGTAAGTACTCATAAATGTCTTGGTACAAAGGAGAATTGGGACCAATGAATTCACACACAAACTCTTACTGAGGGAGCTTGAATGCAAGGAGCAAGAGTTGCTCTACTAAGAACTCATAATGTTCAATAGTATGTGACATATTGATCATTTAAGTAGTTGTGTCCATAGCATCAGCTTTCTTCTCATGTATCCTTGCGAGCTAACAGAAAGTGATTGTGACAAATTTAGACTTTAGGAAATCTACCATTTTCTTGTATGGTAGAAATTTCTCATCTTCAGTTTCATAGTCATTGTTAATTTGTCAAATGACTAGCTAGGAATCACCATATACCTTTAGATGTTATATGTTTCATTGGATATCTAACTTTAACCATGTTATACAAGCCTCATAATCTTCTATGTTTTTTTACAATCAAATGCTATATGATATGACTTCGGAATCAATTTCATTGAGGTGAGATGAACATGATACTAGCTCTTGAGCCATTTCTTGTGAGTGAGTCATCAAAATATAGTTTCTACTCAGTAGCTACTTCCACATAGTCTTCCATCAATATATGCATGGAATCATGGATCTTTGGTATGTTGCTCCAACATAAGACCAAAAGGCATGATGTTCTAGCAGTAAGTTCCCCAAGGGCATGTAAATGTTGTCTTATATTGATCCTTAGGGGCTTTCATATTGAGGGCATGCTTTGTTGAGGTCTTAGAAGTCTATAGATATTTGGATGCCCCTAGAGTCTTTAATTATAGGTACCAAATTTGAAATCCACTCTACATAGTAAATAGGTCTTATGAAGCCTACATCCAATAGTTTCTTTAATTCTTCTTTGACAAGGAGAGCTACTTGAGGATGCATTTTTCTCAACTTCTACTTTATTGGTTTAGCCCCTAGTTTTAATGGAAAGTGGTGAAGAACTAAGGATCTAATCCAAGCATGTTTACATAAGACTAGGCGAACTTGATCTATCTCTCTAGAAAGAATATGACAAATTCATCCTTTTGTTATTTTGATAATGAGGCTGCAAAATGTATGATCTTTGGATTGATGGGTGTTCCCAAATTGATCTCTTCTGTTATTTCAATTAGAAAAGTTGACTTCTCACTGAATGGGGGTATGTCCAATCTTCCATCCTTGGGTTCCTTAGAGAGGTTGTCACCCTCCAACATGTCCTTCTTTTTTACTTTTTCATGGTCTAATTGTGCCTTTCAGTTTTCACCAAGAGACCTTTTGTTTTCATTCTTTTATTTTTTCATTTTATTCTCATTTTTGTGATTGGAAGATGGAATTGACTCCATCAAACATACAAAGGTGTTTAATTCAAAATAAAATCCTTCTTTATGGTCACCATGTGGTATGCCTTCATGGAGCTCATTTAATTATGCAATAGCTTCATCATTTTTTAATTGATCAAAGATCAAGAGTCATCATTGGTCTCAATCTGTTAGTTCAAGGTAAACTAAAGGGATATAATCATCGATGTTGAACAATATTTTTTTTAATGGTAGAGATATGGACATCAGGCTCATCAATATCATTGGTTCCATGTTTAGAGGCAGGAGATCTTGGATCCCAACGTATGTCAATCCAGGATTTAGAATGAGTTTGGGAAATAGGTGGAGTTTCACTAACATGTTTATCCTCTACATGTAGTTTTTCACGATCAACAAAGATATGGTCAAGTGCATAGAGGCTATCATGATCAGTGATTTCTGGCTAGGTTTTCTCAGGTACATTTTCATCATTAGAAATGTTCACATTCTCATATGAAGGTACCTTAGTATTAGGAGGACCTATTTGCAATGGTTTAAATTTGAGGCCCAACCTAGGACCTTTTCATCCTATTGCAAAAATGAGCTCAAATATTGCTTTTTTGGGGTTCCAAGACCATAATGTCCATCATATATTTTTTCCACATAATACTAAACTATTGAATATCATGGAGAGGTTTTTTGGTATCTTGATCTTGAATGGTTTTGTTGGTAATAACTGCGGTTTACTATTGTGGACCCATAATGCACACCCCATTTTGAGTCACAAAATGGGGACCCCCTAGTTTCAAAACCTATACGAGGCATCTAGTTTGGCATCTCAGTCATTTTAGACCCTTCCGTGGGTCTAGGTCAAGCCCTAGTCTTCGATTGGGTATAGGAAAATAGATTTTAAGACTTAAATATTAGTTTAGGGGAGAAATCTTGCCTTGCAAGTGAAGGTGTGCACTTGTGCACCCTCTCGAGGTCTACAGTAGTGTCAGGGTCTATAAATAGACCTCAGCCTTCCCCCCAACTCATTCATTATCTCTTGCCTTTGTCTACATCTGCACCCTCACATCCCTTCGACCTTTGTTAGTGTGCAACCCCACACCTCTAACTTAAGGTACAATAACCTTTTGGAGGTGCACACATGCACATGTGCAGCTTCAAGAGGTACTCACCTTTGTTTTAAAAAAAACAAAAGACACCCCCTTTTTTAAGGCATTCCGCTTACACATGTGCACAATTGCGCAAGTGCGCAATGTGCACAACTGCACATTTTGCCATCTCCAAAGAAAAACTAAGGCACATTAGCACACCCTACACACCTATGCAAATGTGCTAGGTGCATTAGTGCACAAAATAGGCTTAGGGGGAGTTTCACAGTTTTTACCCATTTTGTTCAATTTTTGGTCATTTTTTCATAGTTTAGGTCCTAGTTGAGTCCCTTTTTGGTCTTTTGACATCAGATTACTAATGTTTGCCACTTTTGTGCAGATATAATGGCATCATCATCATACTCCATGGCAGAGAAAATGGCTCTAAAACCTATAGCATTTGAATACCAAGGAACTCCTAAAAAATCTAGATTCCAAGACGGGCATGCAGACTTCCAAGATGCCGAACTTGAGCACGTTGACTAAAATGCTTTCTTAATACTCTGCAACAAACCCAAGGAAAGATCAACATTAATCTAGAGTGGGTTGGTGAATGCCTCTTCATACGCTACATCAGTTCAATCCTTAGAACTGATCATGAAACTGGTTGAACACTATGTGCCAAATGAGAAGGTTGTCAAGAGTATCATAGGAGAGATAGTCCTCGACCTCAGACCATGGAACATAGAGAATTTTTTCCACCTCTCGAGGGTAGACCAATACCTCCAAATATCCAATGATGGAGTGGATAGGTGGTCTAGGGAAAATGAGAAAGAGGTCAAGGAATTGGTACAATCCATGTTCTTGATTGACAAGACACCTTGGGTCGGAGAGTAGGAAAGGTGGACATGACCTGAGGGTACATAAAAAATGACATTGGATATTCAATTGTTATTTTCAATAAAGGAATGGGCCTCCCTGCAATAGGTCACCTACAGACATGGATGGTTCACTTCATTGAGACCATCAAGACCGCAAAGATGCCCATTGATTGAGCCACCATCCTAAGTGACAACTTGGACGAGCAGTTGATCTTAGTCAAGATTGACCAACACTTTTATATGACATCTTATATGGTGTATTTACTGGTAGCCAGAACCATAGACTACCTAAGGCTATACAAGAAGGGAAGCATGCAAGATGCAAATGCTTGGCCCTATGTGGTTTACCCACAACTGGTGAAGAAGAAGCTCCCACTACAAAGTGTGGAATATAGGGTAGTGAATGATGGATTCATTTTTTTCATCATCAGATTCATAGAAGGAGATTATCCCAAATGGATGTCAGTAGAGGCAGCGACAAGAATAACTGAAGTAGGAGCCTACTACATCCAATTTAATACATTTACCTATCTCTAGGTAGTTGATACTCTTTTGTTTCCTAAGAAGCTCCCAAGGTACCCTTCTGACAGACTCATACTTTTGGAGATAGCTCACCAACTCACTTCTCCATATGACAAAGTGAGGAAACAACACAAGAAGATTGGGTTTGGCCAATCACTATTAAAGCGTTCAAGGTAAAGAAAAAATAAGATATAGCTATCTTTGACTCAAAGTGGGATCAGTATCCCTTGGAAGACTATCAGGCTCCTCGCCCATATTTTGATAATATTGGGATGGTTCAGCAACTAGTGGGAAAGCATTTCATGCATGAAGAATCCCTTGAAGACCATTGGATGAATGTGATAGATGACTATAATGTATGAATTAGGAATTATTGTAGGATGAGTCTACATCTAGCAGAAAAATTTCTAAACATGAAGATATTCCTTAAGACCATAGAAAAGAATGTCCCAAAGATAATGGATCCCTTGTATAATAAGGATAAGATCTATGATAGGCCCATTATAAATGTGGAAATAGGGCGTGAGGAGAATCATGACATAGATCATCAGGGCAAACATGTAGTGGAACTAACAAGGGAATTGATTAAGAATCCATTTCATGTGGATCCAATTCCCTAGGCCATACCTTTACAAGATGCTTCCAGGCCTCAGAAAGGAAAAGGTGTTAAAGTCACAATACCAACCTACCTTGCTAAATCACTAGTGAGGCCAAAAATGGTACATCAGCATGAGTGGGAGGTTGAGTATTTCAAGGCTAATAAGGGCATAGGTAAAAGGAAAATGGAAGCCCCTAGGGCAAGGAAGCAAGTGGCCAAGGCACAAGTAGCAAAATCCTAGCCAAAGCTAGAGCCGACAGAACAAGCTCAACCGAAGAAACTTCCAAAGCAACCACAAGAGCAACAGCCAAAGCAACAAGAAGTAGAAGCACCAAAAGAGCAGGTAGTTCCACCACCAAGAACCTTGGAAGAAGCCTCCCCATAGATGTTGAAGAGAGCCCGAACATAAACAATGGTGGTAGGTGTTAAGAGGAGGAAATTAAAGAAGAAGAGCACTCCCTTATCATAGGTGTCGCACTAGTAAAATTTGACCCATTTTTCTATGAATATTGGTCAAAATTTTGACCCATGTTGGTCTAATTTGCGACCAATAGTACATCGCAATTTTTGCTGTCGAAATTTCAACAAATCCTTCAATTGGTTAGAATTTTGACCAAATACTTGGTCAAAATAGATCACCTTTGGTATGAGCATTATTGATGGTGATTGGTCAAAATTTTGACCAAACTTAGTCAAAATGGAGCCTAATATTAGTTGGAATATAGACCAAGTCTTAGTTGAAATATCGACCAATTCTGGTCTCTAAACAACCAGAATGTCATACTCACGACCAAAGAATTGGTTGAAATTTTGACCAATTCTTGGTGGAAATGTCAACAAAGATTGGTCAAAATTTCAACCAATCTGATTTGTTAAAAAAAAATATAGCAAAGGTGAAACATCCATTCATCAAATTTCTTGCATTACATATTGTATCAAATGAAATGAGTAGCAATGCACCTCAATTTAATAACTTGCAGATCATATGAAATTACGATTGAAAGTCATCTAATATGAAATATTTACTTAATAAGAAAAAAACTTCAATCCATCCATGAGATTTATTGCATTTTGTCATTGCAAAATAAGAGCAACAATATGTATATAACAATGGTATTCCAATAACACAATTACACATAAAGTGGATCTGTAATGATTTATAAATATTAATAGTGTACAAAATATATTTCAGATATCAATTATTAAAGCACCAAATTGTCAAATGTAAGTGCCAATGGTCTCCTATTTTTTAGAAGACATCAGTTTATATATCCAAACATTAGGTTCATATGACATTGTTTGCTACAACTGGGATTTTTCATTGAAATGAACAACAGTCACTTGTGGCTCAAAAGATTCAATTACATATGTGCATCTAACCATGTTTTGATGTACCTTCACATTCGCATGTTGAAGACGGGGTGGAAGTTGGTTGTTTCCCTCTATTAGAAGGAAAACCAACCACCTCATTTTACTTTTCCTTCCACCCTTCACTATGACCTCTCAAGACATCTAACATGTCATCGTACGTACAGGTTGACTCAGAGAACATCTTCTTGTTCATAGCAAGTGATTCCTCCATATTGTGATTGATCAGTTGTTGTTCATGTAGTTAAAGACAGTACTCCATATTTTTCTCCTTAACCTCTATAAGCAACCTGTCGAGCTCTTTGTTTTTCATCTCTAGTTGAGCATTTTTCATCTCCAATTTAGCATTCTAAAAATTTAGGCACTTATTATCTACTTCATATGCATCCAAATTCTTTGACAACAAAGATATATGTTTCTCTTGAAGCTAACTATGTTTCTCTTGAAGTGAGCTATTGAAGTTGTCATCCAAGGTAGGATTGTCTGAGCCTACATTGTCATGACTATTGCATGGCCCCACCACACCACCAGTATCTAATAGACCCAACAGAGGTACTTCATCTAAACTCTATTGTTGCCTTTCAGTGGATGAGTCATTCATGTTTCCATGCTTCCTAGAAGTAGCAGACTTTGACAATCCTATAGTTGTAGTCATCAGGATATCAGACAGAGATTGATCGGGAGCTTCCTTTCTGTAGACATCTTTGTGACTACCCATAACTACATCAACATATAAGAACTATGCTTACATTCCAATAATGATGTTTAATAAAAAAAATCCTTTAGAAATAAAACAAAATTTTCATTTTGTGAACAGGTTTATGGGTTGTTGAATTTACTATATACTAAACATATATACTTAAAATGTTAGTTGTTGAATATATTATATATTAAACATATGTACTTAAAATATGTTAGCTATCAAAGATGTATAAAACTATTAAAAACTAAAATAGCAACATTACAAATGTTACATTAGTAGAATTTAGATTATTCAATACAAATTATTGAATTGACAAATGAAATATTTCTATTATATCAAAATATCATAAATATGATTACAATGAATAGTGTGATATTAAAATAAGTACAAATTGTAAATTTTAAAAAAAAAACTTTAATCATCCTTGAGATGTCAGACCTATTAGCAGTTGGCTGCTTTTGATTCTTCTTAATCTGCTTTTGCAATCCTGTTAATTGTTGTATTGTGTGGCTGAAGTTAAACACATATGTGGTCACATGGATGTCTTGACATTGTTTCCTCTTCATTTTCTTTAAATTGAATGTCTCAGAGAATGATTGAAATGTTAAATGTAAAAATAATGATGTCATAAGTAGTATAAAGATTAGTATAAGAGACTATTCTGAAATTTTGATATAAAAATATTTAGGTAATTATAAAGCAATATACAAATTAATATGGGAAGAGTGATTCAAAATGTTGACACAAAAAATTTCTTCATAGACCAACCTTCAAAAGGTTTTTTTAAATTATAGATGAATTTAAATGTGCACACAATTAAAAAGTTTGAACATATTGATTGTCTCACCATATTTGTGTTAGAGTGGGGTTGTCGTTTCACCAAAAGACCAATCTATCAATGTCTGATACAACCACTCAACTTATAGTACATAGGAGGTAGTTAAACCCTTGTCACAAATCTCGAGGGGAGCACTAAATAAATTTGCAACAATCTCCCCCTCAGCGTTACCCAAGGGTTTGAGGATTCGAACCCATGACCAAGCTCAGATACCACTTGTTAGAGTGGGGTTGTCGTTGCACCAAAAGACCAATCTGTTAATGCCCAATACAACCACTCAACTTATAGTACACAGGAGACGGTTAAGCCCTTGTCACAAATCCTGAGGGGAGCCCTGAAAAAAATTCCAACAATTTGATATGGAGGTTGTTATACTCGAAGGTGTTTATCATTCATGGAAGGGATTTGAAAAATACACCTAAAAGATAGTTAATGTGTGAAACTATAAATTGCTTTTTAGTATAAAAAAATGTTATTTGCTATTGTGCAATGTAGGTCCGCAAGCTCCATCAAGTAGATCATGATATCCTTTGTGTCTCGAGTGTCTGACAACCTCATTATTAATGATCTCAACGGTTGCTCCTTGCTCTACCATTTTCTTGAATGCTTTATGAGTTTGTAGATTGTAATAAATAAGCAAGTTTGGATTGATATCACGCTCCTTTATATATGTTACAAATAAATCAAGAGATGTGAATGAATAGACAGAGATGATAAGAGAAGGTGGGCTATGTTGGGTATATGTAAAGCCCTACAGCTTGGATAATTTTATTATCACATTTTATTATCTTTCTCTCTAATTTGTTATGACTTTTCAATTCTCATGAGTTTCACTATCATATTGTATTATATAAGATGAAGTGACATGATGTAAAGATTCAAATTCAAGTTAATAAGAGATTCCTCTCATGTAAAGACTAGATTTTCTATAATAATGTCATATAAGTAAACACCACAAAATGAGGAAAGAGACATTTGAAAAGTCAAAGTTCAACTGCACAAAGTGTTGAAAATAGCAATTTTTCTATTAAATTAGTGATACAATAAGCATGCAATTCAACCACTTGTCGAAATAGCTTAGTCTAAAGTAATGTCGATCAGTGTAGAAATATAAGCATGTACACCATAATAAACATGTGCTTGATACAACAAGAAGTAGACCAAATTTTCAAACTTTAATAATATCCATTCATCATTTGACATTATTGTCTAAGATTATACCTTAGATGTCAATCTTCACATCATACATCTAGAATACATAAATAGATACAATCTTACAATATGAATGAAAATAAAAATTTGGCATACTTATAAACAAAGCATGTGGTTTAAATTCATTGTAGGAATAAATACCTTGTATGGTGCTTTTGTTGTGCTCACTGCATCATTTTCATTGAAAATTGGAACTACACACAACTCTAGCAAAGAACCTACATTTTCACTCAATTGTTTTCTGATCTCTGAATCCTTAAATTCATTATCAGTTACAAGAAGTTTGGATGATGCAACATCCAACTACATGATAGCAAGACATACTTTAATTTGTGTAATGTATTGAAATAAATTCTCTTTCCTATTTATCTTGTAAGAAAGTATATTGAGCGTTAGAAATATGGCAATCATAAATAAGATTAAGGATATTGTAAACCTGACTAAAAATCTATCATACAGAGCCATGAGACCACTTTTCCCAACAACAACACATGATTTTCCATCAAGTTTCACTTGTGGTTTCTAGAGATCTACAAAACTGTTCAATATTGTAGACATCAATGTCAATATAATAGAGTATTATCAAGTCATTGATAACAAGGATGCTAACACAACCACATTAAATATGAATATGAGCATTATACAAGAAAGCAAAGCATGCTAAGCTAGTCAAATACATGATACATAAGGATGTATCTTGATAATAGTAAGCACAACATTTGGGGAGCTCAATGTTCAAGATACAATGGATTAATATGAAGCTTTACTTGTGGAATATTCAATTTTCATCTCAAATTAATGGAAACCAATTAGGCATTCATATTTCAATTCTACTCATTTACTAACAATACCTTGGAGAATTAAGATTCTACACATGAATTAAGACATGTACAAGGTGGAATCAAATTGTGTAACTAGACATTTTTATTCTAGGAAAGGAAAAAGAATGTCTCATGCTAATGGTAATCACAAATATATTAAATTTGATTGTTGGGTTGAATTCCCATATGATATTTCATGTCTTCCTCAAGGTCATTTTTTGAATGCAATTAGAAAGACAAATATTGTGGTAACTTATTGTTCTTATAAGTGATTGTCCCAGTATAATATTATGATTTTAAGTTGGTTATTTATGTTCTCAATGATGCTTCTCCTATCATATGTAAGAATGCCACAATATTTTAGCACTTCTAAATATAAAAAGAGAATTCTTGCAGCTACTGCAACCTATAAGTGGGACCGTAATGGAAAGAATTATATACTATGGTTTACTAATGGTAGAAATTGAAATATTAGTTTATATGTTAAAGAATAATAGAAAAAATATCTCTCTACATATATGAATTTTTGACATATTTTTGTCATAATTCAATACTATTAGCCATGCACATTCAGTACCATTGAAGACTTTAGTAGATGTAAACAACCAAAATAGTTTTTGGTGCCAATGATGCAATATGTTTTTCTCATATAGAATCCAAAATATAAATTGTGAACATGAAATGAATTACAAAACTAAGCAAAAAGTGGCACTGATGCACTTCTCATTGACAACATTGTGTCATGTTCTCCTATTGCCAATATAATCCCTCAAACTTCTACTATTTGTCCTGCCAACTCTTGTAATATTCTTAATTATTTTTGTTTCAAGGATCTACTATCTTGGATACAAGCACAACCTAGGTCAGTTGTCTTGATACCCTTGGAAATTTTAAAATTATGTCGGTGGTGCATTTATGATAGGTAACAGAATTCATAATGAATGAGCACTAATTTTTTTTTAATCATGTAACTAGATTAAGCCATTCAAGAATATTTGATAGAAACAAAATTTGAATTTTAGGGGGTAAATGAAAGAGTTACCTAGACTTCAAGTTTCTTTCTAGGAGACTAATCTGATGATGTTGGCCTTAAGAATTAAGATTAGACAGGGTAAAAGTGGAGAGGTAATTACATGTAGATGAAAAGAAGATTTTGAAATTGTTATTGTTTGTTGTAAAAATGTAGCAGACCGTTTTTATTGCTGCAACACCTTTTGAAGCACTGCACATGATCATTGCATGTATTCAAGTTCAATGGATAGTTATTCTGTGAAAGAATCATAGTGTTATCTCCAGTAGGTTCTTCCACTGAAAGAATCGTAGTGTTATCTCCATTAGGTTCTTACATTGTCTCATCCCATATCCTCCCTCATTCTAGTTCAAACCACTTTGCAGTTCAACTGAATGTCATTGAGGATTCACTCCCAAAACAATGTCCTTTCAAGTTTGAAAAAATATGGGTGAGGGATGAAAAACTAATGAATGCAATAGAACAATAGTTGAAGGAAGCAGAGGTGTCGGGATCAAAATTATATAGTTTGGTAATTAAGCTAAAGATGATCAAGAATAAATTGCTACTTTGGTAATAGTTATGAAGCAAAAGAAAGAATAGAGTAGGAAATTGAGGAGCCTAAAAGGGTAGTGATTGATAAAGGAATGGACATGGAACTCTATCTCAAAGAAAAGAAACTATTATCTAGTTAGGAAGATATCATTGGTATGTTAGTTTGAGCTTCACTTGGTTTCGAGAATACTTTAATATTATCTACTTAACAAGGCCAACCACGTGAAGGTGGAAGTTCATCTAGCCTCACCCCCCTCCCTCTAACATCAATCTAAATTCCCCATTATCATCTAATTACATACTTCATTCATCCATTAATCCTTTTATGAACTATAACATTCAATTAATACAATCGCATAATATTCATTAATATGATATAAAATTCATTAATAAACAATACTAATCAAGACTTCATTAACATCAAATAAAAATAAATATTAATACGCAACATTCATAGATAATTACTTAAAACAATGTTCTTTCATTGTCCAACAAAGTTTATCAAACAAGGTTTATCAAAGAGCATTTTTAAAAATTCATTTATTGTTTTTGTTTTTCTTAGCTCTCTTAAGAAAAATGCTAATAGGAGCATCAATATCTTCCTCATTCTCCTTCTCTTGTGGCACACGTAATGTCAAATTATGATGCCTCCTCCTGTTTTGAGGAGTAGGAGGTTGTTGCACTAAAGGGGGCTCTTTTGCAAGAACAAGTAAATGGGTTAAATTGGAATACTCTTTTTATTTTTTTAACTATTAAAATTATTTAATTAACCAGTACAACATAACATGCATTTTTCTTACCTGAAAATGTCACATCACGTACATTAACATTTTGATCTGCCACCACGTTAACATGCTGAACACTTGGAACATGCTCCACTCCTTCACCATGATGTTCAACATGCTCTAAAATATTCAAAAAAAGGTTACACATGAAATTGCAATTGAAGATGTTAAATTATATTCATAATTGTGTAATTAATTTCCAATACCAAATTAATACCTCCACCACTATGATGCACATCATGACCTTCATCACGCTCAGGTTCTGTGATAGGATATGAAGGCTACAATGAAATGTTATGTGCATTGTTATGTAGTCAATTTATGTTCGAAACTAACACCAAAAAAGAAATATCTCAACTATTCAATTTGATTTACTTTTCATTTGACCAATTTACATGTGTCTCATTTGGTGCACTAGATTCTTGGGTATGGCTTTCAGATTCTTAGTGTAGGCATGTAGCCACGACTTTATAGTCATCCTTCAAGGCAATTTTTTTATCTTCATCCATGAGTTCTACATTGAATTTTGTGCCCAATATTTTTTGCTTAATATTGTCAGTTTTGCATGTATGATTTGATTAAACAAAATTATTTACAACATTATATTAAAAAAATTATATGAAATTCCATTCTTGCTACTTACAAGTCGAGACTGAAGATTCATATAGCCACCAAAGTCAAGTTTGTGTTGGCCAACCTTTTCTAGTCTCACTTTTGTAGTCATTGATGTGTCTTATAGTCTATGAACAGTTTGAAACATGTTAGATTATATATTTACAAAGATCACCAATTAGTACATGATTACATTCTATTTGATACTATCATGGCATACCTTCTTTTGCCTTATTCTAGTTCATTTCCTTTATTATCACGTAGCCTTTTCTCTTGTGCATCTTCTATTATTTCATTCCACTCCATCGGTAGAATTATAGGAGGACGATTGTACTTTGGGTTCTCCTTTAGACCCCTTCTATATTGGTCCCTCACAGTCTTTATATATTTTGATACTCTTTTGAGAAGTAGGGCAATGTCAAAAATGTTTTTTTTTTCCAAAAAGGTCCTCAAAAGATGTAATGAGCTTATTTTTTAATTTAGGACCCTGCTCATTCCACCTTTTAAAAAAAAAAAATTGTTAGATCAATAACTTCAATATAGTACAATAAATGAAAGGAAAGAAAAATATTGTAGCAATGATATGAAACTACATACCTTTTACGTATGGTGGGTCCAAATAGCCTCAATATCAAATCAAAAAGATGATCAAAGAAAATATTATTTCCTACAAAAACATCATGAGATTATTAGTCTAAAATGAAATATGTGTAAGTAAACTAAAATTACATTGTAAATAATAACAATTTTAAAGCACCTAGAAGCTTTCTTAATTTTAACGGAAACATAATTTTCTTGTTCAGCAACAATGTCCCTACAAATGAACTAGTACTAGTCACACATACTGCTCCAAAAAATGGATCAGCTTCAGTAGTACTAGTCTTTGTTGTTGTATCAACTGAAGGTCTATCTATTAGTGTACAAAATAGGTACATGAGTATAAAATCCACCCCAAAAAAAAACAATGCATGATTAGCACATTACAAAATATAGGAAAACAAGGTTTTACCAATTGTACTTGGCATAGTCGAGGATGTTTGCATGGTCCTTGTTGCCGACAATGCACTTGACAATATCAGAGTGATGACTGAAGGAGACGTCCGCACTTCATCATGAGCTGAAGAATACAATATTGTTAGCAAAGACATTTGCAATGGATAAAGATCAAATGGGATACTAGCTAGAAGCATTTGAAAGTGAAAGTTAAGTGTGGAAGGGTATTGCTAAGATAATCCTCTCATGTTGTTTTCAAAATTCTCCATATTTTCCTGGTGCTTTTTCTTATAGCATGGAGTTAAAGAAAAGGAATGGTTTAGATTTCAGTGCAAATATTGGAATCCAAGGAGTTCGAGTCAATTAATTTCAAATGTCAAAAGATGGATTCACAAGTTATGTTGAGGACTTAAATATCAGTTGTGCTTTGAAACAATTCAAATATCCTATGGTGAATGTTAGATATATCTGGGTTATTGGTTGCATTAAATGAGATAGTTTTGGGTTTGGTACTTTTGGAGACATCAGCTATATTGATGGACATTACAAGTGAAGTTAATAGATGACTTTTTCAGAATGTTTGTTTCTTGGTATCTTCTTACCTTCCGTAGTAGATATGGTATTTCCAACATGTAATTCTTTGTTGATGTTGCTTTTGCCACCAATATTTTAAATGGAAATGTGAACAATGATGAGCATATATCGAAGGATGATTCTAGGGAGTTCATCACATTCCTACAAAATAAGTTGTTTATTCTTGGGCTTCCTAGAATGACATGCCATTAATGTTGTTGTTGTATGATCCCATGTCTACTTCATTTTGGATTCATTAGGCCAATCCAAGGGGTTGAAGATGACTTCTCACATGTTGAGGTAATGATTGGATCTTTGATTATGCACTTTTATGTTATGCATCTCAGCAATTTTTTGTTGAACGAAAGATTATTCTTTCCAAAATATGACTGGTTGTGGCATTGATTGTAAGGCTATTATAACTTATAACACTCCTGTAGAAGCAAAAACCATATCCATAACATCAAAAAATGTTTCAAATGGCTTAGATTTGACTTACCCAATGATAATGCATTTCTTGCCAGAGATCCAAGACACTATTTAACTTGTAGTCAGAAATTGTCTTCAGATCAAATTGGATAAAGATCAAATGGGATACTATTTGACTAGCAAGAATCAACAGCCATGAATGTCTAATTAAATACCAGACTTTGTTGAGGAACTAGAATGTGCAAGGCATATTACAATGTCTGGAAACCCTATGTCTAATTTAGTAGATTACCATTGATTTAACTAGTGCAATCTTGTTGTTACATGGATTTGTTAACAATAAATAAGTTCTTAGTTGAACTCGGTGGTCATAACACTCTCACCTTTTATAGTGAAGCACAATCTAAACTAGTTCAAACAGATACCCAAGTATGGAATAACACTCAGTCATAATTGAATCTTCCTTAAATAAACTCAACGGTATAATAATACTGTAATTTTCAGTAATGTTGTAAAGAGAAAGTATTACTTACATGAAGGTTGTGCACTACAACCCTCACCATGTTCATCACACGGTCTCACAGGTGTCACAAAAGTTTGTAGAAGAACACATAATATTTTAGATCATGATCCATAAGATGCTATAAAATATAAATATCTATTAAACTTATATTATTTCTTGAGATTAATTATTGCTTACCTTCAAAGATTTGACTCTACGGACCAATTCTTCTTTTAGTGCCTCTGCCTCCTCGCTTGTGTCACTCTCGATGAGAATGTTAAGAATTTCATCACTGTATCTTTATATGAGTTGTTGGGCCATGAACATGGGGTCAGCACTATGGGAGATGTCATCTAGAATGATGCTGGTGTTTCAGATCTCATTTGATCTGCTATCATTTTAGCTTTTCCTATCAATAAGTATCAAGTTGTGACATCAATATCAGTCAAATTCATCAAAATAACTCCAAATCTGTAAAGAAAAGAACATAATAATATGACATTTGTTTCTATATAATTTGAAGAATTACAATAATTAAGGTTTAACTTCGCTAAAGAAGGTGTACCAAATAATGCATCCCCGCCTATGGGTGGCGATCTATCCATGTCGTCCTATGAAAAATATTAGTAATTCTTAGCAATCAGCAGTGAAAATAAGGTAATAGACTTTTTTTTTTAATTATTAATAAAATAGTAGATTGTATATTGGAGTCAATATTAATTGGAGGCAATTGGTTTATATATTGGAGTTATAGATTTCTACCACTTAATGATGGCAACTTGAAACTTGTCAAACGTCTGCAATGGCAACTTGATCAACTTGCAAACCATACAAGAAATGCAAACATAAACAACAAAATCCCCAATGGCAACTCAAAATGCAATAAACAACACTTTAAAGGGATTGATCGATGGAAAATGAATGCTTCTTACCTCAAATGGCTCCTATGCATGCGGAGCTCATCGAACCAACTCGTCCTACGAAAAAGAAAATGTTATGCCTTTTTCTTTCTTTTTTGCTATTAAATCTAATTTGGTCAAAATTTTGACCAAATTGTGAAACCCTAATTTGGTCAAAGTTTTAACCAAATCAAGCAAAAAAAAAATTTGAGATTTCATAGGCCAATTTGGCCTTTGGTTGAAAATATAGGTCAAAAAATTAGTGAAAATGTACTAATGCCGAAAACAATTCTAGAAGCAAAGGATGAGGAAGAAGGCGAACAAATTGAATCCATCCCCTTAATTAAGAGAACTCGCTCGGTTAAGGCTATAGAGGAGGAGAGGCTCTACTCAAACACCTTCATCTGCTCCAAGGGAGCTTACCAAGTAGAAACTTGAGAAGATGAACAATAGAAGTGGATAGTTGAGATGGAGGGTGATGAAGCTGATATTTTTTACCTCTCAGATTTTGATTTCATCCTAGTGGGCATCAAGATGGTAGGAGAAAATATAAGAGATACTCCAATGAACGATCTGTTATAAGAGGATTGGAATCAATTGCCTCCTCTTCCTTAGGGACCTCTTTTCATTCCACCACCACCACCACAGGACATGGTTACTATAATGCATAACGGGTCAGTAGCTCCACCTCCTCTAACAATCAAACCAGAAAGTCACAACATAGAGGAAGGAAAGTATCAACAGTTGCATGTCGATGAAGTATCTGAAGAAGGGAAAATAGTAGAAGAAACTCCACAAGTTCCCCTAGATATAGAGGCTAGATCCTTAGCCCAACAAAGCACATAAACTCCTTCTAAATATCTTCCTTGAGATGAGAAGACTTTAGAGAGGAGTAATAAGAGAAAGGAGCCTTCTTTGGAACCAATTTCTTTAGCCAAACATATGTCACCAATGGGGACCACACTATCGTGGCTGAAGGAGGTTATGTTTCAACAAAAGAAGCAGATGGAACTAACAGAAGAGGAGGGAATGACGGAGTTGATAAAAGTGATTAAAAAGCTTGAGCCACTTAAGGGTGATGCTAGAAATGTTGCCTTCATCATGGATAATCAAGATCAGGATCTTCTAGCACATATCACCATTCCTCCTCCACATGCCGACATTGAAGAACTGACTCCTAAGGATTGCCAAATGAAGGAGATCATATTGGGAAAGCTCATAGTGGACACAGCTAAAGATTGATCACTACATGTCTCAAGCAAGTGTTCAAGCACTTGGATCAGGATGAATCAGAGCTGATAATACTATGAAATCCAAACGAGTTGTTAAGAGGCTACCTAAATGAGGTGGTGGGACCCATTGACCGGGAAAATCTTGAGATTGCTCTTGGAACTGCACTTGGAAGGAAACAAATGGGGCCATAGATGAATTCCTTTTTGGAAGCATGTCAGCAATGGCATGATAGCTTTGAAGAGAGAGAAGTGAAAATAATATAGGGCAATTTGAACCTGTTTCACCATATCCAAACTAATGCTAACAAGTTGGTTTCCATTGTAAACCAAGATTTTGGTTGATGGATGAAGAGTGTACTTGGGCTAATGATTTACAAGCACTCAGATCGATAAAGGGTCAAAGGTACCAGATGTTGATGGAAGTATACTCAGTAAAGGAGTTAGATAAGTTAGACGATTGGATAAAGAAGATATCCTCAGGAAATAAGGCTATGGAAGGATTAAATGAGGGAATCCAACAAATAAAGAATAAATCTCAAGAGCAATTTTTGGAAGCGGAAAGGTATTATAATGCCACTAGCCTTGAGATTTTTGAAGATGAGTCAAAGAACAAGCTTTCCTTGATTTAATCAATAGTTCAACAATTCAAAGACACATTTGAAAATGCTTCATCAGATTATGATGTGCGATAAGCATTCAAAACTGAAGAAGCATTGTTGGAACTCAACACCAAGCTTGAGGATTTTGTGGATACTAGAATAGAAGTAACCACTATAAAGTAGTTAAGAACAAGTATGATGCATTAGATTTACCAGAGGCTAGTGAAGTTACAGAAATAATAGAGAAGTTCAAGGGCAAACATCCAAACATCATTTTGATATAAAGGGGAAGAAAACCCAGATGTTGGAAATTCGGTTTTGAGACTTAGAAGATTTTTTGAATTTTGGAACTTGTCACAAAGGTGCCCAGGTGCCCTTTTCTCATAAGTGTGATGACAATTTTGAAAAGAAGCAGTGCATTAACAATTAACTACCAGTTTCTATTTTAGAACATTCCATGCATCGGAAATACATTTTGACAGGAGTTCAACTCCTAGAAATGCCTAAAGAAGGTTGAGCTTCCATTTTTAGAGCTACCAAAAACTATCACACCATCTCATAGCTTCTATCTTCTTATCTTCTCATTCTTTTATTCTTTTATGTCCAATTTGCATAACATTTTATCTTGTGTGAGCACACTTTCTGTGGCCTTACAATTTGATGAAACATGAAACATCTTTTAGTTATTATTGAAGTTCTCATCGATGATTGCATCAATGGAGTTGAGGAAGCATTGTTCCTAATTTCATTGGTTTCCTACCAGATCCTTTTGATAATTTAATTCACAGAGTGTTGTTATTTTGGCTTATGTTTGTTAGGAGTTTCCCTTTCAAGAATTTTTTTTAAACTATCTTTACTCTATCTTTGTTATTTGCTTTCAAACACTTGGTTAAAATAGGAATTCATATAGTTGCATAGATAAATTGCATTCTCATAAAGAAGAAAATACAAAAAAAATAAAATGTTTTTGTGGTTACATTTTAGCAACAAGTTGTGCAGATTGGTTAGAACTAGAAAAGGTCTCCTCATGAACAAACACATTTATCTTCAATTGAGCTACCCAACAGGTTGAAAAATAGCCACCCAGAAACTTGGAGTTGGCCATTTATCAACTTTTCAAGAGAGAGATTTGAAATGATCTTTGTCATTCAGCATTGTGCAAAATGAGAGCTCAATATTTACCATAAGAATTGGGGGAAGTGGTAGTTTCTCCATAACCTTTGTCTTCAATATTTAGTTTTCCTTTGGTTGCAGCGATAAGTTTTTTAGGATCCACATACTAAGACGAATCAGTGTGTTTTTCTTCACTATTTTCTAGGACTTGTTGTGCAAGGGTTCCTCTCATATTAGCACAAAATTGAAAAGGATTTGGATCACCGTGGATAGTAATTTCTATGTGATTATAAGATAATTTGAGACACTGGTGATATATGGATTTTTTTTTCTATTTTTTGTTTTATGATGAATGCAATTTATCAATGCAACTATATGAATTCCTATTTTAACCAAGAGTTTGAAAAGAAAATAACAAAGATAGAGTAACAAGATATTTTAAGCAAATTATCAAAAGGATCTTGGTAGAAAACCAATAAATTTAGGAGTAGTGCTTCCTCAACTCCATTGATGCAATCGTTGATCCTAGACCTAGGTATATGCTCATGTCCTGCCTAATGTGCCACATCCTAACCAACACCCTGAAGAGGAGGTAGGTGATCAATGATGGTTTTCATCATTTGCCTCAAGTCAACTTCCTCTAAGTCAATGTGTTGCTCTCTATGGTTCTCTTCCTGATGCTCACTATCATGCTCTTCCCTACCCTTTTCTTGATTAAGGCCTTCATGGATAGACTCATTTACATTGATATTTCTGCCTCATCCACGACCTCTACCATAGCCTAGGCTATGACCTCTAACTGAAGATCTCGTCCCAGATACCATTCTATAATAATATCCAAGATACAAGATGTTATAATAACCATAAACCATACCACTGTAAGCATATATAAAGGACACATATTTTTAAAACATAATAAGTTTTAATTTTTAGTTTGCCTAATTTAGGTTTAAGTATATTTCAGTTTTGAAGTCTAAATGTTCAAGTTTTTTTGAAAATATACAACTAAAGATTAAGTTTTGTTTCAATTCAACTAGTTCAAGTTTCAATTTGAAAAGGATATACATAACAGTTTAAAGTTTCATTTTTTTTCAACTAGTTAACAACTAGTGGCATTCCAATATACTCAGAGCTCCCGTAGAAACTCGGGCTCTGATACCAGATGTAATGCCCCACCATGTGACCCAAAAGAAGTTAACCTAAAGTTTTACTAAGTTTGTCAAGCATTTTTTTTAAAACAAAGAATAACATACACGTCAAACATAAAGTAGCGAAAGCAATAACAAACAATCATACAGAAGCAAACATAATAGATTACATTCCTTAAGGATCCCAAGACGTTGAGTTATATTTAAATTCTAATTAATAGTAAGTCTAATAAATAGCAAATTCACATGAAAGAATAATTAAAAGTCCAAAATCCATTTAAATAATATACATTTGTTCTGAATGCCACTTGGTAATAAAATTCGAAATGCTCAATCATCCACTATACATGTCACATGGTATGAAAGGCTAAAAGAATATACATTTATAAAAATAGAATTACATCATCCCTTAAGGATCCATGAAACAAAGTACAATACAATGAATGAAACCATCCATCATAAAGATATAACCATCCATCATAATACACAAAGATAGTAATGAAAGGAAATGCAGACAAGGAAACTCCAGCCACGGTATCAACAGATGGATCTCAATGGTAAGAGTAAAAAGCACTACCGCCTGACCGCGTGGAACCTAAATGGCCCACTCCCACCATGTTGAGGAGATAGTCTCAAGTCCCTTGAATAGGATATCAATCCAAATACCAAAAATACTCTCTAAGTCCAGGAAACCTTATAAGAAAACTAACTCAAAGGTTACAATTAAACTCAACATCTAGACCCAAAGGCACACAAAGACACGTAGAAAATCTATACTGCTAGTGGGCAAGTGTCATTGAATCAACATTGAGTTACTCGGCTAGTCTTTTAATCCTCTGTCCCCCTAATGACCATATGCAACACTAGTATCCTCTCGTACTGACAATGCATACTAATGAGTCAACTCTAAGGTTACTCGGCTAGTCTTTTAATCCTCTGGCCCCTTAGTGATTTTCTGTGGTACCAATATCTTATTAATTCATTCTAAACCCATTTAATGAAATGTTATCACTTATTAAACAACTTACAATGGGTTACCCTAGCAGCCACTTTGGGCTCTGACCTCCATTGCAAGCCACTTCCCAACTTAATATATAGATTACCTACCCTAGGCTCATAAAAGTATAAATCAAAGAATCATATAAAATCACCTCAGTCCTATACAAGTGATTGGAAAGCATCAAAGATAATTCACAATAACACATCAGTTCTCTATGAGCAACTGTAAAGCATCCCAAAATACTGATTGAAGACTCAAAATGGTTAAGTCAAATATGTCATATATTCACCTCAGCTTCACACAAGAACATTGGAAAGCAATAACGAACAATAAATACCAACTCATAATAGAGCATACCAGATACATTACCATGGTTGAGTTTAAAAGATCAAGATCAATTCATCATAAAACCACAAACACATAACTCCCAAGCCTCTGGTAGACATCCTAAAAATGGTCAACACTCTAATCAACCCAAACCCAAAACAAAGACAACATACAGATAATAAGGTGTAGGTTTCATAGTCTGGTTTGATTTAGAAAACATGTTGTTGAGTTAAATGTAAGGTTTCAATTTCTAGTTTAATGTATATTTCAAGTAAATAAGTTTCTCAGTTTGCCCTTACAATTAACTCATTCTTATGTTCGAATAAAATACAAAATTACCCCTATTTGATTTTAAGTCAATTTCCTAAAATAATCCAAGGGTAATTATTTATTTAAATTATTAAAGCAATTCTTATTGATTCTTAAATAAAATAATTTAAAATTTTATTAAAATCAAAATTTATTAATAATAATTAAATAAATTTACAGCTCTATCAATTTACCTTC
Organism: Cupressus sempervirens; assembly: GCA_028749045.1. Lineage (NCBI taxonomy): Eukaryota > Viridiplantae > Streptophyta > Pinopsida > Cupressales > Cupressaceae > Cupressus > Cupressus sempervirens. The sequence goes on along the minus strand of CM053786.1, from coordinate 688,727,909 downwards.
GTTATGAACTAAACTTAATTAAATTATATTTAATTAAATTAATTATAATTATATTTTTTTAAAACTATATATAAATATTTATTAATTATTTATTAAATTTATAATTATTAATAAAACTATTATTGATTAATAATTTAATATTTAATTATTTATTAAATCTATAAAATTATTTAATAATAATTAAAAATTTAATATTTAATATTTATTAAATTTTAATAAAATAACATTTTTTAAAAAAATTAATAAAACTTGGCATGTTTAATTAAAAGGCCTGCCAACCTTTGTCCTGTAGCCATAGGCCTAGCTACCGCTGCAAGCAACATTCAATGTTACTGTGACTGGCAATCCAACCTGCTGCCACAACCAATAAAGGCAATAGGTATACCTGGGGGGTGTGGGAATTTCCCCACCCCTTCCAAAAATATGAATTATTTTATTTTATTTTTTAAATAAATATTTTGTTTTTTAAAAAAAGACATAACCCCCCTCCAAATTTTATTTTATTTTTTAAATAAAAAATCCAACAATACCCTAATAGGGAAAACATGGCCAACCGGTCAAATTTCCCTATTTAAAATTATCATTCCATTCAAAACCCTTCCTAGTTTAAAAACTAATTCCTTTTAATTACAGGACGAGGTTTTCTAATTGGTGTTTCAATCCCAAAATACAGAGGGAATTCAATACAAATAGCAAAAGATTCAAAACAAAGAGTTGAAAGATTCATACAATGAAATTTGAGAAAATAGATTTCTACAATTACGAAATAGACAGGAATATTGAATTACATAATTAATTTAGTGATCAAAACACAAGACCCTACCTGAGTTGGATGATAAATTGCTACACTCAAAAAGATTTGTGAGAGAAATTTCTCCTCTCGAAACCTTCTCTCTTCCAAAAATTCGTTGTCACTCAAGAATGAACCCTCAAATTGTGATAAGGAGTTCTCTCCTAAAATCAGAGCACTAATTGTGTGATCACCCGAGAGGACTCCTTGCTCACCAGACATTAACTCTTTATTATCTTTTCTTTATCTTTTTTCATGCATGTTTAATGAATTATAAAATAACTTTATTTAATTTCACATGACTTCTCTTTTTAATTAATTTATTAAATTTTAATGTCATGCACACATTATGCAATCTTAAAACTTATAATAAATTAATATCTTTTTTCACTTTTTAATTAATTTGTTATATTTTAATCTCATGCATACTTTATGCAATTTTAAAACTCTTTATAAATTAATATCTTTTCATGCTTTAATTTATTTTCAAAACATTAATTGATAAAATATTTATTAACTTAAATAATAATAATATTTATCAGTTATTTAAAAATGAACTTTAAAAATATTATTATTAAATTAAATAAATATTATCACATTCTAAAATTTAAACTTATAACTTTTATCTTTATATATATATATATATATATATATTATAAAATTAATTTTCCAATTAATTAAATATAAATAAATATTAAAATATCATAATAATTTTTTATTAAATTAAATCATTAATTTAATCACTTAATTTGACTTAATTAATGAAAAAATCACTGAAGACTCATAAACCAAAAATATGAAAAACTATCATAGAAAAATGCATACAAGATCAAACTAAAGGGTTATAATCACGAATTAACATCATCTGACGCATTCAGAAGGTAAACAACTATGATACTTGTCCTAATTTTCTAAGACAAATGGCTTAAAGGTTTAAGATTTGGACTTAAGAATTTATCTCCTCTCTCTTACCATTGAGATAATGTGATAGGGTACGCTCATCCTCGCAATTCAGAGAAGTCAATACCTCATACCTACAATCTGCATAAAATTCATGCATGTACAAACACAATATTCTAAACTAAACAGACAGTGGCAGGAAGTGATGCATCATGTAGATCCCAACTAGTAGGTAACTATGACTCCCTTCCTTAACCACATCAGAAATGCCATACATAAAGAAAACATACATGCACACCATACACATGCAGTATGGGGTAAGTATCCATAAGAAAACACATAGGATAATCCATCTAACTAATTATCATCAATAACTAAAATCACAGCATGCATACATGAAGTATAGAGTACCAAGTAATCTCATTCTAAAATCAATTGAATCTAAAACAATATTTGATAATCTCAAAATAATGCTACTAATCATCAAGCATAAAACTAGCCTAAAAGAGTTCGGCAATGACAATAGAAATGTAAACTAGGGGCAAGCACCACAATTATAATTTTGCCTTCTTGCATTCTCATATCATCAAATTTTCCTCTTAAGCTTTCTAACTTGGCACTTAGCACATTATTATCTCCTCCATAGATCTTATTTAGGGCATCCCACATTTGTTTGGAAATAGTACACTCTTTGATGTCATCAAACTGTGAATAGCTTATGGAAGATGCAATCTCTAACATTGCCAGATATAGTTCTTTCTTTTCTTGTAGATGTTGTGCAGTAGGGGCTCCAACTACTTCCACATATTTAGTGTTCATAGTTGACATTGCAAAATCTCCAAGTCCTCCCAGATGCAATTTCATCAAACTTTGCCATGCAAGAAAGTTTTATTTGTTTGGTTTGGGTACCTCCTGTTTATACATCTCGATCTTTAGCTTCAAGTACATACAAACTGTCTCCTCACAAGCACCAATTTCTCTGATACCAATTGTTGGAATGGGTGAATCAGTTATCCAAGGTCCAAATTTACAAATAAAACTTTTCAGTACTTAGCAAACATACATGCGTTGATTAGATCATCCATTATCTCCATAACTTTGTAGGTTACTATCCTATGTCAAATGAAATTTGTAGAAATGTAAACATAAAATATAACAAAATCATCCACACAATTTGACACAAAGATTTAACATGGAAACCCAATTTGGGTAAAACCACTAGTAACATGCTACCAATTTTCACTCTTCTAAAGTAAACCCTATGAGGAGCCAACCATGTTAAAGGTTACAATACACACTGTTAAATGTGATTTGGTTAAAGGATTTCAATCACCCTATTAGGAGTGAGCCTTGTTAGAGGACTTTAGAACATTTCATTATCATGTCACCCAGTTAAAGGATTTACTCATGACTTTTAGGTCAACCTTAATCCAAAGGATTTATCTAGACTGATACAACTGTTAGAAAGTAACAGTAGAACTTAATCTAATAGCAAAACAACTCACTTGCATATTACAGATCTATGGTTCAATGCTCCATGTTGCTTGGCATTCATTCCCCATCATCTCTGATTACTTGTTCACCCTTCAAGGCTTCACCACCTTAAGCCTTCATGCTTAATATGTCAATTTAGATTCTTTCATTTGGCCACCATATGAAGCAACACCTCCAGATTCTCAACAATCTCATTTGCTTATGGCCTTGTGTCCCTTTATAGAGAATTTTGATTTTTATCTGCTTAATCACAATTATCCATTTTAGGGTTAGGTTAGATTCATTGAATCCTCCCTTCTTTCCATTTTGTTCCCTCTATAAACTTCTCTTAAAATCCTCATTAGATTTGTCTCAAAATGGTTTATCTTGAATTCTATGCCACCACCTCATCATACTTATCTTCAACACACTTCATACAATTCAAAAAATCAACTTTTTTGGCTCAAATTTGTCAAATCTTCGATTAAACTCTTTTTGCTGACACTCGTCAATTACACTATTCACTCAGCAATAATTGTTTTCTAATGCTCGACCAACACTAGGTTGCTTGACATGAACTAAGTCTTCCTTACTGGGTCATTACTATTATTCCCTGATGCTTGGCACTTACTAACTTCTTCTTTGCTTGACATATACTAACTTTAACTTTGCTCAGCACATACTCAATTTTGCTCAACCTAAACTAAATGCTCGACTTGTACTATTTGCTCAGTCAGGCTTGGTAGACACATTTACATGTAAACACTTCTTCTTGACTTCACTTCATCATCCATTCATTGTTGCCTTCAGTAGATAAACAATACAGTATATCATCAAAGTCTTATCTGGTCATAGTGCTCCTTTTATACACCATATAACTCAACCTTTCTCTAGGTATTCTAGTTATCCTTTATTTTCAAATCTTTTTCATCAATCAATCAAATGATAGTATTTAGACCAAAAAGAAATTGTCTTACCAGAAAGTAGTAGGTTTGACATCAGTGACAAAATAATGATTGTTCCATGATAGGTTTGTATCCTTCAACAATCTTCTTTTTCAACAATTTATTGTTGATAGTTGACTTTTATTGATAAGTTTCAACTATTAATTGGTGGTGTACTTGTTGTTAAGTGTTCTTATTGTTGGTGATTAACTTTTATTAATGATGGTTATTATCTATTGATTATTGTTCTTGGACATATGGCATTTAACTTAAAGTGGATACCTTTCATTGACTTTATCTTAATTTGATGTTGAATTATATTTGGTATCTGGATGTAGACTCGGTGTGTGATGTTGGTATTAGAATGAGTGTCCTTTTGGTTTTGATTATCTCTTCTTCTTGAGTAGTTTATGTTAACCTTGAGGTAGTTTTGGCTATTAGGATTCATTTCTTAGGAAAGTTTTGTGATTGATTAGTCATTTGTGGATCGTTCATTATCTTCCTAGTATGGTGGGAGTGGAAGCCCGACTAGATAACCACGAGGTCAGGAGGTAGTGTCTTCTTACCATTTGGACTCCCCTCACATCATCAACTGTTGGATGTTCGTTGCAGGAGATGTAGCTTTATCATTCTTATTCATATCTTGGAGACTTCTATTCAGTTGATTTATATATGTTAACAAGTATTTTATATTTGGATGTACTTGTATCTATTCCTACATACCCTGTAAAATGTGTAGTTGATGTTATTCATTAGATGCATTGTGTCAGATATACTTATGCATTTTTTTATGAGACGATGTATTTGTTATTTCTTTATGATCATGAACATGTACTTGAGACTTCAACTAATTAATATAAACTTATTAAATGTGACTCAACACGAAGGAACCTTTTAGGAATGAAATCTATATTGTAATCGTATTTCTATAAATGTTGTGTTTGTGTATATTGCTTCTGCATTATTACTTTGATGTTGTTTAAACTTGTAAAAAAAGTTCAATAAACATTGTAACACATAAGGTTTATTTCTCTTGGGTTCTCGAGTGGGGCATTACATTAGGTATCAGAGCCTAGTTTCAACATTGGAAACTCTAGGCATATTGTGTGCCATCAATTAACAAGTAGTTAAACTTGAAACAAGATTAAACTACAAAACTTATCAATAGAAAATATAAATAGCAAAATTGGAAAAAATAGAACTAAATAAAAATTGGAATCGTAACATGTGGTGTTTCAAAGCTATTTTGTGATGTTATATTTCATCTTTGATATCTTAGTAGCAATAGTCGGCTTCCAAGAGCAAGCCTATTTTAAGGGGAGAAGGATGTAATGCCCCTCCTTTGCTATCATTTTATAATTAGTTGTTAAAGTTATATGTGACTCTTCTATAGATGTGATAGCCCTTAATTGATATTAGAAATGCAATATTTTGATATATTGAGTAATTGATTTTGTCAGGTTCTAAAATTTTCTTACTTGCAGTGATGATGCTTAATTGCTCTTAGTTAGTTAATGAAATTAATTTTATGATGATGTCATATGGTGTGTCTTAAAAAGATATTTATTATGTCCTCATGATGATGATATGTTCATGTTAGTATATAATGTAATTTATATTTAAGATTTACTATTATACTTACCTCATACTTGCATGTGTGTGAGTTTTACATTTATGTTTGGCTTGCTTGATATGGTTGAGGGAGGGAGTTGTAGTCATGTGTCAGCCAAGATCTACATGGTGTACCACTCTCTGCCATTTCTTGTTTAGGTTATATATATGTATGTATGTATGTATGTATGTATGCACGTGTACATGCTCATCTTTTATACATATTTACAAGTATCGGGCATCAACTTCCCTCAATTGTCAGGATGAGCACACCCTATCACAATAACTCAATGGTAGGAATGAGAAAATAATGATTAGGTTCAATCCCAACCATACCCTTAATACTTCTCCCGCAAGGAGGATTTGTAATTGACTTTCCACCCTTTTTAAACCCATGGGTTTATCTTTGCCTATAAAGTTTAATTTTGAGTTTTTGCCAGTTTTGGTAATGTTGTTTTTATGTGGATTTGACTATGTGATTTATTTGGTAAATGATTTAACTATAATATTTGGGTTAATCATATAATATTGAGAATTATTAAATATTATTTGATTAAAAAGAAAATATTAAAATATGAGAATATTTAATTAATTAAAAACTAATTAAAATGAGATTTAATTTAAAAGAGTTAATTTGAAAGTCTAAATTTAGAAAATTGATTAAAGAGAAATTAAAATATGATGATATTTAATTAATTATAAATTAATTAAATGTGTGCTTTAGTTTAAAAGATTTAATTTAAAGTCTAATTTAAGAAGTTGCATTAAAAGAGAATTAAAATATTAAAATATTAAAGATTTAATATTGCTTTATTATAACCATTTAATTAATAATAATTAAATTAGAGTTGTATTTAATAATAAGGTTTAATTATTATTATTAACTTAAATAATAAACTACGCATTAAATAGTGCTTGCACTAATTAATAAAGTGGAGGAAAAGAAAAGAAAATAATATTCTAATTAATAAGTTTTTTAAAGTGTGCATGAAACGATTAAATAATAAAAAGTAATTACTATTTAATAAAGTTAGTGGCATTAATAATCTAGAAATCCTAGTTAGAGTTAGGGTTTTTAATAAGGGGGTTGGTAGTTCATTTGAGAGACACAAGTTTAAGGGAGCAAAATTTAGAATTGGAGTAAAAGAATTGTTGAAAGTTTATAGGGTTTGGATTTGCATGCGTTCATAGATTGTCTCAGATTTTAGTTGTGGTTTTGAGGTAGGGTTTGAAAACTCGTTGTAGAATTTTATTGAAAGATCTATCTACTTCATGTCTTCTTGGGTGTTTGCATAATGCTTATTAATTTATTGTACTGATTTTTGGATAAAGAATTATTTTGTAGATTTTGAAAAGGAAAACTTATTGATCAAGAAAACTTGATTGAGGAAAACTGTAGAAAATTTTAGAAAATTATTATGACTATATTCTTTTAAAACCCTTTCTAATATAGGGAAAATTCAATTATAGAAAATTGGAAGAAAACAACAAATTGAACAATTAGGGTTTCAACTTTAAATTTGACATTACAATCATGTGATTATCATGCATTTTCTAAATAAAGAGATTTGACATTTAAATACTTGTTTATTAAAATAGTTATATTAGCCAAACTATCTATGTAAACATGTGTATTGTTAATTTAATGCTAAACACATCCTTATGACCCAAACTAAACAAGAGAATTTGATGGAATTAAATCATATGACTGAAATCTATGTGTTTTCTTATATTCTATTTATAGTCTTATGATGTTTATTTCTATGATGGTTTTCTTTGTGGGTTGTTTAGTTGACTAAGCTATGATGTGCACCAAAGGCGTTTTGAGATTTTTTTTATGATTATTTGACTTGATGTCATGATGAACTTTATGATTTGAATTGAGATTTATGTTTTATGAGCTTTATGCTATTGAGCATTTATGAAAACTTGTGTTTTGAGAACCAAAGTTATTTTTGAGTTGCTTGTTAAGGAACAAAATTTGATCAGTATTACTTTTGTGGCAGAGACACAATTGTGGTTTGTGAGTTTTGGGAAGGTAGTCTAGGTGCATGTCTATGGGAGTGGCTTGCAATGGGGGTCATGGCCCAAAGTAACTACCAAGGTAACTCATTGTAATTTGTGTAACAAGTGATAACATAGTAATTAAAATATCTTGCCTAGCTCTTTTCCTTGAGATACACTAAAAAGGTAAGTTAGAAATATTTGCCTCGCTCATGCCTTGGTTTCTTGTATAGGCTAAGGATGAGAATGGGATGATACCTACTAAGAGTTATGACTGGTTTGCCTCGTCTTCATGAGAGGGTATGTTATTTCCACACGTGTCATGTTGGGGGTCCAGGGTCTAAAGTGACTAGTCTAGGTTAACTCAACACTTGAGGGTTTGGGGTCTAGTAAGAGACCAATCTAAGGTATCTCAAGTAGTTTGACCATGTGATGACACTCCCTAGTATGTAGCCTGAGTCTCCTTTATGGTTTCTTTATATTTCTCTTCGGTGGTGTATTTATTGGTGGGGTGCTTGTTGGATATTACTTTTGATGGTGTATTTATTGTGAGTTGTTACTGATTGGATGTCATCTATTGTTGGCAGTTGACTTTTATTGATGAGTTTCAGCTATTTATTGGTGGTTCACTTGTTGTTGGATGTTCTTATTGTTGGTGATTAACTTTTATTGATGACGATTGTTATCTATTAATTATTGTTCTTGGACATGCAGCCTTTAACTTAAGGTGGATACCTTTCATTGACTTTATCTTGATTTGATATTGTATTGTATTTGGTATCTTGATGTTGACATGACGTGTGATGTTGGTATTGGAATGAGCATCATTCCAATTTTTATTATCTCTTTTTCTTTAGTAGTTTGTGTTACCTTTGAGGTAGTTTTGGCTATTAGAATTCCTTTCCTAGGAATGCTTTGTGATTGATTAGTCATTTGTGGATCGTTCATTATCTTCTCAGCACGATGGGAGTGGAATTCTGACTAGGTAACCACATGGTCGAGAGGTAGTGTCTTCTTACCATTTGGGTCCCCCTCACATCAATAGCTATCAAATTTTCATTGTAGGAGATGTACCTTTATCATTCTTATTCATATCTTGGAGACTTCTATTCAATTGATGTATATATGTTAACATGTATCATATATTTGGATGTACTTGTATCTATTCTTGCATACCCTATAACATGTGCAGTGGATGTTATTCATTAGATGTATTGTGCCATATATACTTATGCATTTGCTTATGAGACGATGTATCTGTTATTTCTTTATGATCATGAACATGTACTTGAGACTTAAACTTATTAAACGTGACTCAATGTGAAGAAACCATTCAGGAATGAAAATTATATTGTAATTGTATCTATGTAAATGTTGTGTTTGTGTATATTGATTCTGCATTGTTACTTTGATATTGTTTAAACTTGAAAAAAAAATAGTTCAGCAAATTTTATAACATGTAAGGTTTATTTCTCTTGGGTTCCCGAGTGTGGCATTACAATCTTAGTGCTTGTAAATCATTAGCCCAAGCACGCATTTCATCCATTAGCACAAAATATTAGTTTACAATGGAAACCAACTTGTCGACATTAGTCTGGATATGGTGCAACAGGTTCAAATTGACCTGTATTATTTGCACTCCTCTCTCTTCAAAATTGCCACACCATTGCTGACATGCTTCAAAAAATGAATTCATTTGTGGCCCCACTTGCTTCCTCCCAAGTGCATCTCCAAGAGCAATCTCAAGATTTTCCAGGTCAATGGGTCCCACCACTTCATTTAGTACCCTCTTAACAACTCATTCTTCTTTTGTAGCATTATCAACTTTGATTCATCTTGATCCAAGTGCTTGAACACTTCCTTGAGGCTTGTAGTGATCAACACTTTAGCTATGTCCACCGTGGGCTTTCCCAATATGATCTCCTTCATTTGGTAATACTTAGGAGTCAGTTCTTCAATGTTGGTATGAGGAGGACAAATGGTGATATGGGCTAGAAGGTCCTGATCTTGATTCTTCATAATGAAGGCAAGTGTTCTAGCATCACCCTTAGGTGGCTCAGGCTTCTTTATTGCTTTTATCAATTCCTTCATTCCTTCCTCTTTTCTTAGCTCCATCTACTTCTTTTGTTGAACCATGATGTCCTTTTTCAACCATGATGGTGTAGTCCCCATTGGTGACATATATTTGGATAAAGAAGTTGGTTCTGAAGTAGGTTCCTTATTACTCTTTTCTAGAGTCTTTTCATGTAGAGGAAGTTCTTCAGAGGGAGTTTCTATGATTAGTTGGGCTAAGGATCTAGCCTCAGTATCTAAGGGAAGTTGTTGAGTTTCTTCTACTATTTTCCCTTCTTTGGATACTTCATCGGCCTAAAGCTGTTGATATTCTCCTTCCTTAGTGTCTAGACTTTTTGCTTCTACTTGGACTATCGAAGGAGATGGAGCTATTGACCCTTTATCCATTATTGTGGTCATTTCCTATGATGGTGGTGGTGGAATGCCAAGAGGTCCCTAAGGAAGAGGAGGTAATTGATTCAAATCCTCTCCCAACAGTTCATTTGTTGGGGTATCCCTTATCTTCTCATCCAACATCTCGGTGCCTATGGGCATGAAGTCAAAATTTGAGAGGTCAAAAATATTGGCTTCCTCACCTTCCATCTCAGCTATCCATTTCTATTGTTCATCTTCTAAATTTTCCACTTGGATAGGTTCTCTAGGGGTAGATGGAGGTGTTTGAGTCAAGCTTATCCTTCTCTCCTCCTCTATCGCCTTAGTTGAGTGGGTTCTCTTATTTAAGGGGAAAAAATCATATTTTTCCCCTTCTTCCTCGTCCTCTTCTTCTGGTATGGTTTTTGGAACTTAGGATGAGGGAGTGCTTTTCTTCTTTAATTTCCTCCCCTAACACCTACCACCATTATTTCTATTTGGGCTCTCTTTGGGACTAATGGGGAGACTTTTTCCTCTGAGGTTCTTGGTGGTGACACTCCTTTCTCTTCTGGTGCTTCCACTTCCTATTGCTCCTATTGTTTCTCTTGTGATTGGTCTAGAATTTTCTCTGATTGAGCTTGCTCTGGTAACTCTAGCTCTTATTGGGCTTCTGATGCTTGGGCCTCAGTCGCTTGCTTCCTTTCCCTAGGGGCTTCCCTTTTCCTTTTACCTTTTCTTTTGTTAGCCTTGAAATACTCAACCTACCACTCACTGGTGCACCATTTCTGGTCTTACTGGTGATTTAGCAAGGTAGGTTGGTATGGTGACCTTGGCACCTTTTCCTTTCTTAGGCCTAGAAGTAGCTTGTAAAGGTATGGCATGGGGAAAAGGATCCATCTGAAATGACTTCAAAATCCATTTCCTCATCTATTCCACTACATTTCTGCCCTGATGATCTATGTCATCATTCTCCTCATGCCCTATTTCGACATTCATAATGGGCTCGTCATAGATTTTATACCTGTTATACAAAGGATCCATTACCTCTAGGACATCCTTTTCTATGGCTTTTAAGGGTATCTTCATTTTTAGCACATTTTCTGCTAGATGTAGACTCATCCTATAGTAGTCCCTAAGGCATACATCATAGTCATCTATCGCATTCATCCACTAGTCTTTGAGGGCCTCTTCATGCACAAATTGCTTCCCCACTAAATTTCAACTAATTCTATATTTCTAATGTAACTGAATTTTTAATTTTGAAAATGAAGAATTCTCACAGTCTTAATAATCACTTTATCTAAATAAAACAGTGAGGAAAAGAAAAGAATGGTGAGAAAAAGAGTGAAGAGAAGATTAGAAAAAATTGTCACTCCTCCGTAGTTGTTTTCTACCCAAAGTAGTTAGCCTTGCACCCCTTTGGCTCCTCAAGGTGATCTAGTTGCTCCATGGGTTCTCAGGACTATTTATGGCTCGATTGGAGGATCAATTCCTACTAGGAACTCATTTGTTGCATTGGAGAGGAAATGTCCTACTTCAACGGAGGGTTAAGGGGTCAACGACACAACTATGGCCAAATGAAAAATTTATTCCAACCTAAATCATTGTCCCTTGCAAAGAAGAAGAATTGAAAGAAAAATCAATAACTCCCAAAATTATTTTCCATCTAAGAATTAGATGCAAAATTTAGGGATCGCCAGGAATAATAATCTATGGGTGGTCTTGTCTTGAATCCCTACTTTTGCTATGGGAGCCTATTCAATTCTGTTAGGGCATGGAATGGGCAGTAAAATTATGGTTTCATCCCATGAAAAAGGGTTAATGAAGTATCTAACCCTCTTTTTGGCAATCACTTGAATCAAAATACCAAATGAGTAGCCCTCGGCCCAATGACAAATGCTCCCATAGCTAGGGAAGGGGAAATTCAAACCATAATCCTCAATAATGAAAATATGGAGAATCTATGGAAATAATGTGAACTAGGTTTGTTTGCCAAATGGAGCAGATCGGACCCCCTTCCTATGAAGTTCATTGTAAGAATGATTTTAGTGTTGGGTGACTAGGTAAGTATTTCTAACTTGTCCAATTATACACTCTTTATCAATTGTAAATCTAAAGAACTTAGGGATAAACTACTTTGTGGTGACTCATTCTTTTTGGACTGCCAATATGTAAAATTCATTGAATGGGTGCCTAATTTTAATGCTAAATTTTTTAATAATCATAAAATTATGAAATGGGTCTCCAAGAGATCATTTTATGAAAAATTGGTGATTCTCTAGGGGGTTCAGAGGTTTAGAAGAAAAATTCTTAAATTCGATAAATGTCAAAATTTTGGTTGATATAAACCTTAATGATTCTTCACTTAAACCCCTTAGGATAATCATGAATCACTCTATATATTATCTTAATCCAAAGATTTTTATGAGAACTTGTGAAGGTCATCTATTATGGTCACCAACTAGCTCTAATAATCCTATTTCTAAAGACTCTTTCCATAGGATCAATTTCTCTAGGGTAGATTGGATGAAGATTGGTCAAGCCTCTCCTAGGGAAAGCTCTCCTTTAACCCCCTCTCATAGTAATAAGGAGAATTTGAGGGGAACCATAAATGGGATTTTTTCATCCCATGCCCATCTTCCTCCAATTGAGAGCCATAATATGGGATATTTTGTTCCTCTAAACCCTTTTGGGGGAGGATTTTCTATTAAGGGGCAAGAAAATTTCTAATGATGAAGGATGCCCTCCCCATTCTATGAATAATAGTAATAAATTCCTAATAAGATCCTAGCTACAACTTATGTGGAAGCTTTATTGGCTTAGCCCCTCAGCATGGAATATCAAAATAATAATACTCACATGGATGGGTCTCCTAGCTCCTCTTTTAAGGATATGTCCTTCCACTCTAATAGTAGAGGATCCTCTCATGAAAGGTTTAGTAGGGAAGAGGAATAATCCCTATGTGCAAAACTGACAGAGGATCTCATCAATACTTTTATAGAAGATGCAGTTAAGGATGGCTTAGATCTTCAAAAAAAAGTTACTTATTGATCAATTTCTTTCCTTAGGAGGAGACGACTACATTATGGAAGATCTTCATGTTGAGCTTCTTGTATTGGAGGAACTAGATAAAACTAGAGGCATTGAACAATCATATGCCCTCATAACATCTCCAAACATGGAAAGAATTTCCAATTAAAGAAGAAGGAAATCTTTGAATGAACTTCGATCTCAGGTAGCATAAGCTGAAGGGCAGGAAAAATTAATAGATCTTTTTGAAGCAGGGAAGGGGAAGAGCCTTCCTAAGGGGCCATGTTAGTCCTATCCTGGAATGTTAGGGGTCTCAATGCCCCTAACAAACAACACCTTCTTAAGTGTTGTCTTAGTAAATACAACCTGATATTGCTATTATACAAGAAACTAACTTAAGTACAGAGGAATTATCTAAATTTAAAAAGAAATTAGGGTTCACATGTATTTGGGGAATCCCAACTAAGGGGGGCTCAGGGGGTTTGGCCTTCATATGAAACCCCTACAAAAATAACATCCCCCCTATTAATGCAGAAAAACACTAGATGCTCAGGTTAAGGATCTAAGTAAAAATTTGGTTTTGTCACTCTTTAATGTTTATGGACTCATCTCTACTTCTAGTAAAAGAAAGGTTTGGTAGGAAATGAACATTCATCTTTAGTCCCTTTACTAATTATGTATTTTAGGAGGTGACTTTAATGCAATGACCTCGCCTTTAGAAAGAAAAAAAAAAGGAGGACTGCCAAAACTTCCTCAAACCTCTATAGATTTTAATAATTGGATAAGAACCAACCCGTTGATGGAAGTAACCTCAGTAGACAATTCCCTCACTTGGAATAACAAAAGACAAGGCTTTAGTCAAATAGCAAAAAGATTAGATAGATTATTTTCTTGTGGTAACTTCCTGGATCAAATCTCCCATCTTAATTCTAAACCCTACCTTTCTTTGGTTCTGATCATTTCCCTATTCTTCTAAACATGTTGATGGGAGAATCCCCATCTAGAAACCCTTTTGAATTTTAATAAATATGGTTTCTTGACCCCTCTCTTCTACCCCTACTGGAACTCTGGTGGAGGGAAGCAAGAGTCTGAGGATCCAAAATGTATAAAGTAGTTCAAGAATTAAAAATCATTCAGTGGAATAAATCCACATTTGGAAACATTTTTTTATCAAAAGAGGGAAGTGGAAGCATAACTTGAACATGGAAACTTTGAAGTCATGGTGGTAGGTATGGGAGAAGATCTTTACAACCATGAGAAAAATCTAAAGTTAAAATTAGAAGAAATTCTAGCCAAGGAAGAAGTTTACTGGAAGTAGAAGTTGAGAGAACCCTGGCTTAATGAAGGAAACAAGAACACAATTTTTTTTTCACAATAGCACAAAGCTTCATAGGGCACATAATAAGATTACTAGAATCTAAACTGAGGATGAATCTTTGTAACACCCTACCAAGGGATCCAAAAGAATTAACCTAAAGTTTTAACTAAGTTTGCCAAACATTTTTTCTTTTTTTTAAGAAAGAAAACATACACATCAAACACAAAGTAGTGGAAGCAATAACATACAATCATAATTAAGAAAACATCACAGATTACATTCCTTAAGGATCCCAAGATGTTGAATCACATTTAAATTTAATTAATTCTAAGTCTAATAAAGACCACATCCACATGAAAGAATAATTATAAGTCCAAATCCATAATATACATTTGTTTCGAATGCCACTTGGTAATAAAATTCGGAATGCACAATCATCCACTGTTCATGTCATAGAGTATGAAAGGCTAAAAGAATATACATTTATAAAAATAGATTACATCGTCCCTTTCATATCCATGAAATAAAGTACAATACAATAAGTAAAATCATCCATCATAATACACAAAGATAGTATGAAAGGAAATGCAAACAAGGAACTCCAACCACGGCAACAATGGACGAATCTCAATGGTAAGAGTAAAAAGCACTACCACTTGACAACGTGGTAATCCAAAAAGCCCCACTCCCACAATACTCAGGAGATAGTTTCGAGTCCCAAATAGGATATCAATCCAAAATCAAAAGTAATATCTAAGTCTAGGAAACCCTAAAAGTAATCTAACTCAAAGGTTCTAAGATAAATCGACATCTAGAGTCAAAGGCAAACACAAACATGTAGGAAACCTACTATGTAAGCAGGCAAGTGTCATTGCATGAATCAATGCTAGAGTTACCCTGGTAGTCTAACTTGACCCTGCCCCCCTAGTGACTCTATATGACACTAGTTTCCTCTCGTACCGACAAGGCATACTAATAATGCATGGTTGCAACCAAGCGTTCTCTCTACTCCCATCCTAGTTTGTACTAGCACTCGAGGCATGGGTGAGAACATACAAAGACTCTTATTAGGTTCATTTTACTCTCATTTAGTGTAGTGTTTTCACTTATTAAACAACTTACAATGGGTTACCCTAGCAGCCACTTAGGGCCCTGACCTCCATTGCACGTCACTTCCCGACATTACATATAGATAACTTACCGTAAGCTCATGAAAACACAAATCAAAGAATCATATAATATCACCTCAGTCCTATACAAGTGACTGGAAAGCATCAAAAGATAAATCACAATAATCCATCAGTTCTCTACAAGCAACTGGAAAGTATCCCAAAAATATCGATCGAAGACTCAAAATGGTTCAGTCAAACATATCATAGCATTCATCTTGCTATCCGACAATGACAATGAAAGCAATAACCAACAACATAGTCAAAATCATCATAGAGTATACCAACACATTACCATGGTTGATTTTTAAAAAATCAAGATCAATTCAGCATAATACCACAATCACAAAACTCTGAAGCCACTAGTAGATGTCCTAAAACTGGTCAACACTCTAGTCAACCCAAACCCAAAACATAGACAACATACAGATAACATAGTAGTTTCATAGTTTGGTTTGGTTTTGAAAGCACATAGTTGAGTTAACAATAATGTTTCAGTTTTCTTCAATGTAAGTTTTCAAATACCTACGATTTACCAATTAACCCTTACTATTTACCCCATTCTTATATTCGAATAATTGCACAAATTCAATTTTTAAGTCCATTGATCCAAATGACCTAAGGGTGATTATTTATTTAAAATAATAAAAATAATCCTCATTGATTTTAAATAAAATAATTTACAATTTCATTAAAATCAAATTTATTAATAATAATTTAAATAAATCTAAGACTCCACTGAATGTCTTATTAATTATTAAATATTAATAATTAATAACACTATTAATAAATTTATTTAATAATCAAAAAATATTAATAAACATTATTAAATAATAATATTGTGAAAAAGAGACATCATTCAATGGTCCTTTGTAGGAATCGGTTGACAAGCAAAGGGTTATGGATGGTGATATCCCCATTTAGCAAGGCAATGGGCATCCTTCTACTACAGACATAGAACCGGGGTTACTGAAAGAATGAGATGCTGATGTTAATCCCAACCAGCAATTATATGGGTGTTCTTTCCAGGCAGGAAAGGGCTTATGGGAGAAGGGTGAGAGTTTGTTACAAGGAATGCAAAGGCAAATGATTTCCACAAACTCTGGGAGAGCTCCCTCCAAACCCAAATTTTCAAAGGCTAATGGAAATGCTGGTAAACCAAAGAGGATTTGGAGGAAGAAGCAATCAAAGAATATTGTTCATGCAGACACAGGGTTTAAAGATCGGGCAGTAATGGAAATCACTATTCCAAAAAGGTTGATTTCCGCGCATGTTGAATTTTTGAGAAAGATAGCGCTTAGGGTGCATATTCAAATCCATAATTTAAGCAAAACAAACATACAAGCATGGGTTTTCAGTAACTGACCAAGTACAAAAGAGGTATTAATCCATGATCAAGTTTTAAACTATTTTACTGTTCTCTTTACTTCAATTGAGACTAGGGATTGGGTGCATAAATTCAAAGGGTGGTTCTGTAAAGGTTTTGGTTTATCTACCTATCCATTTTTCCCAAAATTTTCCCCTAAATCAAGTGATGTTATCTTTTTTCCCCACTGGATAGAATTACCAGATTTGCCCCTTGAATACAGAGACACATAAATTGTTGAATTGATAGTAAACAAGGTGGGTATCTTTATTAGGCATGATCATATCCCTTTTAAACAAGTTTTTTGCTCGGTTAGGGTTTGCCTACTTCTGAGCAATCAAAAACCAATTCCACAATATATAATTTGCCACTCCAAATGGGGGGATTGGAAGCAAATTGTTCGTATTCAAGAACCAGAAGTTATTGATCAACATTCTTTGATTTTGGGCCATTTTAATGTTGATTACCAAGGTGTTGTTTCAGAACAGATTATGGTATGCGAGGATCATTCATCAATGCCTGAGAAGTGTAAGTTTAGATAGGTTGCTGATGAAAATAGTACAGATACCCATTGATTTACTTGTAATAATGATGCTACTTTGCATATTTCTCATTCAAACTTGGATGTACCAAACAAACCTTCACAAGATCAGATCCCTACATCAAATTTGGAAATTGAGGGTACTATTCATTCAGATCATTCTTCCCTCTTTTTTAGGTCACTACTCTTGTGTAAATCCTACAATGGAGGTCTGTAAAGATAACCAACTTAGTCCTGGGCTGGAACTACAGATTTCCAATACTTCAGAGAATTGCCATAAGATTATGAATAGAAGGGGTTTCGTCAAATGTCATTTTATGAAATGGTTTTTGATATATTTGCTAGGAGTAAGTTTTAAAAATCAATTTGTTTTGATGGCACATGCTCAAAATTCCATAACATTTCATACCATCAAACAATTTGTAGGCAGTTGAATTTCTAGGATTTTATTTTGTCTGATTGGAAAAAACAAAGTTGGTCTACAACAGATTTAGTCACACATCATGTTATGGTTAATCAATCCCCTCTGGAGATGTTTGTCCCAACATATAAATAGACCACTGAAGGGCTCAAGTTGGGTAGTAATGTGGAATCTGAGTTACATCAATTAGCTAATGAGATTTCAAGGTATGCAAGAAGATATGTCTCAGATATCAATAGAAAATTTTGACGAAGGTCAAAGACAAATAGGAGACTTCCAACCTGAACAAATGATCAATGGCAACATTGGTTGTGGGTCTACTTTTGATTTTTGACAAACCCTTTCAATTATGAAGTCACCTAGAGATCCCATTATGGTATCCTCTACACCAAAGACTTAGGGCAGAAAGAGTAAAAGTACAAATGCTAAAGAAAAAATTGCAGCAGGCATTCAATCCACTTTGGAAGAGAAATTTAAATCAGTAAAAAGAGTCACCAGAAGGACTAAATGTCCTCTAGTGGAAGGATGAAGATCATAACATGGAATGTCAGGGGCATCAACGCCCCTGACAAAAGAAGCAAGATTAAAAAATTGCTTGATGAGTCAAGAGGTGACATTATATTACTTCAGGAAACAAAGTTATCAAATGAGAAGTATGAGGAGTCAATTTCTAAATGGAAACATTGGAAATCTGTCCATTGTCCTAGTGTTGGGGCATCAGGAGGTTTAACCACTTTGTGAAACATGAAAGTTGTTACTGGAAGCTTAATAGATCAAGATTTGGGTTGGCAATGTTTCAAGTTTCAACATTTTGAAATTTCAATGGTTATCTTTTGTCATGTCCCCTATTCAAATAATTAAAAATAATAATAAACTTTGTTAAGGCAGGCAGGCTCCAAAAAGGTGAAATTTCGGAAAAAGAGGTTAATCTTTGGAAACCAATGGACTAATAAATAAAAATTATTATTAAATTATATTTTATTAACCTCTCTTGGACGTGAGTTAGGGTTATTCCCTCTTTAAAAGGGGTTTGGAGGCATTTTGGGCTCATTCTACATCTTGATTCTTGATAATTTTCTTGTTGTTCTTCAGAGGCTGCCAAACCTGTGGAGAAGGAGACCCAAGAACGGGAGTTTGCAGGTTTCCAGGAAGGCTAAGGACGGGAGTTTGAAGCCATTCCATGTGCATGCTCATACAGAGTTTGCCCTTGTGCTGAACAGTGCAAATTTGTGAGTTTTCGGGTGTATTTTTGTAAGAGTTTGGTGTTTCCGGTTGAGTATTTCATATCAGTTTGGTTTGCTATTGTATTTCAGACTTTATGATGTCAAAATAGAGCTGAATATATGTATTGGGACGTGATTAAATTTCTGAAATAATTTATGAGTGTTTTGTGGTGTTTCCGGGCATTTTTGTGTTAATTTCGGGAGCCCGATTGAGCATAGTTTTGCCCTACATTTGTGATCTGTTGTGTAAGGGCTATACAAATCTGGAAATGTCATTTTGTAGGCTGTTATGCTGCTGAAAATCTCTGTAAAAATGTCCATTTTCAGATTTATTAATAATTTGTGAAGTTGTGAAGTTTTTGGCACTAATTTGGACATACCCGATTTGGGTTTTATTGGAAAATTGGTAGATCTTTGTTATATTGGTTGTTTGATTTTAAAGTTCAGATTTGAGGCTGGAAATATCAAAAAAAAAATCAGTAAAGGGACATTTCAGTGGTATCAGAGCTGTGATCTTGCCAGCCTGAGGGTTTGTAGAAGTTGCATGTCAGTTTTAACAACTACCCAGATCTTGCATGTCAAGTTTTGATAACTACCCAGATCTTGCATGTCATATTTTATGATTGCATGCAACTAAGTGAAAGAGAAAAAAGATATTTGCAGCGAGAAAAGAATAAAGAAATTTTGATCAAACCCCTAGTTGAAAGCAAAAGTACAAAATCCAAGGAAGAAAAAAGTATGGCTGATCCAGATGAGATGGCAAAGAAATTTTTCCAAGACATCCAAAATACTCAGAAGCAAACAGTGGATGGTTTGGCGGAAACTAGAGAGGCTTTGCGAATATTGACAGAAAAATTACAAGGAATTGCATCTATTAATGAGAAAGGGAGCACTTCAGAGGAGCCGAGAAATGGGAGATCCACACCATCTAAATCAACCAAATCTATTTTCTTGCCTGCAGATGAGCCACCAGTACCAAATCCAGCCATTAATCCAGTGGAAGAGGTTACAGGTAATTTGATTACATTAAGAGCTACTTACAATGGCTTAGATGATGACTTTCGTAGTTCAGTTCCTTTTAAAGAATATGTGGATATGATGAACGCTTTGATGCCCAAGAAAGAGAATAGGAGGGAGCATGACACAAGTGGAAGAGAGCTCAAAAATAAAATAAGCAAGTTTACAGCGCCTACTTTTGATGGAACAAATAAAATTTCAGCTAGAGCATGGCTACAAAAATTACAAACTTTCTTCACACTTAACCCCATGAAAGAGAGTGATGCTATTCAATTTGCAAGTCTACACTTGGAAGATGCAGCCTATGATTGGTGGTATCATGGAATGACTACTCAAGGTCACGATCAGGTAACTACATTTGAAGATTTCAGTCAAAGGGTGATAGATAGATTTGACCTCAAGGATGATGAAGAGTACTTTAAAGAATTGTCAAAGTTGAAGCAAACCAAATCAGTTAATGAGTATGTAGAAGAATTTCAAAAAAGTGGCTGTTATGGTACCTGATATGAGTGAAAAGAGGATCGTTTATCTTTTTCTTGATGGTTTAGAAGATTCTGTTAAGGGTTTGGTTAAGGCTTTCTCACCCTCAACCTTACAGGAAGCTATCAAAAGAAGCTTGCAACTTGAAACTTGCGTGCCTATGAAATCAATCACTAATCAGAAACCCCCAAATCTTTGGCAACATAAGGGAAATTTTCAGAAAAAGACTTTCCCAACACTACCACCAAAAGATGTGACAAATGTGGCAAAAAAGAAGGTAGATGAAGAGACTAGGAGTGAATTACGAAGGAAAAAACTTTGTTTTACTTGTAGAGAACCATGGGTTCCAGGACACAGATGTTTGGGGAAAGGTCAAGTGCACTATATTGAAGTTGCTTCAGAATCTGATTCAGATGGGCATGAGGAATTTCATGATACTAAGGAGGAAGTAGAAGAAGAGAAAGTAAAAGAAATCAGCAAGGATGGCACTTTAGCAGCATTATCAGGAGTCCCAAGATACCATCCCTTCCGAATTCGAGGGGTACTAGCAGGGCAAAGGTTGACTGTTCTTCTTGATAGTGGGGCAACTCACAATTTTATTGATGAGGGATTTGTCATGAAAAGAGGGCTTAAAGCAGAAGATTTTGAGGGATTCAATGTTACTGTAGCTGATGGATTCACTATGTCTTGCACACGGGTGGTGAAACAACTCAAGATGACCTTAGGAGATTATGAGTTATGTGATGACTTCTATGTGGTTGGTATTGGGGAGACAGATCTTGTATTGGGTGTTCAATGGTTGCACTCTATCGGAGGCTATTACATGAACCATCAAACTATGGAGTTTAAATTTCATTCCAATGGGAAAGAAGTCATATTGAGAGGGTTATCAAATGGAGCACCTAAGGCGGTCTCTGCAAAGAGGATGGAGAGGACCTTTCGAAGAGGACAAGTAACATGGGCAGCAGGAGTCATAATCCAACCAACAAGCTCTCCCAAGAATCAAGGTAATTTCCATTTTGAAATTCAAAATATTCTTGATAAGCATAGTATAGTTTTCAATGACTTGCCTCCAGGATTACCACCAGATAGAGGTTTTGAGCATGTTATAGAGTTAGAACAGGGTGCCAAACCAGTTATAACAACCCCATACCGCCATCCAAGAGGTTATAAGGAAGAAATTGAAAAAACTATTAAAGAACTCCTGGACATGGGATTCATAAGGCCTAGCTCTAGTCCATTTGCATCATCTGTGGTACTTGTCAAGAAAAAGGATGGTACAATGAGAATGTGTATAGACTACAGGGCTCTAAACAAGAAGACCATAAAAAATAGGTATCCCATACCACGCATAGATGAACTCATTGATGAGTTACATGGTGCTGTATACTTCTCAAAAATTGACTTAAGATCAGGCTACCATCAAATCCGAATGAGGAGTGAAGATGTGGAAAAGACTGCTTTCAGATGTCACTATGGGCACTTTGAATTTCTTGTTATGCCATTTGGACTCACTAATGCACCAGCAACATTCCAATCTTGTATGAATAAGGTATTCAGTCAGCATCTTCGAAAATTTGTTTTGGTATTTTTTGATGATATCTTGATATACAGTAAAACATGGGAAGAGCATCTAAAGCACATAGACACTGTTTTGGGAATCTTGGAGCAGCAATCCTTCTATGCTAAGCTATCTAAATGTGAGTTTGGTTTGACAGAGATCCTATATTTGGGACATATTATAAGCTCTAAAGGAGTACAGGTTGATCAACAAAAAATCCAGGCAATTTTGGATTGGCCTCCACCCACAAATCTTACACAGTTGAGAGGTTTCTTCGGGTTGTGTAGCTACTATAGGAGATTTGCCAAGGGATTTTCTCAGCTTGCTGCCCCCTTGACTGATTTGACAAAGAAAGGAGCTTTTGTGTGGACAGAAGAGGCACAAAAAACATTTGATAAGCTTAAGGAGGTAATGAGTTCATGCCCTGTGCTTGCAATTCCAGATTTCTCTTTACCTTTTGTTGTTGAATGTGATGCTTCGGGAGAAGGTATAGGGGCTGTCCTAACTCAAAGGGGACATCCAATAGCATTTGAGAGTCGAAAATTAAATCAATCAGAGAAAGGGTACTCCATCTATGATAAGGAAATGTTGGCAATCATGCATGCACTTCATAAGTTTAGACAATATTTGGTATGTGGGAGATTCATTGTAAAGACAGACCATAATAGCCTCCGGTTCTTCTTGAACCAAAGGGATTTGAATGATCGTCAACAAAAATGGGTAAGCAAATTGCAAGCTTATGATTTTGATATTGAATACATGAAAGGAAAGAATAATGTGGTTGCTGATGCTCTCTCAAGAAAGCCCACTTTGTGTTCCTTATCATCTATCTCTGCTGATTGGAAAGTCTCCATAATTTTAGAGTATGCTAAAGATTCATTTGCCACCAAGATTTTGGATAAGTTAGTGGATGATAACAGGTACAAGGTTGTTGATGAATTGATTTATTACAAGAACAGGATCTTCTTAGTACCAGGGTCAAAAACTAAGGAGAGGATATTGAGGGCTTTTCATGACACACCTTTGGCTGGTCACCAGGGATACTTCAAGACATACAGGCAAATTCGAGAGCGGTTTTCATGGAAGGGTATGAAGGAGGATGTCCTTAAACACATTAAGGAATGTATGGTATGTCAACAAAGCAAGAGTGAGCAAAATTTTCCTGCAGGGTTGTTGCAGCCACTTCCTATTCCTGAACAAAAATGGGAAAGTATTTCCATGGATTTCATCACTGGGTTGCCCAAGGTTCAAGGTAAGGATTGCATATATGTGGTGGTAGATAGACTAACTAAGTATGCACATTTCTTTCCTATCACATCTGATTTCAAGGCATCACAAGTGGCCGAATTGTTCTTCAAGGAAATTTTTAGATTACATGGTTTGCCTAGAAACATTGTTAGTGACCGGGACAGTAGATTCCTCAGCTCTTTTTGGAAGGAGCTCTTTCATTTGGCAGGAACTGAACTCACTCCCAGTACTAGCTATCACCCTCAAACAGATGGACAAACAGAGATAGTCAATAAATGGATAGAAGGATATTTGAGGAACTATGTTTCAAATCAACAACATGCTTGGGTGAAATGGTTACACCTAGGGGAGTATTGTTACAATACATCTCATCACATGTCTATTGGTATGCCTCCTTTTCGTGCTCTTTATGGTTACGATGCCCTTTCCTTTGTTGATCTAATACTTTCCGATAGCAGAGTACCCGCAGCAAGTGATTTCATCAAGCAAAGCCAAGACATAATAAGGTCCCTCAAGGATAATCTACAACATGCACAAAACCAACAAAAGATATATGCTGACAGGAAAAGGATTGAAAGATCTTTTGAGGTGGGAGATTTGGTATTTGTTAGGTTGCAGCCATATAAGCAAAGCACCTTGAAGAGAAGTGGGGCAGAGAAACTCAAGCCAAGGTTCTATGGGCCTTATAAAATCATCAAGAAGGTAGGAGAGGTAGCTTATGAATTGGAGCTCCCACCAAACAGCAAAATACATAATATTTTCCATGTATCTTGCTTAAAGAAGGTTCTAGGCCAGCAAACCATAGTATCTACAGAATTACCACCTCTTGATGATGAAGGGAAATTAGTTTTGATACCAGAAGAGATTTTGGATACAAGAGAGAAAAGGTTGAGAAATAGGAGCATCATAGAGCATTTGGTCAAATGGAAAGGATTACCACTAGAGGATGCAACTTGGGAAGGAGAACATATTATTGAGAATTCCAACCTCCATTGCTTGAGGACAAGCAATATTTGGGAGGGGAGGACTTGTCATGTCCCCTATTCAAATAATTAAAAAAAATAATAAACTTTGTTAAGGCAGGCAGGCTCCAAAAAGGTGAAATTTCGGAAAAAGAGGTTAATCTTTGGAAACCAATGGACTAATAAATAAAAATTATTATTAAATTATATTTTATTAACCTCTCTTGGACGTGAGTTAGGGTTATTCCCTCTTTAAAAGGGGTTTGGAGGCATTTTGGGCTCATTCTACATCTTGATTCTTGATAATTTTCTTGTTGTTCTTCAGAGGCTGCCAAACCTGTGGAGAAGGAGACCCAAGAACGGGAGTTTGCAGGTTTCCAGGAAGGCTAAGGACGGGAGTTTGAAGCCATTCCATGTGCATGCTCATACAGAGTTTGCCCTTGTGCTGAACAGTGCAAATTTGTGAGTTTTCGGGTGTATTTTTGTAAGAGTTTGGTGTTTCCGGTTGAGTATTTCATATCAGTTTGGTTTGCTGTTGTATTTCAGACTTTATGATGTCAAAATAGAGCTGAATATATGTATTGGGACGTGATTAAATTTCTGAAATAATTTATGAGTGTTTTGTGGTGTTTCCGGGCATTTTTGTGTTAATTTCGGGAGCCCGATTGAGCATAGTTTTGCCCTACATTTGTGATCTGTTGTGTAAGGGCTATACAAATCTGGAAATGTCATTTTGTAGGCTGTTATGCTGCTGAAAATCTCTGTAAAAATGTCCATTTTCAGATTTATTAATAATTTGTGAAGTTGTGAAGTTTTTGGCACTAATTTGGACATACCCGATTTGGGTTTTATTGGAAAATTGGTAGATCTTTGTTATATTGGTTGTTTGATTTTAAAGTTCAGATTTGAGGCTGGAAATATCAAAAAAAAAATCAGTAAAGGGACATTTCATCTTTAATATTTATGGTCCCTCAAGTATTTTAGATAAGGCTAAACTGTGGAATGTCATTTCAGAAAAAAATCAGATCTTTACCACAACAAAATTGTATCATAGGTGGTGACTTCAATGCAATTCGAAATAACAAGGAGAAATAGGGAGGAAATTTTCCATCTCTAAAAATTATGCAGGAATTTGACAACTTTTTTGCTACCAACGAATTTTTTGAAATGGAAACGTCCAATGGATGCTTCACTTGGCATAATAGAAGAGATGGTTTCCTGCAAATTACTAAGAAACTTGATAGATTTCTAGTTTCACAAGCATGGAAAGTATCATCTAACCTATTCTCAGCAGAAATTCTCCCTTTATTGGGATCAGATCACTTTCCTATTTCATTATCCTTAGATAATAAAGTGGACCAATCAACACCACGTTATAAATATTCATTTAAATTTGAAAGAATGTGATTCAAACATCCAATTGTTTCTTCCTTTAATTAGACAATGGTGGGTTAGTGCTCCATAGGAAAAAGGTAATAGTATGTTTCGGTTCTATAAGAAACTCCAATATCTTAAAGACAAAATCAGAGTCTAGAACAAACAGGTTTTTAAAAATATTTTTGAGGAGAAAAACAAGGTGCAGAAGAAACTTCAAGAAATTAATGAAGAAATCATCAGTTGTAGCTTGAATTCAAATTCATATTCTCGCTAGAAAGAGAAGTAATTTCAATGGGTGGAGTTGTGTCATAGGGAGGAAGAATATTGGCGGCAAAAATCCAGAGAATTATGGTTAAGTGATGGTGACTATAACACAAAATTATTTCATGCTTTAGCAAGTCAAAAAAAGGCAAGTAAATCCATTTTTTCAATCACATAATAGCTTACGGGTAAGAAATTATTAGATGAGGCAAGTATCAAAAAGGAAGGGGTTAGATTCTTTAAAGAACTTCTTGATCCATCAGTGAAAATGGATGTAAATAATCATCAACTTGACTCTTTCTTAGAGGCAGTTCCAAGAATTATATTAGATCAAGATAATGATGCTCTAATGAAACCCTTCACTTTGGAGGAAATTCGAAGAATAGTTCAATCTCTGCCTCCAGATAAAGCACCTGGTCCTAATGGTTTTACAGCTCTCTTCTTTTAGAAATGTTGGGATGTTATGGGTTGGGATCTACTATTGGCTCTAGAATCCTCCTGACGCAAGGGTTATATGCGTGAGAATTTTAATTCTTCTAATATTGTCCTCATTCCTAAGTTTGTTGATCCCCAAACTTTCACTGATTTCAGACCAATTTCATTGTGTAACACTATATATACAATTTTCACAAAGGCAATTTACTCTAGACTTCAAGTTTTGTTGCCCAATATCATTTCTCCAAAACAAGGTGGTTTTGTGCCAAGTAAAGAGATGTCGAAAGGGGCAATTTTTGCTCATCAAACTCTTCATCATATTAAAGAAAACCAAATTCCTTCCTTTGTTGTTAAACTTGACATGATGAAGGCGTATGATAGAGTTAATTGGTCCTTTCTTATCAAAGTATTGGAGAAATTTGGATTCAGTAAAGCTTGGTGTGAATGCATCAAAGCTTGTATTTTAGGGGCTACTTTTTCAATTCTTATTAATGGGTCTCCGGAGGGATATTTCAAATCTTCTCAAGGAATCAGACAAGGTGATCCTCTTTCACTTGCCTTATTTATTTTGAAGGCATAAGCTTTTAGAAGGGCCATAATTCAATCTCAATAGCTGGAGCTTTGGAAAGGCATCCTATTTGGAGGAAATGATCTAGTAGTCACTCACTCTCTCTTTGTAGATGACACTTTATTGTTTGGATCTGCAAACATTAATGAAGCCAAGCATATTAAGTATTTACTGGACCAATATTCACTGTTCTTGGGTCAAAAGATCAGCAGGGTTAAATCTAAAATTTTCTTCTTCAACACAACTCCACCTATTGTACAAAGGATTAAAAAGATTCTCAATTTTGAGGAGGAAAAATTACCATCTACATATTTGGGTGTTCCCTTTTTCATGGGCAGTAATAAAGCTTCTTATTGGAAAAATATAGTAGATAGAATTAAAGCTAGAACAATGGCTTGGAAGGTAAGATGGCTCTCTCTATCTGGAAAAATTCTTTTAGTTAAGTTTGTCTTATCAGCTATCCCAAATTATTACTTCTTTATATTATCAGCACCCAGGTTTATTATTAAGCAAATTGAAGGCATTATTCGGGATTTTTTATTGACAGAAAGTATATCAGGTAATAGCAAAATCCCTCTCATCTCATTAAAGGAAATGTCTTTAGAGAAGTATCAAGGTGGGGTTAATCTTCCTAATATGGCTTTAAGAAATATTGCTTTTGGAGGAAAATTAATTTGGTTTATGTATGAGAAAGCAGAGGCTAAATGGTGTAGGATCTTTTAGAGAAAATATTTAGATTCGTCTGACTCCTCCAGAATTTTCACTAAGGATCACTTGCCTAAAGGGTTAGCTGTTTGGAACTTCTTGGTGGAATCTCGAGATTTAGTTGCTAGATATTTGACTTGGAAAATTAACAATGGTTTTAAGGCACCTTTTTGGTAGGATTCATGGAATGGCCTTCCTCCGCTTTGTAAATCTCCATCCTTTGACAACTGGATTACAATTTTTTGTGCTGACTAGGGCCCCTATGTAGCTGATTATTTTCAGTTTGTTGATCCAATGTTAGGTAGAGTTACTTGGAAAAACCCAGACAAGTTACCAATTCTTGATCAGATCAAAAAAGAATTTGTTAGTATTTGTAAATCAAGGACTGTTTTAGTATCTAATCTCCCAGATACACTGATTTGGGCCCCACACCAAGAGGGCAGATGCTCAGTAAAATTGGGTTACTTAGCTGCCAAGAACCTAGAAATTGGGTACAAGTCATTTCGGGCATTCAAATTTTGTTGGAACCTAGTAGTCTTACCAAAGGCAAGAAATTTTGCTTGGTTAGCTTTAAAAAAGAGAATTTTAACAAGAGAAAAGATATCAAAATTAAATATTTCTTATACTATGAAATGTGTTTTATGCATGGAGGTAGAGGAGAATGTTGATCACCTCTTTGTTCAGTGTAAATTGGCATATCAATGTTAGATCTTCATTCTTCAAAAATTAAATTTTAGCATGCCCCTTCCAAACACCTTATGGGATATGTTCCAAGATTGGACAACTCTGATTAATCACTCTTATTACTCATGTATTTGGAAGTGTATCCCAACAATAGTTATTTAGGCAATTTGGTGAGAAAGGAATAAAAGGATTTTTAGAAATCAATCTTCGACATTAGAATTTGTCTTGTCAGCTTTAGAAGTTGCAATGGGGGAAGTTGTCGTAGCCTATATCAAAAGAACTTCTGAACATCTTATTGTCACAGGTTGGGATATTGCTTTGGTTAATAGATGGGCTTCTTTACCCTCTCCATCTTACCAACTCATTACATCTAGTGGTCCTTGTGAGAAATTTAATAGAAAGATGGTTAAATGGATTCCTCTTGCTATGGGAGTTTGCAAGTTAAATTTTGATGGCTGCTCGAGAGGTAATCTTGGTGAATTAGAGCTAGAGTGTGTATAAGAGATCATAATGGGTGGGTGTTGGGTATGTTGGCTCAAAAATTGCCAGTTGGTACAAATAACAATGCTGAAGCCATGGCACTCTTACTTGGTTTAGAACTAGCATTTCAACTAAACACAGTTAATATTCACATTGAGGTGGATTCTTCTGTGGTTATTAATTCATGTATAAAGAAAAAATAAGAGAACTAGAAGTTTGGTTGTATTATGGAAAAATCTTGGGAAATGATTGATAAATTTAAAGTGGTGTCCTTCTCTCGTACTCTCAGGGAGGGAAACCAGGTTGCAAATAATTTATCCAATATTGGTTGCAACTTGAAGACTACTGAGGCAAATATTACAGAGTTTATACTTACCAACTTTCCCACTTTATTTTCCTTAATCCAACAAGAGCAAACCTTTTAATACCAGTTTGATCCATTTATCATTTTATGATGGTTGCACATAAAGAATAATGATGAATTAATATGGATTCTTGATCAGGAGGGGGGATACTCGGTAAATCTAGAACTTGGGTATTTGGCCACCTCTTTTCAACAAGTAGATTTAAGAAATTCAAGGGTGTACAAATTCTATTGGAACTCAGTAGTTTGCCAAAAGCTAGCTCTTAGAAAGAGAATTTTGACATGGGAGAGGTTGCAGAAGTTGAAAATTGACCACAACTCTTAATGTGTGATGTGCTTTAGTGTCTACTGAGTGACTGTGATGTGCTTTAGTGTCTACCGAGTGAATTGGTTTAGTGTTGTTGGAGATACTTGGGTGTAGCTTTTTCCGAGTGACTTGGATGTGCTTTAGTGTCTACCGAGTGAATTGGTTTGGTGTTGTTGGAGATACTTGGGTGTAGCTTTTGCCGAGTGACTTGATTCAATGATTACCGAGTGTCTCGATATAGAGCTGGCCGAATGACCCAAGGTAGAGTTGACTGACTTCGGTCGGGTTCATTCATTATCGAGTGACTCAGTACAGAGCTGGCCGAATGACTCGATGAAGAGTAGACCGAGTTAGGTCAGGTTCTTTGATTACCGAGTGACTCGGTATAGACCTGATGTCAAGTTGCCCGAGTGTGAATGGGAACAGTGATTGCCAAGTTAATTTCATCTAGTATTTATCGAGTGAGTTGGTTAACACTGGTTGAATTGCTCGGGTCTAGTTATAACCAGGTATGAAATATTAATTGGTTTTTTGTGCCTCTGTTTAATGTGGTTAGTATAGATTTGATGTGTTTATGTCAACTTGTAATTTTAAGTTCGGCACAAGTTAATTGAAGATTTGATAGTGGATTTGGAGATTTATGAATTGCAAGTTGACAAAAATGGTACATTACATGGATGAATATGGGAGTTTGAGATCATTTCATGGCATTCGAAAGGTGGCTTTTAGTATGTATATTCATTAATTGCTTGTGTGATGAAGCTCGATAAATATGCAGCTTTGTCTTCAGTTTCCCTAGTGTTTTCTAAATTTGGGATCATGGTTATTCAAGAAAGTGAGCACAGATATTTTAGAGTGTTCATCTTGGGGAGAGAACATGAAATCCCATGGTTTGGTAGTGTGCCAATAAATGAGTTAAAGGAAGTTTTTCATATAAATTGTGATGTTTGCATGCATTGTTTTAGAGAAATTCTAGGTTCAACACCTTTCTGTTCAATGCAGTCGCACATCTTTTTCCTGTCTCATATCTTATCTTATTTCTTTACTTATGTTACCAACCTCCTCCAAGATTTGAGTCTAGTGGAGGGTATTGTAGATAAGCTTGGTTTTCATAATATGCTTGGAATGGAAGGTCTTAGAAGTGCTCTTCATGAGTATGTCTTAACAGTGGGTGTATTACCTTATGTAGGGGTTAGTGATTTTTTGCAAGATAAGGGTAATTCAGACCTCTTAGATTTTGTGGCGCCCTTTTCCAAAGCTTTGGGTGGTGGTAATTTAGGACAAGTGGAGCATTTAATCTAGTGCTATAGAGGTTATTTATCCCAACAGGCTTGTGAAGAGTTAAAAGGCAAGGCTAGAGCAATTGATGAACTTATAATGCATGATCATGAGGTATTGGCACAAATTGAAATGGTGGGGTCTTCAGCTAAGTAGCTTATTAATATTATGTAGATTGATAACCCATTGGTCAAGTTGGACCTCTCGACAAATCTGGAACCTTCTTAGATGGAGTGGGAACCGTATTGACTAACTACATACTTGTACAATTAGTTTTTTGGTGAGAACAGTAATGGATAAAACATGCCTTCTACTAGTTCATGGTTTTATGGTCTCACGTTGGTATAGTTGGGGAGATTCTTTTGCTTTTTATTTGGATATGTAATACATTTTTTGCATACCAATTTGAGGCTAAGGTTGTTGGGGTGTAAAGTTGTTAATTTCACAATTTTGTTCTTATTATGAATTCAATGCTTTTTGTGAATGTGTGAATTTATATTATTCACAAATGTAACTTTTAGCAAAGGAATCAGTATTGTAGAAATGTATAGTTATACTCCAGGCAAGTCTTGTAATTAGGGTAAAGATTGAAGGGTTTCTTGCTAAGTTCTTCTCTTCATGAGCCCTTGAACTAGCTTTATTAATATAATTATATTTCCGGTGGCTTGCCACCTTTCGCCAAAAAAAATAAAATAATAAAATTAATATTAAAAAATTGATTAATAAATATTATTAAATAATAATAAAATTAATATTAAAAAACTTATTAATAAATATTATTAAATAATAATAAAAATAATATTAAAAACTTATTAATAAATATTATTAAATAATAATAAAGTTTATAAATTAAAATTGCCCTGCGTTTATTGAAAAGCTCGTCGACTTTGACATTTACGGCTACCGTGCGGCCTTCTGACTGCCGTAGGGCCTGCGGTCGCAGTGGTACTCTGTACCACTGCTGTCGCACTACTTGTGACAATAGATAATGCCGCCAGATGTAAAAAGGGGGGGAGGGGAGGGGGTGGGGATTTCCCACTTCTTTCCAAATACATTTTTAAAATTTTTTTATTGTTTTGCTCTATAAAAATTTTAAAAAAAAACAAATACCTTAGACACAAGAATCTACCTGGATTATGATACTAAAATCGCAACGCCCAAAAAGATTTGTGAGAGAAATTTCTTCTCTCAAAACCTTCTCTCTTCAAAAATTCCTTCTCCAAAATTTGTGGTCCCCCGAAAATGAACCCTCGATTGTTGATAAGGAGTTCTCTCCTAAATTGGGGGCACTAATTGTGCGATCACCCTAGAGGACTCCTTGCTTACCAGTCTTTAACTCTTTATTATCTTTCTTTTAATGTTTTCATTTACCTTTATTGCAATATAAAATATCTTAATTAAATTCACTTGACTTCTCTTTTTTAATTAATTTATTAAATTTTACTCTCATGCATACTTTATGCAATCATAAAATTCTTTAATAAATTAATATTTTTTCCATGTTTTAATTTATTTTCGAAACTTTAATTGATAAATTATTTATTAACTTAAGCAATAATAATATTTAACATTTATTTAAAAATGGACTCCTGAATATATTATTATTAAACTAAATAAATATTATCATATTCTAAAATTTAAACTTATAATTTAATCTTTATATTTAATTTTTTTTTATTTAATTAATTTAAAATTAATTAAATATAATTAAATATAAAAAATATCATAACAATTTTCTATTAAATTAAATCATTTAATTTGACTTAATTAATAGAAAAATCACCAAAGACATATAGGACAAAATACGAAAACCCATCATAGAAAAACACATACAAGATCAAACTAAAAGGTTATAATCACAAACTTACGTCAAACGACGTATTCGAAAGGTAACCAACTTAGATACTTGTTCTAATTTTCTAGGACAAATGGGTTTTAAGGTTAGAATTAGGACTTAACAATTTATCTCCCCTTTCTTACCATTGAGATAATGCGATAGGGTATGCTCATCTTGGCAATTCAGGAAAGTTGATAGCTGGTACCTACAATCTGCATAAAATCCATGCATGTACAAACACATATATACTAAGCTAAACAAGCAATGACAAGAAGTGGTGCATCATGTAGATCCTAACTAGTAGGTGACCACGACTCCCTTCCTTAACCACATCAAAAATGTCATACATAAAAAAAATATACACACACACCACACATGCAGTATGGGGTAAGTATCCATAAGAAAACATATATGATAATCCATCTAACTAATCATCATCAATAATTGAAATTACTGTAATAATCATCATGCATGCCTGAAGTACAGAGTATCAAGTAATCTCATCATAAAATCAACTAAATATGAAACAATATCTGATGATCTCAAAAATAATGCTACTAATCATCAAGCATAAAACTAGCCTAAAAGAGTTTGGCAATAATAACAAAAAGTAACCTAGGGGCAATCACTACAATCTTTCTTA
Organism: Cupressus sempervirens; assembly: GCA_028749045.1. Taxonomy (NCBI): domain Eukaryota; kingdom Viridiplantae; phylum Streptophyta; class Pinopsida; order Cupressales; family Cupressaceae; genus Cupressus; species Cupressus sempervirens. The sequence goes on along the minus strand of CM053786.1, from coordinate 688,694,488 downwards.
GAAACTCCCTCAGAGGTAGCAGAGGAAGCTTCCTCTTTCTTAATAATATTCTTAATGAAAACTCCTCAATAATAAATCAACAAGAGTTCCTTAAAAACATTCATAATATTATATCCCTAGAGAAAAATAAAGCACTATTGGAAAAAATTACTAAAGAAGAAGTGGAAAAGGTTCCAAATCAAATGAATCCAGACCAATCACCTGGGCTAGATTGCTTCCTAGCTAGCTTTTTAAAAAAATGTTGGCATTTCTTACGTGCTAAAGTCACAGAGGCTCTAGAAGGAGTCCATAATTCTGGAGGACTCCTTAGGGAAGTTAATCACACTTTCCTGGCTTTAATCCATAAAAAGGAATCTCTTGATAGCTTTAATATTATAGGCCTATAGCTCTTTGTAACACATTGTACAAACTGTTGACAAAAACCATAGTTAGCAGGCTTCAGAATTTTTTACCCTCTCTAATTAGTGAAGAACAAAAAAGTTTTGTCCCTAGAAGATCAATTTACAATGGGAGTAGTGACAGCTCAAGAATTTATGCACTCTTTACAACTTTCAAGAAAACATGGAATGCTCATTAAAGTGGACATTAGAGAAGCCTGTGACAAAGTTAATTGGTAGTTTCTCTATAAATGTCTCCAGTCATATAGCTTTGCTAATCCTTTGGTCAACTTAATCTTTGAATGCATCTCTACCCCTAAATTCTTGATTCTTGTAAATGGAGCCCCAGAATAATTTTTTACTCCTTCAAGAGGACTAAGGAAGGGGGATCCTTTATCTCCTTTCTTGTTTATCTTAATGTCATAAGCCCTAGGTAGGACATTCCAAACTATTTGCTCTAATAATCTACTTAAAGGCTTTCATCCAGCAAGGCAGAATGAACCAACTACTCATCTACAATTTGACAATGACACAATGCTATATGGAGAGGCCTGCATTTTAGAAGAAAGGAATATCAAAAGTATTCTCAATAATTATATGCTAGTGTTAGGTCAAAAGATCAACTTGGCCAAGGGTATGTGCAGGATCATGGTGTGCCAAAAAGTGGCGATGTGAAAAAAAAAGAGTTTGAAGACGCCTAAAAGCGCTTCAAAATCCGCTCTGACTTTTTTTTACCTATCCAGGAACCAAACCTGGAAGGTTAAGCCGAGCCTTATCAGATATCCGATATCATATCGGATATCCGATTTTAAATCCAATATCCGACTAATAATTAAAATCATATAATAATATGATATATTATTTAATATTATTATTATAATTATTATTATACTATAATATAATAATATTATTATAATAATTATTATACTATAATATAATAATATTATTATTATAATAATTATTATACTATAATATAATAATATTATTATAATTATTATTATACTATAATATAATAATAATATTATTATAATAATTATTATATTATAATATAATAATATTATTATTATTATATTATAATCGTATAATATTATACTATAATAATAATATTATAATAACATATTATATTATAATAATATAATATAATATTTCATATATTATAATATATAGTAATGTAATATAATATATATATATATATATATATATATATATATATATATATATATATATATATATATATATATATAATATAATATAATAATAAAAAGTAATATCTTATAATATAATATATAATAAAAAAGTATAATATATTATAAATTATAATAATATAGTATAATAATAATATTTTATATTATAATATATAGTAAATTAATATAATAAATATAAAATATAATATAAAAATATATAAAATGTAATATATATGTTATATTATATATATTATAATATCGGATATCCGATATAATAATATCTCGTCGTTTAATGGGTCAGAGAGGGTCATAGGGTGACCTATGACCCCCTTTGACCCATATTACCCATTTGAATATGTCCCTAGGGGTCCGAGGACCCCTAGGGACATATGTCATCGTTTAATGGGTCAAACAGGGTCATAGGTCACCCTATGACCCCCTTTGACCCATATTACCCATTTGAATATGTCCCTAGGGGTCCTAGGACCCCTAGAGACATATATCGTCATTTAATGGGTCAAAGAGGGTCATAGGTCACCCTATGACCCCCTTTGACCCATATTACCCATTCGAATATGTCCCTAGGGGTCCTAGGACCCCTAGAGACATATATCATCGTTTAATGCGTCAAGAGGGTCATAGGTCACTCTATGACCCCCTTTGACCCATATGAACGATTCGAATATGTCCCTAGGGGTCCTAGGACCCCTAGAGACATATGTCATCGTTTAATGGGTCAAAGAGGGTCATAGGTTACCCTATGACCCCATTTGACCCATATTACCCATTCGAATATGTCCCCAGGGGTCCTAGGACCCTTAGGGACATATGTCGTTGTTTAATGGGTCAAAGAGGGTCATAGGTCACCCTATGACCCCCTTTGACCCATATTACCCATTCGAATATGTCTCTAGGGGTCTGAGGACCCCTAGAGACATATATCATCGTTTAATGGGTCAAGAGGGTCATAGGTCACCCTATGACCCCCTTTGACCCATATGAACGATTCGAATATGTCCCTAGGGGTCCTAGGACCCCTAGAGACATATGTCGTCGTTTAATGGGTCAAAGAGGGTCATAGGTTACCCTATGACCCCATTTGACCCATATTACCCATTCGAATATGTCCCTAGGGGTCCTAGGACCCCTAGGGACATATGTCGTTGTTTAATGGGTCAAAGGGGGTCATAGGTCACCCTATGACCCCCTTTGACTCATATGAACGATTCAAATATGTCCCTAGGGGTCCTAGGACCCCTACGGACATATGTCGTCGTTTAATGGGTCAAAGGGGGTCATAGGTCACCCTATGACCCCCTTTGACCCATATGAACCATTTGAATATGTCCCTAGGGTCCTAGGACCCCTAGGGACATATGTCGTCGTTTAATGGGTCAAAAGGGGTCATAGGTCACCCTATGACCCCCTTTGACTCATATGAACGATTCAAATATGTACCTAGGGGTCCTAGGACCCCTAGGGACATATGTCATCGTTTAATGGGTCAAAGGGGGTCATAGGTCACCCTATGACCCCCTTTGACCCATATGAACCATTCGAATATGTCCCTAGGGTCCTAGGACCCCTAGGGACATATGTCTTCGTTTAATGGGTCAAAGAGGGTCATAGGTCACCCTATGACCCCCTTTGACCCATATTACCCATTCGAATATGTCCCTAGGGGTCCTAGGACCCCTAGGGACATATGTCGTCGTTTAATGGGTCAAAGAGGGTCATAGGTCACCCTATGACCCCCTTTGACCCATATTACCCATTCAAATATGTCCCTAGGGGTCCTAGGACCCCTAGAGACATATACCGTCGTTTAATAGGTCAAGAGGGTCATAGGTGGTCATAGGTCACCCTATGACCCCCTTTGACCCATATGAACGATTCGAATATGTCCCTAGGGGTCCTAGGACCCCTAGAGACATATGTCGTCATTTAATGGGTCAAAGAGGGTCATAGGTTACCCTATGACCCCATTTGACCCATATTACCCATTCGAATATGTCCCTAGGGGTCCTAGGACCCCTAGGGACATATGTCGTCGTTTAATGGGTCAAAGGGGGTCATAGGTCACCCTATAACCCCCTTTGACTCATATGAACGATTCAAATATGTCCCTAGGGGTCCTAGGACCCCTAGGGACATATGTCGTCGTTTAATGAGTCAAAGGGGGTCATAGGTCACCCTATGACCCCCTTTGACCCATATGAACGATTCGAATATGTCCCTAGGGTCCTAGGACCCCTAGGGACATATGTCGTCGTTTAATGGGTCAAATAGGGTCATAGGTCACCCTATGACCCCCTTTGACCCATATTACCCATTCGAATATGTCCCTTGGGGTCCGAGGACCCCTAGGGACATATGTCGTCGTTTAATGGGTCAAAGAGGGTCATAGGTCACCCTATGACCCCCTTTGACCCATATTACCCATTCGAATATGTCCCTAAGGGTCCTAGGACCCCTAGAGACATATATCGTCGTTTAATGGGTCAAGAGGGTCATAGGTCACCCTATGACCCCCTTTGACCCATATGAACGATTTGAATATGTCCCTAGGGGTCCTAGGACCTCTAGAGACATGTCATCGTTTAATAGATCAAAGAGGGTCATAGGTTACCCTATGACCCCATTTGACCCATATAAACCATTCGAATATGTCCTTAGGGGTCCTAGGACCCCTAGGGACATATGTCGTCGTTTAATGGGTCAAAGGGGGTCATAGGTCACCTTATGACCCCCTTTGACCCATATGAACAATTCGAATATGTCCCTAGGGTCCTAGAACCCCTAGGGACATATGTCGTCATTTAATGGATCAAAGAGGGTCATAGGTCACCCTATGACCCCCTTTGACCCATATTACCCATTCGAATATGTCTCTTGGGGTCCAAGGACCCCTAGGGACATATGTTGTCGTTTAATGAGTCAAAGAGGGTCATAGGTCACCCTATGACCCCCTTTGACCCATAATACCCATTCGAATATGTCCCTAGGGGTCCTAGGACCCCTAGAGACATATGTCGTCGTTTAATGGGTCAAAGGGGGTCATAGGTCACCCTATGACCCCCTTTGACCCATATGTACGATTCGAATATGTCCCTAGGGGTCCTAGGACCCCTAGGGACATATGTCGTCGTTTAATGGGTGAAAGAGGGTCATAGGTCACCCTATGACCCCCTTTGACCCATATGAACGATTCAAATATGTCCCTAGGGGTCCGAGGACCCCTAGGGACATATGTTATCGTTTAATGGGTCAAAGAGGGTCATAGGTCACCTTATGACCCCCTTTGACCCCTATGAATGATTTGAATATGTCCCTAGGGGTCCTAGGACCCCTAGAGACATATGTCATCATTTAATGGGTCAAAGAGGGTCATAGGTTACCCTGTGACCCCATTTGACCCATATTACCCATTCGAATATGTCCCTAGGGGTCCTAGGACCCCTAGGGACATATGTCGTCATTTAATGGGTCAAAGGGGGTCATAGGTCACCCTACGACCCCCTTTGACTCATATGAACGATTCAAATATGTCCCTAGGGGTCCTAGGACCCCTAGGGACATATGTCATCGTTTAATGAGTCAAAGGGGGTCATAGGTCACCCTATGACCCCCTTTGACCCATATGAACGATTCGAATATGTCCCTAGGGTCCTAGGACCCCTAAGGACATATGTCGTCGTTTAATGGGTCAAAGAGGGTCATAGGTCACCTTATGACCCCCTTTGACCCATATTACCCATTCGAATATGTCCCTAGGGGTCCTAGGACCCCTAGAGACATATATCGTCGTTTAATGGGTCAAGAGGGTCATAGGTCACCCTATGACCCCCTTTGACCCATATGAACGATTCGAATATGTCCCTAGGGGTCCTAGGACCTCTAGAGACATATGTCATCGTTTAATGGGTCAAAGAGGGTCATAGGTTACCCTATGACCCCATTTGACCCATATTACCCATTCGAATATGTCCCTAGGGGTCCTAGGACCCCTAGGGACATATGTCATCGTTTAATGGGTCAAAGGGGGTCATAGGTCACCCTATGACCCCCTTTGACCCATATGAACAATTCGAATATGTCCCTAGGCTCCTAGGACCCCTAGGGACATATGTCATCGTTTTATGGGTCAAAGAGGGTCATAGGTCACCCTATGACCCCCTTTGACCCATATTACCCATTCGAATATGTCTCTTGGGGTCCAAGTACCCCTAAGGACATATGTCGTCATTTAATGGGTCAAAGAGGGTCATAGGTCACCCTATGACCCCCTTTGACCCATAATACCCATTCGAATATGTCCCTAGGGGTCCTAGGACCCCTAGAGACATATGTCGTCGTTTAATGGGTCAAAGGGGGTCATAGGTCACCCTATGACCGCCTTTGACCCATATGTATGATTCGAATATGTCCTTAGGGGTCCTAGGACCCCTAGGGACATATGTCGTCGTTTAATGGGTGAAAGAGGGTCATAGGTCACCCTATGACCCCCTTTGACCCATATGAACGATTTGAATATGTCCTTAGGGGTCCGAGGACCCCTAGGGACATATGTCATCGTTTAATGGGTCAAAAAGGGTCATAGGTCACCCTATGACCCTCTTTGACCCATATGAACGATTCGAATATGTCCCTAGGGGTCTGAGGACCCCTAGGGACATATGTCGTCATTTAATGGGTCAAAGAGGGTCATAAGTTACCCTATGACCCCATTTGACCCATATTACCCATTTGAATATGTCCCTAGGGGTCCTAAGACCCCTAGGGACATATGTCGTCGTTTAATGGGTCAAACGGGGTCATAGGTCACCCTATGACCCCCTTTGACCCATATGAACAATTCGAATATGTCCCTAGGGGTCCAAGGACCCCTAAAAAAATATGTCGTCGTTTAATGAGTCAGAGAGGGTCATAGGTCACCCTATGAACCCCTTTGACCCATATTACCCATTCGAATATGTCCCTAGGGGTCCTAGGACCCATAGAGACATATATCGTCGTTTAATGGGTCAAAGAGGGTCATAGGTCACCTTATGACCCCCTTTGACCCATATTACCCATTCGAATATGTCCCTAGAGGTCCTAGGACCCCTAGGGACATATGTCGTCGTTTAATGGGTCAAAGGGCCCTTTGACCCATATGAATGATTTGACTATGTCCCTGGGGGTCCTAGGACCCCTAGGGACATATGTCATCATTTAATGGGTCAAAGGGGGTCATAGGTCTCCCTATGACCCCCTTTGACCCATAATACCCATTCGAATATGTCCCTAGGGGTCCTAGGACCCCTAGAGACATATGTCGTCGTTTAATGGGTCAAAGGGGGTCATAGGTCACCCTATGACCCCCTTTGACCGATATGAACGATTCGACTATGTCCCTGGGGGTCCTAGGGACATATGTCGTCATTTAATGGGTCAAAGGGACCCCCTTTGACCCATTAAAGGACAACATATGTCCCTAGGGGTCCTAGGACCCCTAGAGACATATATCGTCGTTTAATGGGTCAAAGAGGGTTATAGGTCACCCTATGACCCCCTTTGACTCTTATTAATTAATAATATACATATTAATAATATACATATATATTAATAATATACATATCAATATAATATATATATATATATATATACATATACATATTACATTATTATATTTAATGAAAATATGACGTTATTATATAAATATATTAATAACATACATATTAATATAATAATATTTATAATATATATTATATTTAATAAAAATATTACGTTGTTATATAAATATTATATTATTATACATATTAATATAATAATATATAATACATATTACATTTAATGAAAATATTACGTTATTGTATATATTAATAACATACATATTAATATTATAATATATAATACGTATTATATATATATATATATATATATATATATATATATATATATATATATATATATATATATATATATATATATAAATTACGTTATTATATTTAGTAAAAATAATAATAATATATATTATATTTATAGATTGTAATAAGATTAACATAAGATATTATTATATATTACTAGATTATATCTTATATGTTTACATTACGTTATTATATATATATAATATATTAAAATATGCCTTTACATATTAATATAAGTGAAATAATTTAAAAATAAAAAAACTAGAACGTTTAAATCGAATTTCTCTCCAAAATTTGAAGATTTTTGGAATTTGATTACCGAGCCATATCGGATATCCGATCAGGCTTGGTATTTACCAAGCCTGCCTGGTCAACCCCAAAGTCGTGTTTATAGAGAGTTTTAGTGATACTCAGACTTCGGGTAACCATCTGACAATGTTATTTTGATCGAAATTGAATGAAATGAAATGAGTTTTTTAATATCGCTCTCTAGATTCTATCAATATAATTTCTGTCAAATTCTGAGTTCGATAAGTATTTATTAGTTAATTATCAATGAAGATTATTGTAAAGTGCTGATTGACATACTGAATGAAAAATGGCTATAACTTTCAAACGGTATAACATTTTTTAAATCTAAAAGTTGCGTCACATTCTATACTTCGCCTAGTATAAGAAAAAAACAAAAAAAAAAAATTTTTGATCAAATTTTCTATTAGTTAGGGTGGTTAGACACGGGACTTTTTTTAATCCGAAAAAGTTTTGGTAGAAAATTCATAATTAATTATTTATTTGGAATAAAAATATCAAAAAATATGCGTCACATCCGGGCATGAGTTTAGTTTTCATATCTATAATTATATTAAAAAAATATTATGATTTGATTTTGATTAAGGTGGTCAAACATACACCTACTTTTTATTTTCGCCCTGAAATTTTCTTAGTACTGCATTAAAATTCAAACTTTTGACCAATCAATTATTTTTTTCTCCTGATAAGGCCTAGTATTTTAGAAACTACATTCAATTTTATACAAATTATTTTCTTACAACTTTTTGATATAAAGTCCATAACCACTTCAAAATTATGTGTCAAGTTGACATAAACCTGATTTGCTGATTTTTCACTGCCACTTAAGGCCATAGTTTGGTACACCATGATCTTGCACATACCCCCAAATTAGAAGTTTTCTTTTTCAACACCAGTCCTTCTTTAGAAGTAAGCATAGGGAAAGCCCTCAGTATCAGAACATCCACTTTTCCTTGTAAATACCTAGGTTTCTAGTTAAAGAAGGGAATGAAACAACCATCAACTTGGGATAATCTAATAAGTAAGGTCAAAGAAAGAATTCAATCATGGAAAGGAAAATGTCTTTCTTTGGTAGGGAGACTCACTCTGCTAAAATTGGTTCTAACCAATATACCTATATATCACCTTCCAGTCTCTAGTTTGTCTATCCAATATAGAGACACTTTAAATGAAAAAATTATAGGCTTCCTTTGGCAAGGATCTAATAACAAAAAGAAAATTCCAGTAATGGTTTGGGATAAGGTCTATAGGCCTAAAGCAAATGGGGCTTTGGGATAAGAAATATCAAAGACCATGCCCTAACTCTCAAGGAAAAATTGGTATGGATAACGTTTAGGAACCCACATTCAAAGTGGGCTAGAATTATTTACAAGAAATACCTTGACCCAATTGATCCCCTAAGCCTTCTTAGAATTAAATGCCTCCCGATGGGTTCAAGTATTTAGAATTTCATGATTAAATGCAGGTCTATCATCTCATATAGGGTTACTTAGAAAGTAGGGAAAGGAGATAAGATGAGATTTTGGATAGATTATTGGGAAGGATATCCTATTATTTATAAGTTAGGTAACTTTCTCACAATCATAGAAGTCTTGGAAGAAGCATGGGGTCCTTTCCTCTATAACTATGTGGTTTTAGATAAATCTCTAGATGGATGTAATTAGAAATCCTTCCAAAATCTTGGTGTTCCTTAGTCAAATATGGATCTTCTTCTGTCTATCCTTAAAAATATGACCACCTTCTTATCAAGTAGAGAGGACAAATTAATCTAGAAAGGCTCCAAATCAGGGGACTTCATAGTTAAATAAGGTTACAATTGTCTAATGGAGAGAAGAAATCATCCTAAGGAGGAGTTACCTCAGACCTTGTGTTGGGATACCCTCTGTCTCCCCAAGGTAGGAACTTCTCCTGGCTTTCTCTTCAGGAAAAAATCCCAACCTCCAATAAATTTAGAAAAATGGTTATGAAGGTCCCCTTCATTGTCACTCTATAAAAAAGAAGAGGAGGATCCCAACCACCTATTAGTCAACAGTGACTATGCTAGCTTTTGTTGGAATTGATTCTTCAAAAAGATGTCTTGGAAATCAGTCATTCCTAACTCCATCTAGTCCTTCTTCTTATCTTGGCCCATTTTTAATAAAGACAACATATTTAGGGGATTATGGATAGTATTTCCTTCCACAATTCTATGGGAATTATGGAAGGAAAGGAATAGGAGGATCTTAGAAATTCGAAGATGGATTAGCAACAACTTGTTGTTAAAATAGAAACCTTAATAATTGAGATCATCAATAGTAAGGTGTGTAGTAACAGAGGATCCCATAAAGCCATGACTCAATGGGATGGTTCTATGCAAAATAGGTGGGAGGGACTCAAACTTCCTTCTTTTATTAGGAAAGGGAATAATAAAGTGAAAGGGATAAGTGTGTCTGGTTCCCTCCCCGAGTGGATTAGGTGAAAATGAATTTTGATAGAGCTTCTTGGGGGAGCTCGAGTATTGTTGACATTGGATGTTCTATCTGAAATCATAAGGGAAACATTCTAATCAAATGATGTAAATATATTGGCACTACATCTAATAACGAGGCAAAGCTAAAAGCCCTTGTGAAAGGCCTGTGGTTGTGTTCAATTTTCAAATTCCAATACATTAAAATTGAAGGGGATTCAACCATCATCATTAATTCCATTCGTAAGGGATCCATGACTAATTGGAAACTGGAATATCTACAGGTGAAAGTATTAGAGCTCCTTCAATCATTCTAGCAAACTACAATTAACCACATCTATAGAGAAGGGAACAACTTGGCAGATCAATTGGAAAATGAAGGAGTAGATGGCTTGAATAAGATTAGTATCACTCAAAGTGTTTGGTTAGAGGGTTTACCAAGCCTAAGAAATATTATGAGAGACTTTCAAATTCTCCCCTGTATATTAAAAACTTCATCTTCAATGGTTAGAAACATCAAGTATATATAAAATTAGTAAGATATTTGATTGATCATAGGTAGGGTGAATCTTGAGGTTCTCTCTCGTCCTTCATTATGTCTCACTTAGTTTTTAACCACTACTAGTATTCTACTCCTCACTCTTATCCTCTATGTAACTTTGTATCTTTAACTTAGTTCTTTATTCTTTATTTCACCTTCTATCACTATCATTTTTTTGTTGATTTTGATTTATCTAACGATATCTCAACTTTTGACCTTTTTTTGTAGGGGACATAATTCCCATTCATCCTAACTATTTCCTATCATATCATTTATAGATCTTAGCTCTTAAGGACTATTCAACAACTACTAATGATGATGGTATTTATTTTCCTTATTGGAATTCCCCAATTAACTTCTCTTTCTTTTATCACTCATCAATAGAAATCTTTATGCAATTTTATTCTTGGATGTACTTTCAAAGTATTGATCATTTAATCCCTAAACAAGGTGGTAAGCACTTTCTACTCATGTGTTGCTTCATTGTTTGTTAGAGACTTTATTGCACTTATTCACTCGAGAAAGTTGACATGTTGGGCATCCCTTTCCTTCCTCTATTTATTGAGGGATGTTGGTATCTTTTACATACAAAAATCATGGATACCCCTATTAAGCTTACTTCTCATGCTCAGCTCATGGCTTTCGATAAGCCCATTGAGATTGAAATAATTATGCAGTTTGTTTCTCTCAAGAATAAGGTAATTTGGAGGGTTATTCTTCAGTTCTTAGGAACCCAGTATATTAATTGTCCAAATAGGTTTCACTCTAATTCTGACATTGTTGCTATGTTCATAGTAGTAGTCTATCATTTCTATGTGAACAATGTCGTTATAGCTAGTCTTTGTCATGAATTATTTGATGAACATCTATTGGGAGATCTTGACACTATCCTAGTCTATATTAGAGGGGACCTTACTATTCCCCTTATAACTAATTACAATTTGTTTTATATTCGGAGGGAACCTAACCCAACCTATCTGATTATTTTTATAGAGGATCTGACAAGCTTCTAGGAAGATAGGGAGTTCTACTTGAGAAGTATTAGGTTTCTCCTTTACTTATTTTCTATCATGGACCCCATTGATCTAGATTGGATGGACCACTACTTTGAAGAGGAAGGTATTCTACACAAGAGGTCCCTGGGAGTTGCTATTGAAGACCTTTGTGAAGCTTTTAGGGATTAATAGTCTTCACAGTTTAATTTTGATAATTTTGTGTATATAATATCCCTTAGAATGATTGATATGGAAAACCTGATACTGAAACTATGATTCTCTGTTAAATGGCTTATTGACTTTCATTTTAAATGACTTTATAATATGCTTATGATTTGGATAGTAGCTTAAATTTTGTATGTTAGAAGTATCCTTAACCTTCGTAAATGAAATATATATTTTTAATGGAAATGTTATTTACTGGTTTTATTCTTTTATGTTTCAATATTATCAATTTTGGTTCAAGAAGAGAGAAATTTTTAAAATTGTTAAGGGCTCTCTTAAATTCATTTCTTCCACAATGATGGTCATGTGTATGCAAGTTTTACTCATTTTGAAATTAGGAAAGGTTAGGCTTTCCTATTTCTTTAATGCTAGTTAGGTTGATTCCTCGATCTCCAGGGCCTTTAATCTATGGTTAGTTAGTATCATGGAACTGGGAATGATCATTTTAATCTCCTATCTCAATTCTATTAATGAATTGTCTATAAGTTGAATTGTTTCTTATCTATCCCCAATAATAGGTTGGCTAGATTGGGGATGCCAAAGGTGATAGGTTCATCATGGTTTTTGGCTTTCTAGGTTTCTTTCAAATTTTGGCTTGCTCCATGTTGTGTGGTCCAGAAGGCCCTTTTGCTTATATTTGTAATGTAGTATTGTTTTGGATATACTATAGTTTGAAGCCTTCCTATCCAAGTATGGGTGAGATACCTCTAGAAGACCCTTCAACAAGTCCCTCTCAAAGTCTTCTTTTGATTCAACATGTTTTAAAGAACTGATTATTTAGAGATGGGTTTTATTAAGTTAACTTTTTGTTAGGAAAGAAATATCTCAGTGTTTGTGTGTTTTGTACTTTGCAGATGGATTTTTTGTTAGACAACATATCCTAGTCTCAAGTTCTCTTCCTCCAATCCTCAAGAATGAAACTCCACCTTTCTTTCTTTAGTTCACAATCAATTATGTAAATGTTCAGAGGAAGAATCACTCAATTTTGTTAACATAATCTAAATTCATTGTAATAAGGGATATGCCCTCTAGAAATTCTTTGTAAAAGAGGGAATTCCCTCTTCAAGTCTCATTTTTGGGCAACTATAAGTATACAAGACTTCGGTCTTGGGCTACACTAGGGGTTTTCTTCACCCCATCCTTTTTTCCCCAATGCTTGCACTTGAACGGGGTTATGTAAATATTTTTGAAATCAATAAAATAGGCATTTGCTTCTTATTCATCAATTATTTTTTATAATAATCACTTTCTCTAAAAATCCTTATGTATTCGAAATCAAGAAAGAAATCATAATCTTTCATTTCTTTTGATTTTCATTTTTGGAAGTTTTATCTTTTTGAAAATGAGGATATTTATCCAATTTCAATTTCCCTTTTCAACTCCTTGTTTTTTGAGTTAAATTGGATAATTTCCCAAACTCTATTCATTCTCATACTTTCTTATCCATTAACTATGAGTTTCTTTGATTGATCTCGACCATTTGTTTTGACCTAGTTTTCTATTTAAATAATCCTTATCTCTTATATTTTCATCACTGAGTTATGCATCATCATAATCATATTATATTAAAGAGGGACAAATGTAGACACCAAAAAATGGACATACTAGTGAATACACATTTAATCAACTAATTATTTTGCTAGTAATTAATGGTTCTTTACTTGTTAATTAATCATCTCATTTATTCGGGGATGACCCTATAGCATGATAGTAAGTCATAAGCCTCGCTTGAAGGAGGTCTAGTGTTCAAATCCGGATGGGGTGTTGTGTGTTGTGATTTTCGATCAGGCCAATGTGGCTCGTTGGTGGTTCATTGGTGATGCTCATCCATGCGCCATGGTTGGAGGGGGTGACGTGGATTTCAGAGGTGTATTCTGCCACATGTAGATGTGTCCCTATGCTAAAGTGATGTTGGTGGTCCCTAGTTTGGTTTGCTCGTGAGCAACATCGACGAGTGTTTAGGAGGTAAAAAGGGAGTTTTCCGCATTCTTCAGGGGTCCTTGTTAACTATTCGAGAGTCATAAGGAGTACTATGGCAGTTATTCTAGGAGTCGTAAGGAGTGATATGATTAAGGATTTTAGAGTGATAAGGTAATGGAGAAATAAGGTGAGGTTGTATGGAGAGATAAGGAGGATAGAATGTTTAGGAGAATGATTAGGAGCTGAAGTGATAAGGATTGAGGAGATATAAAGAATATAACATAGTGGTGGTAGAGGATGACAAGATTAGAATGTTGAAAAAAATGAGGATGAGGCCTCTCAAGAATGTGGCCTCATTGGTTCAAAGCTCCAATCAAAAGCAATTATTGACCAAAAAATTAAAAATTTAAAAAAAAAAAAAATCATCTCATTTGTTATAAAAATTGAATATTTCTATCATTTAATCATTTCCCCAAGTTAATTAAATAATTAATTTTATCTAATTAGTCACCTTTAATTAATTATTCTTTATTGATTAATTAAATCTATTTCTAAAGTTTCACAGTTTAAATCATTATTATTAATCATTTAATTTAGCTAATTTATTCCTCTTATTTAAATTAATTTCCAAAATTACTATAAGTTAGTTTCATCTCAATTTTCTTCAATTTGATTTTCCAATTAATTTCATCTAATTTCAATTAATTCCATCTTTCTAATGTAATAAATTTTTCAATTTAATAAGGCAAGAGCCTACAACACAATGGTAAATTGTGAGCCTCTTATCAAAGAGGTCTTGGGTTCCAATCTATTTGCGAGCGCGCTTTACAAATAATAATAATAGTTAATCTTGGCTTCATAATAATAATAATTAATCTTGGCTTCAGCCTCTTACTGATCCAAAAAAAAAAAAATTAATAAATATTCAAACATAGAAAAAAGGAAAAACAAACTTATGAGGAATTATCAATTTTGAAAATTAAAAATTCTCACACTCAAAATTAATATTTTCTCTAAAAACCCTGATCTCTTTGAAATCAATAAGAAATCTTAATATTTCAATACTTCTTATTTCATTTTTGGAAGTTTTATCTTTTTGAAAATGAGGATATTTATTTTGTTTTAATTTCCTTTTTCAACTCTTTTTCAACTCCCTACTTTTCAAGTTAAATTGGAAACTTTTTCAAAATCTCTTCAATCTCATCTCTTCTCGTTCACCGATCATGATTTCTTTGATTGATCTTGACCATTCATTTTAACCTAGTTTTCTATTTAAACAAACCCCGTCTCTTGCATTTTCATTGTTGAGTTATCCATCAAACATTTGTCGATTTATCATCATAATAATTAGCAATCACACTCTTTGATCATAATTCTTAGGGCTCAAAGTCCAAGTGTAGTCAGATTCACACTTGAGTGTAGCATTTCAACCAAACAAAGAGAAGTGATAGAATATCATGCATTGTTTAGTTTGTTTTGATTCTATTTATTTCATTTACTAATTATCATGCTTATATTTTATGATTTTGTAGGGTTAGTTTTATTAGTAGTTGATTTCAATTAAATATTTTCCTACTAATCTCTCTTTCTAGTCTTACATATATTTCCCTTACATATATGATATTTTTTTCATAAGTTGACATTTGTGCATTTTGATTCATGCAGTCAATCTTCCACAACTTTTTTGGGAGATCTAAATGCAATCCTATCACATTCACATGTACATGTCTCTTAGTATCATGGATCTATAATTGATTTGTGTTATTTAAAATTGTATATCTTATCTCTCACATACACGGATCTTAATTGTACATGTGATTCACATTTCTAATATAAGACTTTTCACTCTAGTACTCTTAAATATCTAGGGACTTAATAATGTTTAGAAATACTCTAAAGGATGTTAATTATATGTAAAGATATAAGTTATCCTATATTAACCCCAAAAAAATGAATAAGATAAAAAAATAAAATGCAAAGGCATATGTAGATTCTTTGCTCCTACTATGCCAAATCAAAATGTGTCACTATTGATTATTATAGAGTTCCAAAATTCCTAATTAACATTAAAAATCAAACTTTAGAATGTCAGAAATGGATACCTTTTAGTAGTAGTATATAACATCTAATTATCTTACCAATGCATATTTTGTCAACTTATGGTAAAAGTTTAAGGTATTTACCAAATTTTAATCTCAACATTTTAAGTAAAATGGGTATTATTGGTGGTAAACACTTGAATTGAGGTAGATGAATATATAAACATGATAAACAACTTGATAAAACAAATTTAAAAGAGAGAACATGCACAAATATACATTTGTAAATAAATAAATTGTTCATGAAATAAATGCAACTCTACGCATTATACTACTATTTATCATATAACAATATACCACTTTAAAATAAATATAAGATCAAATAGGAAATGACATATATCTATCAAAATTTATTATGAATAAAATATATATCCATAGGCTTCTTAATGCAAATAGATTCATTTTCCAACTAGTTTGCTAATTACCTTTCTAAGATTGGTCATTATCCAACTAGTTATATAATCACCTTGCTAAGTGATTACAATTATAATTTTTTACAATTATTATCACCATTAGTGGTTATGATTGCAATTTTTATCATCATTAGCGGTGACTAGGATTTTCATTTTCAAGTGTTTTTAAGTAAAAGTTGCAATTTTTCCTCATTACTAGTCAAAGGATTTTTATTTTGATTTGTTTACTATAACTTGCACATCTAGTGGTATTGTTTCAAGTGTAACTAGTTTTCTGGATAGCTCCATCTCAAATTTAATGAGCAACTTGAGGGCTAGGTACACTTATGTCATATAATTATTTTCTAGTTTTAATTGGTATATTTAAAATAGTTCAATTTTGTAGGAACTTGATTGTTTAATAACTTTTCATTAATAACTCCAAATTAAGCATTATTTTTTGCAAAAAAATTTACATATCTTGCATAGTGGACCTATTTGCATTATAAAAAGTAAGTTATAAAGTGCCAAAATGATGCAGAGGGTCTCAGGTTCTAGTGCTTATCTTCTCCTAGTTATAGCTTGGCTCTTTAAACCATCCAATGGTTCCTTCCTTCTATGTCCTCTCCACCAACCTTGGGCTCCAATACCCTTAACTCAACTTGCCTCCTAGGTATAGTTGGATTGATGCAAGAACAAAGCCAACTTATTTAGAAGTTAGTCCTACTAGCCCTGGCTTACCTTGTTCCTTCCCCTAAAAATCCAAACCCTTACTTAGGATCTTTCCCACACACATCTTAGGTCCTTACCAATGTATTTGTTCGAGTCATGTTAACAATTACTTTGCTATCACTACCGATAAGTAGGGCTAATTAGGACTAATTTGTATTAGGTCTATTTTCACTGTTTGATCAATTGTTGCAAATTCTCTCACACAACCCTATGGAAGACCATGTAATTCTGAAAGCTATCACTTAGCACTTAAAGAATCCCAAATTACAGAGCTTCCAGTCACCCACAACCCTAATTGCTATTAGGCCCTGGTTCCTAGGCTATCATTTAGGCCTCTAGACCAATCATAGTAAAAAGCATCCAATAGACCTTCAAACTTCATACCAACCCATGCAACCATTTGTTCCTTCAAGGGGACAATCTAGGGATTCCATCCATGCCATTGAGTTGGCCATACTGGATCATGGGTGTTCTCTCCAACTAATTCTTCTCACTGTCCATGCTCGCCTACTCCAAGAAGTCAACCTAGGGCATCACTCCAAAATTAAGAGATCAATTATAAGAACAAAAATGAAAACAAAATCACTATGTAGAAGTCCTGATCTACCATTCCACAAGGGTTTCATGCATTTTCAACCTTGGATGATTAGGTTATGGCCATTTTAGTTCCTGCAACTCTGCAAATGGAAGTTGCAGACACTATCTTCTAAAATATAGTATAACTCTTGAATCCCTGAACTTGGAACCAAACTTGAATATGTAAAAGAAAGCTAAAATAAAACTCTACATTGCCATGAAATCATATTATTCAATCCAATCTGTACACAACCAAACACAAGTGCAAAAACATTGTAAATGCAAGGGAAAAATCAGAAAATGTCCGTACAGATTGTTCACACATGTGGTCTACAACTGAACTTCATTCTAACCTCCAAAAATATTCATCCCATGCTCAAATACCTGAGCATGGGTGGTTACAACTGCCCATTTCTTCATTTGCAAATTTCTTGCAAAAGTTGCAAAAGTTGTTGAAGCAACTTTTGAAAGTTGTCAACAACTTTTAGCAATTCTTGCTTTTTGAGTGTTTTAGGGAAGTGGGTGCCCCTAGACATATCCTAGGAAACTAGTAAGGACCCTATAGGAGACCATGTGGCCTAGTTTCTCAAACTTAGCAACTTTTGACCCACTTGACAATAATTTGACCCTATGAACAACTTTTGTCCTTACAAGCATATTAGGACCAATTTGGAACCAATGACCATTGGATCTTATTAAATTCACACAAAGACTCTTAACTAACCCTAAACACCATCTAAACCAACATCAAACCAAAAAGGAGGTGCTTTGCACCACAAAACTCCCCTAGCTCTCTAATCAAGGTGTAATTCAATGATTTTTTTATTTTTGAGTTTCTTGGTTCATGTGATCATGTATCTCACACTAAATCTATTTCAATTGGACATTCTTCCCAATCCTATAAATAATAGAAATCAATGACAATATTGTGGGGAGAAAGGACATGAAATAAAATATTTCATTCACTATAAAATTTAGGAGATGGAGCAAATTTCTTAATCATTATATTACTTTAACTTATCTTTGTTCTAACTCTTATAGGACCATCATATCGTCTTACTAAGGCATCTTGTGAGACATCATTATTTGGAGATGAATAATGTAGTCACATGACTTGCAATGAGATTTTATCTTTCAAATCACTTGATGTTGCACGTAAACCTTTAGCTAGATTATTCATGAGTTCTATTGATTCTTAGCATTAGGATTTTGATACCAACTTTATAGATCTTTCATATTGGGATGCATATCTATCAAATTCACACATTTATTTGTAGATTCCCACCTTTAATAAAGTTATATTACCATTTCCATCTTTAGGTCTTTCTCATACATTGCCTACATCAACTTGTATAATGATGAATTATCTCTGTATTGATGAGGTGACCTATTCAAATTAATCATAATCTATATCGATATCATCTACAATAATATAATATTTTCATTTCTCTAAAATTAACCTTTCATTCATGGTCCTTATTATGGGATCCTCCATCTATCGACATTTGTGACTTCATAACATTGGATTAGAAATCATTAATCATGTGCATCTTGTCAATATTTGGATCATATGCAAAATTTAGAGAAATTTGCAATATTTCATACATATTCATATTAGGAATGCAATGTCATCTTGCACATATTTGTAGTGCGATTTCCTCCCAAGGGGAGAGTTTATGATCAATATTCATGGATCATCTTCAACATCTAATGTAGAGCATCTATTGACACTACATGCATCATCTTGTAGGGAGGTTGCATGGTTTCTCTTCTCTCATTAGTTTTGGGAATACTTCTTCATATGGAGTCCATTAGTTCATTTTTTAGGGCGTGTCTATTATGGGTAGGGGTACCACTATATGCACCATCTTAAGGGAAGTAATTTCTAACTTCTAGACTCCATTAGTCTAGAAATGGATTTTCCCTTGGGGGAGTGGGGGCGGGGGGAGGGGGGGGGGGTGTTGGATTCTTGATCATTTTGATAGAAGGATTATCATGTGTCTTCATTATATCCCTCATATTTCTTTACTTGTATGCTTCCACCATTTTCCTCTGAAGAGGTGTTTTTTCCTAATTTGTTCTCTCCTTTACTCAACTTTATGAGAAATTTTGTACATGAGGTTCCAATATGATCTAGTAGTTGGGGCTCAACATCTTGCACACATTACTTCTCAGGTTGTACTTAAGGTGGGATTGTGGCAAGGGAGGAGGGTGTTAGTGTAAATAGTTTCATTATCAAACTAGTTAGCTAATCATACCAATAATAAATTGAAGTTTCTATTGGCATAATTGATATAACTAATGGTGTGATGAATGGTGATTTTAGTGATGTCATGTTCCAAATCTTCTTGCATGATGATTAGTTATTGTGTTGTCATTGATGTCAATTATTCACTTGGTCTTCTTAGTACGTTTCCAGGCATAATTATAATGAGAAGAGTGTTGTAGTAAGGTTCAAAGGGTGTGGCTGTAAAGAGAGCATTAAGGATGTCCCTTGAAGTGCATATGGTGACCGTTTCTGCTGAAGTGAAGAGTAAGATGATCCGTGAATTTATAGTGCAACTAATTGAATAATTAGTGACAAGTGATAAGCGATTTGATTGGTTTGTCAAATCCATATTGAGAGTGGAGAAATCATAGCATGATGTGAAGAAGTTAGTGAAGTTGATGTGGTTACGATAGCAACTCATTATTGGTAAAGTAGTCCGAAGATGGAAAGGTGATTGATGAAGCAATGGCATGTTTGATGAATATGTTAAAGAAGAATGAGTTCTTGAGTTAACTGATGATTGGTGACCAATGAAAAGGTTGGACTAACTTTGGATGAGTCAGTAGTGATCCAATTATGTGGATGAGCATCTAGAAGTGATGATCTAGAGACACATTGTTCGAGGAAAATGTATGGAGAATATTCTATAGGATGAAAGATGTTGGTCAAAATGTATTTAACCTCTAGCATATAATTATATGAATAGTTGGTGCAATCATGTAAATATGTTGTAGGACATAAGATATTATCTTATGGTAGTTGGATCTGAGCATGATATTTTAATTTTACATCAGTAACACATTTAGGGTTTGATTAAGGCAATGGGCTTGGGAAATCAATATATAATGGTAAAGGATAAATAATTTGTGTTGTTGATCATAGTCAAGCAAGTGTAGAAAAGAAGTACAAGGTGTGATCTAGCCAAAAAGAAGTTAAGTGCATTGCAAAGAAGTGAGTTTGAGCTTAAGTGGATCTGATCAGATAGAGGTAGTGTTGTGTTGGTGTACTTTAGGTCTTCCTAGTTTTGAGCTCCTAAGTGAATGGTAATCCAATACAAAATATGTCAAGTCATATCTAGACTGCCATTAGGATGACTTTTCTTCTCATCTACCCCTGTGAGCCTACCCATGTGGAAAATGGAGCAAGTCAAGCACTATTAGTCATCTAGGTGATTCTAGGATGGGTGGGCAAGTGTCAAGCTTTTCCTAAGATGAAAAGAAAGCTAAATGAGCTTTATCAATACATCTAGCCATGCTTAGAAACTGCTTGAAGTGAAGAACTAGTTCTGTGTACGTTAGAGGAAAAGATTCCATGAAGATCCAGAGCTAGAGCGATGAAGAAGCAACTAGTTAAACGAAGCGATCATGGAAAGCATACACAAAAGTTGGTGATGCATTTTGGGTCATTGATGTGATCAGAGCAATAGTCCAGATCAAATTGTGAACAACCATGTCGGGAGGAAGATAAGTCAAATATCATATAAGTAAGGATTCGTGTGATTAAGCATTGAAGAGTCAAATCTCCAGTCATAAAGATCCATGTAGCAGTGGACCCACAACGAGCCAAGTGAAGTGGTTAATAAGTGATTCAATCCAATGGTCCTTGCTTTACTGCTTTAGCCAGATGCAAACTCTTTAATCTTCGCGGTGTAGTGGGAGCCATAGATCTCCTTCCACTTAGTAAGTTGCAGGCCCATATCATCAGTTCATCATGATCATCCAAAAAAACTAAGATCAAATGACCCTAGTCATATTTTGGGCCTAAATGTTGAAGGACAAAAAGTTTTGGAGAAAGTCTCCGGAATAGTGACACTTGTCCACACTCAAATCTATTTTGGCCCAATTTTGGGCAACAGTCGTCTTGTATTCACATATTCTTCGGAAAGAGGACATGTGGCATACTTGACGTAACATCTGTTATGGTGTTAACATCCTTAACAAGTGTTACACATCATTCAATCAACAAAGATCGAATGACCTTAGTCATGTTTTGGGCCTAAATGTTGAAGGACAAAAAGTTTTGGAGAAAGTCTCTGAAATGGTGACAC
Source organism: Cupressus sempervirens (assembly GCA_028749045.1). Classification (NCBI taxonomy): domain Eukaryota; kingdom Viridiplantae; phylum Streptophyta; class Pinopsida; order Cupressales; family Cupressaceae; genus Cupressus; species Cupressus sempervirens. The sequence continues at coordinate 688,672,467 of CM053786.1, read as the reverse complement.
TTGTCCGCACTCAAATCCATTTAGGGACAAAATTAAAAGGATCAAAACTAACTTGAAAAGTCATTCAAAGATACATCCATCGTATGGCCAAATCTAAAGACTTTCAAAGCTATGCTTTGCTGCCAAGTGACTGTGCAAGAGACTCCACGTGTTGAAATCTTGCCCAAATGCAAGCCAGAGCTGTCATAAATGAGAAGTAGCGAGATGAGCTCATGTGGAAATGACAGGGCAACACACCCAAGTGTAATATGATAAAGTTGGTGATAGGGATCAGACAACCAATCATAGAAGGCCACGTGTCAAGAAGAGTCAACAGGGTTTGACTAAGCTTGAAAAGGGTATGATTTTGATTAAAATATATAAGTTTTGTATATCAAAAGAAAGAGGAAATATGAGAGATGCTTTGTAGCACCAGTAGGATGAGATTTCAAGTGGATGCTTGTCATATACATATCAGTTTTAGAATTCCTCATTCTTTTATGTGGGGGGGTTGGTTCTAGTCTATTGAGCAGAGCTAACAATATCCTCATTCTAGGTGTCATGGAGCTAAATAATTTAACTAATGCAACAAAGGCCTACAAAGCTAAATCTGCAACTCCAAAAAAGAGTTGATGCTCTGTCAAAAGCATCACATTCTCCCTGCAAGATGTGACAAGTGTCACCCCTTCTTCCTCTTTTTGTTTTTGATATTTTGGCCATATTTGGCATTCTCTTCATAGGCTAAGACTTTGTAAAGGATGACTGATCAATCAGTCCTAGTTTTAGAACACGTCTATGCCCTATGTGGTAATCATGAAATGTAACTGGCCAATTCTAAAGGGCCTAAAAATGTAACTTTTTGAGAAGTAAATAAGATTGACAATTTTCTATGCAATCTTCCCCTGGTAGCTGGGACTATTGAGTGAGTCTCGAAGTTGTAGAGAGAGGGTTGATTAATGTAAGGGTTGGGAATTATCTGAGTCTTGATAACTTATTGGGGTAAGCAATTCTTGTGACTGATTGTCACTTTGATTCTTTCATTGTCACCTTACTGCCAAGCTAGGACTGTTAGTTTATTTGAGGATTGGAATGTGAACTAGTTGGGAAGTCATTGATAGTGGTTTTCACATGGACTATGATCCATTTAGGTCGGGAACCATTCTAGTTTTCATTGTGTTTGCATTTAGTTAGTTTAGATGAATGTAGAAGTAGGCAATAGTTTAGAGATAGTCCTAAAATTTGCCTAAGTATCCTATAGTTATAGGTTACTTGTTTCTTCCTCTATTGTTCTTAGGTTAATAGCATACCTTCAAGTTAGTCGTAGGACCAAAATAGATTGAAAATCATTCTAGAGGGGAGCTATACCCTTAAAATTTAGGGGTCTTTGATAGGGCACCTACTTGGACCCATTCCACTAGTATCAATTTGTTCCTTTAGTTTTGGGCAAAGAGTCGAGGCTAAGACTATTTTCAAGAAAAGGACAATCTGTTATCCAACATGCTGCTACATAGATCATTCTTTCTATTGTTGCCTAATAATTGCAACAATGACCCTTAATTGGGTGGATCCTAACAAGTCATTTTTTATAAATCCTTTAATAGGGTGACACTTTAGCTAGTGTTCAAAGTCCTTTAATAAGATTACCCCTATCACGGTAAAGCTCTTAACATGGCTAGAGGTAAATCCCCTAACATGGTGACACTAACAATGTGTTTGTTATTTCTAACATGGTTAAGCTCCTAACAAATAACACTTCAGAAGAGTACACAATTTGTGGGTATTAATCCCCACTACGATTTTCATCGAAGTTGGGTTTCCATAATAGAAAAAATCTTTGTGTTAACGTTGTGGTGTTTTTGTGTGATGAATGCTTTTATGTGCTGTTATTAAGTTGTTTATCAGTTAAAGGTTCAAAAGGTAAAAAGTGGATTATTTGGTTGATTATTGATTCACCACCCTTTTAGTAATATGATTCCTTAGTTTTGATAGTTTCTAGGATTGCCCAATTTACACCTAGCTTAGGTTTACTTAGCCTATTTTATGCTTTTGTCTTTCATAGCATTGAGACATGTGTCCTCATCACTTGCTACACCTAGTGCCCTCACATTTGGCATGTGATTCCACAAGTGTTGCACCTTTGGAGAGTTAATTTGAGTTTCACTTCTACTCTCACTTGTTCACCCTTGTCAATACATGCAAGGTTGATCATTGCATTATCCACACTTAATTTGTATGTAGTAGATAAACTATTTTGCTCGTCTTTGTTCACTCATAGGCTTATGATATTAGCTAATTCCAATAAGGCTAGATGCCTAAAATTAATCATAAAACTAAGAAAATCAATAATAAATTTATATATTCAATATTAGATAGTAGTATATAAATATATAAATCTCTTGAATACATTAATTAAAGTGATACCATGTCTAAAAGGGATATGAGCCTTACAAAATAAGAATGACCCCTAAACTATTATTTATGAATTGATAAAGTACTGAAAACACTTAATGTCATTCAAACCAATATTTATATCATAATTATCTATTTAGATTATAAAATAATTTTTCTTAATATCCTAAATATTATTATTAAATATGCTCAAAATTACATTTAAAATATTCCAAAAACAAATAAAATATTACACCATCAACATATACAAATTCAACCATTATAATATTCTAGAATCATTTGATTGACAATTCATACTTTTCACCACATTTTATAGTCCCAAGTCTTATGCATTTAAATATTATAATTATCTAATATTACATTTCAATATGATATCTTATACCTGGTAATAATTGTTAATTGACAATTTTGTTGGTAGTGATGAAAGTTTTTGGGTCAACCTCCCCGTCCTTATTGGCGAGAATCTAGTGCCCCAAAAGAAACTATCACAATGTCCAGACTATTGCATTACTAAGTTTAGTTATTTTTATTTTCGACAATATTTTTATTTTTTGAAATACGTTTTATTATCTGATAATTAAGAGGCCTTTAACTTGAACTCCATGTGTCATGTAAACCAAGGAGTTGCATGGAACAGATTTTTAAGCGTCCTACCAATTCAATTCGTTTAAAACAAGGGGAAAAAACGAGCACAAGAGAAGACCATCAAGGAAGCTTTTGGCATCAATGCTTTGGGACGTCAAGAGGTTGAAAATCGAGAAACCCGACTTCCTATTTGCTCTGTATCTGGAGAAAACAAAGCTCAAATCCTTCTTTGCGGGGGATATAAAAGGGTAATATTATTCTTCGTGAGATTTCTTTGCCCTCCTTTTCAATTTGTCAGACCTTTTAATCTGCTTCGGTCTGTCAAAATTCTTTCTATTTGATGCTGTACTTGTAGATGTGGTTGGATCTCATTACTGTGACGGGAATATTCTTAAATTTAAATCTTTCTTCGCAGTTTTGTTTTGAACAGGTCCAGGTGTTTCGTTTTGGTTGGTACTCTTGGGCGTTTGCGTGCACTCTTTCTTTATTGTCCGGGGGAGCGGGTTCTGGATAATAGTGGGTGGAATGTCTGAGGAGAAGTCAAGGAGAAGGATATACACAAAATATACATCTGGGGTTTTTGCAGACCTTGCTATACAGCATTGCTGCAAAAATTATCAGATTTGACATTCTGGGTGCCCAGAAATCGGACCAGGCTGACGTACCGAAATAATTGTACAATGGTTGGATTTTTTAAGAGATTTTTGGGTCATCTGGGGCTCATTAAGGAAGATAACAACGAAAATCAGCAGCAGCAGCAGCCTCATCAGCATAATCAACATTATCATCATTATCAGGAACCCGCTGTTAACAATACTGTTGATTCCAGGCAGGGTTTCAAAATGAGATTGGCAGTGCCAACTGAAACAGTGCCACAGGGTCCTGTTGTTTACCAGTGCTGGAATAATGATGGTGGAGTACAGGTATGCGTTGTAAATTTTTTGTAATCGTATATTTGGGGTATATTTGGTATATTTTTCGCTTACGTCAAAAACTAGATTAGCACACTAACAGAGTTTAGCCCAAAAGAATTGTGCAAGGGTACCATGTAAATGTGATGAGTTGTTAGATTGCATTGAACAAATTGTGTTAAATAGTATTTCTTCTTCACAAATTGAGTCTACTATACATAAATTTCTTGAAAGATTGAGAAAATTATTTCATAATTATTTTTGGAGCCGGCATTAGGTTCTTCCGTGATTATATCAATATGTCATTGCAGACATAATGGGTGGACAAAAGGACCAGTTCAGTGTCCCCAACATAATTAACGACGGAACACCAATAATTTTTGAATGGTCTGTATTAAACTCCTTTTGGAAGCTGGGTCCAATTTTGTATTTTTAATGCCCACGGAATTGCTTACCCAACCAATCAGGAGTTCTTATAGGCATAATTAAAATTTTAAATTGCGGTCTTGGTCCAATGGGAAATATAAGTGTACTCCAAGTGAGATACCGTAGTACACATCCGAAGGCATTATGTTTGTAATCCAATTTAAAAACTGTTGGATCAGTCTGAAAGGTATCATACCTATCTTCGAAATTAAATATTCCTTAAAGATCTGAGATCAATATTGAAGCCCTCATAGGTTCTCCAAGTTCAAATTAGAGTATTGGCTCCGAAAGCATTGCAGCTGTAATCTGTTTTAAAAACTTTAGAATTAATTACAAATGCATCATAGGTTTAATAAAAGTTAAAAAGTAGAATGAGTAGTTCATTTAAAAACTATGGTATATATCTAATCCAAGTTGAAATCTTAAAAATGTAGCATCAATTCCAACGGCAACGTAGGTGTGATCGAAGTTTTGGACAGCAGTTTTAACTTTACATTATGGGATCATAAATTTATGTTTACATAAAATTGATACATTTCCCAATCCAAGTTGGTCCTGAAAAAATAATCCAGTAAAAGTATGCTTTGGAATTCTGTCTGCAGTTTTCAGTGTGAGCCAGTTGAGAAAATTCCCAATTAATAACTTAGTGGCATGTGTGAGAGATGTGATGATCAATTTGTAGGGTATTTTATTTTGGTAAAGAGGCATATTTTTTCCATTGGTTTTGATTTTGTGAAGTTTAATTTGCACAGATCCATTGGCCATTGCTTGCATGTGCATTGGTGTAACAGTACATGCCTGGAGTTACAGTCTTCCTTCAGTTTTTGACTTTAAGGGATACTTTACATATTTAAGTTTATAACAGCTATTTTATCAGTTTTATAGTCTGGGGGAATTGATCTTAGTACTTGAAGGAACTTCAAATTTTGAATAGTCAAGATATTGAACTAATGCGTGTCTTTGGCAAGCTGCACTTAAAAGGCGGTAGCAGTTTAGAGTAAGAGTGATAACATTTGCTACAAGCCTAATGGAAATCCTTATTTTTTAACGATTGAAGATTTCTAGAATTATTTTACTCTTTATGGATTCTGAGGATGGAGGTTCCATGGGTTTTTTGCCTTAGTGTTATTAATAATCCAAAACAATTGCTATACTCAAGTGAAAAATTCAAAGCTATATAGCTTCAACTAAACCCTAAGTTGCTGGTTCGGATTCTGGTACGGATGCGGGTTTGAGATTCAGGTTTCAAATTCGTCCAATTTTTTTGGGATTGGGTTCAGATCCGTTTTGGGTTCATCCGTACAAAAACATATGCTTTAAAAAATGTGTGTGTGTGTAGAATAATATATGCAACAATAAATAAGTCCAGATATCATTATGCTAATAGTAAAGCAACATAGAAAAATACACCACCATATCTATAGTTCAGTTCAATAGGATATTAATTGCATCATTTAGCCATACCTACAACATGATACACTTGCTTGGTCACATGCATGGGACATATTACATGGGACATATTATCTTATCAAGGGGACAGTTTGAGAATGTCAAAAGATAAGTGCAGTTATCTGAATTTTGAGTTTGTATTGGTTAGAGGATTGCGAACCAGGCTAGATCAAAAGTTGAGATTCAGATTTCAAGCCCTGGATAAAAAGATATCATATGATTTTGATTTTTAAAGAAATTCCTCTATAATCTTCAATTTGGATGTCACCTATTGTTAATTTGGATTTCCTCTATAAGCAAGTGTTCATTTTCATTCATAAATGCATAAATGATGTATAGACCATCTTTTTTGGTCTTTTTGGTGGTCACTTTAGGGTTGGGAGGAACAAATAGACCAGATTAGGCAAAAAAAAGTTTAAAAAATGTTTTGAAACCAAATTCAGCCAAGGTTCTGCCACTGGGTAGCAAATTCTTCAAAATTCACTGCAACTTATGCCCGCGTTCCTCTGACAAAAGTTGCAGCAAATTTGTTGTTTTGCAAGAGAATTTGGGGAGAATTGGACAAGGACCAGACATTGTACAGAATCGAACCAGACTTTGTGCGTTGCTGGAGAGAATCTGAGAACTTAGACAAAACCTGTAAGACTGATTTTCATTTCCTTTGTAAACCCTTAAACTATGCTTGAGTTGTCCAATTTATCACTATAGATGGGTTCTGGTGAACCACTACTTATGAAAGTTTGGTCAATGAGTTTGACTCAAAAACCTACATAGTTGAATTGTGATAGCATATCATGCTATGGATTGTATAGAACAAAACATGTTAAGAATTTTTATGTATCATGCCAAATCAATGGTTTAATTTGTTGGATGGAAAAAACATTTCAGATAAAATCCTATGAATTCCCTATGGGAGCTTTGGGTAACTGAAGTGGGTTCTTGTGGATTCATTTTTCTCAAGGTGACTCTATGACAGGTGGGAGAGCTATTCAACTCACATTGCATTTGACAATATCTTCACACTTTAAATGTCAATATACGTAATGTGGCTTGAGGAGCTCAGGGTGTGTGGCTGGAGGAGCTCAGAGAGAGAGGCCCACTAGGGGGCCAATGAAAATTTAAATAATAATAAATAAATGTAATGCAAATATTGTCATCCATGGGCAACATGCACAATAAATAACAATAAAAAATTACAACTATGGAATAAAAAAGAGTAGGGTGCCCAAATAGCTGAATAAAGTTTACTATACTAATTAATACAGAGTTGGAAAACTCATACTTGGCAATTTGTCACCAAGGCTGAAACAAGTTTGGCAAAAAATTGGTGATTACTCAGCAACTTCTTGGCAACTTAAAAATTGCTTAAATTTAAATAGAAATGTATTTTTTTTGGCAAAATTTAATGAGGAGATATATTTAATAAGTCAAAAAATTAGTAAACAGAAGAAACAACCTAAGTCTATATATTTAAATGCAATTGGTTTCAAAATAACATCCTCACGTGGAATGCTGATAGTTGGTAGCCTGATAGTTTGAAGCAAGATTAAAATAGCAAATTGTCTTTGTAAAACTATAAGTAAATACTACATCAAAAAATTTGCATCTTCCTCTTCGCAGCTCTAGTAAAAATTCGAGGAGAGGTAGCTAGTCCTAGGAGTCCATTGTGGTTGTGCCTCGCTTGACATGACTAGTTGGGGTCCAACCTCCATCCTAGAAAAAATGGTGTTAAGTTTTGTTCATTATTGAGTTTCTGTAAACTGAGATGCAACAAAAAGGAGATAGACAACTGCTCCACCACTTGTTAGGGACAAGGGGGTTGGAGAACATCAAGGTTAGGGGGAACTCAATAAAGTGGGTATAAAGACCATCTACTTAATTTGATGTGGTTTCCCCATCAAATATTCCTTTTGTTTTTAAATTTGAAAGCTGAGGCTTGAGGGTGGTAGCCGGTGCCGCCACACACATCTTCCCTCTTGCACGGCCTTTGGATTCTTAGCATTTTTTACCCCAAAATTGATGTGTTTGAGTTCTCTTGGAAGTCCTTGTCAAATCTGCTCCAAATCTACCTAAATCCTTGCAAATCACCTTGTATACCTTGAAGGCTTGGACAACAAAATACAATTCAGAAAATGCAAAATGAGCTTTTGTTTCAATGTTTCAATGTTAAATCCATAATAATGCCATGTTGATAAATAAACAACTTATTGCCGATAAATTGGCAGTTAGTTTGTAATAATTTGCTGATTTTTTTGAAGTATCCATGATAAGTTCTGGTGAGTAAATGTGGTGTTTACTCCCCAGGCAAAATTTATCGTGATAAGTTAAAAATTACCAGTTAATTGGCAATTAGTGCTTCTATAATATATGAAATGATTATGATAAAATGTGTGGTATGTGATGATGAAACTTAAAATAAGTAGCACAAGCAAGGACATGGTGACCGATACCCGTGCTTCTATAATATATGAAATGATTATGAGAATGTGTGGTATGTGATGATGAAACTTAAAATAAGTAGCACAAGCAAGGACATGGTGACCGATACCCGTGCTTGTTTTCTTTGCATTTGATATTTATTTAAGTGTTTTACATTACAAATTTATGCCAGTGTTTTGCATTAGATATCTATCCCAATGTTTGCATGGGCAATTAATGACTTTGAGACAAGTTAGGGTTGTGAAAATACTGGGATTGATGGTCATTGAAAGATATTAGTTCTGTGCTTACACTTGCTTGTGCTGGCTCTTTTATGGCTTAATTAGGGTTTCTGAATTCCTTTATGCTTATGTTGCTTGTAGAAGACGAGCCTTTGAAGTTTTATTCAGATGTCAGTATGTGATGTAGGACAGATCTTCTCCATGGTTAGTTTCTTAGGTTTAGGAATTCATGTTAAGCCATAAAAGAGCCATTAAAGAGCCGGCACAAGCACATGTAAGCACAGAACTAATATCTTAAAATCATTTAACTGATGTTTGTACTTCAATATATGATTAACTGTTACTGTTGTCTCTTGTAGTCATGACTGTTATTATGTACCACTTTAGTTACTGCAAGAATTGTCTTATAATGTTACTTTAGAATGCTCATTTGGTCTAATGAACGCTTCTTGTTCATGAACTTCGATCATCTTTATTTTGCAACTTAACAATTTTAGCTAATTAGAGTGCCCAAGGATTGCTGCCTTTTTGAACGGTCTATGTTCTTAGTACCTTATAATGTTCTAACATTACTTACAGTTTGTGATTCTTTTATTCAGGTTCTTTCTTTTGCTTATTAAACCTCAGCTGAGATTTTAAGCCACCTTTAATGAAGTTTGGCCCACAATTATTTGCAGGTTACATATGTTTTCTTAAATAGTCATACTTGAATGTACTTCTGAACTGCTGTGGGATAACCTTACCATGTATTTGTTCTAGTTATGAGTTGGCGCAGTGTGTTAGAGGGATTTGAGCTTGAACCACACTGTTAGGAGTGCTTCCAATCACCTTACAGCACAACCACTTGGCCCTATTTATGGATAAATAAGTAATTTACTAATTTGAGCTTGAATCACATTGTTAGGAGCGTTTTCAATTACCTTACATCACAGCCAGTTGAGCCTTTGAAGTTTTTGTCAGATGCCAATATGTGGTGTAGAATTAGTGAGGAACAAATCTTCTTTATGGCTAGTTTTTAAGGTTTAGGAATTCATAATTTAGGAGATCCATATTTGAGATTTTGATACATATATCCAATATTGCCTATTCCTAATATGTCTCTGCTTGCTTATTAAATCTTCTTCCAAAATAAAACTGTAATGAAAAAAATTGGTGATTCGTTTCATTATTTTTTGGAATCATTTAACTGATGTTTGTACTCCAATATTTACTTAATTGTTACTGTTTTCTCTTGTAGTCGTGGCTGTTATTATGTGTTAAAGTTTGTAGCTGCGATAGAGATCTTCATAGCTGATTTTATGAGATGACCATTATGGTCATCTTCAGCTGAAAGAGATATATGTGATTATAATTAAGTTAATATTATGTGTCATATGCTATGCAAAGAGGCATTCTTATGGAAATATAAAGTGTTGAATAGTTGGAAATTTGAATGGGCTTACATTTAGAATTTGAAGAGACCTTCGTATGTAATATGAAGAGTCAAATGCAATTTATTTATGTGATTGCTCAGTATATTGTAATAAGGTCAAGTGAAAAACCTTGTACTGAAACATTTTTATCGTCAATAATATAGATATTTTGCTGGTTTTTCCTGGATAAATCTTTTGTGTTTTCTGTGCATCTTATTTACTTTTCTTATGCTGTTTATCTAATTTACGGGCATAAATCTTAACATGGTATCAAAGCCAGGTTAGATAACAGCAATTAGAACTTTATGTGAAAGAAGTTTCTTTATATGTTTTCTAGTTTCAAGTGCCCAAAGTGATTGTTCCTAAATTATATGCTTTGTTGAGTTGTGTGATAGCTCATCCATGCATAATACTGGATAGTCATTGTTGGTCATGTATTTTTTGATGGTGTTGATTTTATTGTGGAGTTGTGTGGCATCGACAACACTCAAGATCTAGTCTCTAGTGGTGTTTCTTTCAAGGAGAGCATTCATTCATTACATTTTTTTGAGGGACCTATCTGGATTTATGTTTGTTCTGGGCGAAGTGAAGGATATTGTGCTGGTCAAAGCTCAGGGCAAGGATCTTCATAATTTTGTTTGTTGCATCCAAAGTTTTTTGTAATGACTACGTGCATGTTTTTTTTGCTTCAAGAATGTTGTGCTCGACATTATCATAATTAATGATAGTTTTCTCCGCAAGAAGCCATCAAACTTAATCTTCCATCACTCGTTAAGTGAAGTTATGGAGCTCATTTTTTTTTACCAATATGGGTTCAAGACATCTCTCTACTATGCGTCGTTGAGTGAAGTTTGTTCGTGATTACTTGCCGATGATGCTCTGCATTCATTGAAGTCCGTTCACGTCTACTAGTGTATATTCAAAGGTGTCGTTGATACTCACTGCACTCAATAAAGTTCATACACAACATAATTGACCAAAGGGGCATAACCATAGCAAATTTTTTCGTAGTCAGAAGATGAAGCAAATGGTCATCTTTATTGTTTCTTTATTCGTTGGCTACCATGTTTCTATTCTTACCTGCAATGGCAGTTCATTTTTTCTTTTGTCAGCATTAGGGCTTGGTTATGGTCTTCTTTATTCCCTTCTTGCTTTGAGTTTTGGTTAATCAAGCCTCTTCAAAGTAATCTTGATTTCATAGGTGGTCATCGAAACGTGGCATCTCCATCAACTATATTGGTGTCATATTATAGATTGAGCTCTAACTTTGAGGCAACATTTTTCGTGAATTTTATTTGGGCTTGGACTTCTTTTGGGCAAGAAGTTTAGATTTACGCATATGATTGAGCTTTAGATTTACATCTTGTATTTCTTGTGGAAATGAGTGAGGTAAATTTTGATCGATTTTGTTCGATTACATTTCTCTGTCCATTATTGTGCATGTATCTGATATATTGTGCATTTTTTTAATGTGTATTGAGAATGATTCTCAAAAGTGTCGTTGGTTCTTTGAGGAGCTGTAAATTGATTGTTTTTAATCCCCTGTGAAGACACTTTCTGCAAGAATGGTGGTTAGTGTTCAATGGTCATGTATGCTGATATCAGTGGTCACTTGGTGTCCAATCTTCCTCAGCTCTTTGTTGCTATTCATGATAACTTGTGGTGTGGATAGTATAACAAACCAATATTGTTTTTGTCACATTTTTGAGTTTGAAGGCATCGTATCGGGTTGGGAGCCAGAGGTGATTTCCTATTCATATCATGTGTGATGCTCGATATGTTTTTAATTTTGCATTTTAATTTTGTATTGAAATTGGCAATCGATTTCTATTCAGTCATGGCAAATCTTTGAAGGAGGCTGAGGATGATTGCTTGCAGAGCTCGGGAATATTGTTTTCCTTGCTTGTTAAGAGATGCTTGCCAGAAGCAGTGATTCAAAATCAGGGAGTGCATCATGTATGTTGACTTACTGCAAATCATCTAGAAAAACTCATACTTGCATATGAAAATCAAAGTTCAAAAAAAAAAAAAAAAAAGCACAAACAATGATACATGAGGTAGAGCTGGAATTCTTGTGGCATATTTGGAGAGTAGAATAATGTTTGGAAGATGACACATGAAACTGCAAGAATGGAGGAGTGGAATTATGTTTGTGTTTGCTATTTCCAGCAAGCATCTAGTAGTGGTTGTGGAATCATGGATGTACAACTATTGGTTCAATGCATAACAACAACTTCATATATATTGGTTACCAATCTCATGCAAATGTGTATCTCTTCTAATGGGTTGATTTTTCTCTCTTGGTTGCAAGATACAAGATAAGGATTTTATATTCAGAGGGAGACTATTGAGCTTTAGAGGGAGATGTCAAACGCTTTGCAAGTTTATGCAATAGTCAACCATCTTATTGTGGTCCGTGTTGAGGGGAGTCTCTATTATTAAATGTCCTAGCTGAGAGGGAGTCTCTATTAAGAGAAAATCTTAGTTATTAAAGTTGCCCTTGCTGAGAAGGAGTCTTTGTTAAGAGAAAATATTGGTTATTAATACATTCTTCTCTGGGAGAAGTTTGAGGTGAAAGCCCTCGTTCTACCTTTTGTAAGTAGGTACGACGAATCACCCTCTGCGAGTAGGCATGGTGGAAATGTATTCTTCTCTGGGAGAAGTTTGAGGTGAAAGTACTTGTTCTACCCTCTGCGAGTAGGCATGTTGGAAATGTTTTCCTCTCTGGGAGAAGTTTGAGGTGAAAGTCCTCGTTCCACCCTTTGCAAGTAGATATGTTGGACCACCCTCTGCGAGTAGACGTGGTAGAAATGTATCCTTCTTTGGAAGATGTTTTGAGATAGAAGTCTTCGTTCTACCTACTGCAAGCAGGCATGGTGAGAGTCATGTGTGTGACTTCATTTTATGTACTTATGAAGTAACTATGGTGGATTATGTTATGTTGAGATAGCATATGTTATGTGAACTTATCATCTTTGGTTGCAGCTATGTGTGCGTGCTTGACCAAAGATCTCTCTCTTGCTAAGAGGGAGTATTGAAGTTTGTAGCTGTGATAGAGATCTTCATATCTGATTTTATGAGATGACCGTTATGGCCATCTTCAGCTGAAAGAAATATATGTGATTATAATTAAGTTAATATTATGTGTCATATGCCATGCAAAGAGGCATGTGTATGGAAATGTAAAGTGTTGAATATATGGAAATTTGAAAGGTCTTACATTCAGAATTTGAAGAGACCTTCGTATGTAATATGAAGAGTCAAATGCAATCTATTTATGTGATTGCTCAGTATATTGTAGTAAGGTCAAGTGAAAAGCCTTGTACTAAAACTTTTTTAACTTCCAATAATATAGATATTTTGCTGGTGTGGCTGGGTTTTTCCCTTCAAGTGGAAAGGTTTTCCTAGGATAAATCTTTTGTGTTTTTGTGCATCTTATTTACTTTTCTTATGCTGTTTATCTAATTTCTGGGCATAAATCTTAACATTATGTACCACTTCAGTTACTGCCAGAATTGCCTTATAATGTTACCTTAGAATGCTCATGTGGTCTAATGAACAATTCTTTTTTTTGCAGCATATAACAATTTTAGGTAATTACAGTGCCCAAGGATTGCTGCCTATTTGAATGGTCTATGTTCTTAGTACTTTATAAGGTTATAAGATTACTTACAGTTTTTGATTGTTTTATTTAGGTTCTTTCTTTCGCTTTTTAACCCCCAGCTGAGATTACGGGCCACCTTTAATGAAGTTTGGCTCACAATTATTTGCAGGTTTCATTCTTATGTTTTCTTAAGATAGTCATACTTGAATGTACTCCTTAACTGCTATGGGATAACCTTGCCACATATTTTCTGTAGTTATGAGTTGGCGCAATGTGTTGGAGGGATTTGAGTTTGAATCACTGTAGGAGTGCTTTCAATTACCTTACACCACAACCACTTAGGCCTTTTCTATGCATAAATAAGTGTACTTAATTTAGAGTGTAAAGTTGCAGGTGATCCCATTTGTTTATTTTGGTCTGCAGTCAACCACATGTATGATGAATGTGTTGTAATACTATAGTTTGTTACTATATGACATTTCAAAATTTTAATTTTATTGGTCAGTAGGATGATGCAGGGGTACTTACATGCTATTTTGTAATGACAGAGGGCATCATAAGGGGAACTCTGAGATATTTCCCTTCACCTTTTCCCCCACTTGAATGTGTGTGCTGGTAACATAACAAAATTTGAATAATCTAGGTTGCTGTTGATGCAGTTGGGAATGAAGATCCTAGTTAAAGGATGTCCAAATCCACAGTCTTCCTACACAGTATTCATAGAATACCGATGCAATGTTGTCACAGAATGGAACTAAACAACATATTTCTATCAAGTATCAATGTTTACAATTACATAGCAACATTTCCTCCGAAGCTAACAAATCTGACTTAAGGGTTTCCAATTATCTATTTCATCCCAGAGGCTAGTTACACATTAACCAAAATTTTCACATAGACCTTCCAGCAACTTACTATGGCATATTATATTACTAGCAATGGTAATTGGCTGAAAACTCACTATCTTTGAAATCACAGTAAGCTTCTTCAATCTTGGTTATAGAGTTTTTCAGAAACCAGCTGGCCTATAGGTTACGACTGCTCACGCACACATAAATTTGTCATTTAGGGAATCTGTTACATGCTCTTATGATGGGGGATGGCCTCCCAGGTACAGAAGACATTCCATTAGTTGTCTTTCTTAACTCCTAGGTTAACAAGGTTTTCTCATTGTTTTTTTTGATGCTATCCTTCTTTGAATTGTGGTGCCCTATTGCATTTTCAAATGGCTTCGTGCTTGATCCCAACAAGCTGACATGTCCTGTGGTTCTGATGATGGGGTAGGTTTGGTTGGCCCAAACATTACAACACATTAACAAATGAACAATTGAATCACTTTTGATACTAATGGAGTTGGGTCTCATGCCAATCCTCCTAGTAAAGCATCATCTACCAAAACTTGCTATGATTGTGCATGACTTCCTTAGAGTGAATAGTCTTAGGCTCTTAGCCGGTGCTCTCAGCCAACTATGCAACATGCTCCAAGAATTCCTTAGTCAAATGACTTAATGTTTCTGTAGATGGTTGTTTGTATACACAGTTACTCTAAGATGGAACAACACTCAGAAATTTGTACTTCACTATGGCAATTATACAGTCTGGAACTCTACAAAAACAATAGAAAACAAGGTTTAAAGATGCTATTTTTAGGTGATGCACAATTGCTTTGTTTACTGTATGGGGTAAATAGATTAATGCATACAGATACTAGACAAGAACAACAATACTCCTTTTATTCGCAGATGCCAAAGATATTACAATATGCTTTTGATGATCATTACAATGACCCAAAAGGGTGTATAAATACTTTTTGAAGAACATTTTTGAAGGGGTCTGTTGGCTACATGACAATTATCAAAGGGCCCATCGGCTACGTAACACTTACCAACGACATACATCCTGTCGGCAACACAATATTTACCAATGACATCATCCCCCCCAAAAGAAAAAGTCATCTCCGGACGACAATTACAAAATTTCCGAGAGAGATTAACAAAATGGGATACATTAACTGACTAACTACAACAAGATAAATCTGTTTCTGTCACACCACTTTCACATTCGTCCCGTGCCTACACCAAACTAGTCTCCAACCACATTGCATCTGTAGCCTCTGCTAACACAATACTGTCTCCTTAATCAAGCAGACTTTGATATCCACCCGTGCTGCTTTCTTTGCTTCCAACTCTTGGGTACCCTGAGCCAAGTGTCGCTGTACTGCCTCTAATTGGATGATTAGCTCCTTTCGAGCTCTCTATGCATCCACCAAGACAGCCTCACGTCCAACACCTACTCCAAGTGCCACTAGTACACAGACACTCCATGCCTTCAGCAGCTCTAGGTCTCATCAACTGGTCACACTTCCCACGACTGATAACTGCATCGACTAGGGGTCTAGGGGGCATCGCTCCCAACGAGGTCGAGGGGCACCGACTAGGGGTCTAGGGGCAGCGCCCTTGCCGCCAAGACCAAAATAGCACTCTCAAACCCACACAAAAGTCCATGGAACACACCATTTTTGTCATTTTCTTTCGATTCCACACTCTTTTAGCCAACCGCTTACGTTTTACTACCTTTTATGCCTTTCCTTTCCCCTCGGTATCATACGTTACTCATTTTGAACTCTTTCAATCTGTCATCATTTTTTTTTTTTTGCTCCTTTCTCTTTTGACTGCTTCCTTTTGGCCGGAAGATGTCTGCAAACCCTACACCAAAATAGCTCTCCCAAGACGACGACCCTTGCCTGTGCATGTGTGTACGATTGAGTATTGAGAAGTGCTCCACAAGCTGTACAGTGTTGACAGATAAGAATATGCTCTCTAAATTTTTGCTCTAGTCTAAAATTGAAAAGTACGGCCCATGAAACTCTGAAAATCCAACCCTTGGCGACCGAAATCAAACATTCAAGTGGCCCTAGATTTCGTTTGACAGAGATGCAAAATTTCTCTAGAACTCCTCTCTTGCATCATACAGTCTACATTTTTGCTCCCTTGTTCTCTTTTAGCATTCTTTTATTTGTTTTTCCTTTGATTCCACCGTATGAGCCTATGCCTGCAAATGTCTTTCCTTCATCTACTGCTAGTCGTATGGTGGTTGTAATATGTTTGGGGGCTTCTGTACAGTTGATTCCCTCTTAAAAAGCCGTACGGGCTTCTAACATCGTACGCCTTGTTCCCCATGTGCACTTATCCTGTTGCCGTACGGTCATGGACTAAAAAAACCATATAGTGAAACTGAAATCCGTACGGTGAGCTAGTCCACCAGGTGATCTTAGTTTGTCGTATGGTGGGCATTTAAAACCTTGTGTGGGGCCACATACAATACTATACAGTGTCCCTTGTAGATGATAAAAGCTGTTATACTGTACAGTCCCTATTATGAGGTGCATTAGCCGTACGACCATTCATGTTTTAAATTGCTTCCTTTTTTTCTTGGCCGTACGGCGGTGAGTATTCTGCTACCTTTGTCGTACGGTGACTCAAAACTCTTTTATTTTATTTTTATAATCAATTGTTTGTTGACGGGAGACTATTCCCTTCATGATAGGTTTTTAACTTTGACACATTCACGGTGTCCGGTACTTCCTTCTTGTCGATCGTCCATAACTTCATCGCACCGTTATCACCAACTTCTTGTATCTTGTATGGTCCTACCCACTTGACTCTGAACTTTCTAGGTTTGATTTCATTCCACCCGTTATACTTCAACACTAACTGGCTTGGGTGAAACTTATTTACTTTTAGGTGTTTATCATGCCGTGCTTTGTGCTTGTTTTGTGTCACCTCCGTGGCCCATTGTGCCTGCAATCTTTTCTCATCAAGTCTATTCAAGTTACATGATCTCTCCTTCAGTTCCATATCGCCCAGTTTGTTCTCGAACCTCGGTACCATGAATTCCGTCGACTGCCAGTCCTTGCCATCAATAATTGTATTCTTGATTTTAGAACCTTCACTCTGTACTGTCGAAGTTTTTATTAAGCCCTTCCTCTTTGTTTCTTGTGCAGACCGTACAACGTGTTTTCCTTGCTGCCAGCACCTTTCTAGTGAATTTGTGGTGCGTTGTAACCTTTTCTTTCCTTGTGGGCTATTCACTGTGTTTAGTACGTTGGGATCTTTCCTTTTTCTGGGTTCGTACTATATGTTTTTCCCTTCAGCTTTAGCCATAACTGCCTTTCCTTCTTTTGCTTCTCTGTATTCCTTCGAACATTCATTTTCCTCTTCTTTTTCACTTTCATCGACCCTTAACATATTACAGCTCAGAAAGAGCTCGTAATCCTCCATCTGCCAGTGGAAAAGGCCATTCACCAAATTCAAATCATCGTTCGTCGATCCACCTTCCAACCGTAGGACTCCTTCCTCATTGGGTTCCAATCGCTGCTTTCCTTCATTCTCTTCTTCAGAATCAGATGATACGGCTTCCTTGCCCACCATTTGCGTGTGCAGATCAATAGTGAATCGTTGTCCCCTACTTTCCATTGATAGTGTATTCTTCTTCCAGTCATGCTTCACCTTTGCTTGTATGAGCCATCTTCGGCCCAGAATGGCGTCATATCCTCTCTTCAATTAGATGATGACGAAGTCGAGTAGGAACGACTGTGTTCCAATAGTCATTGGTTGTGCTATCAGGATTCCCAATGGTTTGATTTTGTGTTGGTCTGCCATGAGCAATTGGAATGTAGGTGGCCACAACGTCGGCTGTCCCAACTTCTTCCAAGTATCTTTTGGTAGGACGTTTACCCTTGAACCTCCGTCCACAATTGTGTCTGTCAAAACAGTTCCTAGAATTCCCATCTCGACGACCCTCGGATGCCATCCGGATGTGAGGGCTAGCAACATCAGGTCCTCCATACGTGCTCCACTTTCCTTATCCCTTGTTCTTCTGATAATTTAGCAATGGAAGCGATGTTTGTGAGTGCCGATCGGAGTTGAGGCATTGTGAGCAGTAGATCATTTATCTTGACTGGCACTTCAGTTTGTAATATTTGTTGTACAATGTTTTGTTCTGCGTAGTTTCTTGTTGTGGTACCAGTAGTGTCCTTCAAGTGTGCTTTGTCCGCCTGTGTTGCCTTCTCAATTTTCACTCGTGCTTCCTCTAATCTCTTCTTTTCCTCTGTCGGGTCGAGGTACAGTTTTTCTTGCTTCTGTGTGATTGCCAGAACCTCCTCTTCGTCTGTCCCAATGGTGATCAGATTCACTCTTGATTTCGAGTACTTGGCATCTTCATGATCTCTAGGATCACACCACCTACATAACAACTTCAGTGCATTTGTGGTTGTACAGTCTTGGTTAAAGTGGCCCCACAAATTGCATGCTCGACATTGTACCATTGGGCGGCGGTTCACATCATACTGAATTTGGCTACGCCTTCCATTATTATTGTTAGCATTGTTGTTTTGCCCTCGCTTATTATTTTTGTACCCTCCCGATGTGGCACCCTCATTATTGGTGTTTCCGCTCCCTCCTGACGCAGAAGCCTCCCGTGTTAGGAACACTTGTTGAGGTTCTCTTGTTTTCATATTGAAGGGGCTTTCTTTTGTGGAATGTCCCACGATCTAGCAAATCTCACAGAATTGGTTCTTTGGACAGGATCCCTTCGTGTGACCTTCTGTCTTACATTTCGTGCACTAGAGGTCGTTTCCCTTCATCTCCTTCTGCATGTTCTTAAACTCTTTCATCATTCGGATCATATTCTTCTGGAGGCTCGGACCTTCTTGTTGCCCTTTTCGTCGTCGCTGCTCTCTTCTTCTGAAAATGCTTCGTCATCTAACTTGGGTGAGCTACTCTTCTTCTTTTTTGTTTTTTGCTCACTTTCCAAGTTCATTGCCCGATTTTATGCTTCATTGTATGACGATGGTGACATGATCCTCATCTTCTTTCATAACTTCGGGCATAGTCCTTCAATGAACCATCTCTTCTGTAGCCCATCCGCTGGCTTACTTTCCATCTTGTTTACTAAGTCTGTTAATTTTCTGGCATATACTCGAACTGTTTCATTTTTGCCTTGCTTTGTGTTGTATATCTCTGCTATGATCTCATTGTCGTCGCGCAACAGTTGAAATTCGGTGGTAAACTCTTTCTTAACATTGTCCCAATTGGTTAATTTTTGAGGATCTGTATCGGCGAATCAATCAATTGCTACATCCCTTAGAGTTGTCGGAAATTGTCGAACCCATTCATTTGTATTCGTTATGCCATTCGCCCTCCAAATTGTTTCACATGTTTTACAGTGTCGGATTGGATCGGTTGTTCCATCAGTGTCAAATTTGGCAACTTCTCCTTTGGTCCATCCATTACTATTCGAGGTTGAGAGATTTGTTGCGTACCCGCGTTACTTCTGATAGTCATGCTATTTGGTGAAGAAGGGTTTTCGTCAACCAAAGCTGTCCGTTCTGGAAGTGTATCTCGGACGAAGAGTTCACTCCACGCTCGTGCTCCCTCGGCACTCCAAGCTGTGCGAGTTAATCCCCTTCCGTTTGGATTCTCTTCCCTCGGCATATGCAGGTTCAGAAACTCCTCCCTTGCTTCTTCCACCAAATCCAGTTGTTGTCGAGTCTCTTCCAACAATTCTTCAGTGCTTCGGTGTTCGTCGGCAATTTGCTGAAACCGTCGTCTGCGTTTGGCCTATTGTGCCAAAATTAATTTTTCTTGTGCGGTGCGTATTCCATCTTTTCCCTTTAGCTTATTTCTATCCTTATTAAGCTGATTTGACATTAGTCTGCATTCCTCTACGTTCATTCTAGGTCCATCAGGCAATGGCGCCAAATGTTTACCGTATATAGGGTAAATAGATTAATGCATATAGATAATAGACAAGAACAACAATACTCCTTTTATTCGCATATGCCGAAGATATTACAATATGCTTTTGATGATCGTTACAATGACCCAAAAGGCTATATAAATACTTTCCAAAGAACCTTCCCGAAGGGGTCTGTCGGCTAGACAATTACTGAAGGGCTCGTCAGCTACATAACACTTACCGATGACATACATCCTGTCGGCTACACAATATTTACTGACGATATGCTTAACCCCAGAATGCTCCTCGTGAGTTGTTTAGGAAGGACGTGGGAGATGGCCCATTGAAATCCTTAAGACTGTAGTGGCCACATTTAAGGGAATTCTTAGACATCTGCAGTTCCTCAAAAGAAGGGGCTTTGAGATGCCCAAATAAAAAGGGGAAAGAAAAATGTTCACCACCCATGTTTAAAAAGGTAGACTTCTCTATGAGACTGATACAAGCAGTTTCCTTTTCAGAGAAAGTACCATAAATTAAATGGAACAAACATTGAAAGCAACATGGATCAAGCACCCTCTTACCAATTCTTAACAAATGAAGTTGGATTAACTTCTATCACACTATTTCATTTTAAAATTACCTATCAACCTGAGTTCCTCTGCCCTAGTCCCCATACCTGGTCCTAACATCTCTTGCCCTAAATGTCCCATTCTTGACAGGGGATGTTTTGCGTATGGAGGGATGGATATGAAATGCCAATCTTTGCCCCTTTTTAATTAAAAAATGGGAAACATTTATGAGATATCTAAAGCAGAACAAGGGACACAGGGGATCTCTAGCCATCTTATATGGGGCAAACACTTTTTGTGTGCAGTTTAAAAAAACAAAATATTAAGGGGTAGACATAGGACACCCACATCCCTTCAATTTTATGCCAAGTTGCCAATCCTAGTTCTGATTCAAATTAGGGTTCAGATTCAATTCCTGGATTTGGCAATTTTTTTGGTGTGCAGGTTTTTGTACAGCAGGTATGTATGTGTATGTCTCTGTGTGTGTGTTTGTGCTTGTACGCGCGCGTATGTCTGTATGTATATTCATAGTTTCATACACATAACATGTTCAATATTCATTTATCATTGGTTCAAAACCACAAACATATAATATTAATAAGTTAGAAGTGTTATACTCATATATCCATAATTGCCAATAAAATTATAAATAAAATATCTCATATATCATATTAATACTTTGCAAAAATCTCAAAATGTCATTACACAATGAAAATTAAATTACAAGCCATATTACTTTGTAGCATTCACTTTCGAAGGAAAATGCTACAGTTGTACGACAAATCAGAAATGGTGAAAAATGCTTGAGAAATGAATGAATGCTCATTAAATAATCAATTGCACACTTTATTGGTTGAAATTAGGGCTTAGATGCTTTTTAGATCAAAAAATTAAAAAGCGGGCCTAAATAGAGGGATTGGGTAACTTAAATTTTATACTATATCTAAACCTAAAACATCTTTTAGAGCAACTAAAACCAAACTAAAGTGTTTACCCACATCAGTGACCTCACTAGTTCACAACTCTAGGTCAAAAGTATTTACCCCTTTTAAAAAAGCAAGGTTGCACAAAGACAAGGGGTATTTTGAAGAAGGGTTACATGGCTTCCATTTGTGACCTCGCTAGTTCACAGTTCGAGGTCAAAAGTATTTACCCCTATAAAAAAGCAACGTTGCACGGAGATGTGAGTACTTAAGAGATAAGAATGGGGGGTAACGCTGTCTTTTCAAAATAAGAGACGGGTACATTGGGTATGCCATTTAAAAAAATATATTTAACATAATATTTTACATAATTTGAAAATATAATGACATTGAGTTTTCAAAACAGTAGCATTGATAAAGTTAGTGTCAAGTTTCAACATTAAGTTCACAAATTAAAATGTCATACAATCACTGTATCAAAGTTTCAAACTGATTAGTGAGTGCATATTGAAATAACCTTGATAAACAGCAAGCTGATTTGCAAACAAAGAACTGAAACAAAAGCCAGAAAAATCTTAATCAAGGCCCTTTAGTATATAATGCTCTCCATTGAGTACTCGGTACTTGGGTATGTGTACCAGTAAGGAGGTATGGGTACATATCCCATGCAACATAGAAAAAACACTTTATCCCATGCAACATAGAAAAAACCACTTTGGTGCGATCACTCCAAAAGGAGTAATATATGCACACAATAGCTGGAATTCTAAAAAGCCAACGATAAAATGACAGAATATTGATTAATGCTTGGTGTAAGATATTTAAAACTGTAAGGCAAAACCATCCACAAAAAACTTAAGGTGGAGGGCAGAATAAATATCCAATCTTTTACTAAAATATCCAGAAAATACAGTCACTTGGCTCTTCAAAGGTCAGAAAGCTTGTTGAATGAAAAATACTGCTGTATGACAAAGCAAAAATGGTGTTAAATGCTTGAGAAATGAATGAAAGTTCGTCAAATAATCAAATGCATACTTTATTGGTCAAAATTAGGGCTTAGACAATGGGCCTAAACAGAGGGATCTGGTAACTTAAATTATATACTATACCTAAGTGTTTACCCCCGTCTGACCTTGCTAGTTCATGACTCTAGGTCAAAAGTATTTACCTCTTTAAAAAAAGCAAGGTTGCACAAAGACGGGTACTTTATAGATGGGTGCAGGGCCCTAGTCTGTGACCTCACTATTTCACAACTCTAGGCCAGAACTATTTACCCCTTTAAAAGAAGCAAGGTTGCACAAAGACGGGGGTAAATAGGAGACAGCTATAGGGGGTACAACTATTTTTTCAAAATAAGAGGTGGATACTTGGGTATGTTAATTTTTTTTAATATATAACATAATATTTTATTGAATATTTGAAAATGTAATGACATTGAGTTTTCAAAGCAAGAGCACTGATAACGTTCAGTATCAACATTAACTCTGAAGATTAAGTACACAAATTAAAATGTCATACAATTACTGTATCAATGTTTCAAACTGATTAGTGAGTACACATTATTAATGATTGTTTCTTCGATTAGATGATTCCAATTGATAGCATCAAATGTTTGAATGCCTATTGGCCTTACATTTGATTTTTATCCTTCACTACCATTATCATGGAGCATTATTATTATTGATCATAAATTTTATATGTATACACACACACACACACATATGGATATGTATGTATGTATGTATATGTATATTATATATATGAGATGTATTTTACATGAATATTTTACACACACACACACACACACACACACACACACACACACACACACACACACACACTTTTCATATATCTATATTATCTATATATAAATTATTAACATATATTATAATCATGATAATACCTTGAGCAAATATCATTTGTGATAACTAATGTGAGTCAAGAGAGTAACTTGAACAACATAGAAAAATGTTAGGTTTTGTCCATAAAATGAAGATAAACAACAATAAGGAAGAACTAAAATAGATACAATAAACACCAGAAGATACCCTCGGAAAACCCTTCAAAATGAAGGAAAAAATCCAGCCACACAACAAAATATCACTTTATTGATGAAAAAAAGTGTACAATGCTTTTCACTTGATTTGATATATTAAAAAAATAGAGACTTCACATTACAAACAAAGGTCTCTTTAATTTCCCAAAACATGACTTCGTATTTTCATACGCATGCCTCAACGCATGTCATAAGACACATGTCCCTATATTTAATATTACAGTTATTATTATAAATGTCCTTTTCAGCTGAAGGTGACCATAATGATAATAACATCCATATTTCTAGATATAAGATCTCTATCACAGCTGCAATCTTTAACACCCCCTCTTAGTGAGAGAGATCTTTAGCTAAGCAATCACATAAGGTTGCAACAAAAATGTCAATGATAAATTCTAATCACATAGATTCTCAAAGCAAACACAATTCATAGATTCACTCAATCATGAAAAAACTGCAAGAATCACAACCAACTTGTAACATCCCGTTTTCCCAGGTCTTAATTAACAAATAACGCACTCAAAGAAATATAGTTATTACTTCATTTTCATAGGAAGTCAGTTATATCATTCATGTTCATGTGAATAAGATTTACCGTTAAAATCAGTTAGACAAAATTTCTTAACTAAGAACTTAAAACACTACCAAGGAATTTAATATAGAAAAATAATATCCACGTACCTTGGAAATTGAATCGATAAATCAATGTAGGGATGCTTCTGCAACCACCCGAGTTAGTCCACAAATACCACTATAACATTATCACAAAACGACTTCCATTAAATATTGTTAATTCAAAATCAAATGACGATTATCATTAAATACCACCATATAAAATTAGGGCATCACTTACCACTGTAATCATTAGGGCATCGATTACCATTGGATCTTTTAGGACTTCTGATACCATTGTATCAAATAGGGCTTCCAATTCCACTGATTCAAATAGGGCTTCTGATACCAGGGATTCAAAAAGGGCTTCCGATACCACTAATCATTTAGGGTTCTAGTGATCACTCAATCAATTTCAGATTCCTTTCCTTTCGATTACTTAATTGCGACTGTAACTCAAGATTAGAAAATATACTTATATTTGATATTCATATAAATGAAAAACAATCCATAAATCTATCATTTGCATCTAGGTGTAACGATGAAATAACTTCAATAAATCTTACTTTGTATATTAATCATAAAAGTAATAATACCTGTTTCCAACAACCAACTGAATGTATGACTTATCTTTGTCCGATGCACGTCTGGTAACTTATGGAGAGATGAAACATTGTCAAGGGCTTAACCACCCAACCTCGGACCACAACTTATTCCCACATGATCTCTAACGAGAAAGGCCCTCCCTACTTGGAATAGACAGGAAATATCTTGCCATCCACTGCGCTTCTTGGTATTTATCCACACCACAAAATTTGACGGTAGGAGTTACAACAACAGGATCAAGTATGAGCTATTAAATATTTGTTATTCAAATCTGATTTCTTGGTTTTGTTTAGAAGTTAAATCTTCACCTTTTCACCATTCATTGGCCTCTCTTCCAGGTGAATTTCCACAGTGTCAGTATGTTCTAATTTCATGCTTGGTAATATGTTTACGCTTGCAACATTTGGAGACCTTCCAATATACATGATTATCTCTGTTCCAAAGGCTGATTTATTTATGAGATCTTAGAGTATTATTGTTAGGTTGAAAAGAAATTATACATACTTCATATATCAGCAGACGGCATAAAAAAATTAATCTTAACATTTCAATCTTAACCATCTAAGATGATTAATTCGTTTTAGATTGAGGAAGAAAAGTAAAAGTATCAGATAGAATATACATGAGATCAGATAATAATTTACTGATCATTTGAAGTCTCAATATTCTGTGTACAGATTCTTTGATTTATCATTGTTAAAACAAGAATACGACTTTTGAATTCGACTATACTCTCCAATAAACACTTGGCTCAATATCATATACAACTTTCAAGGATTTAGGAATGGCAATGCGAGTTCTATAAGACTGATAGTTTGTTTTCAGATTGGAAGAATATGGAAATAAAAAGCCGACTGAAAAATAAGTCAAGAAGTGTATAACCTGATTTCTCATCTATTTGTGGCGGTCGGCACGATGATTGAATTTAGAAAACCAGTCGTTCTTTACTTGCATCGAGCCAGAAAGACCATGCCACGTTGTGAGACAAGGAGTTGGTAACTTCAATGACAATCACAGAGATTGACTGATCGTGCAAAGATAGTATCTTCTTTTGAAACATACACTGATTTCCAAGGATTTTGGCAAGAACCTAGATATGCTTAGGAAACATTGATCTATGACAGACAACTACAGAAAAACAAAGACTGATGGAAGGGCGCCTCATTTGTGGAAGAGAAAAGACATAATGCAAAGACGAGAGTTCAGAAACATGGCACATTGGCTTCCCCCTTGTTGATAGAGCAAATATTATCGTAGTTATAAAATCCCTTCACACACACAACATAGAAAAGAAGGAAGATCGGGAGCTGATAAAGAAAATCGATCTCTTTAAAAGGTAGACGGGTGAAAGAATAGATATATCTGACTGCCTCCCTCACGACTTCCAAATAAAGAGCAAGCCGTGACTTCTTGACTCCCTTCAATATTCAAAGATATAAGGCATTTGAATTCCCAAGATGACCATTCAAATACATCATAAATTCAAATTTAAAGATAAGAAAAATAAAAAGGTTGGAAAAGAAGTTGGAAAGATTATAAGACCAATCGAATTGCCGAATATTAATTGATTAATCATGCCAAATTTTAATCGATTAAAAGCAAGAATATTAAAAAGAAAGAATAAAGTTGGTAGATTATAATTCAAATGTTATTATGTTCCGAACATCATTATAATCTTATATTTATATTTACATGTAAACATCACTTTATAAAATTATTAAATTATAATGATGCCAAATCATTTTTATATTATATGCACGTATATAAATTATTATTAAAATAATATGATGAAAGATAAATTAAAATCCTTTGAGATACATTTTATATTTTAACCCAATTCTTTTCTTAATTTACTTATTTAAATAACTCATGCGGCCCCATAGATGTATCCCGTTTCAAGTGACTAGGTCCTCTACCTATCTGTCCAGTGATGGTGATGTCTTGCCTAATTCTTTTCTGACAATGCTTCCATCCCTTAGACGTGTTTCTTGCAAGAAAATCCCTTGCAGTTAAATTATATTATCATAATAAATTATTTAATCATAATTAATCATAACGGTTAACCATCTTCTCCATTCCATGAATTCGTGAGTAACAATCAACTAGCATGTTATCTTCACTTGAAATCATAACGACTAACTATTTTACTATTTTGCCAGATTATGACAAATTAAGCTGCCAATTGACTTCATGTGAACCTCAACGGCTATATTTGAAATTAGGTCAAAAATTGGGATGTAACACAACTTTCATCACAGATTCTCTTAACATGATTTTCTCAACACAACTTTCATCACAGATTCTCTTAACATGATTTTGTCATACAATCTCTCAACATGACACTCCTGCAAGGCCCTTACATCGAAAACTCTCTATGTGACGATGATTACAACCAATGTTCATTATGGACTCTCTCGAGGTGATGTTGTCATGGAATCTCTCAACATGACAAGTTGGTAAGGTTCACAACCTACTTTCATCACAGACTCTCAATGTGATGTTGTCATGGAATATCTCGACATGACAAGTTAGTAAGGTTTACAACCAACTTTCATCACTGACTCTAACATGATATTGTCTTGGAATCTCTTAACATGACAAGTTAGTAAGGTTTACAACCAACATTTTATCATGGATTCTCTCAACATGATACAGTCATGGATTATCTCAACATGACTTCCAACTCTCATCACAGAACCTCTCAACGTGATGACATCATGGACTCTCTCTACATGATGTTCGCTCAACATGACAGTGCTGCAAGGCCCTTACATCAGAAACTCTCTATGTGACAATGATTACAACCAGTGTTCATTACGGACTCTCTCAATGTGATGTTGTCATGGAATCTCTCAACATGACATGTTAGTAAGGTTCATAACTTGCTTTCACCACGGACTCTCACCATGGACTCTCTCAATGTGATGTTGTCATGGAATCTCTCGACATGACAAGTGAGTAAGGTTTACAACCAGCTTTTATCACCGACTCTCTCAACATGATGTTGTCTTGGAATCTCTTAACATGACGAGTTAGTAAGGTTTACAACCAACATTTTATCATGGATTCTCTCAACGTGATACAGTCATGGATTATCTCAACATGACTTCCAACTCTCATCACTTAACCTCTCTATGTGATGACATCATGGACTCTCTCTACATGATGTTCACTATGAATCTCTCATAAGTGAAAGAGTTAAGAGGTTGACCTTATAACTATTATTAATTTCACATGAAGAAAACTCATAATCAATAAGAAAAATCACAGCTGAGAGTTGTTTTCAACAAGAGTCTCAAATCTACAATACCAAAAATATTAAAAGCATGTTTAAGAAAGTTAAGGGTACAATAAAGACTCCCTCTTAACCAAGAACAACTCCCTCTGAAGCTGAACATTTCCCTTTGAATCACAAGCTCCCTCTGAATCTCATATGCAAATATGTATCATTAATTTAATTCACTAGTCAACATCCTCATCTCATTGATTCTTGTTGCATCCTGCAATCAAGAGAGATTAATAAAATCAAGTTATCATATAGAAATCGATGCTATACACTATATAACATACATATTTCTGATCAATACTTAAATTCAATACTTATCTCTTAGTAATTAACAAATGCACAAAGTTGTTTTAGAATTTATGCAAATTTCTTGATTGTCATCTGCAACCTCTTGATATGAATACTTTCAAATGGAGTAACAATCACGAGGGCCTCCACACCCTTGTACCAAATCTAGCCACCATCATGGTTGTATTGTTAAGCTTTCCTAATTGAGAATCACAGGGCTCTAATCCTATCTCTTCTAGCAATGGTTTGTCTGCTCTCTGTATTGACCTACCTTGTCTAGTTGTAACCACATCAATTTGCTGCAGGCAGCAGGCTTCCACCATGCCTCCTCGTGTGACCCTGATACTACCTTCATGTATGGAGGAATAACAACTCTATTTAGAGGTTTCTCTTTGTTGCTTGTTTTCCACGATTCTCGATGGTCGCCAGTCCATGTCTTGACTTCGAGGGCTTCGTATATTGTCTTTGGGCATAATTGCATGTCAAAGGGCATCACCGAACAAGACATAAAATCATAGGGGATTCTCTGATATATTTCTGCTTTTTCTCTGCCAATCTTTTGAAAGCAGGAACAGGAGAAAGGATTCTTCTTTGCTTGCCAACACACAATCTAATTTCCCTCCAACTACTACATAAATTTCCTTTTAAATGACACACAACAATCATATGATAATCTGCTCACTTTTTGGGTGTGTCCAGTCCAGGCTTCTGTATTCAATGCCTTATTTGTTTTCGGTGAATTCGATGGCTGTCTAGTAATAATACAACGCCTCTTCACATAATGATAGACTCCAACCAAGACAAAAGATGATAAATGATAGAGACTCCACTGTCAGCGTTGCCATGCCAACAGATACCCGAAGTCCACATTAGGAGGGAGAAAGCACAAAGCAAGTAATAAAGAAACCAAAATTTGTTGAGGTAACGACTCTGAAGCGCTCCTAGCCTGTCATGTCCCAGATCTGTGCTTTAATCTCTTGCTGTCAATTTCCATGGTCTACATCTGAGACTTCATGCTGTCGTTGATTTTGAGTTGGGATAAAACTCATTCTGTGCATATCTTGCCAGCAGTTTTGACTTTCCAATGACAGAGTCGCTCGAAAGAAAATGATGTTGGCACCTTTTGCACGTGGCTCTCTCACCAACCTGAAGGGACATCCAAATACATATTTCAGGGAATATAACAAAGCCTGTGATTACATTCCACAGAAAAAACACTCTCAGCATTATATACAATTGTTTGAAAGTCATCTGTACAGGCAAACTGGAAGGCTGAAACCACAACCATTCTATCATCTTCATCGACTGCCATTGGGAGGATTAGTTTGTAGATTATTTCTGTCTCCTGCAACCCAGTTGCTGTAACTAGGGAGCGAGTAAGACTAACTGGCTAATATGATCGAAAGAAAAAAACACAAAAAATATCTAGCAATTTTGCAAAATTCTGACTAGTGTCAGAAATGCCTCATTAAAATAATGACATTTCTGACCATCGAAAATAATCCCAGACAAAGCATAGAGTGAGAGTTAGTGCCATAGATACAAAGAAGACCGTGGAGTATAGAAAATTGCCAGATAATACAAAATAAACTCTTCTATAAAGCCTATGAATCACATATATTATGCATGAAAATAAGTAAGAAATATACGATGAAGTCTTCACTATATATGAACGTCTTTCTTGAAATATGACTGTGAACACAACAGGAGCAGAATGAGGTGCAAAACCAAAAAAAATTGATGAGGCATTACAAAATAACATCTAGACATCATCAGAGGTAACATGATCTCTATTGTTACCGTGTTAGGTTTCGCCCAGAAAATAAAGATAAACAGCAATAGCAGATACAATAAATACCAGAAGATACTCTGGGAAAACCCTTCCAAAATGAAGGGAAAAACCCAGCCACACAACAAAATATCACTTTATTGATAATAAAATTCAACTGTACAATGCTTTTCGTTTGATGCGATATATATAACAAATAGAGAGACTCTTCATGTTGCAAAAGATCTCTTTAAGTTCCCAAAACGCAACTCTTTGTATTTTCATATGCATGCCTCAACACATGTCCCTATATTTAATATTACAATTATTATCATAAATGTCCTCTCAGCTGAAGGTGACCATAACGATAATAACGTCCATATTTCTAGAGATATAGATCTCTATTGTAGCTACAATCTTCAACAAAAACAATAAGCGCCATTACAAGTTTCAGCAGCAACATATCGAATCTGCACATACATCTGGAGAACAGTGATTAAATAAGAAATTCCTATTTCCTATAAAGCTGATACGAATCGACATGGTATCAGAGTGGTTTCTTCTACCTGCCTGTGGGCAATGATGAATAATAACATTGAATTAATTCCAAGACACCAAGGCTTCGATCAAATAAAGGCAGTGACGAAGATGTAAGACAGTGATCTCAATCTCATTATGACAGTCAACATCATCCATGTATGAAATAGCGACTCCATCAAAGTCATCGTTGAAGGTACACCTTGATGTGTATATTAATTGAAGGTCAGATGTAATATTGTCATAGAATTTATTAAGAGTCTAATCTTGTTCCAGGAAGCGGGAAAATTAATACTTTCCAACCTATCAGTAAAAGGAGTAACCAGAAATTGGTTCCATTGTAAAGAAAAGCAAAATTTTAATTTGTCTTATTGAGAGATCAAAGCAGCAACCAAGTCAGAAATATGATTAGACAGTGATTCAATGAAGCATGACAGTATTGGAAACTACAAAAGCAAATACTAAACTATATTATTGACCATATTAAGAAAATCAATGATCATCGATAACCAGCATGAAAGACTATTATAATGGTGGGGATTATATGTGAAATATATGCTGTGGTGTATAATATGTTGTTAGCGTGTAATATAAAGTCTTCAAATTGAAATCTAACATAAACGACTATACATCATCAAGTATTTCAGAACAGTATTCTTAATATTGGCTCATTATACAGATAAAAGTTCTTCAAAAGAAGAATCACATACAATAAGGTTGACAGTCAAACATATTATTAGAAAGTCCATACGATCCAGTGTACTGGGATATATTGCTGCCTGGATGATATACAATATCAATATTTAAAATTTTTGTGATATCTTCAAATGATAGCGACTTTGCAAGCAGCAACAAATATCCAATGGAGCTTCTGTTGAAATTCTACTGGAGGAGTTTTGTCTTCTCCAATTGCTGGAGTGCCTCAAGTCAAAGGGATGCCATAAGCTAAAATCTCTGCCGAGCAAGTTTGGCGATTTGACAAAACTGCAGCGGTTATGGTTCTGGTATTGCATTGTGATTGAAAGCCTACCGAAAGACTTTTGTCATCTTCAATCATTGGAGCGCTTTAGTTTTATCGGATGCGATAATCTAAAATCTCTAATGAGCAAGTTTGGCAATTTGACAAAACTATAGGAGTTATGGTTGTGATATTGCATTGAGATTGAAACTCTACTAGAAGACTTTTTCTGTCTCCAACTGCTGGAGTTCCCCGTTTAAATGGATGCCATAGGCTTAAAGTGCTGCCTACAATTTTTGGGAATTTGACAACATTGTGATGTCTATGTTTGAGGAATTCTCACATTTTCATAGGATCTATCTGTAAGCGAAGCGAAGTTTGGTTCCATCGGTGGCCAAACGATCAAAAGAGAGATTCAATAGATGTTGAGTGTGTGGAGATGGCAATGTTGGTGACATGTGAGGAAAAGATAGTTGTGGATACTTTTAGTCAACTAGTGCAATGTTTGGGAAGTTGCTCATTAATGTGAGAGTATAATTTTTAATTTTTTTTTTCTAGTAATTATAAAATATCTCAACAAAACAAGGAAGATAGAGAGTTTGCAAATTTTAATGCTATTTATGTCAGAGGACAGTTGTGTACAACATTAATAAAAACATTGAATATCGCCATTGTGGATAAATCCTAGATCAACAAGTCTTCTTCACAATCATCATTGGAACAACGACCATCAGGAATCTTTAGCCATCAAAATAAATATGATGATTATATTAAATAAAGCTATCAAAACAATGAAATAAAGTCTATTGATAAGAAGGTGCGACTATATTATAAGAAAATGATCTGATTTGGAAGGTGTGATCAATACTAGTTAATTACAATGAGGTTTAATTTATTGATAAAACAATGAAGCTCTTGAGTTTGAAAAGTCGTACCCTTCAAATGTATGGAATATAATAAGAGTTATTATATTGGGAAAGTGAATGGTTTGACTTGATGGACATTTCGATATTCTCTCCTGCATCTACTTCATCTATTGGCTTGGCTAACAAGTTGGGAATAGAGAATTTGGAAGTTCCTATTACCACAGTTCAAATGGAAGATTTGATATCATATATATTATCTTAAGTTTTGAACAACTCCATTAAGCAAAAGAAGAAAAATATAATCTATTAATCTAACATGGTAGGAGGGAGTAGATAAAGGATATTCTTCCTTGAAAATTTGTTTATGTTTCCCGACAATTGAATAATTTGAAGTTGACTCAACAAATCAATAAACTTACATAAGTCCAATTCTTCTTTGGATTGGTGTGTAGAGTCAAATGAAATAATTGAGATGTCTGATAGAGCAATACACACTGTTTAGAGATGATATATATGGACATTGTCTGCAATTTCTGAATGGAACTACCATTTTTTATCTTTATATATAAGAGAAGTGGTAATAAGAATAATTGTGATACATAGAGGACCACAATTATCATCAGAGGATCATGAAGTGTTATGGAACATGTTTTCAAACTCCTATTGATCAATAGATTGATGCAATATGTTGTGGAAGGCACTAGCAACATCATTATTGACCCTTGAGAAAGAGTTTCTTTACCTGAAACACGTGAGCAGTTCCAAAATAACCATTGCTTAGAGACATCAATTTGAACCTGAATATACTATAGATCATCTTGAGTATTGGGTGAGAGGAGATTTTCCATAGGTATTACTAGCAATTGGTAGATGCTTTACAAGGTTTGGATTTGTTCACTATGGAAAAATAATAGTGACTTTGGATTGGTCTCAAGTTGCCAAGGAGACATGACATTTTTGTAGGAAAAGGAGAACGATGTATTAGGAATGCTACTGAGGCATTTTTGCAGGTGATAACATCTGGGATTATGAAATTAAGTCAAGACAAGAGACTCTTCCAGTGAAAGGGAGCAGACTGTGATGGGATTTTGTTCAAATATCAAGGTGGTCATATAACTATTTGCTCTAGGACCTGATCGTATGATAATAGCTCCCGAGTGTTCTTGGATCTAGCACCTTCAGCCACATATGAATCATTTCAGATAAAAAGGGGACTCTTGAAGCTAGATATCTTTGATGATTGAGATTTATGAGTATCCTTCTATAGCAATAGGGAGCCTGACTTTTCATTAGAGGCAACCTTGGACAAAGAGGTCAGTAGGTTGATGCATGTACTTGAAGCTTCAAAATTGCATTATATTTATCATGTGTTGCTAAGCCTGAGGATAAATCCACAATTTAGTACACTCACGTTACTATGAATCAAGGTATGCTTTTCTGATAGAGTGAGTAGATAGAGGATATTCATCAGTCGACTTTTGAGGATCTCAGACATATTGATTTAGAGGGAGTAGACCATGTCGAGATAGATTCTCCAGTGATCAAGAAGCTGTAGCAGTTAGAGGACTATGATCAAGTTCCATATGTGTAAACTAAAAGGCATTTATGCGAATGCCTAAACTATAGATGAATACCTGAAATGCTATTTATTTAAAGTACATTATCATTGGAAATTTGACAACCAATATTTCTTCAAATCCTCCAGCCAAAGTAAAGTTTGTACATTATTAAAGACAAACTTGGAGTTATGGACTGGAGCCCTTACTGAGAGGGAGACTCCACATCAGTGATTTCCTGAGATGTACCTTAATGTATCATTCTTTGCGAGAGAGAAGTTTGAGGTAAAAACCCTTGTTCCGCCCTTTGGGAATATTCATGGTGGACCCACCCTCTGATATGGTTCATGGTGGATGTCACCTTAGTTATTACATGATTTGGTGAAAACTTCTTGAGAGGTGATGATTTTTCAATAAAGTTTACTTGTGATTACTATTGTAAGGTGGTGATCTTAATAATAGTTTAACCTGATATCATGATGAATGTCGTGTGGAAAATGTCAATGGAGATCATGATAGTCAATATCTCTTATGTAACTAACCAATTAGTATTCATACTACTATAAATTATATTACTGAGATATGGCAGGATGGATACGATGAGACATAGTATGAGTGGAGACACCATTAGCAGATATCTTCTCTTGTAGACATCATGAGACATGATGCCAGTGCACATACCAAGACAAGGTAAGAGTATGGTGAATATTATATGATTTATATTCCTGGGCATACCATACTCCTGATGTTACAGTGAGATAATAAGTGTACACTGTTGTTTATTTGTACGACTTGTTTATCCACAAAGGAATATTTACATTTGTTTCTTTAAGGAGAATATTGTTTTGATTTTTCTTAATGTGAACTATAATTATTCTAGCTTTAGCTCTCTTTTAAGTTTGTAAGGCTGATGCCTCCTTTTTTAATAATTAATAATTTAGGCACAGCTTTCTTTTTTTCAATTTTCTCAATTTAAAGTCACGAGTGTCAGTGAAGGGAAAAACATTTAGGTTTTCACTCAGCAAGCCTTAATGTGAAATAAAATATTACACATGGGAAAAACCTGGACCTAGAGAACTTATGTATTAATTTCAAAGAACAGAATATTTCATTACAGTTATAGTGAAAGTGTATTTGAGTTTGACGATTACCATGTTCTTTATCTTTGGTGCTTGCAGTGTCTAGAGGCTTCTATTGTTAAAGAAAAAAATCGTCTTGTTTTTCTTGGGAATCTTCCTTGATTGCTTTTATGTCTCCCATGACCTCTAAAGTCAAACAGTATTAGCAAGTGCTTCTAGAATGGTTTCTAGAGATAACTCTTTTGCTTGGCTGATTTTGTCGTATAGAGACAACTGTGTATTTGTACACTATTTTTCTTGGGATTGTGAGATTTGTACTTAAGTATTGGGCCTGCATCAAATGCCCATGTTTATGGTAGATTTGTAGTTGTACAGGATGTTTATTATCCAGTGACTGTTCCCATTCAATATATTCCCTTTTTCAAAGTCAGTTTATTTTGAAAAAGCTAAGCCACTGATGCAAATTCTATCCTAGATTAGCTTTCAGTATCTTTGCTGAAATGTGAAGCAATGATGTATTCTAAAATGGCCGTTCCTAATTCCTTGGACAAGATTCATGCCGATAGTCTCTTGTTAGCAATGGAAACTTGACCTATATGATCACTGTAATGGGAATATTGTCAGTTGGATTTAAAACAGGTGATCAATACTCAATGAGAAGATTAGGTTTCTTCCTTATATTCTGCTTGTAGTGATGGAAATACTACCATGAAATAGTTTTTAAGCATCATAATGATTTTAACTGAGCATGATGTTTTCCGCTTTTTCTTATCCTCATTCTTTCTGTTTTTGATTTTTGATATGCATCTGTAAACACGAATATTAAGACAATTTATTAACAGGATGTGGCTTATTAAATATTTGAGTTTAAGCTAGCTGCTATTTGCTTTCTTTGTGGAAACTTCGGGTCTGAAGATCTAATGTCACTTTCTTGGATTGCCTTGTAACCAGCCTTAAATTCACAATATCTAAATGAAACTAAGAAAGTTATCCCTAACCTAGGAATAAAATGAGAGAAGGCTGCAATGAAATTAGATAAAAATATAATCATAATACATGTGATAATTCTTATGGGTTAAACCATGATGAGGGTTAAGAGAGAAGTTTACTTATAGCACATAATTCTCATGGATTCAACCATAACAAGGGTTGGGATAGGAAGGACATGATGAGGTGCCCTAATTATCTGCAGTCCTAGCTCCAAGAGTGGAAACTTTGCCCCCCTTGGCCTTGTGGTATCAACCATGCTCATGAGGTAGCGTACTTAGTTTAGTCTATACACCATTCCCCTTCATCATGTTATCCTTCCTTTTATGAGTGTGGATACCTTTCTTAGTTACCTCAATCGATAGCCCACATAGGCTTGGAAGGAAGATTGAAATAGGGTGCTCTTAACTCGACCTTAGGCCCAAGAGCAGAATTTTCAATTTTATAGATATAAATATACATCTACTTGCTTTGGTTTATTATAAGCATATAGATATGTTAGAAACAAAGTCTACAAAAATATATTGACACTCACATCCATTCAAATATGCACAAGGAGTACAATTATTCCTTCATACTATAATGACTGAAGGTGTTATTGCAATTAATAATGCCTTAGATAATACTGCTGTTCAATGATTATCTTCCTGTTTGATTGTTGTTGAATGATTGATTAATTGGATGACTTTCTTGGATTTGATGAGTTGAGGTATAGGTGAGTTATGAATCATGATTAAGTAATTGTTGATTGGATAGTTCAAAAGTGGTGATATAATGAATGCTAGTTCAGTATATTGGCGGATGTGATTGAATGAATGTTGATTTGATAGAGTGATGATTGATTACTGAATTATATGTTTTTATCTTAGTTACCGATTCGGGATACAAATCCGATTCGGGCATGTGAATCGGATCCGTGGATTCGTGATTTTTTTTCCCAATTAGGATTCGTGGAGAATTTGTGAATATATATATATATATATATATATATATATATATATATATTACTGATCTTGCCCAAGCTCTAACTAGGAACAGAGGTTTATATATATTATGTATATTTCTCTCGGTTTTTAGTATATATATAATGCATAAAAGGGTCATTTTAGCACTAGAAAGCAAAAAAAGAAAATTAAAAAAAGTCATATTAAATAACTTAGACTCACTTAAACTTGTTGATCCTCGAGGATTCATGCTAGATCCTTGAGGATTCATGCCTCGATTCGTACAGATCCGGGCAGGATCCTTGTTTTACATAGTGGATTCGTCCGGATTCATGTCCCATGAATCCGGACGAATCCACTGTGTAAAACAAGGATCCTGCCCGGATTTGCATGAATCCAGGCACGAATTTGGACCCAGATCGGACCCGAATATCTCAAGGTGAAGTGATGATTGATTGTTTGCTTGATCTTACCGTGTGATTGTTTGCTTGATTTCTCAAGGGAATAATGATTGATGGATAAAGGATGACGATTGATATCTCCTTCAATGCTTGGATGAAATCTCCTTTTTTAACATTTTAGGTGAAAGGGTCACCACCTTTCATAAGAATTGAGTCACAATTTTTCATTGTTACTTTTGAAAATAATATATTGTTCCCCAAATAGATCTCCCTCGGATGTCCTCAATTGAAACCTTCTCCCCTTTATATCTTCTAATGTGGAGGAGGGTGACACCTCTTCATCATGGTTTTCCATTGCAAGGGTTACAATCTTTCACAAATACCTATCTTTGGTAGATTCACAACCCTTCATCATTGCTACCCTTAGAGAGTCGCAACCTTTCATAATTACCACCCTTTGGAAGAGTTGCAATCCTTTCTTCCCTTTAGAGAGTCCCAACCTTTCACAATTACCACCCTTTGGAAGAGTCACAATCCTCCACCATTTCTTCCCTGCAAGAGAGTCACAACCTATCATAATTGCCCCACCCTTTGGAAGAGTTATAATCCTCCACCATTTCTACCCTTTGAGAGAGTCACTTCCTTATTTGCTTCCAATTTCTTTCTTCTTTCATTAATCCTTCTTTAATTCCTATGCTCCCCTCTTCCTCCCCTTTCTTCATATCCCTTTTAAACAAACTCTCCTCCCTTCTATATCTTATGCTGAGGGTTTGAGAAGTGTTCATTGTATATCGGTTGGCCTTTCATTAACTTAATTAACCTGCAATCATATTTTATAATTCTTTATTACTAGATCCTATTTCAGAGAAGTGATGTTACAGAAAATCATTATATGGGCATGGCATTGGAGAAATTATGTATTTTTCTTTATAAGTAAGAGTTGTTTCGTTGTAGACTGCTGACTTATGACTGGAATTTAGATTGGATTTTCTCTAAGATTCCAATGCCCTAAATTTGTTTATGTTTTGGACCTGACGCTCCTTTTGTTGCCCAAAGTCTGTGATCATGATGTTTTCCTGTTTCCACTTTTCTTACCCAAGTTCTCAGAGCACTTAGTGCCAACTTCTAGTTATGCATCCATACATGTGCATATTATAACTTTTGTTAATAAGCTATGCTCTATGCCCTTTTCATTGAGAGGGGCAAAGAGGCGTTTGGAGAATTCTTGATTTTAAGATAGCTCCTATTTTGTTTCGTTATGGAAAACATGGGTTTGAAGATCATCATATGGGCATGGCATTGCATAAACAACATAGTTTTTCTTTATAAATAATTTTTTTTTTGTTGGTGACTTCTGCCTTATGGCTGGAATTTAGATTGGATTTTCCTAAGATTCTAATACTCTAAATTTGTTTTTGTTTGGGAACCTGATGTTCCTGATGTTGCCTAGAGCCTTTTCACATGTCCCTAGTACATGTGCTAACATGGTCCAGACTATAATTTGGGAAGTATGATTGATGTTTAGTTTGTTTACTGTTCCTGATGTTGCCTGGAGTTTTTGCACGTCCCTAGGATATGTGTTAACACGGTCCAGAATATTATCCTTAGAAGTTTAATTGATGTTTAGTTTGTTTACTGTTCCTGATGTTACCTAGAGTCTTTTCACATGTCCCTAGTACATGTGCTAACATGGTCCAGACTATTATTTGGGAAGTATGATTTGTGTTTAGTTTGTTTACTGTTCCTGATGTTGCCTGGAGTTTTTGCACATGTCCCTAGTACGTGTTAACATGGCCCAGAATATTATCCTTAGAAGTATAATTAATGTTTAGTTTGTTTTCTGTTTTGAAGGTGGCAATCAAATATCTTAAATACATCACCATATATTATTTAATGAGTTCTGAGATATCAGTCTTGAACTAAATTAATTTCCTTGGAGTTATTTTATACTATTTCAGAAGTATCTGATCAAATTCTCATTGTTTACTTCATTTTTATTTATTATTTATTTCAGTGTTATTATATTTAAATTTAATCCTAAAAAAAATCTATTTAAGAATTATTTTATTCATCAGTTAATTTATTTTCATTTGAAGCAGTGAGGAGCTATTTTTATTCAAGAGTTATTTTAAAGTTAATTTATTTTCATTTGAAAACAAAAATTACCTCCACTATTCTTTGGTTTTATACACATGGCAATGACATGAGGCTCCATGATGCCGCCATAGGATGCCTCCTGCTGTAATTATGGAAATGCTATAATCTTTCTGTACCAATAAATTTTAATGTCACGATTGAATTCCATTTTTACTGATATAATTCACCATTTTAGTGCTGGGATTATGGTACAAGTTATTCTCTCTGAACTTGCTGTGATAAATATTTTGTTCACTCTGACAAAATTTTCAATATTCTCCCAGGGCTTTCGGTGGTATACACAAAAGCTTCTTGCAGATGAAGATGGTGACATAGCAGAGGAATTTATTAACGAGGTTTTACCAGATGTAAGGGGTCGGGATGATTTGAGAGAACGTCCGAGACTTGAAGTTAAGCACAGTACAAAGCCTATTACTCTAAAGGGCCCTGTTCTTAGCATGAATGGGAACATCCATCAGCGTGCAGAACATGCTGGGAAGCTTCTGTTGGCATAACATTTACACAAGGACGGCTTACAGAAGAAGCTAATGGGAAATATTGCTTTCACTAATGTCTGAAAAAAATAATTTGAAAATTTCAAGCTTTGTGGTTGTAGTCTATTTACGAAACTTCAATTGTAGTGAATTTTTTTTTCAACTTGGAGGAGCTTTAGTGGTGTAAGGGGGGTCATTTCAAAAGTGCAAGTGCATTGTAGGTTGATGGCAACCTTTACAACTTATTAATCCATGATGACAAATTCCATTTTTTGAAACATGATCATATGGCAGATATTCTTTAGGATTGATCAATACCTTGTCTATCTTTGGCTTGTTGCCTCCTGGACGGTAATGACCACCTTTACTAAATAGAAAATTGAAGGATTACTGTTAATGACAAATGCGATGGTATATTTTTGCGTTCTGAGTGTATATTTTTTTGGTTGTATAAAGACATTTAAAATTCAAAATAGTTCTGATTTTTATTTCAAAGTAGCAGTTTTACATGTTTTCCCATTCCATCTCATTTCATCATCTTTACAATATCATTATTTATCACTTCACTACTTAATTGCTACTTTCCTCTTACTCTTTCTTTGAGGAAGAAGTTTACATGCTTGAGGTATCATAGATTTGCAAATGTACATATGCTCAAACCCGAATCCATCCTTGTCAGCAAGGCTAAACTATTTCGTGTATGGTGAACATTAACAGGGGCAACTTGCTACTTTTACAATTTAACTTTCCTGAGGTTTGTAAGCTTCATCTTATGAACTGATAACACAAATCTATAGTTCGTGTTCCCAGATGATCTGATTTCTTACATGGAAGTGAGTTGATTAATCTCTTCCAAATAATGTTGTTTAGAAGATCTATTGGGTTGTTGCCGACAAATGAAGGGTGCATCATGATGTTGTGATAGTGAAATAGTTGCATATGCTGGATTTTGTAGGATATATTCTGCACATGTAAGAACTGAAGTTATTGTTGGGAAGGTCAATATTTTGCATGCCTTGCAAGGTCAAAATCGCCACAGTATGCAACTGCCTATACATGGCATACATGTACTCTTCATATATAAAAATATTAACATTTATTTTTTGACTTCTAAAAGAAGACCAGATAAAAATGTATGGATGTAAAATAGATTTTCTCGAACTTTCTTCACAAAGCTATATCAGGATTTTTTTCCTCAAAATTCTTCAAAAAAGAAAATTTCTTAGTTGTATCTGGTTAAGTTTTAAACATTTATGAAGTTTGATAATATATGTATCTCTAAGATATTCTTAAAGCTTTACCTCAGTTCAATCTGGATTGAGTATCTTGACATTTTCTTCTTGGCCTGAGCATTTCTTTTCACATTTAATAGTGCTCTGCTAGAACAGGAATTACTGAAATCTTGAATCAAGGATTAGATGCATTATGTATTGCCAGCTGCTTTATTCTTCTAACAATTTTCTAACATGTGAATTTTATTTTGTGGTCATATTAGTTATAGAAACCAGTTGCTCGAGAACCTTATCCAATGGTTTTCCTTAGCTTTTGAAATCGGTTGGTTGAGAATTTTCCAATGTTTTTCTTTAGTTTCTGAAATCAGTTGCTTGAGAAACTTATCCAATGTTTTTCCATAGTTATTGAAATCAGTTGTGCAATCCGGTGTTTCTTCTCACCCTGATGATGGATCACCAAAACAGACCACTAAACAGTTTCATCCAGAAGTATTGCTCTCCATCCACTTTTTATCCAAAATTTTGTTGTAGATTGTTGTAGCTCATAAATAATAAAAGCAGTTCTATTAAGGATTTCAAATAGAGGGTGATAATGGTGTTGATAATTATAGGACATTCTATTGGATCCTTCCGAGAGTCGTACTTGGAAATCTGTTTTATATAAGCTATTCTATTATACTTCCTTCTACATTTTGAGTTATTGAATAGTGTGATGAACTCTTATAATTGTCTTCCATTTTGTCAAAATGCGTAGTTTATGATTTAAAATAAGTTTCAGGGACTTGAGTTTTTCCCTCACTACGACATCTTCTCTCATCCATAAATCACATGCATTTAAAATTATCTTGGTTGTCTTGAATGGTAAATTATATGATCATTTTTTGTTAGAACCATTGAAATTAATGTTGGGGGGTTTTATATAATTCTTATATAATCAATAAATCGTGTTACGTTGAAAATGTGTATAGTGCGTTTTCAAGTTACCAGAAAATGATATGGAGATGTTACTTTTCTTTGCATCATGCCATATGCATAATCTCAGCTGATTATCTGTTTTAGCAAAGCACCAGTATTGAGTATGTTTGAATGTATTAATAATATTATGGAGTATGTTTGAATGTGTTAATAATATTATATTGTATTGTATTGTGTGGATTTATCTCACATTTATCATACCTCATAGTTCACTGTTCGTGTGAAACTACTCAAGAAGGTGGTCTGCACAATAATCTCAGCTGATTATCTGTTTTAGCATAGCACCAGTATGGAGTATGTTTGAATGTGTTAATAGTATTATATTGTATTGTATTGTGTGGATTAATCTCACATTTATCAATATCTCATAGTTCACTGTTCGTGTGAAACTACCCAAGGAGGTGGTCTGCACAATGTAATTTGTTCTGTCGAATAAGTAAAGAAATCCACTTTACCCATATATAGAACCTCGTTGCTCGTTTCTTTCACCCAT
This sequence comes from Cupressus sempervirens, assembly GCA_028749045.1. Taxonomy (NCBI): domain Eukaryota; kingdom Viridiplantae; phylum Streptophyta; class Pinopsida; order Cupressales; family Cupressaceae; genus Cupressus; species Cupressus sempervirens. The sequence goes on along the minus strand of CM053786.1, from coordinate 688,629,528 downwards.
TTTCTTCTACTGCTCTGTCCTGCTGGGAAGTGCGTCATTATTATAAACCCAGTATTCGATGTTTGGGTTTGTGCCTGGAGGTGGAGTCCATGTTTATTCATTTCTTGGTAGTGCAAGTGAATGCAACAGGCTGTATTATGTCTTTGGTGTAATGTAGTTGTGATGATACTTTGAGGGTGCTTTTGGTGGCTTTGTTTGGAAACTCTGTAATTGCATTTAACCACTTACTTTTTAAGGATATTGTTTGATTGCGGTGGATAATCATAGCAAGGACAGAGTCCGACTTTTAGTGGAACCATTTGTTTGCTTGGTCATGACATGAGGGTTGCAAGAATTTGTTAGATGTGGTGTATCTGTGGAGCATAGCAGCAGCCCGTCTTGGGGTTCTTTTTGGACAACTCCTTCCTTGTAACAGCTATCTGCGTGTGATGAGATTGGATGTGGTTTGTGGTTTTGAGATATTGAAGTTGAGCAGGCCATATGTGTTGGGCACAATTGAGGACATTTATGACGTTGAAGGCTGCATAGTCAGGTGGTGTGTTTTGATGATGGCAGGGGGTGCTTGATCTCCATATAGGGTTGTGTAGCAACACAGAGTTTGACGTGCATGTGTTTCACCAACAACTATGAAAAAAGGCCGAAGGCATTGGCATATGAGATGTAAGCTGCATACTACGTTCGCAAAACATCTAAAACTAGACTTTTTCGCTAATTTTTAAAAATATAATTCTTTTATCAAAGGCCTTGGTTTACGGTCATACGATAAGCATTCAAGTGCATAGGTTTCCTAGAATTTGGTGATCTCTCGGTAGGACATGTTTTTCGATGCGAAGTATTGGGCTTTGAAGACCTTTTCTTCGTCGTTTTTATCTTCTACAGAAGAGTTTTTTGTATTCACACATTTGGTATAATGTGTTAAAATTTGGTGCTACTAATGTAGTTTTGCAGGCGCTTTTGTTGGTAAATAGGGTGTTTGTACCAAGTAATTGTTTGAAATAAACATGGGGAGTGATTGTCAATGAAAGTTATCCATTGTACCGTCTAATTTTATTATTATTATTATTATTATCTATTGGACCATATAAGGGTTCCTTGTTTGTAATAGATTTCAGATCTAACAATCTGTAGGTTAGTATTAAAATATATACAATGTGAAGGATTCATTTTTTTTTTTCATCTTTTTATTGTGAAGAGTATCAAATATATTTTCATAACCTATATTCCTCTTCGTTGGTCCTTCCCCTTTATACACCTCTTCATTATGTTTGTCCTTTTGAATGGTTGCACCTTTTCACATTTATCTCCTTTCACAAGTGTTTTAACCTTCCATCATTGCTATCCATTTAGAAGTTACTTCCTCCATTAATCATTCCTTAATTCCTTTCCCTTTTATGCAGATCAGAATTGTCTTATAATTCAGAATAGAACTTGTTATGATTATCTTCCTTATAATGATCCCTTCTTGAATGTCTTCAATGACTTTCCCTCCTATTCATGATGGGAGTCGCAACCTTTCAAGAGAGACAACCCTTCATCAATTCTTCTTCCAATATTCCTCCCTTTCTCTCGTTTCCTATTTTCTCCTCCTCTCACAAATGTTATTTTACTCTTTATCTTTCATGTGTCATCTATGATTGAGTCACATCTTTTCATTTCATGCCTTATGACCATTCAATGAACTTAATCAAATTTTAATTTAATATTTCTTTTAAATTGAAATTGAAATTTTATTTATATTATTATTACTATTTATTATTAGATCCCATTTTAGAAAGGGGACATTAAAGTTCTCCCTTTTCCATAATTGCTTATCTTCAAACAATGCCAATTTTTATACAAATATTTCAAAATGAGTAGCTTCTATTGCACAACTCTGATATTAACCAATGCATTCAGAATTTGCAAAATTACAAATTTAAGACTAGTTTCTACTCATCTTCTAGTGAAGATGATCAAAGCCATGTTTGTAATGATTGACCAGCATTTGCCAATAAGTTCATATCTATGGGTTCACTCTAGTTGGTCAATTATGACATAACAATTAAAAGAACCACACATAGAGCATAATCTTGAAAATACTGAGTAAATAAATGAATGTATGAAGACACAACACACACACACACAATACATGCACTGTTAGATTCCTTCTTATTGTCTAGGCTGCTTCATATATTCGTCTTTACTTTGCATGATGACAAGATCAAAACTTTGATGCCAATTGTAATGTCCCTAACTTGAAATTTACTTGATTTACCGAATTACTTGTCCATGGATACTTTGAAACCTATCTACAAGTAGGGTCCCTCAAGGCTTTTGAACACACAATATCTATTTTGGACCATCTCCCTCGAGGATTCATTAAATATGTTCTTACCCCTTCGTGGGAGCTTACTCCATCTCTTTGACAAAACCAACCTATCCTCTTAATGATATTAGCAAGTGATCAAGGAATAAGTTTTTAGGGGCTTTATTGGGTGAATCTGGCTAAGGAGTCAGGAGGTTACTAGGGAAAAGCCTTTAGAGGGATGGTGTTAAGATCAAGTTTGATGGGGGGACTACAAAAGCTCCTGGGCATTGGCGAGATTTTTTTTTTGGCTCGAGATTGGCATGGTAATATCTTGGCATTAGAAGCAACGAAACTAGAAGGCACATTATTGAACTTTCGATGGCTGTTGAACTTGAGAGATTGTTACAAATATTGAAAATACAGTCGGAGGATAATTCATTGACATTAATACAAGGAGTGATGAATGGGATAGCAGAGTCATGACATTTGCAAAATTTTATCGCGACAATGATAACTGGGTTGATGACACTTTTTAATGGAAGGAGTTCAATAATCTTCAAATTGAACTTCATCGCACGTTTGAGATGTTAAAGATCAATGTGAAAGTCCGTACTTGTTTCTCATCCTTCTCACGCGGTTGATTTTAAAATCTTCAACGGTGGCCACAAGACTATCATTAATGCTCTTGCCAAAGGAGCTCGTGTGATGGGGCACCATTTTTGGCGATATTACATTGCCAATTTGATGAGATTGTGGATATCATTTTCATCGCCTCAATGTGGGTTCTAAAATAGTGGCAGGTTTTTCTCGGCGCATGCTTAGAGGAAGCACATGAGTAGACATAAGAATATGGAGGAAAATTTCACATTGCTTTCAACCAAGCATCAAGAATCTTTCTTCGGACCAGCGATGGCAAAGGGATTGGAGAGGCTACATGTTTTCAAAGCTACGCGCCATAAAGTTTTTGGGATGGTGACATTTTGGGAACAAGGGTTTGTTTCTAGTGCGGGTATAGTTCATGGTAGGGGATGGCTAGTAAAGGATATATATAAAGTTTTAAAATGTTAACAGTACATGTAGTATTATAAGTCTATAACTAAAATGCTAAACAAAGAATAGCAGTCCAACACCATAACAAACTATTTATAATAATAATAATAATCAATAATGTATATGCAAATATATAGCTACTCATAAACAACACATGGTAGATCTAGGAGTCTAAATCTAAATCAAAGTCAAGCTTTGAGTCGCTAGAAGGATGATGGTCTTACTCATCCAATGAAACTCCAAGAAATCTTTGAGGCATGTCATCCTCCTTAACATGCATTACATCTTCATTGACATCACAATGTAAGGCTATAGTCTAATGATAATATACTATTGATCTTATAGCCACAATGTAGTGTGAAAAACCAACAATTTCTATGATCATCTAGAGATAAGGTTGTTCCTCTTGAATGATTAGATGAATGCATATGTAGACCAGTTCCTCTATGAAACAAAAAGAATTGACAATATGTGAAAGAAGAGGTACACAATTTTTCTTAGCTCGGGCACATCCCTACCATACCATGTTAACCATCCAATAGGGTCAATTTGAGGTAACATATCTCTATTTGTTCTCACCTATGTTTTTGCAAAGGTTGAATTATGAAGATTGATGAATACAAGTGACTGACCCTAATGTTTGGTAGGTTCATTTTCATTGCACATTTTTTAAAGGACCTTATAGAAGCCCTCCTTCACCCAAGTTGAGCACACAAAGAAACATAGTAAATAATGAAGAAGTAGTCACAAGATATTTGCTTTTCTATTAAAATTTTAAATTGAAAACTTGAGATTTCAAAATTGAGATTCACCTTCTTATAACTAGATGGAGCCACTCTTTTAATTCTTAGTGCATGCCATCTGAGATTGGGAGCATACGTTTCCATGTGAAGATGTGTGTTCATAATGTGTCACTATCACGTCAGAATGAGACTAAGAGCCTCCTCATTAAATCCCAAAGTAGGGTCCCTTCTATGAATTGTTTGCTTGATTTACCAAGCATGATGTCAAAGGTCTCATAAGTCTCTTCAAGGCTAGGAGAGTCAATATCAACACATCTAATAAACTGCACAATAAGCTCAATGGAGGAGAAAAGGTACCTGGAAGTGTGAGAAAGTTACAAGTAAGAAGTATCTTAAATTTTAAAATTCTTAATACTTAAATAATTTTTTTTTTGATTGGTAAAAGGTCAAAGCCCTATAGAATATATTAATCATAAAAAATTACAAGAGTCTCCATTCAAACATGCACTGGTAAGAAAGAATGGAGAAGAAAACCTCCAGTTTTTCTCGGGACAAAGGTCTTTTTCTATTACAAAAATTAAAAGGGGCATAACCCAGTTTACAATTTCTATTCGGGTACATTCCCCCTTTTACAATTAGTGTTAGACATCTTAAATTTCAATGACATTCTACAGATCCCCTTTCTTTTTGGGGTGTGGGAAGGTATTTCTTTCTTTGTATTTAATTCAGATGATCTTGATATCCCTTTTTCAGTCCTGCTTGAAGATCTATTAGATGTCTCGATTTGTGTTAGAGCTTTGCCAGGACTTCTCTCTATGACGAGCCAAATTTGGATTGTAACATTTCCTTATGATAATCTTCATGATCTTCTGAGATTTCACAAAAGCTAACAACTCGCATGTTATGTTAGTTTAGAAAAACAATCAAATGAGCTTTATTTTGAAATTTTATTTATTAATTGTTTTAATTCTGAGCCTTTTGGTTTATCTTAGATTCTAGTATCTGGGTGATAAATTATAATTATAATCCTTGTGTGATTTGATTTATAACTTTTAAAGGTGTAAGGGTAGCTTCCTTTTGAGACATCTTATATTGTATTTTGGATTGTTATATTTTGTGTAAGCTATTGATGGATGACTGCAAGAGTGTTCTTGATGCACAAGTTCTAAGAGATTTGCAAAATCCAAGGTTTGGTTCTTGTAATAGGCTAACAAAGTTGAGACCGGTAGGTCAACAAGTTATCAATAAATTGTGCTCAAGTGCATTATCCTTGGGTAGCCCAACAAGTTCTAGTTAGTGTGTGATTTGATATGTGAACCATAAAAACTATCACAAACCTAGAATTATTTAAGAAAATTATACCCTTGAATAATACTAGTCTAGACTATAGAACAATGTAAATACTCAGCTTTGATGTTATGGTTTGTGATATAAGAGTTTGATAGAGAATATTACACTTCCTTGATAACTTCAAGGCCTATTCTTTCTGTTGATAAGCATCAAAATTTCAATTTGCAAATGGTTGAGGCTGGTGTAAGTGCATAAATAGTCGATATTGTAATGAAATAATAACTCAGATTATGTGTTCAATCACTCTCCAAAGGCATATTTATATATTGTACATCATCTACTCTTGGTTCATGTTTATTGTTTTCATTTTGGTAATATACAAGAATTATTGTTCTATTTTATGGCCCTGATACTTTTAGTGATTGCTTATCTCCAGAACTACCATTATATTCATTTTACCTAGTAACAATAGTTTTCTTTTATGTAACCATATCTACTCACTAGACCCTGAGTTCAAAATTTGTTTCTCTTGAAATTTGAAGGCAACATTTGTTGCTAAATTGGTGCAAGTTTGAGAAATATTGTCCACATTTTCCGTTAGAAGGAATTTTGGCAGACTTTTCAAATCATTGTGTGGGCCTTAACAAAATTCTAGAAAAGTTGGAGCAAATATGTGGGCCAATATTAGTTTTGTTAACTCTTAATAAAGTTAGAATTTTGTTAACACCATCATAGTACATCACATGATTAGATTTATACTAAAATACAAGTCTTCTATATTCCCTATGCTATGTTGAACAAAAGAGTACAATGCTTGTCACATCACCTTACTTAGAGAAAGATTGCCAATTTGGTACACTGCATGATTGTATTAATATAATTCCACAGCCTGACAAGTAGGGCCTAAGAGTCTCTTCGTGACAGAGCCAACAATGGTGTTATGACAATTATAACAACAAGACACCTTCCAAAACTCTAGTTACCTCATTTAAATATAGATTTAATACTTATTTCCTTTTTGGTTTATCAATTATTTAAAGAGGACACAAATTTAAGAGACAACTTAAGATGGCACCCCAACTTAAAAGATGACAAGCTAAAAAGACAAGATTGCAACTAAATGTTTTTTATCACAATATTATTAAGGAATAGGAAATTCAAATCTCGACCGTCTGATATAAAGTAACTAGTTACCATTTCAAAAAAAATAGACAAACTAATATAACTAATAAATTAAAAAAATGTCTAAAATCTTGAAGGGATCTCTTCATCTTTATTCACAAGAAAAGGTGACCGGGGCTTATTGAAGTCAGGTGTCTCTTCAAATTTTGAATGGTCCAATTCAAGCAGATCGAGGGATAAGACTTGATTGGATTCCCATGACCAAAGCTTCTCAAAAAACCTTGAGAGATCTAGAAGTTATAAAAGGAAGCATGATGCCAAATGAATACGAAGAAAGCTTGCTCTATGAAAGCATAATTGAAGGATGAGCCGGTCATGCTATCTCACAGGAAAACTAAAATGATGGCTCAAAAACCGAAAAAAAAATTGCATAACATAAAAGAATATAAGTCTAAACTAAAAGTCCCTAACGCCTAGAAACCAAGGCCTAAATCTAAAAAAAGGTTAAACAAAAGAAAGAAGAGCAAAGATCGACAATGCAAAGCCAAAAAAACTAGAGAGAGGGAGAGAAAACAAGCTAAAGAAAAAAGGAAAGGGCTACCTTACGAAAACATATCAAGGCAAGGAACAAGAGGGAGGGAGAAGGAGCTAGTGAAAAATAACCAAAATAACACATCCACCACTAAGAAAGACAAGAAAAACTGCTATATCAAAGTAGAGATAACCAAAGATAGGAGAAGTTGGCCACTATAAAGGGATAAAAGAAGAAAGATAAGATCTCATAGGTTTCTTAAAGAGACTCCAAATTTGATGAATCTATTCATAAGAAGTAGAGACAAATGATTGCCTTTGATTTTATCCCATTGAATTATTATTTAAAATTATTTAATGTAAAAGTCTAAAGGCTACAAGAATATTGCTATCATTCTACACTCCTAAAGGTTACATAAATTAGAAGTCTACTAGTAGTCAACTTGATTAGTGCAAGTGCAGATAGGGGCAATACCTATACTTAGGGTATTTTAGTGTTATTAAAAAGTCTCCTACAAATAATGTTCTTATCATAAAGTTAGGTCTGCAAATTATATGTATTTATAAAATTATTTTACATGAGCCTAGGGCTTAGGTCATTGTTAATCAAAGTAAAGTCTTCTCCTTCTATACCTCTGTTGGCCAAAAGCATCTGCCTCTTTAATCCCTTCTCCATAAATATGCCCTATTTTGGAGTCTTGGAATTCGTCAAGGATCTCAATGGCTTCTTCCAATTTAGAATTTAAAAGCCCAATTTGGGAAAATTCTCTTTCTTAATATATTGAGAATAATTTGAGAATCAAATTCAATGTATAACTTTTGAATGCCAGCCTTAAAACTAAGTTTCAAACCTTCTTTAAGCACTCCAAGTTCGACTAAGTTATTTGAGATTAAACTAAGGGGCTCGGCTCTTTTTGCCAGCCAGTCTCCAACCTCATTCTGTATAATGCATCCTTTCCATGCAATCCTAGGGTTTTTTCTTGAAGCTCCATCAAAATTTAATTTGAACGATCCCCTTGGGAGTGGGGGTTTCCATTTACATAATGATCTTGTTGTTTTGTTTTTTATAGAATGAAACATTGAGGGAATAATTAGATTTTTCCAATTCTTCCTCATGTTTGCATCCCAAGCATAAAAGGAACCTTCTTCCTTGTAAGTATTACTTAAATGATTATTAGTGAGTTCTAAGATGCTAGCTTCCACTTTGTTTAATAAGGGATCTAAGTCCATTTTTGTGTTATTAAAGATTCTTCTATTGCGTTCTTTCTAGATTTCCCAAAAAGGATGGGTGGGGCTGTTTGCCAAATTTTTCTATATACATGATGACCATGTTGAGGTCAACTCCTCAAGACGTTTTAGAGGTTATCTATGAAAGTTGAACTCTAGTTGAGTTTGTTGCATAACCATTTTCAACATAGGCTAGAAAAATAACAAGCATATAAAAGGTCATTAGGTGTTTCATATTCCTTTTCACATAACATGCATCTTGATGGTCCTTCGAAATATAATTTAGTAAATCTATATGCTATTAAAATTATGCCCTACATTGCTGCCCATAAGAATACTCCTTCCTTAGGAAGACAAGCTTGGTCCCAACATAGGTTGAGAGGGATTTATGTTTTATCCCACCCTCGAGAATCTATTATGAACTCATAGTCTTTCTTAACATTGTACTTTCCATTTTTAGCTGCTCCCCAAATTAATCTATCATTCCTTTCTTTGTGGTTTACTATTCTAGTTTGCAAAAAGTTCTCAAATTTTCTTTTATTTATGAGGGTTAGATTTAGGTTTCTTGCTTTTTTCCATTGCCAACCTTCTGATGTGGTTTCTATATAGTCCTTCACTTTAGGGCCCCAAAGTCGCCTAAGAGTATTCTTAATAATAAAATGTAAGTTTTCTTTGTTCGGGGAGGGGAGGCCATCCCATGAGTCTTCCCAAAAAAGTGTTTCTTGACCATGGCCTATGTCCCAGGTTAGATTGCTTTGAATAATATATTGGTTTTGCATCATAAAATTCCATACTTTAGAGCTTTTGGGAGGGGTTTTAGTATGAAATAGAGTTAAAGGGTCTAAATTCATTAAATATTTGTGGTATAAGATTCTTTCTCATTTTCTATTGTGTTCTTGATACATTCTCCATATTAGTTTAACTCCTAGAGCTTCGTTCTACTAACTTAATCATGACCAGTTTTTGCTTCTCATCTAATCCTTTCAAGAAGAAATTTCTTAGTTTTTGGTCAAACATTTTTTTAACCCCTTTGAGTAATGTCAAACATGACATCTGAAATGTGGGGATAGTAGTTAGAACTTCTTTAGTCATGGTTGCTCTACCCACCTTATTAAGATACTTCCCTTTCCAACTTTTCCTTTTTTCTCAATCATGTCTATACTTAATTTCCTAGGTTTAATTTCTCTTACTCCTTTTTCAATTTGTATACCAAGATATTTACAAGGGAACTCTCCATTTATATATCCCATAATATTACAAATGCTTCTTTCAAGGTTTTGGGGAGTATTTATGAATTTTTTTTTCCAATTTATCCGCGTTAACTTCTTGTCTTGATGCCTTCATATAAGTTCTTATGATTTTCTTAAATTGGCGAGCTTCTTCCCTAGATCTTTCTTCTGGTAGGATTGTGTCATCAACGAATTGTTGGTGTGTTATATTAGCCACTTCATTAGTAACTTTTACCCCTTTGATTTTTCCTTCAACTTGGGCCATTTTTATGGCCCTACTAAATGCTTCATCCATAATTATAAAGAGAAAAGGGAATATTGGGTCCCTTTGTCTTATATGCCTCTTGATATATTAAAGAAACCTTCTGGAGTACCATTGATTAACAAGGTAATTTAGGAGTAGAAATGTAATTAAAAATTAAATTAACCCTTGATGTGAGAAGCCAAATGCTCTTAATGTTTTGCAGAGGAATCTCCAACCTACCTTATCATAAGATTTATGAATGTCTAGTTTCATCAACATACATAGATCTTTGGTTACTTGAGCTGAGTGTATTAATTATTGGATAAAAATAATACCATCATAAATGGACTGGTTAGGGACAAAACCAATTTGTTCTTTTGATATTAGTTTATGTACTAAAATTTTAATTCTGAGTGCTAAAGCTTTTGAAAGTATTTTATATATGGTGTTACGTAATGCTATTGGTCTAAAGTCTCACGAAGATTCTATATTTGATATTTTTGGATTTTAAGCTAGGAAGGTATTGTCGATTTCATCTAAAAGGAAGCCTACATTCCTAGTTGCTTCTATAGCCTCCTATAGCTCTTTCCCTAGAATATCCCAACATGTTTTAAAGAAAAAAGCCTGAAATCCATTTAGACTTGGTGATTTATCCGGGTTGAGCGAAAATAGAGTTATCCTGATTTCTTCCATTGTAAATTTATTATTAAGATATTTATTAACTTCATCGGTTAATATTCTAGGTACTGATCTTAGCATTTTATTTTGAGCATTAAGGTCTGAATAAACAAAATTATTAAGAATATTTGAGTAACATTTAACTAAAGCTTTTGCAATTTTCTTAGCATTTTCTACCTCTATATCTGAAATATCTTTGTTTTAGTGATTCTATTTATATTGCACCTATTTACAGCGCTTGCATGAATTTTTTTTGTGTTTTGATCTACTTCGTCTTACCATGTTTCTCTTGATTTTTGCTTCCAAAAAATTTCTTCTTTAGACATAGTTGTTTCTTGCTTTTGTAGTAATTCTTTTTTTTTTTCATGAAATTTTCATCATCCATTCCCTTTTCTATAGCTTCCATATTTAGTTGTTAAATTTCTTCTTCATTATCAAGCTTTTCTTTGAATATATTGTTAAAATTGTCATTATTCCATTTAATTATTTTTTCTTTGAGAGCTTTTAATTTGGCCACAAAATAGAACATTTTGGAACCTTCATACGTCTTTTCTAACCACCATTGCATAATTTTATCCAAAAGTTGCCATCCAAAAACCACTTTTTCTCGCATTTAAAGAGGCTTCTTGTTGGTTTATGTTGTTCTTGAATTTATAATAGGATAGGGAAATGGTAGGAGCCTGCATGAGGTAAGATAGATGCATTCATGGTTAGATTAATTGAGCATAAGTGACCTTTAAAGATAAATTTGTTGAGTCTTTTTGCAATGTAATAGAAACCCTTGCTTTTGTTATTCTAAGTGTAGACATCGTTTGATGTTGGGATATCCATAAATGAATTTCTTAGAAACTAATTTTTAAAATCAATCATTGCCTAGGATTCTGATTGTATACCAACATATTTTTCTTTTAGATTTAGCTTAACATTAAAATCTCCTCCTAGGGTACAACTTGAAGATAGGTTTAAGTCCAAATAGTTGTTTCTTTAAGCCCATACTATTTTTTTGTCACTTGTAGGAATAGGTCCATACACATTAATGATACTGAATTGAATGTCATTTCTAAAACTTTTAATTTTTCCACTCATCCAATTGTTTCTAACAGTTAAGAGTGTGAAGTCCACCTTTCTAGGATCCCAAGTGATTCCTAGTCCACCATATGCACCCTTAGCTTCAACTAATTTGCAATTTCAGTGACCTAATCTCTTTTTAAGTTTTTCACATTCCTCTTTACTAAGTTTTTTTTTCCTATAGCATTATGATTTATGATTCAAATAAAGTTAAGTTGCGCTTTAGAAAGCACTTCTTGTTAGGGACGTTTAAACCGCTACCATTCCATAAGATGAGCTTCATGGCACCATGGGAAGATTCTTCCCCTTCTTAGTTTTTAAGACATCCTTAATTTTTATTTGATTCTCAACCATTTCTTTAGCATCTTAATTTGGCAAGGTTCTTCCTTTCCCCTTTTTTACTAGTCTTGTTGCATTTTGGTTTATCTATGCCTTCTAGATTCATTGCTAAACCTAGATTTTATAAATTCTCATTGGCATTGATAATACTTGTTTCTATTGATGAATCTTCATTGTCTTCTTCTTCATTTCTTATTTCCTCCATGAGTAATTCACTTATTTGAAGGTCAAAGTTGATATCATCCTTGGGTATTGATTCTATTGGAAGCATGAATGCTAATGATATTCTTATGGGGAGTATTATAGAAACATAATTAGATCATTATCACGATGATATGTTACATTCATGACTGTGTTTATCATTGATGTCAACATACAAGTTTTCTGTGATATCTGACAGAAGAATAATGGAAAGATCAAGTTGGTACGGATAGACAGTTGAGCATTTTCACTAAGTGAGGTTAAAGAGAGATACTACTAAGTGTATAGTATATGTAGCTAACCTCAGAAGCATAAGATATTAATTCTAGAAGAAGTTATGCAAGGTTCGGTAAAGACTGTTCTGATATAGAGTTTATAGAGGCATGTTCTGGTAAACTTGTTATATCTCTTATCAGAGTTGTTATTCTGAGAAGCCAAAGTTAAAGATGTGAAGAAGACATAGCTAAGCTCGCTCATCATAATATTGCATGTATGAAAAGTTATTCAAGTTACAAGGTAGAAGATTAATTTTATCACTAAGTGTAACGTGTTCTTAATATGGTCCTATAATAATTAATTGAGAAGGTGTAATAGCTGACTTAGGGAATTGTTGTATGGATTTAATATAAAGGAAGGACATTTTCCTTTATTAAATATCGATGAAAGTGAATGATTGTAAGTAACACAAAGAGTGGAATGTGAAGATAAGAAGAGTAGAGCGAAGGTGAAGGAAACTTCGTTGATGAGGTTTTATTGTATGATTCAAAGTTTGATACTTGGATTTGAGGTTCATGATCTGGTCTACAAGGTTTGACAGTAATTGGTCCAGTTGATAGGACCAAGGAAAGAAGTTAAAGTACAATACATGCAATTATTTTGCAAGGAATAGTTGAGATCATTTGGACAATGAGTTCAATGATCTTGCCCCAGAAGTTTTTTAGATAGTGGGTCCTATCTTCTACAACTCCTAAAGGGTTGGAATCTTCTACCAAGGATTCAAAACTCCTAACAGGGACTCATATGTACTAAATGTTGTAATAGAATCCTAACAGGGTCCATCCTCTAATAAGGAATATTTATATTAGTACATTGTCTTGTGGGCATCATTCCCACCAGGGTTTTCCCTCTAATCAAGGGTTTCCCTAGTTAACATATCTAATGTAATTATGTATCTACATCTTTGTATGGTTGCTGTTTACTTTGGTTGAATGGTTAAGATTATTTGAGGTGGATAAATGTTTTAATTACTGGATAACTAATTCACCCAGCTCCCCCCCCTCTCGGCTATCGTGGTGGACTATTATTTCTAACAATTGGTATCGGAGCATCAAGTTCTTAAAGATAAAGTTTAACAAATCTAGGAGATCCATAACGAACATATTCAGAAAGAATAGTCCAAAGTTTGATGGAACAAATTATGAAAATTGGAAGGAAAAGATGAAGACACATATGCTATGTATGGGTCCAGGATAATGGATTTTGAGAAAATCAAAAAAGGCAATCATTGCTGAAAATGATTTGGAAACTTGTACCGAGGAAGAAAGGGAACTTTTCATTTGTGACATAAGAGCTAGAGAAGCACTATTATTTGTACTTCCTAAAATTGAGTACAACTAGGTAAAGTCACTTGTTACTTCTCATATGATTTGGAAAGCTTTGGAAAATAGTTTTGAAGGTGATGAATATTATAAGAAATTGAGATTACAAAGTTGGATTTGTGCATTTCAAGATGCTAACATGATGGAAGATGAATCTATAAGAACATATGTAGGCAGGGTATCAGAAATTACTATAGGTATTAGATCTTAAGGAGGAACCAAAGAAGATGATCAGGTGATATGGAAGATATTGAAGAGCTTAACACCACCATTTAAGCCAACAGTTCAAATGATACAATTGTTGATCTCTTGTACCAAAAATTTCATAAAGGAAACATTACTTGGGAGGCTTGAAGTAGGTGAGAATGAGCTTAGACAGTTCGAAGAATTGTCCATAATAGAAACAACTTTCAATGCCCCAAATATTCGACCTAGTTTATCAAGAAGCATAAGTGCTAGAGGAGACTTTTCTAGTAGTAGCATAACTGATGAGGATAGAAAGATTGAAGGAGTAGCCCTTCTGGTAAGAAGAAAAAAGGATGGTAAGAAAATCTTTAAATGTTGGACTTGTAATGAATTTGGTCATCATGCATCTAATTTTCCTAAAAGAGAGAAAAAATATAGAGAAAATTTCAAACCTAGAAGAGATAGAGAGTGCTTGTATCCAAATGAAGAAAATAATTCTGATGAACAAGCAACAAGTGCTAGTGATGATGAAATAGGATTTGTAGCTATTAAAGAAAAAAATCTAGAGAAATTGGCTTTGGTATCACAGGTTGAAAACAAATATGATTGGATAATTGACAATGATTGTTTACATCATATGACTAGTGATATGAACAAGTTTGTTAACTTCAAAAGTCATGATGGAGGCATTGTTAGAGTTGGAAACAATGCAACGTGCCAAGTTAAAGGTATTGGATCTATAACTCTTGATGGTAAGACATACACTAGTACATTTGTCCTCTATTTTTGATGAAAGTTTTTGACGAGAGGCCAAATTGGCTTGTGAACTTTTTTTTGTTTTGTTTATGCTCCCGTGTTCATCAAAATAGCCACACACATGGGATGTCAAAGCAATGACGAAAATGAGATTATTTTTGAAAAAAGAAAGAAAGTTGAAACACATTTTTCATTTTTTTGGGGAGGAGATGGGTTCGTATACAGAGGTGGGTTCACATACAAAGGTGGTAATTTTTTTTTGAGGTAATGAATTGCAATGCATGAAAAATTTGAGAGACCCATTTTGTATATACTTAGAATCAAGCATTCTTTAAAATCCCTACATAGAAACTCCATAGCCTAATTTAGGTGATTTATTTTTTGAATTATGTTTGTTTTCACATGGAATATCTTTTCTCCTTGCACAAAACCCTCCAATTTTTTTAATAGGGCCACAAGTGTATTGTTTGGTAGGGGATCCCTTGAAGATAGACCCAAACACTACCTTTCCCAACTCATGGGTGAACTTGTCCATCACAATTATGAGCTCTCTTCAGCTAAATGTTGTCAGTGGTCAAGGTATGTAATCATACTCAACCTTTCGAAGGGCTCCACACCTACTTCTCTCCACTTCTTCCTCCCTTGGGGTGTAGTTTACAAAAAAATGAAGAAACCAATTGCCGAAGTAGTGTTGCAAGAAGAATAGAATCCCCACAAAATTGTAGTAGTAAACCCTTGCCAAAGTAGAATCCCCACAAAATTTTTCTTCTCAAATATGACAAGGGTAACCCGAGAGCATTCCTTTGAAGATTGACTAGCAAAACTTTAATCTAGGGTAACCTGAGAGCATTCCAATATAATATTTTACATGATTGCAATTGAATAAAGCCTGACATTTGGTAAATAGTGTGGAGAGGTGTAGATAAAAAATTTCCAACTAATTTTTAGGAACCCATGCAAGGACAAAATGTGCATTTGATTACTAGAATGTGACTAGTAAACTGCCAGAGTGTAAGGTTTTTGAGTGTGTGAAGTTGCAACAGGGCTTTGCCCATTAGATGGGTGGTTAAAATATGGATATAATATTATGAAAATAGTATAATAAGAGTATATTGATGTATGAAATATTTGTATTAAGTTTGAAAACAAGATTTTTGGATTGGATACAAGAAATTGCAGATTTGGAGTAGACTATCATGATATGATAGCAAGGTATAAAACTTGTTTTTATTTCATTTGATTAAAGATATTTAGTGTGTCAAGATGGTTGGAGTTTTGGAAAATCAATAGAGATGTTTAAAAGTGTCTTTAATGGTAGGGGTAAGGAAGATACTATATGTTAAGGTTACTAGATGGTTGCGTTAACCTATATGCTAATAGGAAAGTGAAAAATTGTAAAGTTTGGGTTATGGGCAATGTAAATGCTGATCACATCATGATAAAAGTGTCTTTAAGGGTAGGGGTAAGGAAGATACTCTATGTTAAGGTTACTAGATGGTTGCGTTAACCTATATGCTAATAGGAAAGTGTAAACTTGTCAAGTTTGGGTTATGCGGAATGTAAATGCTAATCACATCATGATTTCTTGTAAAGTATTCCAAAGGTGTAGCTTTTCATCAGAATGAACTTGTGGAAGGGCTCAATATCCTCATTAATTCATGTAAACCCTAATTAGATTTGTCATGTTTTGTTGTGAATGATGATTGGCCTAAAATAGGATAGTATTGTGGTAGGTTAGACAAATACAATCATGATGAATGCAAAGAATTAAATAGGAAGAGAGATAATGAACTATGAAAGAGTTTTCAAATGATACGTTAATGATGTTTTATGTGTATACAGGTGAAGATTGAAAACTAATCTTCTGATAGGGAATACATATATAAACATAAAATCCTTCAACTAAGTGAGAATAATGTTCTCATGCAAGTTGTTGGTTTGTGGATACAATGTTAACGTTTGGTAATCGTATGGTTTTGATTGTAGGAGTTATGGATGATACAATAAGAGGATGATGTTTAAAATTTATTATGTAAAATTATTATCCATATTTTTATCAAGAGTTGCAATTTATGTCAAAAAATTTCAATTGATATTATGATTATTCTTTTCTTCATTTTGATAATGGATCATTAAATGTGTTTGATTGAAAAAATGCAAATTTTTAAAAGTAAAAACAATCATATTCTAGTTTATGGATTGTGAAAAACTAATATGAAGAATCATTTAAAAATAAATCATTAGTCCTCTTTCTTTGAATGTATTTACCATCTGAGATTGAAATCTCATGCTCTCTGAGCAACATCTTGATCTTCAATTGAATCCAACATTGGCTCAAACCACTTGGCATCAAGAGTTATACCAATGTACCCTCTTTGTTTCTCCTACATGCAAGAAATATCATTTGACTTGTAATATCATCTAAAAACTTTATACTTAGATTTGAGTCCTAGCTAATCCATGAAAAGCTCACAAAGGAAGTACCTTCCTCCATTGAGTTAGCCTTCCTCCACAAGAATTCTTTTTATTCAAAATAGAAATTTGAAAAGGTAGGTTGAGACATTGAAATGTTGCTTGTGCATATTGACAACAACAAATTGGGATAACAGTATGTTGTGAGCAACTATGTAAGGTTCTGTTGAAGAGTTCCCTTGCTTACAAAGAAAGTGAGAAAGTATTGAACATCTTCCTAGAGCTTGGATTCCAAGGTCATAACCATGGATAGAAAATCCCCTAGGATCATTAAATGTGATCCAATGCTTCACTCTGTCTCTAAAAGCCTCAAAACAAGCCTTTGAATAATTGGAAAAATCATCACTACAAAATGTAGAATACAACTATTATTATGAAATGATTGTATGAATGAATTATCATGGGTGAGATTATACACAATGAGTATATCAGCAACTATATATTTTTTGGGTATTAGTTTTATAAATAACTGTATCAGTTGTTGATGGTTGTGTACACTATAACCAATAACCATAAGTTTTATCTTTGGGAAAGTAATTATGTGTCAGGGAAGTTATGATGATTTTAGCCTTCCCTGTATTGAAAAATTAAATAAATTATAATACCAAACCTTTAAGAAAAGATACATTTATCAGTATTAACTATGTTCAATTCCTATTATTATTTCTTTTACTGCAATCTGGTAATGTAGAATCAATAGAAAACTAATGAATACCTTGTTGTCTCCTAATGGTTTTCAATGATAATAATTATGCCACTTTGATATGGTTTATATATTGAAATGTTTTTGAACATATTTTAACATTTTAGTGTATTAGATCATAAAGTACATTGATTGATTGGATAGAATCTTCTCATTCAATTTTGCACTTAAGTAATATTCTTAAGTTTCTCTTTAACTCAAAGAGTGTGCATTTGTTTCTTCCATTATTCACAACCAATTATTTTATCTCAAAGTTGACATACTTATACCTAAGGCTCAATTGTTTCTATTATGGTTCTATTATACTTATAAATTTTGCATGCTTCTATATCTAATAGAGGTATACACGCTCATCAACTTAATATCTAATAGAGGTGTTTATGAATGTGGTGCTCAATGCAATATGCCATGGGTGCCTCTAGCCAATTTATATACTAATCATCAATCTTCTTGCTCTATAGATGTGTGCATGTCCTACTCTTTTAGTAGCCTCTGTATAATCTTCCACTTGTTTTGGTAGAGATGATTTTTATGTCAATTGAGATGCCTATATATTGGAGTATTTGCTAGCAGAGACATTGATTTTTATCATTTATATTGCTATTTATTAATGTTTTCCCTATTCTCATTATAGATCTATTTGTTTCATTTATTGCTGATTGATACCAGTCCCTGCCATAATCAATGATATTATTATTATTGGTGATGTAAAGATATTCCTGATTGGTCTTGTAAAATAACCAAGGAGAAATAATGCAAGGTTAGATAATATATGATTAGTTTATAATGTGAATATTAATGAGTGTTAAATATAAATAAATAAATAAATAAATAAATAAATAAATAAATAAATAAATAAATAAATAAATAAGTAAATAAATATATATATATTTCAATCCAACTATCACCCTACCAAAAGACATCTTGATTATTAATGTTGGAGGTTATTTTAATACACTTGATATATAATTTTTTGGTTGCAAACAAATCATCCTTCTTCCACCAACGAGTCATTCTATTCAAGAAAGACCATGCCTGATGATATCAACACATAACAAAATAGGGAGACAATTGCTAGACTGTGGTCTAACTTAAAAAGAAAAGGTGATGGAAAATGCTATTGTCCTTGCAAAAATTGTAAGGGCTTAAAGACTCGAAGATATCTAATCAAAACAACTGAGGAAAATTGTAGGCAACATGGTCACATTGAAGGGGTAAACAAATTTTTTCCATTGGCATGTATTTTAATAATTTATAAAATACATAAGACATGATTTAATGGCGACATCATGGTCATGGTTGATATAAGGTCATCATTTTGATATAGGCCAACCATCCTTGGTTTCATGTTATGGACGATGACAATTCAAAGAATGTGGATTTCGAAATGAGGGAACATGGAGGTGTGAATATAGAAGTAGAAGATAATGATCCATTTGAAGAAGATCATGATGATCAAGATGATGTTGATATTGACACAGACCTTGATGAACCTATACTTGAGAAGGAAAATGAGCCCTTATACAAAGGCTCCCAAACAACTCTTCTTGCCACTATATTGTTGTTGGTGAACTTGAAGGTTATGAATGGTTTATCCAACATAGCAATGAAATGTATCTTAAGGTATGTCATTTTTTTTCATTTTTTCAATCATAATTCCCTTACAATTAACATTGCGTGAATTGTGTAGCAATTAATATTCTTTATATTAACGAATTATAGTTTTTGTCGTAGGTTGATAGGTGAGTATTTTTTACCACCATCAAACATTCTACCTCACTCATATTGAGAATTGACTACCATTGTGAAAGATATTGGAATGGAGTATCAAACAATACATGCATTTTTGAATGATCATATTATATATCATAAATAACATAAATTTGCAATATAATGCCCTATTTTTCATATTAGTAGATATCGATCATATCAAATAACAAAAAAGGTGCCTTGCAAGGTTCTTTGAGTTATTCCCATTATTCCACGTCTGTAACAATTATTTAGGTGCAATAACTTGGCACATTTTATGGATTACCATACATGCAATAGAAGTTGAGATGACATTATGTGAATGCTTGTGGATGGTTCAAAATTTAAGGAAATAGAGGAAAAATGGCCACAATTTAAGGAAGAACCTTGTAATCTCAAGTTTTCATTGGCAACGGATGATGTCAATCCGTTTGGAGAGATGATATCTACTTACTCGGTGTGGCCTATTTTTATTATCAACAATAATATTCCTCCTTAAGAGGGAGCACATAATGTTGGCATTGATTATTCTAGGTATTTTTTTCATTTTTATAAATAATTCATCAAAATGGTCATAATAATTATGTAATGTTTTTGTTCATTCAACTAGGTAAGTACCAAGTTAAAGATATCAATGTATATATTGAGCCCCTTGTTGATGAATTGATGGTGTTATGGAATGGGATCACTACGTATGACATCTCTAGACCAATAGGATAGAGACAATTTCAATTCCATGCAATGCTTCTATGGACAATACATGATGCCCCTAGGCTAACACATTTTTGTGGTATGTTCTCTTCTTAACACCTCTTTTATGGTATGCTATAGTGCTAACACAAATTTAATATATTTAATCCACTTATACACGATCTTGTGGGTCTTTAGACAAAGGGAAAATTTACATGTCTAGTTTGTGGTCCAAAGATGAAATCTCATCATTCAAAAAGTTTAGGAAAGCAGTTGCTCAATCAGAATAGACACTTTCTCCACAGAAACTATAAGTACCAAATTATCGAAAAAGATCTTTTCAATGGAAAAGACAAGACTACATCAAAGCCAGGGAGAATGACACCTCGCCTATGGAAGTTGGAATACAATAAAATAAATCACAGAGGTAATGTCATTCCATTTGGTTTTTTTTTTGAAATTCATATTTTGATTTTGTTTACTGATGATGTAATTGATGCTCTTGAAGGTCGTCAAGGCACTAATGACCATCTTATAAAAGGATTAAAAATTTATCCTACACAATTTAGTAGGTTGCTATACTACAAGCAACTCTCAATCGTGCATTTGATTGATCCTATGCATATTGGAAAGAATGTAATAGAGACATTATGGAAAATCTTGGATGGAAGGCATGACAAAGACAAAATTGTCAAAATTTGTAGTGACATTGAAAAATCCAACCATGCAATGAAAATTTTCATTTAATCAAATAACAATCGAGACCATATTGATACAAGTGCCCTTAGTTGGTTATTGTCAGAGCAATTCTATAAAAGAAGTCATAAAAAAAATATGATTTCCTATGGGATTCGCTGCGAACATAAACGATCTCATATCAAAGAAAAGTGAATTTGGGCCAAGGATGAAAACGCATGATTGACATACATTTAATAAGGTAATTCATGTTATTTTGTATTCACTATATATTTGTATACTACACTTAATTTTCATTGCATTCTTTTATAAAATATTGATAATCTCATTTTACAAATATTGCAGTATGTTCTACCTCTATCTCTCCCACACCACTTCGAGAATAATGTCAAACAAGTTATACATGATCTTGAAAAATACATGAGGTCGTTGTCATCAAAAGAAATCAATAAAGAAGATATAAAATATTGGAAGAGAAAAATTCCTCATCTTATGTGTGAAATGCAAAAGTGTCTACCTCCAACTTTTTTCAATGCACAAGAACACTACTTCATACATCAAGTTGAGGAGATTGAATTGTATGGACTTGCACCAACTAGGTCAATGTGGATGGTTGAGAGGTGTGAGACCTCACCCTGACCCATCATAGCATAGATACTATATTTTTATTTTGTGACTTAGGATGGGATATCTCAACATATATTTTGATATTTGATGGACAGTAAATTTTGCTTCTTATCCAATAATATCTACTTTGGGATTTTCCATTATGATCTGTATTAGGACTTAATTTGGCATAATCGATGAATTAATGAATATTTATTTAGTAATTCACTTCTATGATAGAAAATAGAATTATGTTGTGATTCAAAATGCTTAAATTGATCTCGTTAGGAAATTCAGTAATATTCAAATTTTTGAGGTTTAATGATTAAATGTATTTAAGCAAATGATGGAGAATAGGAAGTTAATTATGAAATGTGTTATATGTGAATTATAGAATAATAAAATTATCATGTATCTTTACTTTCATAGGTATTTTATATGTGACTTTTCATTGGATTATTGATGCTCGAGTTTAGTGTGCAGGAAAGGAACCATGGACACATAATGGAGAAATAAGGTATAAACACATATTAATTTAACACTGCCAAGGTAAATCTTTGGAAGATTCGTAAACCTCATTGTGATGTGTTTATTTTGTAAATGTGAGATATATGTGTGCAATATGTATTTCATTAGTAGATTCAGAAAATGTCATGTGTGATGTATAGTGAAATTTTGTGTGTGTCACTTGACACTTATACTCGTTATGTGAAAATGACATGTTCTCTGAAGATGTATCATGTAGCCACCTTATCTCAAGTTAAATTCCTTAATTAAGAATTAGATTCAATTGCCTTGATTTAATAAGGGGAACAAAGGTTACTCTCATAAGAAATTTGAATTGGACTTTATCTAGCATTGTGAGGGCCAAAAAGTAGTTCTAAGGTGAATTTTTGATGAAAATAAACCCTACCCATGATAATACTTTAAGTTAGGGGGCTAATAGTGACAACTAGGGTACCTAAAAGACCTAGGAGACCCCAGAAAGAATGCATTTTATATTGAATCCGAAAATGGGATACATATATAGAGGCAAAGCCAACTTAGAAACCCACTTGCCCACTCTCTAACTTTAGAGACCTTTAGGGTTTAGAGGAAGAGGATAAGGAGCTCTACTACAACTTTCATTGCCATTTCTTGAGTGAGGTTGGTATCCATGATCCATGGTGTCTCTTGATTTCATTATAGATTTGATATGGTGTTTTCTTCACTGCATTGTAGGATTGATATGGTGTTTCTTCATTGTATTGTAGATCTGTGATGGTGTAGATATGGATTTGTGAAGAATCTTGTTGCATGTGTGTTGAATGTGAGAATTTTTATGAGATTTATTTCTTAAATCTTATTTTGTTCATGATTGATTGTTTATGTAAAATGGGTGTGAAGCATCACTCACCCTTGGGAGGGAAGAGATGTTTGGGTGAAGGGGTTGGTTGGGCTCATCCATGTAGTTGAGAAACTCTCCATGTGTGGAGATGATTTTAGTGTGTTTCAATGGAGTATGGACTTCATGATTACTTGCATTCTTGGGAGGTATAAGGAGGTGTATGAAGGGGAAAGATATTGATAAGGCTTGAAGGGCATGTTACTTATGGGAATATGTGATTTTATGAGATTCATGAATTTTAAATTCTCCTCATGGAGAGAGCCCACCTTCACCCTATATCTTGATTCTATGGAAGAATCTATGTGCAAGCCTTGGGATGGGTTGTACTATGTTGTGTTGAATTGTGTTGTTATAGTTTGCATGATATGTGATTTGGAAGGTGTGCAGCTATTTGTGCCTTATTTTCCCAAGCTTAGTGGGTGGCCTCCTTGAGGCCTAGGTTGGGAGGTGAGATTCCATGGTTCCCCATTTTTGTCTCTATTTTGCAGGTTTTACTTGATGATCTTGGAAACTTGGGGTTAATGTAGTCTATTCATTTCATAGGAGAAGAAGACTATTGTATTGTGATGAAAATAGAGAAAAAAATTCCATTTAGTTTGTATTGTAAGAGTGTTGTTATTAATCTCATTCATTTGTCATTAGAGGGATTGTGAATCATCTATGTATTGTAAAAGGTACCCCCATTTGAATAGCTTGATAGGGTGATTTGACCACCTTAGGTGCATGCTTGATAAATGTTGGATGAAAGCTTGAGAGGATCATGAAAGAAAGATTTATTGTAGTGATGTTGTTGGTTCATAATCTTGGATATGAATTCATTAAAGAGAAGAGTTAAGCATCAATGTAGGCATTAGTATGATGAAAATAAGACTATCTATTGTTATTCTATTATTCTCCATGTTCATAGAAATAATTAGATGCATTTGGTGATCAATATTGATTCATACATGGTTGTAGAATATGCATTCGTTAGATAATGGATTCGTATTTAGTTTAAATCATGAAATGGAAATCATTATGGAATTTGAATACTAGCTGTTTCTAAGTTGCATGCAAAAGATTTTAGTTATGTTCATATAGCAGTATCTTGTAATTCAGTTTGATTGCAATAAGATAATTGTTATGAACACAATCATTAGATTTACTCTATAGAATATGCATTGTAATGGATTATACTATGTTAAAATATCATCAATACACTTTGAAACAATCCTTAGAATCCATGAAGAAAACTAGGCAAAAAGTTTAACTTCAAAAGAAGCCTGTAGGTGCATATTAATTTGTTGGAAAATATATGGCATTTCAAAAAAAGCCTCACTCCAACAATATAGTCAATAAAATAATCACATTAGAATAAAATAATATTTTTTCCTACCAATACCAATTCAAAAAAAAAACATTAAGTCACCATCATATTAATATTGCCCTATAAAGGTAAGATAGGTAATATAGGTAGATAAGAAATTTAATAATTTTTTTAATATTAGTTAATTATTTGCTTTGTTATTTTTAGCCATGGTTAGATGAAGATATGTGTTTGTAGTATGATAGTATAGGATTAGATGATAGTTTTATCCAATAATTAATTGAACATTATTTGCAAATATAATAATTTTAACTTAATATTAAATAATAATAATATTAACAATTAAAATAAAAAATGTATATTAATAATAGTAGGCATAGGTGATTTTAAAGTAATAATTATAATAATAATTAAATAATAATAATAACATTAATAATAATAACATTAATAATAATATATTATGTTAAGATGGGATATGTAGAAAATTGTTTTAACATGTATATCATTCAATGAAATTTAAGTATGTATAAAATAAAACATTAGGGTATCCGAGAGTAGCACCTAATAAGAACTTGAGGCATAAATAATTTTTGGTAGATTGAAAAGCTTAGTCTAAGACATCAAATTGGTTAGAGATAATTAAGAATAATCCTAATAATAAAATGATTAGTTAAAAAAAAAATTGGTTGGGTTTGCCTCATAAACTTAGGGCATGACAAGAGGCACTTGAAATTTTTGAAATGCTTGGTTCGACATAGAGCACATCGTTAGGATTCTATGGTGGAGAGATAAATGGCATACTAGACCATGGTGTACATTAGTGAATATATTCCTAAGTTTGCAACAAAGATCCATGTAAATCATATTTGGGATCCAAACTCCATTAACAAATTTGAAGGGGGGTACTTGATGAGAAAATGTAGATTGAGGAAAGTGAAAGGTAAATATAAGATGCTATTGTAGTTAATTAATTCTTATAAATCTTCAATTTAAGTTATTTATAATTGGTTTTTTTGTTAATATAGCTGATCAAGAATGGGATGAAATACATTTGTATATTGTGAACAATCTTGATTGGATGATAGTATGGATTGAATGATGCTAACAAAATGGTTGCTCATTAACATGGGAAGGTGTTGCTTCATTGGTAATAGAAGCTCATTGTAATGGAGATTCTAATGTTACATCAATGATAGTTGATATAGTAAAGGGTTTAAGAGGTGGACAGGAATGTACAAATTTATTAATGATCATCACTCATATGTTTCATATCAACTCACGATGAAAATAATTGTCACACTTCAAAAATTGTAGGTCAAGCACCACAAAGCTATGTACTATCATGGGCACAAATTTTGCATAAAAAAGGTAGATGACACTAAGAAAACTTGTGATTCTAGTATAATGTTTTCAAGGTCACTAATATATCATCTAGAAAAAACATACATCCTCAAAAATCTCAAAATCAATACTATGACGTATTGGATGATATAATTGGGTGTGACTTTAACTCCTTCAAAGTAGTTCTATTCATTGTCAAATTGTATAGGCTACAACTGAATAAAAATGATCTAGATAGAATTGTTATTCAACATGATAATGGATTTACAATGATTAATACAAGGTCATTTGAGCTAGTTGGAGATGAGCCCTATGTTCCAAGCTAATGTGAGTAAGTATTTTGCTCAGAGGTTCCACATAAATAGGACTGGTCATTTGTTGTTAGACATATACCAAGAGGAAGGCCGATAAAGTATAATGTTATGGAAGAAGAAGATGTTGAAGATGATGAAGAAGAAGAAGATGATGAAGATCAAGATGATGGTGATGATGACGACAATGTTGGTGATGATGATGGTGATGATGATGATGATAATGGTGATGATGATGGTGGTGTCGATGATGATGATGATGATGATGATGATGACGACAACGACGATGATGGTGATGATGATGAGATAGATGAAGAAGATGATCAATGACATGATTGAAATCTACAAGGTATGTGATCAATGACTCCTACTAAGCTTTGATCGCTAAGTACAACATACACCAATTTTTTTTTCAAAACCATATGTGCAGATACAAACATTAAGTATAACATGTCCAATTTTTTAAAGATATACATGACTCCTAATAAGCTCTGATTGTTAAGTACAAAATGCACCAAATTTTTCTTTCAAAACCATATGCGCAGATATAAACATTAAGTATAACATGTCCAATTTTTTAAAGAAATACATGACTCTTAGTAAGCTCTAATCATTTCACATGCAAGTGTCTTGAAATAAATTGAGTGAAATGTTCAAGTTGTCTTCTAAGTTATTTATAGCTAACTTAAGATAAATCATTAACATATGCAGGAAGTTTGACCCCTTTGGCGAGGATCGTGCACAGTGACATGGATTAGCAGGTATAAGTCAATAAATAGACATTAATAAATAGACATAATTTTCTTATATTCTTCTTTTTTAAATAGACAAAGAAGAACCATATAGACATGTAATTATATAATCACTTTCAAATTAGTACATTTTACATCTCTCACGTATAGGCAAAGAAGAACCATACGCATGGGTCACAAATTCATTATTCTATGTATATTATTTAGTTATTATCACAATTCTCTAGTAGTTGAAGTAGGGACTTGACAATATCTCATTTGATTGATTGTAGGGAACACCAAATAGGTACTTGTCAGATCTATCTACATCGAATGAGGGAAATGAGGGAATGGTAGATGAAAGTTCTACATGTACTACAACTAAAATGGGGAGATCAACTAGAGGTCAAAAGATTAGAAAAAAATTAATAAATGCATGCAATTTTTCCTTGCTAATGGGGGGTCATGTTCTTATGATAATGAGAGAAAAGGTGACATTAAGGTGCCCTTTTGATACACACATATTGAGAAAGAATGGGTACCTAATGAGATATCTCCAATTAACATTGATTTTTGTGTTAATGAGAGGATATAGCACATAGTTCCATCCTCATTACATTGTTTGGGCCTATTTTCCATGGATGGGATAAAGTTATGTTACAAAAAAGTTGTTGAATTGATGAAGTATGCTAGTCCTTGTTATAGTTACAATGATTAGATGTAGATTGTTCAATATAATTAAAGTATGCATAGGTATGCACTATAAGCAAATTATATACAATGGAAAGAAAATTACCAAAGTAAAGGATTTTCTATGTACATTGATGGGAGACCAAAAGCAATAGGTAATATTGCAAGTTTTATAAATAGAACGCAACCTTCGTCAACTAATAAGCAACCCAATTGCATTTTTGAGGTGCGTGAGGGGAATCAACTTTTTGTGTGTGTGATAAAATCAATAAGTGTAGGGGAAGAACTGCTAATAGATTACCATTTAAATCACATAGATAGAAAAAAAGTTACTATCATGATGATGGTAAGTACTATATACCATTTTATTAATAAGTTTTTTTTGCTAAGATCAGTGGGCTGAAGTTTTTATATTTAATCTTTGTTAGAAGACGATATGGATCAAACATGAGATAGAGACCACGAGGATGCTCCTCCCACCCATTCTTCAACCACGATAAACCTTATTGAAATTGTACAAATTAGATAGTTGAAGAATGTTATATTATTATCAAGGTTGCATGAGGAAGGGGGTACTTTAGGTACTTAGGGTATCGATATGACTATTTTTCATAATAGGGGATAGGGGTACTTGGTTATCAAACTTAATTTTTAATTATACTTTTATATTCATACAAAAATCTGGAATTATGAGTCATAAATTTTTTTTTTAAAACAAGAACAGTGATAAAGTTTTCTAATATAATGTATTTTTTTGAGTTTCAAATTGTTGTATGTTTGTAATAATAATATATGATAACTATTTAGATGCATAACAGAGAAGGAAGACTTTAAACATGAACAAGAAGATCATGATTGGTAGAGAACCAATTTAAACTTGAAATGTTGAAGCCTAGTAGGACGAGAAACCACTGGTGTTTGAATCACCCATAAATGCTTTCATATTTTATTATATAAATAATAATTTCATCCCCCTAGTTAATAATTCATTGTAATAACAACCCTTTCCTAGAAAACTCTTGTCAAATGAATACCATAGTAATGCAAATATAACTTTCTTGCCATATAACATAGAATTGAAAAACTAAATTATTACGCAAACAAAACATTTCATTCTTTGAACCTTTCATAGTGTGAGAAAATAGAACATGTCATTTTTGTCAATTATCCATTTGATTGATAGAGGACAACTGATAGCCTCAAAATGTTAACTACTATATAGAAAATCTTAAATTATGAGTCATGAAAAGTTTTTTTAAAACAAGAACAATGATAAAGTTTGCTAATATAATGTATTGTTTTCAGTTTCAGATTGCTGTATGTTTGTAATAATAATATATGCTAACTATTTAGATGGATAATAGAGAAGGTAGACTTTAAACATGAACAAGGAGATCATAAATCATATGACAATGACATATTGCAAATTATAAACTTATGACTTGAACAGTGATAAAGTTTATTGTTAATCAATATTGTATCAAACTTTCAAATTGATTAGGTATTGAATTAAGTTTGATAAACAATAAGTTAATATGCAAACAAAAAGCTGAAAAAATAATTAGAAATCTTAATCAACATCCTTAGCAATGATTTTGGATTTTTATGAAAGTTTTACTGATATTTCTATCACAATTTCATGTTTAGGATCGGGGAAGAGCACCTGCAAGAACAAAGGCAAGTACTACCCTTTTGATGAGGATATCACATATGTCCCTAATTTAACATACAAGATGAAAAAAAAACTAAAAAATATCAATATAGAAATAATGAGTAGTTTTGATGATCACTGAAGTTTTTATATTTAATCTTTGTCATAGGACAATATGGATCCCCCACACAATAGAGGCCATAAGGATGCTCCAACTCCCACTCATTCCTCAATGACAGTAAACCTTATTGAAACTATACAAATTAGATAGTTGAAAAATATTATATTATTATGTTATTTTATTTAGGGTTTTGGAGTTTTTATGAAAGTTTTACTGACATTTCTATCACAATTTGATGTTCAAGATAGGGGAAAAACACCTACAACAATAGAGGCAACACCCTTCTGATGACAATATCATAGAGGTGTCTAATTTAACATATAAGATGAAGAAAAAATTGAAAAAATCAATTTAGAAATTATGAGCATTTTTGAATATCCAAATCCAACAGAGGAGGAGCTAAAGAGGCAACAAGAATTGATGGCTACAACACGTTTTGAAGTAAGCAATAATGAATCTTTAATTATAAAAAAAGTTCAATAAAGGTTAATTTTATGTTGTGAACTAAAATATGTATTTGTTCTTGTCACAAGATTTTTTGCAAACTCAAGTGCCTGGTCTAGGACATCACGGTGAGCTTAGTACTATCAAAGCTTCGACTACCTCAGGAATGTCTTAATGGAAAGAATGCTTCTGAGAGGGGGCGGGGGGGAGGGGGGGGGGGTGAATCAGAAGTATTAGCTTTTGACCTATTTTTCTCAAACCCTTAATAACATATTATTGTAAATGAACATGCATGCATATCAACATTAAGTAATTATGAGAAACACATATGCATCATCACATAACACTTGAGATTTTGGTAACCCAGAAACCCTCTAGGAATAAGAAGGTAAAATTGGGGTGGGGATGATACCCACAAAATCACCGCAGCAATAATGTTTGATCACTTCTGATGGTCCGCCCCATTAAAGGCCTGCCCTATTAAAGGCTTTACACTGTATCAATAGTGACTTGGTTAAAGGATTTACAAACACTTTACATGAAGTGTTACCCTGTTAAAGGATTTAATCACCTATTTAAAGGATCAACAAAATAACTGTTAAGCTAACCTATCTCCATAGGGTTTCCTTTCTAATACAATTGCTAGAGAGTATTAGGTATAATAAACCTGATGGCTTACAATCCTTGATTTTCTTTCTTTGATTTTGATTCTATGAAATCTGATGTCTGTTCATATATCTTGCTTAGTTCTGATCAATTGAATATTTAACTACTACTCTCTTCCTTTATGTCTTTTACTCTTCACTCTAAACTCCACTTGAGTTTTTCATTCACTCCTTTTTCCATCTATATAATTCAATGAGATTTCATCTTCCTTATAAAGACATTCGAAGACTTAGGGTTAGACATGGATCTACGATCCATATTGAATCTTAGTTTCCCACTCCTTCCTTGAACCTTTTATTATTAGTTGCATGCCTTCTCCATTTTTCTTATTGGCTGCATGTAGATTGCATAGGAAATATAAAAGATTCAATCTTATCACTTAAATCTTTCAAGATTCATCATATGTCGGTCATGAAAACAATTTACATCTAAAGTAGTGAAGTTACAAACTCATATGTGCATTCTGTGTTACTCGACACTTACTAATTTTTGATGCTCGACATTGTCTATGACTCGGCACCTAAATGTTACTCGACACTTGTATCATGCTTGGCACTTGAAGTCACTCGACACTTGATCTTCACTCGGCACCTGAAGATCACTCAGCACAAGATGTGGCTCGGCATACATAGTGTACTCGACTTCAATGTAGAAAGTGGTTAAGTTGTGTTGACACTTAAATGTCAAAACCATTCTGAGACTAACAATCTCCCCCTTTGACATGAGTGGAAAAAACACTTAACTAAGCATTATTCATCTGACCTTATGAGTACATTCACTAATATGCTCGGTATATATATAGAGGTTTAAAAAACTTGATCAAAATTTTGTAACTTACAGTGTATACCTCAAAATTATTATAACTCCTCCTAAGTTAATTGAGCCATTATCTATTCTATCTTTGTGACCAAAATTCTATGCTGAATATGTCTTTTATATTGATACTCTTTGTCTATTCCCAAAACATTATATCTCCCTTTTTGATCATTGTCTCCCCCTTTTACAACTTTATATCTCCCCTCATATATATATATATATATATATATCTCCCCCTTTTTGACACAAATGTCAAAGGGCACTAAGGGTTAAGACCATATTTTTCCAAAAATGTACTATTTACATCCATAATCATTGTGAGAGCTGCATCCAAATTATTCAAAGCAATTTCTAATGCCTTATGCTGGATGGCAGTCTCTGCAGCAAGGTGAACAAGTCCGTCTAAGGTAGAAAGATTAGGATCTTTCTTGAGAATGGCTTCAGCATAGACCTGTTCTTTATGAAATACTTCCAAATATGGAGTAAAGGAAGATTGGAGTTGCATCAGTTTGGCCTTGATGTTAACCTCTTCTTCTGTTAATACAACTATTTCCCTTTGAGTGTGAAGCATTTGAGAAAAATGCTTCTCACTTTGAGCTGGATCATTTGGTAGCTACATGCTTGAAATATTTAGATTCCTCTCCATGCTCATTATTTTTTGGCTTGTCTCCTGTGTGAAGTATGAAAAGTCACACAACCTTTTGTACAATGAGAATATATTCTCAAGTACCTTTTTCACTTTGTCTATTACCTTTGCCAATTCAACCTAGGAAGGTGCAATTTGACTAGATATTTTCTCATTTACTTTCCCCTGGAATTTTCTTTCAGACCATTCCATAAGTTTTGCATTTGTCTCTTGGTCTACATTTGTCACCTGGTCAACAATATTTGTCAATTGTTCCATTATATGCTTGGACTCATCTGGTGACTGCAAACTAAAGGCATCCATAAAGATGTCTTTAATCTCATGTAATGTTTGCTTTTGTTTATACTCCTTTCTGAGTATCTCCTGCCTCTTTCTTTTGTTCAATGCTTCCTGCACCTCAGTGATTTGATCAATGGCTATTTTTTTTGAGTCATAACTTGGTATGACTATCTCCTTATCTAATTTAGGTTCTCCATAGTGAAGCACCCTTGCAAATTTTGTAGTACTTGACTCTGGTGCTGACATCTGTAGTGGCATTGCAACATTTCTAGGCTATTTAGGAGGAGTCCCTGAGGTAGGAAAATTTACCAATGCTTGTATAGCCTCTCGCTCTTTGGGAGTTTTCTCTGCTTCCTTCTCCTCCTGTCTGCTACTTTGATCAATAATAAGAATGTGAGGAGGTGCACCTTGTGTTTGTGCTGTAGGATCAGAAACAACAGTTTGTCCTGTTTGTGCTATATTTTTGTCTCCTTCTACACTCGGCTTCTGCACTATAGTGTCAACTATTCCTGATGTAACTTTTGTTGGCATTTGATGTTGACCACTAGTAGCTGTAGGGATGATGGAAGGTGGTTCTTTTGGTTTCACCTTATCTCTAACTGTGTTTTCTACTAACTTTTGCAAGTCATTCACACTGACCAAAATTGGACTTTTACATAATTTTTCTTGTAAAGTTGTTTGGTCAAGGATCTTAGCAAGATCTTTTGCAGTTAATGGGTTTATGTTCTAACATGAGGTGTCAACAACATCCTAGTAGAGTGAGGAGGACTAGGAGGTGGAAGTTGTGTGTCTTGCACACTTTGATCTTCTTGTTGCTCACTAGTACCCCTGTCTTCATCTTTTCCTTCCTTCTCTTCAATCTTTTTCTCTACTTCTATCTTCTCTTCTCTCCTTTTTCTTCTCTCTTTTGGTTGAGCAGTAGCTTCTTCCTTGTATTCTTCTTCAAGAAAATCTTCAACCTTTTTGTACAAATTCTTCCATGATTTTGTTGTTCTTTGTACAATTTCTTCCATTTTGTTTTGGAGAATGAAGAATGCCTTGTACTTAGGTGTAAACCTAGTGTTATGCCTTTTGACTGCTTTCTCTATTTTCTCCTTAGTAAAATTAGGTAGTATGCTTGCTAGGGTTGATTCTCTCATCTACTTCTCCATTTTCAAACAAAAGTGTCATCTGTCTTCTACAATTTTAGATAGTTCCTTTGGCAATTGTCCATCTAGTTCAAGAGGAGTATACTTGAACTGTGCCATCATTCCATAAAAAAATTCTTCTATTTTGTTTTGTTCCTCTTTGGTGAACTTATTGAAATCAACTTTATTCATGTTACTTAAGTCTCCGTTACCAAACTTTTCACATAATGTATCAACTGAAGACTTAGGAGAGTGGCTTACCTTTTCAGATTGATCTTCCTCATTAGTGTTAGGTTGAGCCACATATTTTCTTCTTTTCCTTGGCTCTTCTTGTCTCGTCTTGATTGTTTTCTTCTTTGTAGCTTCCTCTTTAGGCTTTTGTGTGGAGGCCCTTGTTGCAGCTCTGGTTGTTGGCTTTTAGGGTGATGACATGCAATTTTCTTTGGTTTGGGCTGAGCTGGAGGCTGTTCTGTTGCCTTTCTTTTCTTTGGCTTGGCTTGAGTTGTTGCTTCCTTGGCTTCTTCTTCCTCAACACCTTCCTCCTTATCTTCACCTAGACCTTGAGTTAATTCCATTGGGCCTTGTTCTTGTTCATCCTCATTGTCATCATCATCTTCTTCATCTTCTTCATCATCTTCTTCTTCTGCCTCAATTCCTTTACTTAATTTCTTCTTTATTTTCTTCACCATTTTATCTTTCTTCTTGATTATAGAGGCAGTCTTTAATTTTGTTTCAATCTTGGATTTAACCATATCATATGTGCCAAAAGATTTGGCAGACTTGTCTATTTCTTTTGCAAGCAAAGCAGTGATAGCTGCAGATGCTTCATCCACATCTAGTTCATAACCAAATGGCCTTAGCCATCTCACCCTTGGAGTTGCTGCTTGGATATAGGTGAAATCTATATCAACTAGGAAATATATGTCATTGATGTGTTTTTCCACTAAAGAAACTGGTATTCTTACCTTTTTCTTCATGGATTTCTTGAAATCCTCAAAGTAGCTTGTCATTTGGGCTTCAAAGTTATCACCCATCTGATCAATGAACTCATTAATTTGTGTTATTGTAGTTTTGTTAGGGTCCCAATTCACCTTTCGTATAGAAGGAAACTCTTTCATAACATAAAAGAATATATACATAAGAACTGAACCAAATTTGCATTGAGCACCTTTTGATCTCCTTATAGCTCCTAGGTTTTCATTTATCTATTGCAACATAAGTTCTGACAAATCATATGTGTGATCTTTCTTTACCAATTTGTATGCTACATCAACAGCTATGCATGGCACACTATTCAATCGACTGGATTGGTAGAATTTATAGGCAATGACTCTAACAAAAAGTTCAATGAGAGGATCCTGGATGGTGTGAATTTTCATCCCTCTTTTATTCCACTGAGCACCTATGTTTTTCTCAATAACCTCCTTGGATTCACTGCACAGGGTCTTAGTCTAATCTAGGGTTGGGAAACCAGTAACCCTATGTACTATCCCTTTTGTGATCTTAACTGGACCTGTTTCGAACCATAAACATCCATTGTGGATTCTTCTTAAAATAATCCATATCCATTCAATTTTGAATACTATAGGATAAACTAGGGCATTGGGCAAACCATTTCTCTCGATTATCTTGTATTCATCCTTCAAAATATTATTCTCGCATAGTTTTTCATAGTCATGGAAAATTTCAAGATCACCTATGGCACCAATTTTACATTTATAACACTTCCTTACATCCTGCACTATAACTACTTTGGATGGAATAATGGATAATGCATCGATAGGGTCATTTTTATAGGTGACTTTTGGAATGGGCTTGAATTAAGGTTGTTTGACTTCATTACTGACTAGTTGTACTTCATGACTTTCCTTCCCTTTAGTGGTTCCTGACCCAGATGCCATTGTTTTCTAAACTAGGGTTTTAAAATATAAACAAGCTTTCAAACTCTACATAGCTCGATACTTGAATGAAATACCTTTGATCGATGAGATTTATGCTTAATCGCTATTGAATTAATTTGAAATCTATTTGGAACACTAAATTCTCTGCTATGAAGTCACTTTTCTCTTTTCTTCTCCTTTGCTTTTAGTTCATGATGAAGAAAAGTGATTAAGATCGCAATAATATACCCTATTTCCATTGCATTAAATGCTCAACTGCACACTTGGCTTCTAAAGGATTTTTAACATTACTCAGCTTGCACTACATTTCCACTTCACTCAGCTTTCGTTGGAGTTATTTAACTCAGCATCAGTTATCAACTCGGTCACTGTTAAGAACTCGACATCCACTAGAATTTTACTCGACATCCAAAGACAGCTCTGCATCATCATTTAAAATTTTGTCTTGGTATCTTATTTCATGCTTATTTCTTCTTTTGAGTACTTCTTTTTCTTGGGACTGATGTATGATGTAACTTTGCATATCAGTCCCATATACCTCTCTTATGCTTAGTTTGATGAAGTGTGATCACTTGACCCATAGGGTGAAGTGATCCCTCCACTTGATGTGATGCTCTTTCTTCTTCCAAGTCTTATTCATTTGTCTTCTTATTTTCTCGACATCAATCTTTTGTTTTCCTTTGTTGGATCCAGTTTTTGGTGCTTTGGACCTTGTAGGATAGTTTCTGCTGATATGACCAGTTTTCAAGCAGCTAAAACAAGTGGTTTGACTTAGCCACCTGCTATAATTCCCTCTGAAGTGTGTCCTTATATAATTTTCAAGGATATGTCCATATTCCTGACAATAATGATAGCAATACCTGGTGTTATAATCCCAATGATAGTGACTTTCATTACCTTTTGTTTTTGCTAGTTGATTTGATGTCCACATAGGCTTTGATCTGCATTCAAATGCTCTATTTCCATACTTACAATTATGACAATGTCCATCAAATATTTGTGTCCTGGTGACTTTGGATCTGCAATCTTGTGTCATATGTCCTTGCATGTTACACTTGTGATAGTAACTCTTGCTTTTGGGTGTGTTTAGCTGATTGATTCCTCTACTCCTGCAAACATTAGTAGTATGCCCCTTTTTATTACAGTAATGACAAGTGGGTTTAGAATCCTTAACTTTGTCACTTCTTTTCTCAACACTCTTTGATGATTCCCCAACTTCAGTGTTATTGTATCCAAGTCCTAATGTATCATGGGCTGATCTTGGGAGTTTCATCAACTGTTCAAAGTACTTGATGGCTTCACTTGACTTGTTGAGATTCTCTACTATTTCTTTTTCTCTGTTCAATTCATTTTGCAATTGTTCATTCTGCATCTTCAAAGTAGAGATCTCAATATCTTTCATATTAAGTTCATGATGAAGGTTCATCATTTGGGCAAGTGTATCCATCTGCATGTTTGAGATCCTTGTTAATTTAGTACATTTTTCTTCAAGTCTATTTGCAAGATTTCTTTTGTCATCTTCCATCATGACTCTATCCTCAACTGCTCTTTTCTTTTGTTCAGTGATTTCACATAACATTATGGCCTGTGATTCATGCTCCATCTTGAGAGATCTTATTTCATCTACTTGAACTTTGTTTTTCTCCATTAGTCCTGCTATTGCTGCATCAAACTCTTTAGTGTCTCCATTGGAAAATAGTTTTGTGGTATCAATCTCCTTGTAGTTTATATCATTTTCAGCTATGGCTATATCCTTCCTTCTTTTCAAGAATTTTCTCAGTTCCTCCCTTGCTTCCTCTAATTTGTGTAGAGCTAGTTGCACATCAATCACTTGATTGTCAATAATCTTCCCAAGTTTGAAGACTTCCATATTTAGATCTTTTTCTCCAAGCTGTTAGACTTCTCCTTGTGAGAATCTTGCAGCTCTGATACCAATTGTTGGAATGTCTTAATGGAAAGAATGCTTCTGAGAGGGGGGGGAATCAGAAGTATTAGCTTTTGACCTATTTTTCTCAAACCCTTAATAAAATATTATTGTAAATGAACATGCATGCATATCAACATTAAGAAATTATGAGAAACACATATGCATCATCACATAACACTTGAGATCTTGGTAACCCAAAAACCCTCCAGGAATAAGAAGGTAAAACTGGGGTGGGGATGATACCCACAAAATCACTATAGCAATAATGTTTGACCACTTTTGATGGTCTGCCCTATTAAAGGCCTACCCTGTTAAAGGCTTTACACTGTATCAATAGTGACCTGGTTAAAGGATTTACAAACACTTTACATGAAGTGATACCCTGTTAAATGATTTAATCACCTATTTAAAGGATCAACAAAATAGCTGTTAAGCTAACCTATCTCCATAGGGTTTCCTTTCTAATATAATTGCTAGAGAGTATTAGGTATAATAAACCTGATGACTTACAATCCTTGATTTGCTGAATTCAGGCACTTGATCTGCTTTCTCTGATTTTGATTCTATGAAACTTGATGTCTGTTCATATATCTTGCTTAGTTCTAATTAACTGAATATTTAACTTCTGTTCTCTTCCTTCAAATCTTTTACTCTTCACTCTAAACTTCACTTGAGTTTTTCATTCACTCCTTTTTCCATCTATATAATTCAATGAAATTTTGTCTTCCTTATAAAGACATTCAAAAACTTAGGGTTAGACATGGATCTACAATCCATATTGAATCTTAGTTTCTCGCTCCTTCCTTGCACCTTTTATTATTGGTTGCATGCCTTCTCAATTTTTCTTATTGGTTGCATGTAGATTTCATAGGAAATATAAAAGATTCAATCTTATCACTTAAATCTTTTGAGATTCGTCATATGTCGGCCATGAAAATGGTTTACATCTGAATTAGTGAAGTTATAAACTCATATGTGCATTTTGTGTTACTTGACACTTACTGATTTCTGATGCTCGACATTGTCTATGACTCGGCACCTAAATGTTACTCAACACTTGTATCATGCTCGACACCTGAAGTCACATGACACTTGATCTTCACTCGACACCTGAAGATCACTCGACACAAGTTGTGGCTCAACATACATAGTGTACTCAGCTTCAATGTAGAAAGTGGTTAAGTTGTGTTGGCACTTAAATGTCAAAACCATTCTGAGACTAACAAGGTAAAATAATCCTTAAGTTGACAAGTTACAGATATTTTTTTCTTTGATCAAACATTCAAAAACTTCTTAAGTTAACTCTTACTTCTATTATATCCGAATGTCTTTGCTAATAATTTATTGTTCATTAGGTCATCAAGTGCAAGATACTCCTAGGAGGTTGATAGAGGTCCATCAGAGATTGCCGACTTCAATGTCGACAACAAGGGCCATGTAATCATTGATGCCTTTACGATCTATGCTTGGAAAATCCTTGTTTTTCTATATTTGGTTTTTGTGTTAATTATGATTTGATAATTTGTAGTTTAATCATGGGTGCATCTAGTAGTACTTTCATTGCTGATGTCTACAACGCCAGATAAAGATCATAGTACATGTATTGGTGATAATTCACCATCATTTCCTAGATCTACCCATGTTTCTAGCACAGGAGCTATGTAGATGTCATTGTTGATTGATGATAATGAATTGATGCCTTTGAAATGTCCTAAGCTTCCTGGTGCAATACTCCAAAATTGGCTCATTGCCATGATACCAATTCTGGTCTATTTCTGACCAATCCTAAATTCCTATTCCATTAGGCAAATTCTTATTCAGCTACTCGCTACTTGACTTAATTGTCAGATGCAAAAAACCCTAATCTGTATTCATCATGCTTATTATTTAATTCCCATAATATTTACTCATATTAGTCACATTAAACCTATTGATTAATATTTCATTTAATTAGTAAGTATTTATACTTTAATTAAATTAAATGATGTCCTAAGGCTAATGTATTATGGAATTAAATTTATTTAATTTAATAAATGTGCCTATTTTAATTAATTAAATGAAATTATTTAATTAAATGAAGAACTTACTTCTAATTAATTAAACAAAGTTATTTAATTAAATGGGAAGCCATTCCTAATTTAATTAAATGAAGTTATTTAATTAAATAAGAAAAGTGTCTCTAATTAATTAAATAGAATTATTTAATTAAATAGAAAAGGTAATTATGAGAGCATATCTCATTTTATTAAATTAAATATCTCACCAAAATCTCTCTTCAGTTCAAAAAGGGAAATTCCCAGTTCACTGTTGATTAAAAAGGAATTAAATCAGTTAACTCCTTATTCTACTCAAATTAAATCAGTTAACTCCTTATTTCTACTCAAAAGAAATCAGTTAACTTCCTCTAATTTGAGAATCTTCCTTTATGACTGAACTTCATCTTCAATCTTGACTGTTGATTGAAATCAATCTCAACCTTCAGAGGTTTTCAAGAAAATCTATATAAGAGACCCTCCTCTCTTCATTTCAGGGAGAGGTTGAATGATAATTTGCATTGAATTGCTGCTGTATTGTGCATTCATTTGAGCTCATTATTTTCATAAGATATTCATTTTCTAGTTTAATCTCATTTAACATAATATGCATACATTTTAGCATAGCTTTCTTTTACATGTTCTTAGATTAAACATGCATATTCCATTCTAGATTAATCTGCATTATCATATAGATTAGTTGCATTTTTATTTAAATCCTTCGTTGTAGAAGGTCTGGTTGCTTAACACCTCAAATTTGAGGATATCTAACAAGAAATTCCCTTTAGATAGAAGGCAACAGATCACCTTGCCGGCTGATTTTCGGATGAACAATCCAATGTTCATTTCGGGATGAATCCGCAAATAAGGACCATGTTGAAGTGTGTGTTAGCATAGGCCACATATTCACGCATAGATTTCTGGTACCCACTGTGGGGTTGAAAAAAATCAATTTTTATGGCCTCTTTCTGCATTTTTAAAATCATTTTCATCTCTATCCGTACTGTTCCATACAAATTCAGGAATCTTTGCACGGGACTGTTCATTTTCACGCGAGGATCTAGAATTTTCACGCGAAGATTCTCTATGTACCGAGCGAGAAAGTGCTTGGGCACACAAAACTTTGCGCGGCACTTGTTTCTTCGCATGGGCCGTATTAGAACTTCACACAGGTCATAAAACTTCTTTGCACGGACTGTCAAGAATTTCGTGCGAGACTTTGCTGACAGAGGCTATTTTTTTGCATTGATTTTTGTGTTTTCTTGTTTTTTTGCTAGCTGCTCATTATTTTTGGTTTTTCTGTGTTTTTTGATTTTTTGGAACAACATAACAGTGGTTTGCAAGACAATTGGAAAAGTGCGATAAAATTGCTAAAAATAGGTAAAACATCTACTAAGCACGTTGCGAGGATTACCAGGTAATTCTGTTTGATTGATAACACTTCGTTTGGACCTAAAATGAACATCTCTCGTGTCAAGCTTGTGTGTGTTTCCTTCGATGTTCTCATTTTACAACACATGCATAATTTGATACTAGGTTGTGATCTCCATTAGTTTTCATCTAGCAATCTTAGTTACTAGTGATAGATCTAATTAGCTATCTTGGGTTATTGGGCTCACTAATCCACTAGCCCTTCTTTTCACCCTGTGGTTGCAAGATCAACACCACGTTGAAGGGGAGGGGTCTACAGGAAAGAAGCATTAAATGCTCCACAAGGAAACCCTTTTGTGCTTTCTAGAACTCATTAGTTTCTGAGTTGTGGACTCATGTTGGCTTGTGTGAGGGGTTAAATGTTCCACATCTTTGGACTCACCTCACATTAGTTAAAGTGTTAAGTGTACCACCTTGTGCTCTTTGATTTCTTTTGGATAGATTTGCTTTCAGGAATTAACATCTGTACACACATAGTAATTAGGCCCCATGAACACTATTCATGGATCTTGAGAGAGTGGGTTCCTAGTGAAACTCCTCTCTACGACGGATTCCTTGTAGGTGGGGAGGATACTTTGAGCATCTCATGGATAGATGAGTCTTCAAATTTTTGATTAAGGCATCCTTTCTCTGGAGAGGTTGATAGATCACTGGGAGTTGATATCATAGATCTTTAAGAGATACTCTTAGTTTATCGTGTCAGATTAATCTGTCTGCTTTGATTGGGCTAAAAGTGAAAAGGTGTCAAAACCTTGAATCTGGAAGCTAAGTCCCCTTGTGGTACACTATTGTGAGTCAGTCACCTTTAGAGAGGGTTAACCATAGCAGACAATCCCTCTATAGGGCAAACTGTGTGGACAAAACCT
The DNA here is from genome assembly GCA_028749045.1 of Cupressus sempervirens. Lineage (NCBI taxonomy): Eukaryota > Viridiplantae > Streptophyta > Pinopsida > Cupressales > Cupressaceae > Cupressus > Cupressus sempervirens. The sequence goes on along the minus strand of CM053786.1, from coordinate 688,588,389 downwards.
TGAGTGGTAATAGCCATTTTTGACGTGGTAGTGACAACCACTATATAAATGTCCTTGTGGAAGAAATCTCCATGGGTGTGGTTCATTATGGGTTGTCAGATCTCCCTAGAAGCTCTTGAAGATTAAGTTCTCAGACTGTGTTGAAACCTCGGTGCGCTAGGATTGGAGGTCACCCTTGAGTCATAAAAGTTGCAGAGTCAAAACATTACTAAAAACCTTAGAGAGGCCAACTTTTATTTTCTAAGGATGTGTGCAATGATTGCAAAACTCTTTGAAAAAATACACAATTAGCTCTCTTAGGAATCAACACAAACTAAGTCACTTGATTGTTCATGTGCAAGGTTGCTTTTGCCCTTATTGTTTTTAGACGTACTTGAAATCACTTGCTTTCTGTTCTACATGCCTATTTATCTACCTAGTTACTGAAATGATCAAAATTAGTTGCTGTTGTAAAACTGGTCTGCCTTCTCATGCAAAGTCATTTGGGTCTCGTGCGAAATCATCTAGTCCTCACGTGAAATTATTTTGTTCTCGCATGAAATTAAACCTTTGTCATCAGTCTTTGCACGACCCTGTGAACTTCTTTATGTGAAATTAAAACACTGTCATTGATCTTCGTGTGATCTAGGAAACTTATTTGCACAACCTGTAAAACTTCTTCACGTAGCCTGTAAAAGTTTCTTGCACGAGACTTTGTGTTAGCATTACCAATTTGGGTCTATTTTAGCTGTTTACGACGTGTACACTATCTTTTTTTTGTGTTTGTTTATCACTCTCTGTCTGCAAATAGTCCTGAAACAACGACACTTCGCTTAGCTAGAGACTTGTGTCTTGCACCTTGACTAGTCTTGTCTCATAAGTAATTTTTGGTCATTGTCTTAATGCTTGTCATACTTTGTGTCACATTTTTCATAATCTCTGGCTGTTCTAGCCTTTAAATCAGACTATTTGTGCCTTAGTGAACAATATTCTTACTATTATCTTATCCTTTTTCAGACTCAGTCCTAGTGTAGTCCTTGTCCTCGTTCTAGCTTCTTGTCCTTGTCTATGACTGTCACAACTAGAAGCGACAATGTGTTTTATCCCTATAACCTTAGACGTGGTCATGCTAGGGGTCACAATCATAACAGAGGTCACTTATATTTCATTATGCAATCTGTATCTAGTTCGGCTAGTGAGGCATCTTCACAATCTCCCTCACTCGCCAGGTCATCTCGAGTTCAACAAACATTTTCTATAAATTTGCAACAAATTAGGAATCCTTTTTACCAAGAGGATACTGAGATAGGTAGAGGTTTTGCATTCTCAAACATGATGTATGATCCTTTCTTTAGAGACCCTTTTGAAACACAACAAACAGAAACTGAACACATTCCTATAATGACTAATCGTGAACCTGAACATGGTAGTCATAGTCGACATCAAGAACCACCTAGGAATGACAAAGAGAAAGAAAAAGACTATGACATTGATGAGGAATAGGAAGAGGTGGAAATCCTCCCTGAACACATAGAAAAATGTTGAAGAGACAAAAAATTTCAAAAGGTCATGGAAATCCTAATCAATGAAGAGAAAGAAAAATACTTTCTCAAACTTTCCCAAGAGGGAGCAAAGTTACCTTCTCATTTCAATGTAGAAACCATTGTCAAAATTGAAGAAGAAACTGAGACTTCCAAACTCGAAAAATAATTGAAAATTATGCAAGACCAATTGGCTTAGATGATGCATGAGAAAGAGAAACCCACAAAGACATACACATTGGATGCTCTTTGTTCATTTACATTTGACAAAAGTATAAACATGTTGCCTTTCCCATGAGGCGTAGAACTACCCAAATATGACAAGTACTTTGGTACTACTGATCCCCAAGATCACTTGTAGGAATTTGGTGCTTTGTCTATGGAGTTTATACACAATCAAACATTCTCATGCATTTATTCCCTAGTAGCCTAGGTGGTCAGGCTTTGGAGCGGTTCTCACATTTACCTCCTGGTATTAAGACGTTTGACAAAATTGCCAATTCTTTTGTTTAGCAATATTCTCATAACATACAACACCCTGTCAATATTCGAGATCTATGCAACCTTAAATAGAAGGTTGGTGAACCTTTCCTCACTTTCCTCCAAAGGTGGAGACAACTATACACTAAGTATTCCTATAAAATCCCAGAAACAAAGAAGCTTGACATTTTCACTGATAACCTCTTACTTAATTTCGAGTATAGAGTCCAACTGCAAGGTCTACATACCTTTGAAGACATGATTACACATGCTATCCATATCGAAGAATTTATGGTCAAGAAAGTTGAACTCACTCTTCAAAGAGACACAAAACAAGGTTCCACTTCCAACAAGGATAAAACCAAACATGTCAACAAGAACCAAAATATTGTACATGATGGAGTTGTTGACAATGTCATACTCAAACTGGCTAAAGTGGCATTTAATTTCACAAACTGCCTCAAAGCGGCCAAAAATGCTGAAAAACTTTCCGCTGACAATAAGATGTTTGGGAACATATTGAGAAATTCATGGACAACACACTCCAAGTGAGAGTATACACCTTTGGGGGAACCTTTGGATGTGGTTTACAAAAAATTGCTACAACATAAGCTTATTTCACCAATGGATAACCCTCATCTCTATGATCCACAACCATGTCCACCATGGTGGAATGAGACCTCATTTTGTGAGTATCACCAAAACAAGGGACACAAAACTAGCAACTGTATAAACTTGCATCATAAAGGCAAGGACATGATTGATGCTGGTGATCTTGTGGTAGATGGACATAACAAAAATTCAAACCACAAGGCATTCAAAGAACCTTTTCTAGCTTATGAGAAATGAGAGACTTCGAAACCAGAACCCTACAATAAGGTCAACTATACATATTCCAATGATGACAATGTCATTCACATGGTTGAACTTGTAGATTCTAAATATTGCAACGTTATTACCATTAAGGGAAAGCAAGATAATGACAAACCCAATACACCATTTGTCTTGAGGGGCCCTACTTCCAATGCAATGGATAATGCACCTTTGCAACACTATGCTAATGCTATCACTTGTTCTCATGCCAAGTTGGTGCTCAAAGGCCCTATGCCTCCTACTTCAAATCTTGAACAACACAAATAAAAAGCCCTTGCTGGTCCATCTGGTAAAGGTGCAAAACCCACAACAAACTTGATCGCAACTAGTTATAGTGTTCTTGATCAGTTGAAATGAACTAATGCTCATATTTCCATCTTTGAGCTACTTAAAATCTTGCCTGCTCACAGGAAAATTTTGGACAAAGCCCTCATTGAGGCAAATGTTCCTCAAGATCTTGATCTTGAGTGATTTCAATCCATGGTAGGTCACTTGACCTCACCTTATCTTATGACCTTCTTCAAGTAGGATGATAACTCACTGAATCACCCACACAATCAGCCTATATACATTGAGGTTATGATCCACTAGACATGTGTTTGTTAGGTACTCATTGACAATGGCACTGGCCTAAATATTGTCTCTGCTTCTCTTCTTAGACAATTGGATTATTCTGAGGACTTTGTTGATCCCTGACAAAAGATCACTATTAAAGCATATGATGAAGTTGAATGAAATTCACTAGGTCTTGTGGTTTTACCAATTCACATTAGTCCTGTTGAAAGGGATGTCACCTGTTAGGTGCTTGATATTCCCTTGGCCTACAACATTATGTTGGGATGACCATGGATACATGAGATGCACGCTGTGCCATCCACATACCACCAATGCATCAAATTCCCATTTCATGGCTCTGAAGTTACTATTCCTACAACTACTAGCTACACCTGCAATATGCTCAAAGTTGATGAAACTTTCATCCCTACTAACTGTGAGTCTACTGAATATCACAAAATTAAACTAAAACAAATTGAGTAGTCATTCAAACTGAAAGAAACTGGTATGGGAGAGTACCACAGTGAACTAGTGTTGTCATTGACATCTCTCCTGGAGTCTCTTCGACATTATGGGAGACCCTCAAAAGCAAAGAAGCTATTCGTACTGACACCTCAGACCAAGTATAATGGCACTTTCATCAAGGCTACAATACCCTTAGAAGATGAAAGTGAAAATAGAGCCATTGCTGCACGACTTTACAGAGAAGAGGCTCCAGTGGACCTAACATAACAAGCTTGAGAAATCACTCCTAAGAAATATGGACCTGGTCTTAGGCTTATGAAGCATTTTGGTTACAAGGGAATTGGCCCTATTGGGTGTAATAACAATGGCCTAATTGATCCTATCAATGCAAAATCTCAAAGCAACAGTGATACAACTGGCCTAGGGTTTAAGAAGGTCCCTTTCCATTTGGGATCAAATCAATTCATCCCCAAACTTGAGAGTTCATCTGAAAATGAGTGACAAGCTGAGTCAGATAGTCAAGAGGAAGAATCTGATGATGAGGATTCCTACCCTCATCCTATTCCTTATGATCTGGCTAAATTCTTTGCTGAGCTAGATGACTTTGTCGCACGTGTTAGCACTGTGGATGATACTAGTGATTCTTCTGAGGACAATACTGAGCAACTCAAATATCATTTAGGAAAGGCAAAATCTAGTCAGTCATGCCGTATTGAGTATTTGTGTAAGAATCCAGAGGCTGAAGGAGAGTATGTCCCTATCACCGTTGGGGAGTTCTATAGTCTCTCACCATGTAGCACCAATTCTCATGAATATGAGTTTGACAATCTTTCAGAAGCTACTACTGATAAAGACATTGACCAAGTGCATGTCTATGAAAATTGAATCAAAGTGGGTGAAACATCTAGGGTTAGGTCACAGGGGTCTGATCCAACTAGTGTCCTAGAGCCATCAATTACTAACATTCATACTTTGAGATATTTGAACATACCTATGGACAAAGTCATCATAGGTCTCAAATTGCTGGTCCACACACTTAATGACTATACTATGAATGCAATTGAACCAACCACTCCTCTCTCACTCACACATCTTGAGCTTATAGACTGAAACCCTAATGCATCTAACGAAGTCCCCACATTCTAGAATGACTATGCTCTCGCCTGTTACCTAAATGCTATCAAACCTGTAACATCTTCCACCAATGAGCAGAGCGTCAACATGACTGAGGTTGACATCAAATATCTCAGTCACACAATTAAATAAAAAAAATGCAAGAGGTCCGATGGTGAAAACCACATTGTGGCAGTGTTGGATCCCAAAAAAGTAAAAAAAAAAGATGTATTCAAGGGTGAAAACCTCTTTAAGGTGCCCACAGATGAGATATTTGATGTCCTTCCCAGTCACTTTAAGGAGAGATCATCAGTGCTAATAGAGTCGACACAGCCAATTAAACTAGGCACAGAAGAACATCCTCATATGATACATCTGACATAGTTACTATCACCTAAAGAGAAGGAACAATTCATTTCCTTTTTCAAGGAAAAGAAAATAAATTTTCCTTGGACATACTTTGACATGCTAGGATTGGATCTTGATCTTATCATGCATAATTTGTCCATAGCACCAGTGAAATGTCCCTTTTCTGATTTTGTATGATATTTCCAACCTTTAATCAAATCTTTAAGATCAAACAACTAATATCACAAAGATCCTCCAAATTTCTCAAGAAACCCCAAATCGGGTATGCCAGAAATGGTGCCAAAAGCTTCACAGCTTCACCTATTATTAATAAATCTGAAAATGGCCATTTTTACAGAAATTTCAGCAGCATAACAGCCTACAAAATGAAATTTATAGATCTATATAGCCTTTACACAACATCTCACAAATGTAGGACAAAAACTATGCTCATCGGGCTCCCGAAATTAACACAAAAATGTCCGGAAACACCACAAAAACACTAATAAACTATCTCAGAAGTTTAATCATGTCTCAATACATATATTTAGCTCTATTTTAACAGCTTAAAGTCTGAAATACAGCAGCAACCAAAACTGATATGAAATGCTCAACTGAAAACACCAAACTCATGCAAAAAACACACCCAAAAACCCACAAATCTACACTGTTCAGCACAAAGGCAACCTCTGTATGAGCATGCACATGGAATAGCTTCAAAATTCCATCCTTAGCCTTCTTGGAAACCTACAAACTCCCGTTCTTAGGCCTCCTTAGAAACCTGCAAACTCCTGTTCTTGGGTCTCCTTCTCCACAGGTTTGGCAACCTCTGAAGAATAACAAAGAATGAGCAAAAATCAAGTTCTGGAATCTCCCAAAATGCCTCCAAACCCCTTAAAAGAGGGCATAACTGTAACTCACGTCCAAGAGAGGTTAATGAAACATATTTTAATAATAATTTTCATTTATTAGTCCAACGGTTTCCAAAGATTAACCCCCTTTTTCCGAAACTTCACTTTCTTGGGCTTGCCTGCCTTAGCAAAGATTATTATTTTTTAATTATTTGAAAAGGGGACATGACAAGTCCTCCCCTGCCAAACATTGCTTGTCCTCAAGAAATGGCTAAACAATAAACCAATCAATCTAGCTAGATCCCAAATGTAGTCATGAACTATACTACTACCAATTAACACAGGCTCCTGCAATATCCTTTGCAATATGACCAAGAGGAATCCATAATCAAACGGACAATTATAGCTCCACCAAACTCCAAAATCACAACTTCCACAGTTAGAAACCCATGAGACACAAACTCTTAGAACATCAAAACCCAAGTAAAGTGGACTACCAACACAGTAAATACCATTAATGCATTCCACTGGCCTATACGGAATGTACAATCCAACTCTGCAACAATGGTGAATGCTCCCAAATGAAACTGTACCAAGTATGGAGAATCCACACACTATACAATGCCTGCAATGAACACAACTCTATAGATCATCGACCACTATCTCATAACCATAACTACCATGCACCCCTGATGGTGAAAAGCCATCACAAGATAAATAGCAAGAATTAGAACCCAAACCAAATTTTCCTGCCATCAACTCCTCAACACAAAGATCAAATGCTAACTGATGTACATACCTTGCAATATAATGTTGATAAAAAAAACCAACCTTAGTCAACAACTCACCATGAACAAGTGATACAACCCACTGTGACTGATCACCAGCTAAGTCAGGAGATGTCATAGCCAAAGGAGTAGAATCAATAACAACACCCGCTGAAGCATCACTCTGAAACTCCTGCTCTAAGTCATGTATTATCAAGCTGTCAACTGTAGAACCTATTGCCATGTCATGCCCATCGAAACCCTCATCCTGAGGTGTCAAACTATCCCATAACTGATGACAAGCAGTAGGAACCAAAGTACATTTTTGTATCATCATCTCATCAACATGGTCATCAAAGGTAAATTGATGAGTGTACCTCATAGTGTAATGCCGATAGAATGCGCCAATCTTAGTCAGTGGCTCAGACTGTAATCCAGATGAAACTAAGTGCAATTGATCATTAACCATGTTGGAACTAACTACTACCTTCGAAGATATCACCAAGGGAGTAGTATTACTAGCAGGAACCATGCCAAGTGTCGACTCACCAACATCACACATGATCTTTGATACATCTCTAGTCTCCGTGCCTTTAGTACTAGAGGCCACCACCCTGTCAGGCATACAAAAATCTGCTACAACACCCAACTCAACTAAACCTAACTCTAGTGGGAATGAACCTGATATGCCAATGTTAGTATCAAGGATGGATGCATCCCCATCTCCACTGTCTCTGACAATCTCGGCCATCGACATCCTCGAATCACCAAACACCATAGCTTGTGACTGTATAGAATCAGGTAAAGACTATAGTTGCTCTAACTCCATGGTCACCTTAGCCAAATGAAACTGTGACTCCTTGATAGCCAACTGTGTACTCTCAAGAATATTAGAAGTCACCTCAAGCTGCTCAGTAAGCTCACTCACCTCATCTTCCCTGGCCAACAATGCATCATATGCTGTACTACCCCACTCCATAAGATAATCTTTGTTGGCTACCAACTGCATATAATTCTGTCTCAAAATCCGAATAGCCTCCCATAAAGAGTGGATCTCTGTCAAGGAAAGATAACTTCCTTCCTGCTCATCACTAGTAGGAGAACCCCATCCATAAACTGCTAACAAATGACGAGCAACATCAAAATGTTGGCAAGTGATAGCAATGTCTCAGTCACTAACTCTCAACTGATTAGACACATGATGGCACTGGCTTGACTGTCTCCTACAAACCTCCTCTGATGCATTGTCTAAAGGAGTATAATCAAAGTCACTAGTCTCTAGAGTATTACAATCCATATCCTGTAAATCAAATCTAAAGCTCATATCAACATACGGAGTATCAAAAACATTAGCACTGCTGTCCAACTCCTCTACACCCAAGGAAACTAAGTTTTCAAAACTGCCCACTACATCCTCCTGGATGTCATCGATGCCAATATGATCTTGGGACTCATCTGTACACACTGCCAAATATGAAAGATCATCAACACATTCCAACAAATATGGTCGACTGGATATATGAACAAAGCCCAACATCGGTGTATAAAAACTAATACCAACATTAGACAAGATACTGGCACAAGAAAAGACAACACCATGTAATCTGCTAATCAAATCCATGATAGCACCCAAACAAACACTGCTACCAAAAAGTGTTAAAGATCTCCAGTCAACTGAATCCCAAATGCCAATATAACAATCTTGAGTCCATATCCATAAACTAGAATCAACTGGTAACTCAAGCAAACTCCTCACCTGAGTAATATGACCAATACCAACTAACTCCACATACCTGTCATGATGAGATAATGAAGTCACAATACTATCTTTGTTCACCTTCAGCTGGCTGGACAAATCATGTGAAGTACTACCAGCCTCAACCTCATGTGGTGAAGCATCTAACTGTGCCTGGTACTCTTTCTTAGCAAAATCATGAATGCTCAATGTCTGCTCATCTCTACCAGGTATCTCACCATCCTTCACAACAACATCCTCATAATCATCATCTGAACCCACTACACTGTAGTCACTGCCTGTTGTAACTATACCATCTTGAATACCTGTGGCATCACCCTTTGACGACCTGTAAACAATTGTCTCAATTTGAGTATCAATTTGACCATTACTATCAATCTATGTAATATCCTTTCCCACCACCTCCTGTGGCATAGTAGAACCTGAGACCTCTACTTGGCTATCAGCTAGTTTCTCAAACTCTTCATGCAAGTTCTTGGTAATTGTGTCATCTGCCCTATGAGAAAATTTGCCAAATAGAAATCCAGTCAACTTATCCACCTTAGCTGGGTTAGACAACATGTCATTCATTATACGATGGTGCTCAATCAACTATTTAGACATGTCATGGCTTATTTTTATAATTTTATCTCGAATGTCTAAATAACCATCCTTTCTACTGTTTTGACTCTGGATATCAATTGTCTAAGATCGTGTCCTCTGAGACTCTGTACTATACCTGTCCATTCTGGATAAATTAGAGTGTAACACCAATAGGATATAACTTCTTCAAACACCAAGAACTAACATGCAAATGATTAGAAGTAGCATGCAACCATAGATTTTGACATGCAACTGATTAGAAGCAACATGCAACCACCAAATTCACCAAGAACTAACATGAAAATGATTAGAAGTAGCATGCAACCATAAATTTTTTCATGCAACTGATTAGAAGCAACATGCAATCATCAATGATGACATGCAAGATCTGGGTAGTTGTCAAAAATGCAAGATCTGGGTAGTTGTCAAAACTGACATGCAAGATCTGGGTAGTTGTCAAAACTGACATGCAAACTTCTACAACCACCAAATTCACCAAGAACTAACATAAAAATGATTAGAAGTAGCATGCAACCATAAATTTTGACATGCAGCTGACTAGAAGCAACATGCAACCATAAATTATGACATGCAAGATTTGGGTAGTTCTAAAAACTGAAATGCAAGATCTGGGTAGTTGTCAAAACTGACATCCAACTTCTACAAACCCTCAGGCTGGCAAGATCATGGCTCTGATACCACTGAAATGTCCCTTTTCTGATTTTGTATGATATTTCCAACCTTTAATCAGATCTTTAAGATCAAACAACTAATATCACAAAGATCCTCCAAATTTCTCAAGAAACCCCAAATCGGGTATGCCAGAAATGGTGCCAAAAGCTTCACAGCTTCACCTATTATTAATAAATCTGAAAATGGCCATTTTTACAGAAATTTCAGCAGCATAACAGCCTAAAAAATGAAATTTCTAGATCTATATAGCCTTTACACAACATCTCACAAATGTAGGACAAAAACTATGCTCATCGGGCTCCCGAAATTAACACAAAAATGTTCGGAAACACCACAAAAACACTAATAAACTATCTCAGAAGTTTAATCATGTCCCAATATATATATTTAGCTCTATTTTAATATCTTAAATTCTGAAATACAGCAGCAACCAAAACTGATATGAAATGCTCAACTGAAAACACCAAACTCATGCAAAAAACACACCCAAAAACCCACAAATCTACACTGTTCAGCACAAAGGCAAACTCTATATGAGCATGCACATGGAATGGCTTCAAACTCCCATACTTAGCCTTCTTGGAAACCTGAAAAATCCCATTCTTGGGCCTCCTTGGAAACCTGCAAACTCCTGTTCTTGGGTCTCCTTCTCCACAGGTTTGGCAACCTCTGAAGAATAACAAAGAATGAGCAAAAATCAAGTTCTGGAATCTCCCAAAATGCCTCCAAAACCCTTAAAAGAGGGCATAACCATAACTCACATCCAAGATAGGTTAATGAAACATATTTTAATAATAATTTTCATTTATTAGTCCAACGGTTTCCAAAGATTAACCCCCTTTTTCTGAAACTTCACTTTCTTGGGCTTGCCTGCCTTAGCAAAGATTATTATTTTTTAATTATTTGAAAAGGGGACATGACAACCAGGCATCAAACCAGTTAAACAGAAGCTTTGGAAAATGCACCCTCATGTTGCATTGCTCATCAAAGCAGAATTGGAGAAACTTCTAAAGGTTGGTTTCATCCATGCAATTGATTATGCTGAATGGATATCCAATATTATTCCTATTTCCAAGCACGATAAATCTATCAGGGTTTGTACAAAATTTTGTGATCTTAACTTGGCATGTCCTAAAGATGACTTTTTGCTCCCTAATATTGATATGATTGTGGACATGACAATTGGCTATGAGATGTATTCACTTATGGATGGTTTTTTTGGATACAATTAGATAAAAATTGTGCTAGAAGATCTGGAGAAAATGACTTTCACATGTGCATGGGGAACCTTTTGTTGGAATGTGATGCCATTTGGTTTAAAGAATACTAGTGCTACATATCAATGGGCTATTACTACAATTTTCCATGACATGATGCATAGAACCATGGAGGACTATGTTGATGATACCTTGGTCAAAAGTGCTAAACGCAATACTCATCTACAAGATTTGGGTCCCATCCTAGATCGTATGGAAAAGTTCAGTCTTTGACTCAATCCTAAGAAATGCACATTTGGTGTCACATCAGGGAAATTGCTAGGCTACATTGTTTTTGCAAAAGGAATTGAAGTAGATCCAGAGAAAATACAAGCAATAATGGACATGCCACCACCTCGAAACATCAGTCAGATGAGAGGACTACAAGGAAGGCTTCAATCTATTTGCAGGTTTATTTCACAATTGGTGGATAGATCACAACCCTTCACAAAGACCTTACATAAGGGTGTGAAATTCAATTGGAGCCAGGATTGTGAGCAAAGCTTAACACAGATCAAACAATATCTTATCAATCCTCCAATCCTGATGCCTCCTATGCATGGGAAGCCTTTGCTTTTATACATTTTAGCCACTGAAACATCTTTGGGAATCTTGTTGGCTCAGGAAGACAATGACAACAAAGAAAGAGCTATTTATTACTTGAGTCGAACATTGGTCTCTTATGAGAAGAACTACAACATTATTGAGAGATGGTGCATGCATAAGACTAACAATGCTAAGTGATGCTAAATAAATTCTAGAATGGTGCTAAGATGACACTAAAATGACATGAATTATCTACAAAAACAATACTAAATGAATGATAGTTCTAAATATGCCTATAGTGCAGATGCATAAAACTTGGGTCCCTTTGCTCTTTATTTTTCCCTCTATTTATAGGATTCTAGAAGCGGGTTAGGGTAAAGATCTAGATTTTACTTTTCACTGGTGGTAAGAGTGAAACTAAAAATATCTCATAAGACACCAAGAGGAATAGTCCAACAGATTTGGTTTGTGAGGATAAATAGGGATTTTCAATTCTTTAATATTCCAAAATGGTAATTTCACGTTTTTACAGGATAAAATGATTTTGTTGATTTATTAAATGTTGCATTTATTTTCAACTTTTGTGTTTACCTTTTTCTTTTTTTTAAAATTTTATTTTATGGTTTTATGAATTGTATTTCCTCTTTAAAAGTGATTTTTGGTTTTTTGAATTTGATGAGTGATAAGACTTGATGTTGTAATTGATATAAGGTCTATTGTTTTCCTCCTTTATATGATTTTTTCCTTAATTCATCTTGTTTTATCAAAATTTGCATTATTTTAAGTCTTTGTCAATTTTAGGGTGTCTACAAATGACCCTCTTTGAGCTAATATGTGAAGCATATTAGTTCAAAGAATGTCAATTTCCTAATTTTTAGCCAAATTTTACTATTTGAGTGTCTGAACATGGATGTTTGCTTGATTTTTGATGATTTGATGTTTGATTCAATATTGATACAATGCCTGATTGTTGATATTGTGTTGTTTAAAATCCTTTATTTAGGATAGTTTGTTTGGATGCCTTGATTTATTTGATTGTCATTAAACTTGGCTGGGGTAGAACATTTTTGATGTTTGGAATGCTATGATGCCTCGATCTGATATAGGTTATAATGCCCCCTCAAAAATTAAATTGCAAAAAAATGATTGACAATATGGGAGATTCTGAAAAGTGGTGATGATAAATTTGGATAGTAGATTGGGGCTAACATATATGTTTGATTTGAAATGGAATAATACCTAGGTCAAGGAAATGGGTCAAAAGGCATGAATTTGAAGTAAAATGTTGAAAAATGTCATAAAATGGCCCAAGGGAGGGTTAAATAGGTCAAAAGATCTTTTACCCATTTAATTTTTACATTCCTCTCTCACTTTTTTGCCTTTGAGCTCTGAGTCAGCAAAAATGGTGGTCCCACTGCAAGAACATAAATTCAAGAGGGCTTATAGATACAAGCATCTAACTAACTATGGTGCCCTAATAAGTCATTGAGATCCTTCACAATTTTGAATTTTTGGGATTTTCCATGAATTTTAAGGTGTTTGCATGGGAAGAATTGATCAATGCTTAATTTGGGCATTTTAGTGCATTTAAAGAATTTTATAGCTCATGTAAAATGTATTAGCACACTCGTAGTGTTTAGTAGAACTTTCATGATGTGGAATTACACATTTGAAATTGTTTGGGCATGTGAAAATAGTGCCTACATAAAATGTAGCACATAGCACTTTTGAGTTTTGTAGCACATTTGAAGTATTCATTAGCGCATATAACCTATAGAATAGTGCATATGCATTTTGAGCTAGGTGGATCATAGGAGATGAATGTCCATAAGCTGGGTGATGCTTTTGTAGTGCATATGTAGGGTGTTATAACACTTTTTCTTTTGATAGTGCATTCACTAATATGATAGCACATATGATGAATACAGTAGTGCTTTTGCATTCTGTAGCACATCCGATCAATTTTCTAGTGCATATATTACTGGTAGTAACACTTATATTTGGTGTAGCACATCTATGGTATGGAATAATATATGTGATTAGTGTAATAACACTTTTGATTTTTGTAGCACCAATGCTTGGTTTAATAGTGCATACAATGGATGAGATAGCACAAAATAAATCTTGTAACTCTTTTGATGCATTAGATAATGCATATGACTAGCTTAGGGTTTGTCCAATAGAAGAGTATCATGATAGGTAGATTCAAATGTGTGAAGTATTGATTAGAGTGTAAGATATGATCCTAATGTGGAATTGATGTACCTAGAGTTGCCTTAGTGACTTGTTAATGTAACAAATCAAAAAAATAGAGAATGTGTGGTCACAGTGTGATGTGTAGAATCAATTAGGTGATATTGGATGGATAGAAAAAGTGTCCCACTTAGAATATAGAGTAGAGAAAACTAACATGTCAATCCCAAGATATAGACTAGGATAAAAAAAAGGTTCATGATAGAACCATTAGTTGGACAACTTAGATGTTTGTTTTTGATTGACATAGGATAATCACTTGTGATGAAAAAATGATGTCGTTGTTTGGTTCTTGGTGAAATAGGTACATGGGTGAAAGCTTATGGTTCAAGGATTGTATTTATGGCCGTTGGAGTCTATATTTAGATTATCAACAGTCAAGCAATAGGTGATTGATAGATGTGGGTTCACATACCTTCTGTAGATGCCTCATTTCTGAGTGAATGGAACATTATTGATAGTTATGGCACTTGGATGACAACATCTTTCATATGCCCCTGGGAGAGATGATGAATACACCTGAGGATGTATACAAGATTCTTTGGATCCCTATTGTGGGGGAGCTTGTCTATTATGATCACACTATCGATGTGACAATATTCAAAGATGTATTTGGGGATGATGGTATTGGGGATGATAGTGTGCTTTGGTTCTAGATGTTGTAGTATGAGCTATTGCCTCTAGTATTAGCTAGATTCATATGGAAATTTATTGTAGTAGATAGGTGAGGGAGTGAATGTCCAATGGTATGGGGCCACATCATTTAGGATATGATCAATCAACCACAAAGATTTTCATGGGGTAGCTGTATATTAGCCCACTTGTATCATGATTTACATTAGGTGGTGTATTTTGATGCCACATCACTTTTAGCAGGTGTGGTATTATTATAGATATGGACATGGAAGCATCTTCCCATTACCTAATCGATCTATGTGTGTCAGTATACACATGATATGCTATAAATTTATATATATTCAGGTGTGATTGTCTAGCCCCATTTGGAAAAGAAAAAGTACTAGTGACAGATTTTGGATGACATAGATGAGGTTGTGTGGAGACCATATGGATTTATAGAGCCATGTGCCAAGGATGATGATGAGATGGTGTACTTCTTTGGCCCTCAATTTTTGCTAGGCTGGATCCTGATAGTGATTGAGAGATTTTTGTTTAGGAGGGTAGTTAGACAGTTTGGTCATTGGTGGGGATGCCCTAGGGAGTGGCACATTATGCTCATGTTCAGGCTGAGAGACTTGTATGGTGTCTGACATTGGAGTATGAGGCATGCTGAGAGGCACTTATTTAGATGATAAAGACTCTATAGGGATGGGCTTTGAGGGATGGTGAGGCAAATGCTAGGATGGAGGGAGACTACATGCAATGGTTCAAAATCCTTTCTAGAGTTTCACATATCTAGTGAAGCTGATACCTAGGATAGAGGAGAAATCTAGTCAGGGAGAGGATGGGGATGATGAGGGTGGTCAGAGAATAGATAGAGCTAGAGGTAGAGCTAGAGTATGGGGGAGATATAGAGGTCAAGGTAGGGAAATAATGTTGCCACAATAGAGAGTGGTATTATAGGGCCCAATACAAAGGCCAAGTGATGTTAGAGATGATAGACCTAGAGAGGTCCATGGGTGAGGTGAAGTTGTGATGAGAGGAGGCATAGGTAGCAGTATAGAGATGAGTAGAAGGGTAGATAATATGGGTTTGGGTAGGCCAATAGAGATCTAGGTCATGTTATCAGAGGATTTTTAGTTTGTTAGGTTAAAGAGGCCATAGGTATAAGATCCTATGATAGATTTTAAGAGCATACAATCATGGGTGCAACTAATGCTAGTTAGAAAAAATGGGCCATCAGATATGGAGACTCATATGAGTGCCATGGAGGCACATGTTGGATTGATTGGTACACATATCGGCCATTTAACTAATACAATGCAAACATTCATAGCCTTGATGGTACCAAGGCCTCCATCACCACCACCACCACTAAGGACAAATGGGGCAACTACCAGTCAAGTGGCTATAGCTATTCCTAGGATACAGGCTATAGATTTAGTAGGTCAGGTTCCATGAGATGGGATGAGTACCCCTAGTGAATGCATGGCAAGGTAACTAAAGTGTAATGTGGGTGAAGTGATGTCTATTAATTATATGGTCATATGAACATGAAGTGAGGCATGGAAAAGTGATATGTATCCCTGCTATTTGGAACTTCCATTAGTATTGAGGAAAAGTTCATGTAAGGTTGTTAGAATGTTAGGTTCACTAAACTAGTTACAATAGGAGGCAAAGATGGGGGATGTTACATAGAAAGGTTGGGTGAGGCAAGGAGAAAGGGAAAAACATGCTTGAAATATGTCAAGTGAACTATTGTATCAACTTGAGCTTCAGGCATTGGTGCACGAGTGTGGCAAGTCAAGTCAAATAGATCCAAGAGAGACACAACCTAAAGGCTAAGAAGTTAGGATGGAGGAAGCTCCATTGCCAATGTTGTTATTTTTTTCAAGGAGTGTAGTGTGACAGGCATTATAGGAGGAATTATGTGGTGATCCTATGATGAGGGTAGAAGATAGACCAAAGGGATGAACAAGTGCAAGGGGTATGAGCTCTCTTGGAGAGATCGCCAGAAGATGTTAGATGGCCATTAAGGATGTCAGCATGGGTGAGGTGATGAGTATCATGACATATTTAATTATCCTTGTAATCCTAATACCAATAAGCAAAGAGATGGGAGTGTTAGGTGCTTCTGAGCCAAAGCCAAAGATGGAGGGTATGACACACGAAGTGGAGGAGCTGTAGAGAACATCAGCTATAGAGGGAGTCCAGGTGAAGAATGTAGAGAAAGAAGCCATTTTTTTGTTAGGCTTGATGGATAAAGCCCACAAGGATGGAATGAAAATAGAAGCCATGTGACTCCAAAGGGTATTGGATGTAGAACAGACATAGGTATGACTGTTGGAAGTTGAGTTGTAGGTAGAAAGGTTGTGAGAAGAGGGAAATTATGTGTCACCTCAGGTAGAGTAAGAATAGGCTCAAAGATTATAGGATTATCTAAGGATGGTGTAAGTGAGTTTGGAAAGTGTGCAAAATGAGCTGGTATTATTTTAGGTGCAATCAAAGTCCTTTAAGGATGTAGCATAAAAATGAACACAGTGTCCTTGCAACTACAAGAATAGTTAACAACTAGTGAGGGTAGGGTGAGACAATTACAACAATAGATTAGTGAGATAAGAGTAGATGTGGAGTGTTGGAGAATGATGACCAAATAGATGCAACAAGAACAAGATGTGGCTCAATGGGTGATTATGATGCGAAGTATCAAAATGTTGGTGGACAATGTGTTTGTAGAGAGTGAATGCATGGCAAGGTGACTGAAGTGTAATGTGGGTGAAATTAATTCTATAAATATATGGGCATGAAAACATGAAGTGAGGCATAGTGAAGTGATAAGTATCCCTACTATTTGGAGCTTCTATTGGTATTGAGACGAAGTATGTATAAGGTTTTTAGCATGTTAGGCTCACTAGACTAGTCACAACAAGAGGCATAGATGGGGGACGTTACATAGGGAGGTTGAGTGAGACAAGGATAGAGGGAAAATCATACCTGATGGATGTCAAGTGAACTAGTGTATCAACTTGAGCTTTAGGCACTAGTGCATGAGCATTTTGAGTCAAGTTATATAAGCCAAGGTAGACACAACTTGACAACTCAAAAGTTAGGGCAGAGGAAGCTCCCTTGTCAGCATTGTTAATGTTGTTAGGAAGTGCAACACAGAAGACATTGTAGGAGGAACTAGGTGGAAATCCTATGATGAGGGGAAAAAGATAGCCCTCTTGGGGAAGCAAAAAGCATACCAAAGGGATCAAAAAGTGCAGGGGGTATGGGATCTCCTAGAAAGATCACCAGAAGAGGTCAAAGGGCAACTAAGGATGTCAATATGGGTGAGGTGATGAGTTTTGTGATAGTTAATTAGCCTTGTAATTCCAATATAGGGGTCAATAGGTGAAGAGATGGGAGTGTTAGGTGTGTCTAAGCCAAAGATAGAGATAGAGGGTGTGATAAACAAAGTGTAGGAGTTGTAGAGAGCATTGGATACAAAGAGATTTTGGGTGGAGAATGCAGAGCAAGAGGCCACATTTTTGTTAGGGTTGATAGATAAAGCCCAGAGGATGGAGTGAAAAAAGAAACCAAATGACTCTGAGGGGTATTAAATGCAGAACAAGCATGGGTGAGATCATTGGAAGATGGGATATAAGTGGAAACATTGCAAGCAAAGTGAAATGATATGGGGCTTTGAGCAGAGTGAGCATGGTGCAAAGATTGTAGGATTCTTTGAGGATGGTGCAAGCAAGTTTGGAAAGTGTGTAGAATGAGCTAGTGTTATTGTAGGTGTAGTCAGAGTCCTTTAAGGATGTAGTTTAAAAAATGAACACTATGTCCTTGCAACTGCAAGAGTGGTTAATGACTAGTGAGGGAAGGGTGAGACAGTTACATCATTGGTTTAGTGAGACAAGAGAAGATGTGAAGCATGAGAAAATGGTGACCAAACAGATGCAGTAGGAATAGAACATGGCTCAACGAGTGATTATGGTGTTGGGTATCAACAAGTTTGTGGAAAATATGTTTACGAATATGCAATGGAGTACCAAAGTATACTGAGAAATTGCATATTATATGGGGCTATATTAATAGTTGATCCTGATGGAGTGATGGTGAGAGACCCAATTTGTAGATAGAAAATTTATGAAAGTATTGAACATGTAACTATGTAGTGGAAAATTACCAATACCAATGGATGCTATTTGGGTGTGAGGGGGATCCACACTGGGGGCTTCATCTTTTGGGACTGCGCCTAGGGAAGTGCCCCCAAACAAAGTCCTAACATGCCATCTCCCCGAGGAAGCCTAGAATAAATTTTTTCATTGGGATGTAATTGTACCTTTTCCCTCATGACAAGGAGGGTGACGTGTGTCATGTGCATAGAAAATGATAGATTTGTATCAATATACTTTCACTTGTGTTTTTGTGGCAATTTTATTATATTTTGGATGTTTTTGGAAATTTTGCAAATATTTCAATGTTTTTGCAATTTTTGCAAATATTTGGATGTTTTTGGAATTTTTTTACAAAACATTTTGATGTTTTTGGATTTTATGTGAATATTTGGATGTTGTGTTGTCAAGGCCCACAAAAGTTGTGAATTAAGAGGAAGATTGATCTTCACTTATGTTGAATAAATAAACATGAAGAAGGAAGAAACAATAGGCTCCTAATGAAAGATGAATATGAACTTGTTCAACATTTGGATGAGAAAAAGTGGATGAGATGGAAAAAGAAGGAAGTGCTAACTCACGAAAGGCTAGTGGAGCATGGTTGGAAACTTTTGTATATATTGATAGCCTTTGTAGACAAGTAAGAGTCGATGTCATGAATTTTCTCTAGGTGTCTATTGAGACAGATATTTATGGGGCCCATGAAAAGATGTGAGGCCTAAGAAGGTGCTGTGAGGCCCAAAAAAAAGTGTTGGAAGGCCTATAAAGATGCTAGGGGGCCTGAAAAGGGCATTTGGGCCTATAAAAGGCGTTGGATAGACTGAAAAAGGTGGTTGGGCTTAAAAAAAAGTGTTGGATGGCTTGGAAGGGCACTAGGGGCACCAAAAAAGGTATTTGGGCCTATAAAAGGTGTTGGATAGCTTGAAAAAGGAGTTTGGGCCTATAAAAGGCATTGGAAGGCCTAAAAAGGCATTTGATGACCTAAAAAGGTGCTAGGAGACTCGAAAAGGGTGCTTGGGGCCTATAAAGGTGCTAGAAGGCCTAAAAAGGCATTTGGGCCTATAAAAGGTGCTAGGGTAGGTTGTTGTAGTTTCTCAAATGTACACTTACTTATTTTGTACCACTTTTGGGTGATGATGAAAGAGTCTAACAGATATCGATAGCAATCCAAGTGATGTACAAAGTAGTAACGAGCCATCAAGCTATAGAGGTAGGATGTGGGGCTGTAAGAGCCCTTTTAGAATAACATTGATATATTTGTTGAAGTATGATGTATCAATCATGGTCTTAGCAACATAAATAAGTCTAGAAACCTGTTGAGATTCATCTTCTTGTTTGAGGAATGAAAGGGGGAGAAAAGGAACACATGCAAGACATTTTCAACTCTTTGCATTGTGCTAGATTTTTCCAAGCTGAGGGAGATGTTTTGATACATATCTATATTGCTTCTTAATCTCTTGTAGCAAAATGGATAATCATGAAATGTCCATTTTATAAGATAATGATTTTTCCATAAAATATTTAAATATATTTCAAATAGTGGGGCTCACCATTGATTTCATATAAAACCGCTTGAGGCATGTAAATCTATCCCAAAGGAGTGGCAATTATAGATGGACACTAGCTTGACATGAAATCAATGGATCATTAGATTGAAATATATAAAAAATAATTTATGTAAAATCAAATAGCATATCTATGATGTGTTTTCTTTATTGTTTCGCTTGATATTTGGGCTATTTTAAAAATATTTTGGGGTAGTTTTGAATGTTTTTGGTAATTTTTAATATTTCTTGACTATTTTTGGTAATTTTTGATAATTCTTTACTATTTTTGGTAAATTTTGATTTTTAAAAATATTTTTTGATAATTCTTGACTAGATTTGGTAATTTTGATAAATTTTGACTGTTTATGGTAATTTTTGATAATTTATGATTGTTTTTGATAATTTTTGATAATTCTTAACTGTTTTTGATAATTTTTGATAATTCTTAACTATTTTTGATAATTTTGGATCTAATAATAGTGAAAAAGGAGTGGAAGTGAGATTTATTGGAATATGGAAATCATCAGGGCAGGCATGAGGGCTAAAAGGGATTATTAAGAGCACACAAAAGGGCTGTAGAGACAAAAAATGGATTTTTGGGAATGAGTATGTATTTAAGAAGGCAAAAATGGAATTTTTGTGGTCAAAATAGATTTAAGAAGACTAAAATGGATTTTTGGGACCACATATGTATTTATGAAGGCTAAAATGGATATTGAGACTAGTTGGTGGTGATAGCTATGTGAGACGTGCATTGATTTTCCTGTAATTCACATTTGTGTTATCTCAAATGAGAATTGGACTCCATGCTTCTGTTGATCTACCCCCTTGTGTACTATCATGTTGGCTATCTCTGCTATGAACTATTTCTAATGTCAAGAAACCAATGAATTGTAGCCTACAAGTGTTTCTCAATTTGGTATGTGCATGTTCAACACTCAGTGTCTCTTTATTCTATCTTTTATTAAGTGCACTAGAGGGTGCTGAAACAAGCAATAAAGAGGCCATAAACAAGCAAAATGGGCAGGTTGATTTGAACCTCGGTTGTGTTGGTTTCCTCATTGAAGGACTTGTATTGTGTAGGAAGCCCAAAGGTGTTATCTCTCACTCCTTTTGAACCAAATTTTATTTTTTGGAATGTTTTCTAGTTGTTTTTAATGTTTTTGATATTTTCAGCAATGAGGTGCTTCCTCAAGGCTTTAGAAATAGAACCATTTAAGATGAATGCTATTAATGAGTTCTGGTAGTTCTTCACCATCACAATTTGAAAGTCTATAAGTACCAATCCCAAAAGATTATGTGATGATATAAGGGCCAATCCAATTGGCTTCCCATTTTTCTTTCTTTTCCCTAGCTATGACATGAGGCTTTACCTTCCTTTTGCAGTGTCTAGACAACCTATTCTAATACACTTTAAGATGTTCATGTGTTGTGCATTGATGTTATTCTAGGAATTCCAATTATTCTAACTGGGCCACTCTATAGTCTTCATCTAATAGGACATCACAGAAAATGACCCTTAGAGATGAGATTTCAACTTCTAAAGAGAGTATTTCTTTATTTCCATAGACCAAAGAGAAGGGTATGACACCTATAGGAATTTGAATGCTGGTCCTATAGGCCCATAGGGTGTGATTTAACTATAAATGCCAATCTCTACTAGTATCATTAATAGTTCTTTTGAGGATTTATGTGATGTTTTTATTGGTGCCCTCTACTTGGCCATTGCCCTAGGGATAGTAGATTGATGATGAATGATGGATGATGTGAAACTTTTCACATAGCTCTTCAATTATTTAATTTTTGAAATACAAGGCATTATCTGTTAAGCTGGCATGAGGTATGCCAAAGTGACAAATGATATGGTTTAGGATAAATGCAGAGATTTGTTTGCTAGTGGAGTTTGTGAGCAGTGCTACTTCAACCCATTTGGTAAAGTATTCAATTGTTGTAATAATCGATTTGTGTCCACCAGAGGAAGGTGGTTGGATTGCACCAATAAGATCAAATCTTGACTGATAAAAAGGCCATGGCATGGCCAATGGGTGGAGTTCTTGGGCTAGGGCATGAATGAGGTTGTCGTGGATCTGACACTTCTTACAAGTCTTGACATAGTTGATAGAATCCTTTTCCATGGTGGGCTAGAAATAGCCCATTCTAAGGATTTCCTTTGCTAAGGTGAATCCATTGGAATGTGACCCATAGATCCCCACATGAACTTCTAGAGAAACCCTAAACTCATCCTTTTTGAGTTAGCTAAATAAAGTTTCATCTAGACCTTTCCTATATAATCTATAAGACACCAATATGTAACACAAGGTCTGTAGAATGAAGTTACATCATTGGTTTTAGGATAGATTAGGAGGTACAATGTTATCATACAAGTAGGAGGAAATGGAATCATACCAAGGGAGTCAAGAGTGTCTAAGTAGAAAATGATGTGGGATTTGAGTTGAGAAAATGTGGGTTGAACCACCTCCTCTACTAAGAGTTCATATCATTCAAGCTGGTCTGATAGCTAGAGAAAGGAGGCCAAGGTAGCCATAGCATCAACTACCCTATTCTTATCTCTATGAATTTGTTCAAAACTAATTTGAACAAAACATGCCTTTAGTGTATCAACCATGTACTTGTAGGGTAATAAGTTCTCATCCTTGGTTTGCTACATGTCATTTACCTGATTAATGACCAGCTGGGAATCTCCATAGACTTCAAGTGTTGTTAATTTCCATTTCTAAGATAGTTTTAGGCTCAGAACTAAGGCTTCATATTCTACCATATTATTTTTGCATGGGAACAATAGATTGTATGACTTTGGAATGGTGACGCTTAGAGGCATGATGAATAGTATACTGACACCTGAGCCATGATGTGTATAGGAATTATTAAAGTAAAACTTCCATGTGACTAGCTCTTTCTAAAGGATGTGCATGTTTGGAAAGTCTACTAAGATAGGGTTTGAACTCTCTATGGGTGCATCAACCAATTGATCTATAATGTATTTTTCATTTTATGGCCTTTCGATCAACATAATCAATGTCAAACACAATCAGGATCATCACCCATTTGGCCAATTTTCTTGTTAATATAGTTTTCATTAGAAGTTACTTGAGAGGATCTATTTTGGATATGAGTTTGAATTTTTTTTCAGGGGATAGTGACATAGTTTTTAGGAAGCAAAAGCTATTGCCAAACAAGATTTTTTAATGAAAGTGTAGTTTAACTCATAGTTAACCAAGGTTTGACTAATGTAGTAGATAGGTCATTCCTTTCCTTGGTCATTTTCCTATTCCAAGAGGGATCCTATTGATTTTTCCATCAAAAACATATATAACAATAAAAGTTTGTGCGATATAGGAGGCACCAAGACCGGTGGATTAATTATGTAACTCTTGAGAAGATCAAAGGCCTTTTGACATTGAGTATACCACCTAAAATCTATATCTTTGTGGAGGAGGTGAGTAAAGGGAACACATTTCTTGGCCAATAGAGATATGAATCTATGAACTGATTGAAGTCTCTCTTGGAGGAAGTGTAGTTGGCTAAGGTTCTTGGTAGGTTTCATAGTGATAATAGCTTGCACTTTTTTTGGATCAATCTCTATCCCTTTGGTAGAGACACTAGAACCAAAGAGCTTTCTAGATTGTATGCTAAAAGCACATTTCCTAGTATTTAGTCTAACTTTGGAGGCTTCTAGGCATGTGGATATCTTGTCTAAAATTGGAAGATGGTCTTCACAGGTATAAATTTTTTCCAAAAGGTCATCTATACAATCCTCCATAAATGTATACATCATGTCATGGAATATTATGGTCATAGCTCGCTGATATGTAGTTCCTACATTCTTGAGACCAAAGGGCATGACATTCCCACAAAATGTCCCCCATGCACAAGTTAAGGTTGTCTTCTCTTGGTCTTCGGGTGCTATCCTAATTTGGTTATAACCCAAAAAACCATCCATAAGGGAGAAGATAGAATGTCCTACTATTAGGTCCATAATGGTGTCAATTTTTGTTAGGGGGAAGTCATCTTTGGGACATGCTTTATTGACATCACAAAAGTCAATGCAGATCTGTATGCTACCATCTTTCTTTGAGATGGGCACAATGTTTGAGATCCATGAAGCAAAGGCCAATGGCCTGATGAAGTTGGTGTGAAGCAATTTCTCCAATTATATTTTGACTAATAATGCTATATGTGGATTCATTTTTTAGAGCTTCTACTTGATTGATTTAGCTTTGGGAGTAGTGTTGAGATAATGGAGAATTAGATTAGGATCTAACTCAGGAATGTCAGCATAGGCCCATGTAAAATTAATTTTCCTATCTTTGAAGAAGCAAAAAAATTCACTTCTTTCTTCTTGAGTTAATGACTATACCAGGTGAATGATTCTAAGTTCTTGCTCTATCTTGATGTTAACTTTCTCAGTCAACTCAATTAGAATAGATGATCTCTCCTCTAAATATTCAGGCAAGGGATCAATTATCTCATCCTTGGGTGCCACAGTTGGGTTTTCACCATTAGATGCATTACTTCTATTTATTTCTACTTTTTCTCAAGACTGACCACAACATGGTTTGTGTTATTAGTTCCTTGATATGTTTGATGTGATCTTGTATGAATGAGATAATTAATGCCTAAAACATCCATAGTTATTTCTTCTAGTCCTAGTCAAGGAGATGGTTCAACTACATTAAGGTACATGAAGATGTCTTGGTCAGTGTCAAAATTAGAGATGTGATGAGGCTTAGTAGTATCCCAACTAATAAGCTCAGGATGGACTAAGGATAATGATTTTGAGTATAGATATGGTTCTTTAGGGCTTAAGGATATGACCTTATTTGGTGACTCATACATTGTATCTGGTAAATCTATAATATGTACTTCTAAATTATCTATGAAGTTAGAGTTTTCAAGTTTCTCATCATCCTCATCTTTAAACTCTACTAGGAAGAAATTTAGAAATAGGGTATGAAACTGGAACCTATCATTAGATTCATCATCCCCATGTGTTGTGAGGTAAGTTGTTTATTTAGTGTCATCTTTTAAGCCATTTTAATGTGATTTGACTCTTTGTGGTGAAGTGAGGTCTAAATTAGAAGTGAATCCTTATGCTGTAGAAATGTTTTGTGTAGGAATGCAAAAAAAATCACATTCTTTTTCTTGAGTGGATTCTTTAGATAATGAGTCAAATTCCCACTTGGTGGAATTGTAATCATCTTTATTATTAGTGGTATTCATGAACAATTCTCTTACATCGTGTAGATTAGGGAAGGATAGATTCACATTCTTTGTATTGGCTACTTTTTGATCATTGATATCTTTTTCTTTTGGCACCCATACCAAAGTGGAAGAAGATGAATCTCCATATTTAGATAGGGACTTAGGGTAAGATATGAAGTTTTAATTTTCTTGTTCTAAATATGCCACCCCTATTTTCAATTTGTTGGATCTAAAATGTGTTGCTAGGGGTTCAATAATACCTTTACCTCTCCCTAACGGACTGTCCCCTAGATAACCCATTTAATTCATTAAATCAAAACCCTTTCCAAAGAGGTGGGGGGAAATGTCAACATTTTATATCCTTTTGTTTTGTTCCTCTATGAAGTTTGAAGGTATACCACTTTCTTTGATGAAGTGTTCATGATAAGGTCTAGGAGGAGCGGTTGAAGATGGTTTTCCATGAGATTTGGGGGATAGTGGTGGACCAAAAAATGAAATTGAGTACTCGCCTACCACCTTGCATTGCAACTTGCATTTTTTCTCAAAATCTTTTATTAAGAACCTCATTTCCTCATATTGTTTTTGATTAGAGTTTCTTTGTGGAGGTGATGATGATCTAGAAAAATTAGAACAACCCAATTTATCTTTTCCCTTAGTTGTTGTGGCACAATGGTTGTTGTCTTGAATTAAAAAGGTTGAAGTGTCTATTGATGTAGATTGGCTAATGACACTTGTCAAAATGTTTATTTCTTCCCTATTATGAGGAGCAAGGGAGTTATAGTATTGTGTATAGTTTTTGTCCCTAGGTATGGTTACCTCTTGGCTTATGTATGGAAATTTTAGACATTGGTGATAAGTGGAAGGGGCTACTTGCATATCATGGATCTATGATCTACCTAATAGGATTACTTAGGTCAGCTTCAAGTCCAGGACATGACATGCATTTTCTTTCACAACCGAGCCAACCCTTATGGGTAAAATGACCATACCTTTTGAAGATCTCTCCTCATTAACATAATATTTAATTGTGATCTTTTTCTTGGGATAAACAACATCCTCTATATATCTTAATGCTTTTAATAAACTTAAAGTGCAAATGTTTAGGCTGGCCCCACCATCAACCAAAGATATTTTTACTTTATTTCTATGTATGAAGACTTCAATATGCAATGGAGAGTTTTGTAGATGAATGAAGGATATTTCATCTTGTGTCATGAAGGACACATAGTAAGGGGCAACAAGGCTTCTTACCATGCTTCTGAATCTACTAACTTCAAGATTTTTGGGTACTAATGCTTTGAGTGAGTATCTCTTTGTACTCCAAAAAGATTTGCACAAATCAAAGATGGAGATATGGGTAGGAGTTTTTAATAGTTGATTAACCAAGCCATATTTGGGCATAGTGGAGCTTGTGGTTTCTTGTTTTGAATTGGTGGTTTCCTCCAAAAGAATCACCTTGGAGGCTTGACCTTGGATAATACCATTTAAAGGTTTTTTCTTATGCTTGTCTTTGATAATGATGACATTAAAAACATCATCAAACCCATAGATCATATTGATTGTATTATCATAATTGTGGGCATAATTGACTTTGTCATTGGAGGATGTGGTCTAGTTGGTTCTAGAAGATTCACCTTTCTCATGGATCATGAAGCGGTATTTAAAGGTTGTATGATCTTTATATGGTCCTGTTATCAATCAACTTTTGGATTGCCCCTTTAAGGACATAACAATTGTTGGTAAGATGCCCCCTATTTTGATGGTAGGTACAAAAGTGTTTGTCACTCCACCATGAGGGCTTAACTTGGGGCTCATATGGCTTGGCCTCTTATAATACAATGAGATCATTTTCTGAGAGCATTTGTAATGCTCTTTCATATGTATCCCCTATGGGAATATAGACTCTAGGTGGATTAGCAGATTTATATCCTTTGGGTGGAGGTGT
The DNA here is from genome assembly GCA_028749045.1 of Cupressus sempervirens. Taxonomy (NCBI): domain Eukaryota; kingdom Viridiplantae; phylum Streptophyta; class Pinopsida; order Cupressales; family Cupressaceae; genus Cupressus; species Cupressus sempervirens. Next base: position 688,560,835 of record CM053786.1, on the reverse strand, counting down.
TGGAAATATTCAAGACTATGCTAGGTTACTGAGAGGGGAGAAGTGAATTAGTAACCTTAAATTTTTATCAAATTTAGATCTTAATTGCAATAATCCAATAATCATTTAATTAATTAAATAAAATCTAACTACATGCATGAGAAACTGAAAATATAAATAGTCATGACACATGAACACAATAATTTGGTGATCCAGAAACCTTCCAAATAGAAAGTAAAATTGGGGTGGGGATGATACCCACAAAACTTCAATACTGTAGCATAAATGTGGCCTGTTAAGGCTTACAATGATCACTTCTGATGATATTCCATGTTAGGAGCAATTAGGATTGCTAGGTCCACCTTATTAGAGGATTTACAAACATACTATCAATTATGCACCCGGTAAAGAGATTTGACAAAAGATTGTTAAGTCTACCTTGTTAGAGGATTTTGGACCAGTTCACCTATTAGAATGAAGCAATAGATCTCTAACTTACAACTAATTTTTTGATAGATATTCTTTGAAGTACTAATCACCTTTATGTGATAGATATGACTTTGCTACTCCTTGTTGATATGGCCTTACAATACACTTTGTTGCTGATTCACATTCACATGCTTCTTACATATTCTTTACTCTCACTTTTCATTCATGCATACAAACATCTATCTATATGGATATGATACAATACATTACATTTATATCAATCTGATTTACAAAATTACAAAGTCGGCCAATAAACAAGTTAACACCAATATTACAAAGTTGGCTCAAACGAAGACACTCAGGTTCTGGAGACTGACTTGGTGAAGTTTTGATACATGGCACCACTGTCATTACTTGGCATCATTATGAATTTGGTAGAAGTGGAAGCTCGGTCCATAATAAACATCTTGGAGTAGTCTCAAACTCAGTCTACATTGGCAACTCAGTAGATACTGTGCAACTTAGTAAAAACTAAATTCCACATTTACCATACTTGAACTTGGTAAACACTAATCATCTCATCACTTAGTTAACACTAACTTTGCTTCACATGAACTAATGACTTAGTAGAAACTATAAATCTTGGTAGCCACTGAACTACTCGGTAAGAACTGTAGGACTTCACACTGCCTGAATTTACTTGGTAACCACTAGAATGCTTGGTAGGAACCATGAAGCTTGGTGGCTACTGAATTACATGGAAAAAATTGTAGACTATTTAATGAGCTCGGTAGACATACAAAATCTGAATAAGTGTTGTCACTAATAAAAAACTTGACTTAATGTCAACAATCTCCCCCTTTGGCATTAGTGACAAAAACACTTACCAGCCAAAACTTATATACATTACAGTGTGATATTGGCTCGGTCCTAGTATACTATTTTTGAGATTTTTCAAAATTTTTCTTTGTAAGTATATACTTTCCTTTCCTTTTCTTTGCATGATTGTCCCCCATACAATATACATACTAAGTGTTTCTCCCCATATATACATACTGACTGTCATATATATATTCTGTTTCTCCCCCTTTTTGACAATAATGCCAAAAATTTATTCAAAACTTATTTACACAAAGACACCAATATAAGAAAGAAACTTAGAATGTACCTTAAGTATGAGTGCTAAAGTCTTATCCTAATTTTCTTGCAAAATTTTGCATGTACGTAGAGTAATTTGAACTTCTGCAGAGAGTTCTATCATGTGATCTACAATTGAGAAGTTGTTGTCATGGATTAATTTTTTTGAGTAAACAATGCGCTTTTGCATTGTGTGCATGATGGGAAGGATCATATTTTGAATATCTATCAGTGAAGATTGGATCCTTGCTTCTTCTCTCAATAATTTTGCCTGCATATCTGACAAGTATCTAATTTTCATATGATGTGTAGAGCTTGAACTAGGGTCAAGTTTCAAGCTGCTATGCACTAGCCTTTATATATTCATCAATATTTGTCAGTTTTCTCTTTATTTCCTTTGTGAACTTAGTAACATTGCATAATTTTCCAAAAAGTGATGTTACATTTTTGCAAGAATTTTCAAGATTGGTCAAAATTGAGGAAAGCTCCACTTGCTAAATAGCAATTTGTTGAGTAATAAGCTCAAGAACTTTGTTATCAAATTTATTCTTTGCTTTCTCAATCAATTTTTTAGGAATCCTAAATCTATTATTCATTTTCTCCTTGAAGACATCAAAGTAGTTATCCATTATGTTGACAAAATTCTCACCCATTTCTGCAATATACTCATTAATCTAATACAAAACTAGCACATCCTTTCTCCATATGACTATACCTTTAGAAGGGAAAAAATTTTGAACATAGAAAAATAGACATGTCAATAATGAACCAAATTTACAAGGATTTTTTTTGGATGTCCTTATACTTTCCATGTTTTTGTTGAACTGTTTCAACAATAAGTCTACAAAATCATATGATAGATTATTTTTCATGACTTTGAATGCCATGTCTACTGCTTCACACGACACACTATTTAGATGACTCAAACTATAAATCTTCTATGCTATCACATGTATGCCAAATTTCAATTCTATATCTATTACATTACTAATCTTCATGCCTCTACCATCCCACTTGGCTAGGGTTTTCTTTTTTAACTCCACCCGACCTAGGGTTTTAGTAGTTTTGGCTTTGGAGAGTATGGGAAGGCCGATGATATAATGAATCATCTTCTTAGTAATCAAAATTGGTTGCTTAATCCATAACTAACCACTATGCACTTGGCTTAGGATGTATCTGATCCATTTTATTTGGAAACTTTGGGGCAGGTGGGGAATGTGGGTTAAACACTTATCTTCCAAGTACTTATGCTTGGGTTTAAGAATACCATTTAAAAATAATTCACTTAGGGCATCATCCATCTCTAGGGTTCCAATTTCTTGAATTGTACACTTAAAATGAGTTCGAATATCATTAATGAGAAGTACCTTAGGAGGGATTTGCAATTGTGCTCCATTTGGATCAAGGGTTTCCACAATTGCCGGTATAAGTTTGAAATTTGGTGGTTTCCATTTGAATCCTCAAGCCAACATTTTTGACCCTTTATTTTCCTTTCTATTGTTGCTTGATGCTACTATGGCTACTCGGTAGGTTACAAAAAACTTCAAAATTTTTACTGCAAATTCCACTCAAAATTGCTTGATTACTTTGCAATTTTCTTGATCACAATAACACTTCAAGATTTTGGTGAAAAATGAATTCAATTTCCTAGCTTTTGATATGCTTGATACAAAAGTAATTGTGATGAAATCATTATGTGCAATAGGCTATCATACATTATATGTTTGGATTGCTCAATGAATACTTCATAACTCGGTAACCAAACATGTGTGACTAGTTACTCCTGACCTTTCTTGGTAGAGTCCATGGACCAACCTTATTCAGTGATAACTAATACTAATCTTTTATGATCCCCTTGTATCTCAATTATTTATTTGGATCTTTACTTTTTCTTTTCAATTTTGGAACTATTTAGATGTGACCATGATAACACAGTTCTAGTTCTTAATTAAGAACTTAGTTGGAAATGGTGGAGTCACCCACTTCTTGAGTGACATTACCATCATTTCTTGGACTAGCTTCCTCACTGGATTTAGGAATCCATTTCTACCTCATTTTATTTCTAATTTTATCTACTTTTTATTTCTTTCCATCTTTAATTCTACCTGTAATCATGCAATTCTTGGCTAGATGACCAAGTTCTCTACAAGTGAAACATCTTATGGTGGTATCTCTCTTCCTTGTGTGATGTTTAACACAGTTCATGCCAATGTGTCCATACTCTCCATAATAATGACATTTTCACTAGGTGTTATAGTCCCAACCAAATAATACTTTCACAATTTTCTCTACTGGATTGAATGACTTGGTTTTGTAGTTTGATGTCTTGTGACCTTGTTTCTTGCATTTGTGACATTTTCCTTCAGATTGTGGTTTCTCTTTGCATTCATTAGCCTTGTGAACATGCTAATTGCAATTGTAACATTTACCATTGAATTTCTCTTTTCCATTACTCCAAAATTTGTTTGATGTATGGCTTATCTTACCACAATGATTGTAAGTAGGTCTTTGATTCCTTTGAGCACCTTGTTTGGAGGATTCACCTTCTTCTTTGTATCCAATTCTTTCTTTACCCTTTTGTCCATAGAAATTCTACTCATTTAGTTGATTCAATTGATTCATGTCTTCTTGGGATTTCATCATTCCCTCATTGACTTGCTTTTTAGTGTTTAAGACATTTTTCAATCTTTCACTGATTTTCTTTTTTAGATCTCAGCTCACTTCTTATTATTTTATTGATTTGTCTTTCTGAATTTAGATCATTCCTTAACCTTTCATTGATCTATCTTTGACTCATGATTTCTTCATTTGCATTGGAGATTTGATCTATAAGATCTTCATGCTGAAGGGATTGGTTATGGTTCTCATTGTTTCTTTTATCCATTTCTTCTTTCATCTTGTTCCTTTGCTCCAAGATTTCACATAGCCTTACTGGTTGAATTTATTGTTCTCTTTTGAGGTTTCTTATTTCTTCTTGTAGGGAACCATTCTTCTCTAAGAGTTCTTTGATTTCATTTTTTGCTTCATCTAAACTGCTTGAAGGGAAAAGATCTTCAATCTTTTCTTCAATATACTGGTGATAATTTATCTAATTTGCAAGTTCCTTTCTTCTTTTTAGGGATTGGGAAAGTTGCTCCTTAGCTTTCTTTAGTTGTGCAATGGCCATTTCTAGATCTAACTTTTCATTGTCAATTACTTTATCGAGTTTGAAAATCTCCATTGTCTTTGATCTTTGCTCAAGATGTCAAGTTTTATCCTAAGAACCACAAAGCTCTAATACCAATTGTTAGAAATATTCAATACTATGTTAGGTTACTGAGAGGGAAGGGGTGAATTAGTAACCTTGAAATTTTATCAAATTTAGATCTTAATTGCAATAATCTAATAATTGTTTAATTCATTAAATTAGATCTAACTACATGCATGAGAAACTAAAAATATAAACATTCATGACACATGAATATAATAATTTGGTGACCTAGAAACCTTCCAAATAGAAAATAAAACTGGGGTGGGGATGATATCCACAAAACTTCAATACTCCAGCATAAAGTTGGCCTGTTAAGGCTTGCAATGATCACTTCTAATGATCTGCCTTATTAGGAGCAATTAGGACTCCTAGGTCCACCTTGTTAGAGGATTTACAAACATACTATGAAGTATGCACTTAGTAAAGAGATTTGACAAAAGACTGTTAAGTCTACCTTGTTAGAGGATTTTGGACTGGTTCACCTATTAGAATGAAATAGTAGATCTCTGACTTACAATAAATTTTTTGATAGAGATTCTTTGAAGTACCGATCACCTTTATGTGATAGATATGACTCTGTTGCTCCTTGTTGATATGAATTTACAATACACTTTGTTACTAATTCACATTCACATGCTTCTTACATATTCTTTACTCTCACTTTTAATTCATGCATACACACATCTATCTATATGGATATGATATAATACATTACATATATATATCAATCCAATTTACAAAATTACAAAGTCAGACAATATACAAGTTAAGAACAATATTACAAAGCTCAAATGAAGACACTCAAGTTTTGAAGACTAACTTGGTGAAGTTCTGATACACGACATCCACTATCATTACTTGGCATCATCATCCATTTGGTAGGAGTGGAATCTCGGTCCATACTAAACATCTTAGAGTAGTCTCGAACTCGGTCTACACTAGAAACTCAAGATACTGTGCAACTTGGTAGAAACTAAATTCCACATTTACCATACCTAAATTCGATAAACACTAATCATCTAATCACTCGATTAACACTAACTTGACTTCACATGAACTGATGACTCGGTAGAAATTGTGAAGCTTGGTAACCACTAAATTGCTCAATAAGAGCTGTAGGACTTCACACTACTTGAATTTACTTGGTAACCATTGGAATGCTTGGTAGGAACTATGAAGCTTGGTGGCTACTAAATTACATGGCAAATGCTATAGACTGTTTAATGAGCTTGGTAGGCATACAAAATCTAAATAAGTGTTGTCACTAATAACAAACTTGACTTAATGTCAACATGAGGGGCTTGGTTATATGCCACCTATTGGTTGGAGATATTTTGGTTTGGAGGAGTGGTTGTTTTTTTATGATAAAAATGATGAGTACTATCTTTCCTTTGTGTGTCTTGGTGAGTAGGCACGTTGGTGTTGTTGATAGTTGGATATTGTTGATTAGGAGAGAGGTGAAGTTGTATTTTAACATGATATGAATCTACCACCCCTTCATTTACCATGTTTTTATTGTTATTTCTCCACCACAATTTTTGTTTATCATTTGACCAATTAGATGAGTTATCTAGTTGTGAGGAGTTATTTGAGAAACCTTTGCCATCTTTTGGTAGCTTAATTATGTCGTTTCCCAACAAGGTTTCTTCTAGTTTAGCTACATTACCTAGAGTGGTTTTGAAATATTTTGGACCTTGAAGCTCCAGCCAATAATTCATGGGTTTGGAAAGGCTATTGATGAATATAGTCATTTTCTCTTTATCTAGGATATATAATGGTACTTGGAAAAGGTATGCCTCCATCTTTTCAAGAAAACCTTAAAAGATTCTCTTGGGAGTTGTTTTCTATTACATAAATCAATCATAGTGACCTCGCTTTAAATGTTATATAAGTAATATCTAATGAAGATAGAAGCTAGTTGATCAAATGAATTAATATTGGAGGGGAGCTTTGATAAGTAGTCCATGGCTTGTCCCCCCAGGATTATAGGGAATAGCCACATAAGGTAGGTCATATCATGCACAAATTCCATACTCAAAGTATAAAATTGTTGAAGATGATCCTGAGAATCAGATGTGCCAAAATATTTGTCATATTTTGGTATTTACATATTCTATTGAAAATGTGTTAAAGTGATGCTCCTATAAAATGAAAGGGGGCATACCTTCTCAAGACTAAATTCAACTAGTTGGATTTTCCCTTGTTTCATCTTTTCTATTTCTAATTGCAAGTCTTGAAGTTTTGGAGTGACAACCTTTAGGGGCAACTTTTCTTAATCCCTTTTAAGGTTAGATATGTCAAAGTCAGGAGGTAGTTTTACACCTGGTTGTGCCAATGATAGAAAGTAGCATTCCTTATGTCATTCTAGTATCTTTTCCATTATGTCATCAAGATCTGAGTTTTGTTCAAAATTTTCAATCTTTGTTTCAAGGCTATTTTTGCCCCAAGCTTGTGATGAACCCATTTTGTTAGAGGGTTTTGAGCCCTTTTGTTTGAACAAAGGTGATTTGTGAGAAATGGTGGCTGATAAACAATCAATGTGTTGAACAGACTCAATGATATTTAGGGATTGTTTAGATTTGGTTGTTCATTTTGCTATTCCAGCACTGACCCATATGGGTGATCTCTTATGGTCCTTTTGTTTAGTAGCTACACTAGTTTTGCATAGTGACATGAGATGTGGATGAGACCCCTTTAATTTTTTTATATTTCAATGGTGCAAGGATTATTTTTAGACCAAAGCTTATTGAAACTTCAAGCTATGTTTCAAAAAGGTTTTCAGTGATCTTGATGATGATAAGACTCAATTTCACGAAGTCAAGTAAGGGATGGATGTGTGTTTTCATTCATGTCTAACTTGATGTACAAAGTTGAGATGATGATGTCTATTGGATAAGAGTCCTTATGTAGGTTGGAAAATTACTTGCTTTAAAGATGTTGGTCATTTTCAAGATTCCTTAGTTTTGCAGAGTCTTAAAGGAGAAAAAGGGTACCCGGATCTATTGTCTATTTATGGATATTTTGTATGTAGATAGACTTTATTTCAAAAATTCTCTCAGATGCACTAGATAAATCTCCAAATGCTCTATTTAAATGTTTATATGCATCAATTCATAACTTGCTAGGTGCTCTTCTGTAGAGTGAAAGTGCTGTTTTAAATGAAGATGCACTATTGGATTGTGCAAATGTGATATTTCATCTATCAAATGTGCTAGTACATGCTTTAATTATACTAAAGAAGTAATCAAATGTGTTGTTTTAGGATTTCAATGCATTATTTCATGGCATGCTGCAATGTTTGTGTTCAATTCAGTGCTAGTTTGTAGTTGTGTTTGAATTGGCTTGGAAGGGTTGTAGTATGAAGTTCATTAACATGTATTAAAATAGACACATTCAAGCACACTAATAGTAGAAATAAAAATGAAATATCCCCGCACACTCCTAAAAAATAATAAAATGGATTCTTGACAATGGCTTGCTAAGACTAGTGATTATGAGGATTTAGTGTTTATTTGATTATGTTTGAATTTATCTCTCTCATGAAAGAGAGCTTCCGACCAATGTGAAGGATGTTTGGCACAATATCTTTTGAGACTACTAGAGGAAGGATATGTTTTGAACAAAATAATCTTGCATTCAATTAGGAATACAAGATGGAAGGCTTTCCCTCTCACCAAACCTACTAAGGAAAATCTTGGGAAGGAGCCTTTCTATGGTTGAGTAAACTAGTCAGTGAAAAGCATGAGAAATAGAAATTGAAAATAGGTTTGGGAGTTTGATCACCCTAAAAGAGTGAGAGTATATCCCAACTAATCTAACCTCTCAAATATGACAAACATAATGTTCAGTTACGAGCCTTTAGCTAGGAAGACAAGAGGCTCCTATTTAGTCTATGTGTTTGTTCATTCCTAGATTAATTCCTACTGACCCTTTCAAAAGGTTTGACATTCTAATAAACTCAATGAGTTGAGAACATATGCCTATTTCCAAATACATCTGAGAAATCAAACTTCTTACTTAAGCTAGTTTATGAACTTTGAAATGCTACAATTTAATTGGCAAGGGTTCTAGGCCTACTTGATTTGACGCTACCAAAGGCTAGGCATTTTTGATTGTCTTCATTCTCATCTTGCAATTTCAACAACCTAGGAGCTGTTGTCTACATCCAAAAGAGACCTATAAGTAGTCATAAATTAGATCAGTAACTTAAATATGATAGTTTAGAGCTCTGATTAGATGCATTACAAAAAATTGCATATGCATTATAGAAATACTCAAATGCATTATAAGATCAGTTGAATGCACTAGATGAACATGTAAAATATGCTAAAAGATCAGGTAAATGCACTATAAAATAATGTAAATGTGTTATAGAACACATCAAATGTGTTAGAAAATAATGCAAAAGTGTCGAAACAATATTTAGAAGCATTAAACCATTGGAGAAATCTTAGATCTAATAGTTGTGAGTTCAAGAGTGTCTTTGAAAGGTCACTACTCCTGTTATGAAGCTTCCAGAAAGCTATTAAGCCTAAAAAAAGTTAGATCAGTGCATGAAACAAGAGTAATACAAAGATCTACAAAGAGATTCCAAGATTAGAATGAAAAGATAAAGAACAATGAGGCTTTAAGACCTAGCCTCATGATGGGTGCCAATTTGTACATGGTGGAATCACATATTCATGAGACCTTAATGAAGAGTGCAATTAGAATAACAATGAACTAATCTAGACCCAAGAAATAACTATTAAATAAAGAATCCATGAACATCTCATGTTCCCCTAACTTCAACCACTAAAAATGCTGTTCTTGAATGAAAGTATGCTACAAGTGCAAATCTATGAAAGTATATATGAGATATATATGAAAATGTGGATTATGTGGAGATAATAACACTAAAATGCTATGAACATGTACATGCATAAGACCAACAATGCTAAGTGATGCTAAATAAATCCTATAATGGTGCTAAGATGACACTAAGATGACATGAATTATCTACAAAAAAAATGCTAAATGAATGATAGCTCTAAATATGCCTATAGTGCATATGCATAAAACTTGGGTCCCTTTGCTCTTGATTTTCCCCTCTATTTATAGGATTTTAGAAGGGGGTTGGGGTAAGGATCTTGATTTTACTTTTCACTAGGGGGTAAGAGTGAAACTTAAAATATCTCATAAGATGCCAAGAGGAATAGTCCAATAGGCTTGGTTTGTGAGGATAAATAGGGATTTTCAATTCTTTAATTTTCCAAAAATGTAAATTTCACTTTTGACAGGGTAAAATGATTTTTTTGATTTTCAACTTTTATCTTTACCTTTTTCTTTTTTTATTTCATTTTATCATTTTATGAATTGTCTTTCCTCTTTAAAAGTGATTTTTGGTCTTTTTGACTTTGATGAGTGATATGACTTGATGTTGCAATTGATTTGAAGTTCCATTGTTTTCCTCCTTTATCTATTTTGTCCTTAATTTTTGTTGTTTTATCAAAATTTTTGTTGTTTTAAGCCTTTGACAATTATAGGTTGTCTACATAACTAACTTGGAAAATTTAAAGAATTAAAAAATTTCTCATTAATGTTTGGTGTCCAAGGGAAGAAACTTACAGAGTAACCCTTATAAAAGAAGAGTCGAAACTTTAGGATTTCATTTCTAACTAATTCATTTTCACAATGAAAATACAATAAAAAAAAAAGATAAAGTTAGGATAATTACCTGTCTCTAGCTAAAAGATTTAAGCCATTGCCTAAAATTGGAACATCTATGGTTAGGGAAATTCCAGTATACAAAAATCTCATTGGTTTGATAGTCCTTCCACCGCTCTTCACTAATGTTATTGCTAACAATAATGACTTTACTTGGTTCCCCTTGTTTGGGGTCTTGAGTGATTGTATGGTAAGGATCCTTTCTAATTTCAAGTATATCAGATCTAATCTTTTTACCAGGATTTTTTTCCAAAGAAGATCCAAATCTATATTTCGGGTTATGGAAGGGATTGAAAGTAATGATATTCTTACTATGCTATTTTCTTGGGGAAAAAAAATTGGGTTTTAGATGGAAATCCATGACAAAAGGGTTTTCCTATAAGGGGGATGTGAATCTTTGGGGGAAGAGACTGAGGAGAAGGGTTCAGTTGTGAGCTCTATGTAGTTATGGGACTATAGACCTTCACACCTAATGATATGTTGTTTGGTTCAGAAAGGAAATTGCGGTGTTTAATAAAGGAAGAATTAGGATGGTCCTTAACTACCATGCTATTACTAAGTTCCTTAAAAATAGAAAGTGATTGAACCTTTTTTACTTGGGGTTTAACAGTTTGTGGATGCCCTAGTTGTTTCTTTGGGTCATTTTCTTGGATAACTACCATTTTTTCCTTTTTCTTAGCATACTTTGTTGAGTAAATATAGGATTTGAATGATCTTGACAAAATTTTCTTCTTAGAACCTATTGCCAGGATATTCAATCTGAAGTCAAAAGCCAAAGGAGGATTCATGAGAATTTTTGCTCTATCAATCTGATCATTGACCTTAGATCTACCTTTAGATTGATATGCATATTTGGTTTTGAGAAAATATTTTTGATTGTTGTCTCAAGTATCTACCTTAAATCCTCCTTAATCTTCCCCTATTGTAGGATTGGGCTTGCCTTTCTTTATTGTCTTCCTTCTATACACTATTTCTCATCCTTCTTTTTTAGTATGAAACCATGGATTTTTGAGATTAGGGGTTTTTTTTTTTTTGTTTCCTTGACTCCTAACCAACCCTGTTCTCTTCTTGTGTTCCACCAATATGTAATTTACCATGTTTTAAGATCATGCAATGAGGCTAGGACTATGAAACTATTGCTACAATTGAGGAAACTTCCCAATTTATGGTTGATCAACTTATGACTGTTTGAAAGGGATTTCAAAGTAGGGATTACAAAAGAAGGAGTATGACTTTCTCTATTCATTATTTTCACTGATAAATAAGAGGGATTCATTTGTTTAATACTTCAATAATAAAATTAGAAAATATCTTGAAATTAGAAATTATTTAATTAAATCAAGAATAATTTTTTTCTTACCTCATTGTGGACAACTAGTTATCATCAAGGATTCTTTGTTTCACAGTTCTTCTATTCGATATGCTGGACTCAAGCCATCTTCTTCACTCAACATTGCGCACCATGGGTTGTAGGCTCTCCTACACCTCAATTATCCTCTCCAACATCATTAAGTAGCTAGCATACCTAGTCTCTACATTCCCAAGGTTTTATTTCTTGGAAAATATCATAAAAAATGCAATAAATGTGTAATGGTTTCAAATAACCATTTGCACATCTCTAGCCTCAAACAGCATTTCCTTTATCCAAACAAATTTCTCGATATCCTTAAAGGTTATATTTAATGCATGTATACAACATGGGGTCCAAAAGATATGCTTATAAGTATCATCCACTATCAATCTAACTAAATTACACACATGAGTTAAATTAGTGACTACTTGCACAACATTGGTGGGTCTATCCTCTTCTATAACATCTCCCAAAATTTGAAATTGGAAGGTTTCATCCTTCATTTTCCCTAATCCCAATAAAATAAGACCCCATTATGCTAGTGCCAATAAGATTAATGAGTATCCAATGTTTCATATTGGTCCACCCATAAATGATAATGGAACATCCATCCCTCAACCATGTTTGTCTCATATACTCTATCAACATGCTCACTTTTGAGTACTCTCAATCAAGAAGAGACGTGCGTAGTTTCCTTTCTCTAGGTGACATCTTTGAATTTTTTTTTAAAGTATGAGGAAAATGACATGTGGAATAATATAGTATGAGAAAAAATAAATTTAAAAATAGGCGATTTGGCCACCTCATTTTCTTGTTGATTAAAAAAATCAACAACACTGGTATCTCTTTTACTCTTCTTTCCCTTAGCTTTAGTAGAAGTGGGAGTGCATGTGCCACTTTATTCCCTAAGAGAAGGATGATGAAAGGTATTTGACCTTGACCATTCTTGATTGAAGTCCCTAATTTTAATGTCTTCCCCTTCATGTGCAATCTATTTGTCTTGAGTTTTTATTCTTGTGTTATTTGCTTGCAATCTTTGATCCCTTGACCACCTGTCTATAAAACATGGAAATAGACTCTAGTATAAATCACAAAATAATGTTTGTGACACAAATGACACTTTCATGCCCTACTACCCCCACATTTTTTTCCTATCATCATCTAATCTTGTGAAAAATTGTAGGAGAGATTTCTTGGGGTTGAATGAACCTTTTTGCGAACTTGTTGAGGACTTTGGAAGGGCATTCAAGTGGGTTAGAGGTTTTTACCTCTACTAAATCCACACAAATTCAAGACCCCCCCATGGTTTCCCCTATACTAGGTCTTTATCTTTCATATGTTTGATTTTTTTGTACTACAACATCCATGCTATCACTACTCCCCCCACTTTCACTACTGCTCATGATTATGTAATGTAAAATAGTGCTACAAGTTGAAAAAAATTATTTCACTAAAAAGGTACTCAAAATGTTTTGTAAAAAAAATGAAAACTGAAAAAAATGGCCACAAAGTTGAAATAAACAAATGGAAAATAAGAAACAAACTTATAATGAAGAAAATTGGATGGAAAAACTTCCTCTTGTAACTCCAAAACGAAAAATTTCTTCACTAGCCTGTTGTTGTTCTAAGTTTTTGGAAAATATGGTAAAATGAGAGAGTTTTAACCTTTGTGGTATTTATATCCTCAAATAGGGTATATATATCCTTTTTCAATGCACATGGGGCTGACCAAGTGAAAATAGCTATTAAAATAATCTTATTTTTTTTGTCATCTCTTTTTGTGCTAGGAAGTTAGTAGTTCTGAGGATGGTACTTGAATTTATAAAAAAAGAATGCCTTTGGGGATGGAAAAATCCAATCCTTTCCTCCCTATATCATACCTAAGATGGGTGTGGGTCAAAAAATGTAGGGGATGTATTCCCATGAAGCATAGTTTAAAATATACAAAGCTCATCAAAAGCATTCAAGTCATTTTGGGAAAGATTTTCAATGGGAAAAAACACCTATTCAAAAATTATGGATATTATCTCCTTGGTGTTACCTTAGGGGAGGATATTGGTACAATTGGGAGGATGATGGAAGAAATTGTGGACAAGGATAATATGTATGGATGGAGTCTATCTTTGAATGGGAAACACTGAGAGTTGTAGTTAATGTGTAATTAGGAATTGAAAACCCAATGACAAAATATCTAAAGGATCTAATTCTATTTCTACAATGACCAATTCAATTTGATAGGGAGGAAATATGGAATAATGCATAACAAGGAAGAGAAGGTTTGAAAACCTTCATCACGATGAAGGAAACCAAAGCCCATATGTGAGAAGGAAAGTTGGATACAAAGAAATAAATTCTCACAAGGAAGTGGATGACCTTAGAGAAACACAAGAGAAGAGAAGCCTAGATTTACATGATCATGTATCTCTATTTTTTGTCCAAATATTTTTGTGGTATCTATAGTTTTAAGTTTTTTTTTTTTTTGTGTTAACCTCTTGCAACCCCAATGTGTATATGATGGGCTTTGTCTTGTTTAGAAGGTCTATGGTAGAGTTTTTAATGTTTTCATTTTCTGGGTGTCTAGATGTAATGACATGAAAGTAGCCCAAAGTACTATTATAGATATATTATAGTGTGTAAATGGTGCTTGTGTAAACATGATGTGAATAGCACCGATGCTTTAGTAATACTTTCATTTTGGCCATGTCAATATATACATGCAAAGTAAGGTTTACTTGATCAATGCAGTCTATAAATCAATGGAGTGTGGTCTGTGATTCCCAAGATTATTTTTGGTCAAGTTTCTTGGGTCATTTTTTTGAGTGGCAATATGTTTTAGGTTTTTTTTCTCGCAATACGTATGATTTAATAATGTAGTACTTTATTGTGATCAATGAAAAACAAATTATTATGAACCATTGATTAGAAAGATAATAAAAAATAAACATACAAATACATATATGCATATAATGTAAATGTGTGTGTGTGTGTGTGTGTGTGTGTTTAGTTATATTTATACACACACATATATAAATATTCATATATACATATATACACACACACATATATATGTATGTATGTCTACATACACACATACATACATACACATACACATACACATACACATATACATATACATATACATATAAATATAAATATAAACATACATACACACATAAACATACATACACACATAAATATACATACACACATATGTAGATATAGACATAGACATAGACTTAAACATAGACATATACATAAATACATACATATACACATACACATACACATACACATACACATACACATACACATGCACATGCACATGCACATGCACATGCACATACACATACACATACACATACACATACACATATACACACCTATACATATATACATACATAAATATAGACATAGACATACATACATATACATATACATATACATATACAAATACACACACACACACACACACACACACACACACACACACACACACACACACACACACACACACACACACACACACACACACAAACATACATATAGACATACATTTACACATACATATACACACACATATATAAACATACACACATAGACATAGAAATATACATATACATATACATATACATGTACATATACATGTACATGTACATATACATGTACATGTACATATACATCTACATGTACATATACATGTACATGTACATATACATATACATATAATATAAGAATTTACCTAAGGAAAGGAATGAAAATGATAATATCTAGAAGCTCAATTGATAGCACAAGAGAGACAAAATTCTATGATCAAATGATTGATTTAATTTTTTTAAAATAATAATGGATAACCAAAATAAATATTCAGATGTGTACAATGTAGATGTGCCTCAATATACATGCAATGGATGATAACTAGGAGTGATGCAAGTGGTAAGCTATTAACTAGGCAAGGTGTAATCATGTATCTACTTAAGTTCGATCATCCTCCAATGTGTAAAAAAGTATGCATAAGAATGAGAGGATGATAATGTGATAAGAACATAAAGGTGGAGCTCACAAAAAATGAGGTGTTTCTACCACTAATTTCAAGTGGATTTCTCCTAAACTAGTGCTAAAATAAAGTGCAATATTCTAGGTGTCTACATGACAACTAATATGAAAACGCATTATCCTATTTAAACTTAAGTAATCTGTAATAAGTGATATTTAATTACACATACACCCCCTTTAAGTGCAACTTAGGGGATGCACTTAAGCTCACAAAATCTACATGGAAATGCATGATGGGTCCCAACTACTAGTCCATGCTAGGTACCCATGTGCAATATGCAAAAATTCTGCAATCTCTCATAAAGGAAAAGAAAATTGAAAAAAATCATAAGAAAAATCATTCCCCAAAAAGAGAGATGAAATAAAGATGCAAAATTGGATTAAGTAGGTTCCCACATTATGACATACATCATGAATATATCATAAATAATCCTCATACAGTAGAGATGTAGTGGAAGAAAGACTAGGTCCCCCCCCCCCCCCCCCTCCATGTAGAATGTACATCTGTGGTAAATGCTCCAGGATCAACATAGAAACTATTCAATGAGTGTAGAAAAAAATTCCTCCCTTTAGGAAGAAACAAAAAAAAGGTGCATCAATGAAGCCTCCCCCATTTGTAGGAAGATGCCTAAAAATGTATGGAATCTCTAAAACCTTCTCAATTAATCCTATATCAATATTGAAAGGTGCCTCCAAATCATGTGTACTATGCCCCTCTTATAAAAAATAGAAGTCAAGATCACCTAAGGATGAATGTAGAAAATGTGTCAAAGACTCAAGTGTCTTCTCTAAAGATAAAGTGACCTCTAAATGCTATGTCAAAGTATCCACTTTTATGTCAACCTTGAAAGATTGACCAAGTAGAGAATGAAGAAAAGGGTAAGAATGTTCCCTCACAATAACTGAAGAAGGATAATCCTCATCAAAGAGAAGATTAAATCCATTAATAGTTCCTCCCAAATATGCAATATAGGACTCCACAAATAAACATGCAATGCCTGTCAAGAAGTCATCCCATGGAATTTATTTTGGAAGATAATGAATATCACGTTGCACTAAATTACCTAAATCCATGGCTATGTGAATGAAATCATCATCAAGAACAACAATAAATGAAATCTCAATATGAGGAGAATGAATGAATGGATCAAGAAATTGATCACATGTGATAATATCAAAGTTCAAGTAGCCAAAGTTCTCCTCAAAATCTAAATCATCACTGGAAATGTGATCAAAATCAACTGAATAACTACTATCATCATCATGAGAAAAATCTATAAAGTAGTATAGCTGAGATGTGTGATCAACCACCCTTGTATAAAGGATCTCTCTAGTCTCCAAGTCTTTAATAAAAACTAAATTAGGTGTGAATTCCATAGTCCTTCTTATTTTGTTCTCAAATCATTGGCTTTGTTGATGGAATCTTGAATTGTAGCAAAGTTCTTAGGGTCCAATTTGAGAAGATTTTCTTGAATCCTTGGTAGTGTTCAAGGGTTTAATATGGAAAAAAAGATCTTGTATGAAAATTTCTCTAATGATTCTAAAAGCATCAGAGTCTTGAGTTTTCCACTCATTTAGTTCCTTAGAATCTATGTAAGGACCAAAGGGAACTGGAATTATTTACTTTCACAAACATAATCAATCCTTTCACCATTATATTAGTCCATAAATTCTTTTTCCATGTTGCATAATTATGTGGAATTAGTTTTCTAAATAAAGAAGAAGCCATGATGCAAGACTGAAAGAATACAAGAACAAGAGAATCAAAACCACACAAGATACCCCCCAAAATTCACTCATTCAAAGAACCCCTGAATATATATGCTTTTGGCACTTTATAATTAGTGTGTACACAATTTACACTTATCAAAATAGACCAAAGTGGACTTTTAATTTTGATGGTTACAATAGAAAATGTGAAGCTATAGAAGACTCAACAAAATAAGACACAAGATCACTCAAGGATCTAATCAATTACAAGTGCCAAAATAGGCCAAAATTGACCAAATTATTTGTCCACTTAGAATTTCTCCAAACTGATACTAGATCTAGAAAGTAGACAAAAAATCATGCACAAAAAAAATGCACCTTAAATGTGTCTGTATGAGCCCAAACGAAGCCTTTGAAGTTGCAGAAACTAGGATTAGACATGTATAGTCACCAAAATCTACAAAATCTATTCACCAAAACTAGAAACTAGCTGCTCTGCTAAAAAATTTGGGAAATTTAGGCCAGTCTAGATGACTAAGTTATGGCCTTTTTGTTTAGTTTATATCATGTAACTCTGATAATATACTAATATGAACTTCTAGATCGATCAAGATCAGTCTATATAGGCCTGTGTATAATTTCCATTTCCTTATAATTGACATCATTTTTTGGTAGCATTGTTAATTACTAAATTAATAAATAGGGTTATTTTAGTTACTAACCAATAATCATCAAATAATAGCTACTGATTTCTTGGAATGAAATAAAGTTGACCTAGAGAGGGACATGCCTTTTCAAGGACATGCCCTTTGGTTGTTGTATTTAGGTAGGGTGTAGATGTGGATAAAGGACACATAAAAAATAAAAGTCTTCTCCTTTAGTATCTACAACCATATATGATTTATTTTAGGGATAAGAACATTTCCAGAATAAATATTATACTATCGGTAACACTTCATACAAGTCTAGTATGCAAAAGATCATCTTCAGCAAGTAGATTGAAGGCATTGTATCAGTTTGATTGTTTAGAATTTGTAGAAATTTACATTATATTAGAGATCTGATAGTCAAACCCAAGCTCTGCAAATTAATAATAAAACTTTAAATATATAGCAACATCATTCTACCTTCAATGGCAAGCACAATTAGACTCAAGGGCAAGTTTGATGGAAAAGAACACTTTGTTACTTGGAAATTCAAAATCATGATGATTCTTAAAGACAATAATGTAAAATAGTATGTTAATAAGGAATCCTTGGAGTAAAGGAAATAGGAAAGCCATGCAAATCATATTATATGGAGTGAAAAATGAATTAGTGCCTATGCTAATGAAACATCAAACATCATTTAATATGATGAAGGCATTATTAAATACATATGAGGTTAACAATTCAACTAGAACCCTTTCACTAAAGAGGCAACTAAATCATATGCAAATAAAGAAGGGAGAATCTATGAAATCATACTTCCTAAGGGTGGCTAGTCTAAGAGATGAACTTGAAAATATAGGGACCATAATTGAAGATAAAGAGATAACACTTATGGCTATAGATGGGTTACTAGATTCATAGGAAATATTCTCACAAGGAGTAAGTGCTAGAGACAATCTTCTAGACTTCAATAAACTTAAAGGAGACTTCCTTTAAGAAGAATCTAGGAAACTTAAGAAAGGAGGGAAATTGAAAACTGAAGATGAAAAATTCACATTCTCAACACAAATTCCTATAAAGATAAGAAGAAACACTTCAAGAAGAAGAAGGGCAATCAAATAAATGACAAACCTAAGAAAGATTTATGTAAAATAAAATGCTTCAAATGTGAAAAATTTGGACACTATAGATCTAATTTCCCTGAGAATACAAAGAAACAAGTAAACTATAGAAATGTTATCAGGAAAGAAGAAAACTATGATCCTGAGAATCATGTATTGTACTCTATACTATCAAATGAAGTATCAAGCAAAGCATGGGTGATTGATACTAGATCATCTCAATACATTAAAAGATACAAAGAAGTACTAGATTCAATATCATAAGAAGTTTATGGTGAAGTTACCATGGGTGATAATTCCTCTCATTCAATCAAAGGAATTGGGAATTGCACATTGAAAATAAAGTCAGGTATTTCTCTACATCTCTAAAGAGTACTCTATGTACTAGGAATAAAGAGGAATCTAATCTCTATTACAACACTTGAAGATGAAAAACATAATGTTGCATTCATGGATGGTAACATAATGACCTACTATAAGAACTCTTTATTTGAGAAATAAAAATTGATTGGTCAAAGAAAGGGATTCTTGTATAAATTAAATATAAAACCTAGTCAACCTATTCAAGCCTTAATTCATGAAGCTACTGATATAAAAAAAATATGGCAAAGAAGGTTAGGAAATCTAAATTTAAAAGCCTTATCAACTATGGAGAAGATGGTTATTGGTTTAGCTAAGTTGATAAAGATCATTCAAGCATATGCAAAGGATGCGCTCTGGGTAAGAACACCAAAAGTCCATTTCATGATAGCACTAGAAAAACTAACAATGTTTTGGAATTAGTCCACATAGATTTATGTGGACCTATTTCTATTATTTCTCTTGGAGAATTCTGATACTATATACTTTTTATAGATGACTTTTCTAGGAAAACTTAGATTTACTTCTTAAAATTTAAAGAATCAGAAGAAATCCTTAAGAGATTTAAATAATTCAAAACCTTAACTAAAAACATATCAGGCCATAAAATTAAAACTCTTAGGATTGATAATGGAGGGGAATACACTTTTGATCTATTTAAATAATTTTGTAAAGAAGTAGGAATTAAGAGGGAGTATACTACTCCTTATAACCCACATCAAAATGGGGTAGCAGAAAGGAAAAATAGAACAATTATAGAAGCAACAAGAGCTATTATATTTGATCAAAATTTAGAATATTATCTTTAGGTAGAAGCCTCTTGTATTGCTATTTATATTAAATACAAAATTCCTCACTCCCACCTTAGAGATAAAACTCTTGAAGAAGTCTTTAATAAGGTTAAACCTAATATAAGCCATCTTAGGATATTTGGGTGCCCAATATATATACATGTTTCAAAAGAAAAGAGAACTAAGTTAGAACCCTCTAGGAGGAAAGGTATTTTTGTCGAGTATAGTGAAACATCTAAAGCATATCGGATTTTCATACCTAGTTAGAAAAACATTGAACTTTGTAGGGATGCAATATTTAAAGAATATTTTGCATTCAAAAGAGCCCTAAGTTCTGAAGAGCCCTCTCATTTACCTAGTTTTGAAGAGAATCATGAATCTAAGTTTTAGAGGGAAAACATTAAAGAAATTGAAGATAAAATTCAAAATCTTAATCTTGAGGAAACTCAAAATCTTAATCTTGAGGAAACTCAAAATCTAAAGAAAAGACCATTTTGGGCCATTAAGAATATAGAGGAAGCACAAGACTTTACTACACCATCTGGAACCTTCAGAGAAAACAAAAGACCCATAATATTTTTGATGCAGGAGCATCCAGAGGTATAAGGGCAATCTTGTGTCACCCAAAAAAATGTACTTAGACTTAGTTTCTATTTCATGTCTTTACATTTTTGGATACCCATTTGGCTCAAATAAAGGTTCCAACTCTCATAGTTCAACTATCAGTGCGTTTGAAAATCCTAAAAAAATAGGAGCATGTATTTGGGCCATCATTTCAGTAAACTAGAAGGTGTGAATTTCCCAAATGAATGTAATCATGATTTAGAGCATTCCAAAAAAAGAATCAGGTCAATAGGCCCCACGGTTTGAAAGTTATTGCAGTTTTTCAAGTTTTGGAGACCTCCTAAGACTGCTTCAAAGTCAAGTTTGGGGCATTAAATGACCTCAAAAAGGATTGAAAAATGGGGGACAAGCAAGGCTTGTCAATAGGGCTATAGAGCGCTTCGAGAGCTTTTCAAAAATGTAAACGGTTCGTCAATCGGAGCTACGGTTCAAAAGTTATGCCTCTCGGAAGTTCGGCTACCGTTTCTGGATTCTTCTAGATTTGCACCGACTTCTAACGCAGCTTTTGGAACCTTCTATTTTGTCGGTGGATGCCTACTAGAACTTTCTAGAATGTACTCCTAGTCCTTAACCCTTTGGGGTCTATTTAAGGAGATTTCTGGCATTGTAAAAGGCAGTTCGGAGTGGAGTTTGAGAGGAGGTGCTATAAGGAGAAATATTCTCCAGATTTATGCTATTGTAAGCCCTTAGGGCATGTTCTAAAGTTTATTTTCTCTGTACTATTTGTACTGGCTTATTTTCTTAGTTAATATAATTTCCCTTTTCTATTGTGTCCATTCTGTTCTTGGGTTGTGTCTCCATCAAGTGGTATCAGAGCGGGTTTTCCTGAGTGTGTAGACAGAGCACCGACTGTGAGGCAGTTTGCACTAGGACTGTGTGGTTGCGGGTTCGAGTTAGAAGATGCCTCCATGAAGAGGGTGTGGCGGAAGGGCCAGAGCTATTGATCCTGAGGAGGTTAGAGCCCTCCAGAGACAGGTACAAGCATTGCAAGAGGAGCTTCGTAGAGGAGAAAATGTTGCCGCAGATGACAATAGTGAGGATGACAATGAAGAGGAAGTAATGGAAGTTGAAGGGGAAGTTCTAAATCCTATAGAGGAAAGGATTTTTAGGGCCATTACTAAGTTTGGGAAAAGACCTACAATTGAAGTGGGTATATTTTTGGGAAATTTGAAACCAGATGAGTTGATCGATTGGATCAATGAACTGGAAGAATACTTTGAGTATGAGGATATAAGGGACCCAGATAGGGTTAAGTTTGCAAAGGCCAAACTGAAAGGCCATGCCAAAATTTGGTGGCAAGAGATTCAACTAGAAAGACTTAGAAGAGGAAAGGAGAAGATTACAAGATGGGATCGCATGGTGGACAAATTGAAGAAGCAGTTCATTCCCGTGGACTACGAGCTTGATCTGTTTAAGAAGATGCATGGGTTAAAGCAAGCAGGAAGATCAGTCCAAGAATATATAGAGGAGTTTTACCAACTCCTGATTAGAGCAGGGCATGTAGAAGCAAATAAGGAGAAGGTTGCTCATTATATCAGTGGGTTGCGACCTAGCATCCAGGAGGAATTAAGTCTGGTAAGAATGACCAGTGTTGAAGAAGCATACCAGTTTGCCCTATGAGTTGAAGAGAAGCTGAGTAAAAGGTTTGAAGGAAGACAAAGAGGGCGCGGTCAAGGAGGAAGGGGAAGCGGTAGATCATCTGGAGGCCGCAATGAAACTCAAAAGAAAAATGAAGATGAGGGTACGAGCAGGAACCAGAGGAATGAGGGTTTCAACCGCTCCCGTGATCAAGACTTTGGAAATCAAAGAGGAAGAGGTAGAGGACATGGAAAAGGAAGAGGAGGCTTCCGTGGTACCTATTTCCATTGCAATGAAGAAGGTCATCGTGCCTTTGAATGCCCTCAATGACAAGGAAGGACAGATAGGAGAGCTGAGGGCCAAGCTAGGGTTGCTCATGTGGATGAAGATGCACAATCATCACATTCAGAGGACGCAAAAAGAGGAGAGACCTTGGTAAATGAAAGAGTCCTACTAAGTGGTGAGAATGAACCAGGAAAATGGAGGAGTTTGTTCTGTACCAGATGTAAGTGTGAGGATAAATGTTGTGATGTGATCATTGATGGTGGTAGCATTGATAACTTGGTATCAGAAGAGATGGTCTCTAAGCTGAAGCTCAAGAGGGAGAAACATCCCTAGCCCTATCGGATTTCTTGGGTAAAAGATGATCATAAGGTCCTGGTAAGTGAACAATGTTTAGTAAAATTCAAAATTGGGAGTTACCATGATGAAGTTCTCTGTGATGTTATTTCGATGAATGTTTGCCATCTATAGTTGGGTAGACCATGGCAATTTGATAGACATGCAATACATGATGGACATGCAAACACATACTCTCTGACAAAGGATGGAGTTCGCCACAAATTGAAGCCCATGAAAAAGGAAGGTGAAAAGGTATGTAGCAGTGCTAGGATTTGTCTTGTTGATGGAAGGAAGTTTTTAGATGGCATGAAATATGAACGTATGTGCTATGCTTTGATTCCTAGGAAAGATAAAGAAGGTAGTAGTGAAATACCATTTGAAGTTTCAGATTTACTAGGGGAATTTGGAGATATTATCTCTGATAATGTTCTAGATGGATTGCCACCAGTAAGGCAAATTAGTCATCAGATAGATCTGATTCCAGGAGCTAGTTTGCCTAACAAGGCTGCTCACAGGATGACTCCTACTGGAACAGAGGAGCTAAATAGACAGGTTCAGGAGCTGTTGAGGAAGGGCTTGATTCGAGAGAGCCTGAGTCCATGTGTAGTACCTACAGTACTTTCACCAAAGAAGGATGGAGAGTGGAGGATGTGTACAGATTCTCGAGCTATAAATAGGATAACCATCAAGTACCAGTTTCCTTTACCAAGGATGGATGATCTTATGGACTGCTTGAGTGGAGCTCAGTACTTCACAAAGATAGATCTGAAGAGTGGCTATCATCAGATACAGATTCGAGAAGGAGATGAGTGGAAAATAGCCTTCAAGACCAAGGAGGGTCTTTATGAGTGGTTAGTCATGCCCTTTGGATTGACGAACGCCCCAAGCACCTTCATGCGGCTCATGAATGAGGTACTTAAGAAGTTCTTGGGAAAATTTTCTTATTGTCTATTTGGATGATATTTTAATTTTCAGCAAGACTTTGGAAGAACATTTACTGCATATTCGTAGTGTCCTTGAAAGGCTAAGGGAAGAGAAACTGTTAATTAATCTAAAGAAGTGTGTCTTTGCAAAAAGGGAGTTAGTCTATTTGGGATTTGTTATATCACCTGAAGGTCTCAAAATGGATCTAGAGAAGGTAAAAGCCATCTTGGAATGGCCTACTCCAAGGTCTGCTACTGAGGTAAGATCATTTCATGGTCTGGTTAGTTTTTACAGGAAGTTTATTAAGAATTTCAGTGGCATATGTGCACCTCTAACTGATACAATAAGAGGGGATAGAAAAGAGTTCAAATGGACTGCAGCAGTTGCGAGAAGTTTTGAATTGTTGAAGAAGAAGGTGACTGAACAACCTGTGTTGGCACTTCCAAATTTTACAAAAGTATTCCAGGTGGATTGTGATGCTAGTGGTAGTGCTATTGGGGCTGTATTAAGCCAAGAAGGTAAGCCTATTGCATATTTTAGTGAAAAATTGAATGATGCAAAGAAGAAGTATTCTGTTTATGATCAAGAGTTCTATGCAATAGTTCAGGCCTTAAAGAAATGAAGGCATTATTTATTGCCAAAGGAATTTGTTTTGTATACTGATCATTAGGCATTACAGTACCTAAATAGCCAAGGTAAATTGAATCAGAGGCATATGAAGTGGTTAGAATTCTTGCAGAGTTATACATTTGTGTTGAAGCATAGAAGTGGAAAATCTAACAGGGTTGCAGATGCATTAAGTAGGAGACAACTGTTGCTTACAACAATGCAGGTTGAAGTAGTTGGGTTTGATGAACTCAAGAATTTGTACCCCGAGGATCCTGATTTTGCTGAAGCATGGAAAGATTGTAAAGAACCTATTGCTGTAGATAGAACCAAGTGGTTAGACTATTTGATTCAGGATGGCATGTTGTTCAAAGGTAGTCAATTGTGCATTCCAAGGAGTTCCATGAGGGAAAATTTGATTAAGGAGAAACACAGTGGAGGGATGGCAGGACATTTTGGTTGGGATGAGACCATTTCCATTCTTAGAGAACATTATTTTTGGCCTCAAATTACACAGGATGTGAAGAAGTTTGTACAGAGTTGCCAAGTTTGTCAAGTTGCCAAGGGGTTTAGTCAAAATACTGGCCTATATCAGCCATTGCCTATTCCATCAAGGCCATGGGAGGACATAAGTATGGATTTTGTTCTTGGATTGCCAATGACACAAAGGGGTAATGACTCAGTATTCGTGGTGGTTGATAGGTTCTCCAAAATGGCACATTTCATTCCATGCCACAAAACTCATGATGCTGTCCATATTGCAGACTTGTTTTTCAAAGAGGTGGTAAGACTACATGGTCTTCCAAGGAGTATAGTTTCTGACCGAGATACTAAATTTGTGGGGTATTTCTGGAGGATATTGTCGAAGAAGTTGAGAACAGACTTGGAATTCAGTTCCACGCATCACCCACAGACTGATGGCCAAACAGAAGTGGTAAATAGAAGTCTGGGCAATTTGCTGAGATGTTTAGTTGGAGATAAGCCCAAGGGATGGGATTTGATTCTACCACAGGCAGAGTTTGCTTATAATAACTCTGTAAATAGGAGTACTAGAAAATCACCATTTCAAATTGTATATGGGAATAGCCCAAGGACTGCACCAGAATTGAGGAAGATAGAACAAGGGGAGAGGACAAGTGCTGAAGCTGAGGAATTTTCTGAACACATCAAGCATCTACATGAGGAGGTTCAAGCACACATTATCAAGATGAATCAAGAGTATAAAGCTAGGGCTGATCAAAGGAGAAGACATAAGGAATTCCAAGTAGGGGATCTAGTCATGGTGCACTTATGAAAAGAAAGATTTCTAGTTGGTACTTACAACAAGCTGAAAATGAAGAAATTTGGCCCCTGCAAAGTTTTGAAGAAACATAACTTAGGAAATGCATATGAGGTGGAGCTGCCAGATGGTATTCACATTCTCCCATTTTCAACATTGCAGATTTAACAGAGTATCATGATGATGGTGCAGATGAGGAACTGGTTTTAAAGCCATGTCCAATTCCTGCTTCTAAGAAGGAGGAGATAGAAGACATTCTAGATCATCGTGTGGGTAGGAGTACCAGAAACAGGTAGTATGAAGAGTATTTGGTCAAATGGAAAGGACATCGGATCGAGGACTCAGCTTGGATTTCAGCAGCTGAGGTTTCCCATTTGGGATTTCCTCTACCATCCATAAAGTGACAGGGTCACTTTTCAATCTACCTTGGGTGTCTAATGCAGGAGCATCCAGAGGTATAAGGGCAATCTTGTGTCACCCAAAAAAATGTACTTAGACTTAGTTTCTATTTCATGTCTTTACATTTTTGGATACCCATTTGGCTCAAATAAAGGTTCCAACTCTTATAGTTCAACTATCAGTGCATTTGAAAATTCCAAAAAAATAAGAGCATGTATTTGGGCCATCATTTCAATAAACTAGAAGGTGTGAATTGGCCAGATGAATGTAATCATGATTTAAAGCATTCTAGAAAAAGAATCAGGTCAATAGGCCCCACGGTTTGAAAGTTATTGCAGTTTTTCAGGTTTTGGAGACCTCCTAAGACTGCTTCAAAGTCAGGTTTGGGGCATTAAATGACCTTGAAAAGGGTCAAAAAATGGGGGATGAGAAAATTTTGTCCATAGGGCTATAGAGCGCTTTGAGAGCTTTCTGAAAATGTAAACAGTTTGTCAATCGAAGCTACGGTTCAAAAGTTATGCCTCCCGAAAGTTCGGCTACTGTTTCTGGATTCTTCTAGATTTGCACCAACTTCTAACGCATCTTCTGGAACCTTCTATTTTGTCGGTGGATGCCTACTAGCACTTTCTAGAATGTACTCCTAGTCCTTAACCCTCTGGGGTCTATTTAAGGAGATTTTTGGCATTGTAAAAGGCAGTTCAGAGTGGAGTTTGAGAGGAGGTGCTATAAGGAGAAATATTCTCCAGATTTATGCTATTGTAAGCCCTTAGGGCATGTTCTGAAGTTTATTTTCTCTGTACTATTTGTACTGGCTTATTTTCTCAGTTAATATAATTTCCCTTTTCTATTGTGTCCATTCTATTCTTGGGTTGTGTCTCCATCAATTTTCTAGTTATGTAGCAAACATTAGTGATTTATCTAAATTAGAACCAAGCAATGTTTTAGATGCTATTAAACATACAACTTGGGAAGAAGCTATGATGGAAGAATACCCATCCATTATTAATAATGATGTTCGAGAAATTATTCCAAGGCCTGAAGGAAAATCTATTGTTCCTTCTAAATGGATATTTAAAATCATGCATGCTATTGGTGGTAGCATTTAAAAATATAAAGCCAAATTCATAGCCAGGGTATTCTCTCAGAAAGAGGGAATTGATTATGAAGAAACCTTTTCTCTAGTTGCCAGATACACCTCTGTAAGAGTAATCCTAGCTATTGCAACATTGAAGGGATAGAAAGTACATCAGATGGATGTAAAAAAAACATTTCTAAATGGAAAGATTATAGAAGAGGTATATTTGAAACAACTTGAAGGATTTGAAACTCATAACCCTAAAGTCTTTGTTTGGAGGCTCAAGAAAGATCTGTTTGGGCTTAAATAGGCTCCAAGGGCATGGTATGAAATAATTGATAAGTATCTCTCTAGTATAGGATTCTCCAAGAATGAAGCTACCTCAAATCTCTATTATAAAAGAGATAAAGATGATATGATAAATTTGATACTATAAGCTGATGGTTTACTAATAACACGTGATGATCATCTTATAGATCAATGCAAGAAAGATCTAATCAAAGAATTTGAAATGAAATATTGGTACACCTTCATTACTTCCTAGGATTGGAAGTATGGCAAAGTTTTGACAAAATCATACTTAATCAAGGTAATTACACATTAAACATCTTGAAGAGATTTGAAATGTGAAACTACAAACCTATGTCTTCTCCAATGGAGGCTAATCTACACAAACTTAAGGAAACAATTGTAGAATCATCATCCATAGATTCTACTATTTATAGATACATGATTGGGCCTCTTATGTACTTGGTAAATACAAGACCTAATATTTTCTATGCTGTTAATGCCTTAAGTCAATATAAGTATGAGCCAAAGGAGATTCACCTAGTTGCATTCAAACACATTATGAGATACTTACAAGGCACTCTTAACCTTGGACTCAAGTATGAGGAAGTTAACTTGCTGAAAATAATTGGTTAATTGTGTATTTTCTTTGATGTTACAAAAAATTTCATATATTTTCTAGTTAGTGTATGCCAAGCTCCCTCGGGCATTGAAGATAGTTTCCTGTGTCAGTCGAGCATTCTAGAGTTTTCCAAGTTCAGAAGATAGTGTCTACCGAGTTCATTCAGGCAACAAAGAGAAGTTTGTAGAAGTTGAGTGTTAACCAAGATCACTCAGTTAATGAAGGAAAAGTTAGATGGAACCAGTTTTAATAGAGCTCACTTAGTTACCAAAAGAACTTTATAAAGATGTAGTGTTAACTGAGTTCACTTTGTTAACAAATGAAAATTGTTTATGAGTTAATGGTTATTGAGTAGGGTCGACTAGTGAAGAATTTTATTCTTTTGGCATATTGAGTTCAATAGTTTCATATATTGGTTCTAGTCAAGTGAGGAGATGAATATTAATTATTCTAAGTTGTATTCAAGCTGACTTGAAAATGTGTATAATATAAATATAAGTTCAAGTTGAGGATTGAAAGTGTGCAAGTGAATAGGAGATTTGAAGATGCTTAGAGGAAGTGAATTAGAAGGATAAGTAAAATATCCTTGTGGAGCTACAAAGATACATTCGATCATAAATGATCAAGTATACAAGTCATAATTGAGATCTGTAATCAACAATTTAGTTGCATTAGAAATTAGGTCATCTCATTGTTACTCTTTAACCATTGTAGTAGTGATCTAAATCTCTTAATAGAGTTGGCTTAACAACTATTTGTAAATCCTCTAACAAGTTGACATTTCTAGATTGAAGTGTTTAAAGACCTCCAACAAGGCCACTCCTAATTGGGTGATCAAACCCTCTAATCAGGTCACACCTAATAGTGTTTTTTTTAACCTTTAATAGGGTTGGCTCCTAAAATGGCTCACTTTAAAAGAGCGAAAATCAGTAAATAATTGAAATTGGTAGTTTTTCCCAAATTGCATTTCCACGTTACATCGTGGTGTCAATTGTATTCATTCTATTTCTTTTATGTGTACGCAAATAAGTTAAGTAAGGTTAAACATAGATAATCTCTTTAGATTTTCATGATAAGAATTTGTCAAGTTGCAACAAATTTTAAGTATTAATTGAGTGCCTGTGTGTTTACTGAGCATCAATAATTTTAGTGAAGTTTATGTTATGTACTGACATCTAAGCGATCTAGGATTTATTTTCATGGTAGTTGGTTCACCCCTCCCCTCTCAGTTACTCCTCTTATATTTCCAACAATTGCTATCAGAGCTTCTTGGTGCTTGCAAAGAAGGTTTCAAGGACCTAAGATAAAGATCAGGATGTCTTATAGAAGAAAGATTTCCAAGTGAAACAAAGATAACTTCCAGGCATGAAAAAACTTATGAAGTTGTACTTGGAAACCATCAGTGATTCAGGTTTGAAATACTTGGAAAATGCTTACAAAACTCCTCTTGGAACAATGACTATGGAAGAGATTGCTGAAAATGAATATCATAACATCATGATGATTGCCATTGCATCAACTCTTAACTATGTTGAGTTTAATGAGGTCAAAGGATTTGCTACTACTCATTACATGTGGACCAAAATGAAGGATATCTATGGAGGTGATGATAATGTAAAAAAATCCAAGGTAGAAAGCTTGAGATGTCAGTTTGATCAGATGAAAAAAAGAGAGGATGAAAACATCACAAAATATGTTGAGAGAATCAAAGCCAGTGTCAATGCTATCAAAGCATCTAGAGGAAAAATTGATGATGTAATAGTGGTAAGCAACATTCTCAGAACCCTTCTTCTTATCTATGCAATTAGAGTGTCTTCTATTCAAGAGATGAGATGTGATCGAAATAACAAGATAACTTTGGATGCTCTAGTTGGAAGAACTACATTTGAACTAGATAACTATGATAATTATACTCCTAATTCTAGCAATCTTGAGTTTGCATTTGAAGCCAAGGTGTCACTCAAGAAGAAAGATAAAAATTCTAAAAGAAAACAATCTAAAAGTGAAGACGAAGATAGTTTTGATAGTGATCTTGAAGCCATTGAAGAATTTCTTGAAAGAAGGTATCCCAAATGCAAAGGAAAGTGTAAAGGTAAAATCCCTTTAATCTATTTTTCTTGTGAAGAAGTTGAACACATTGCTACAAGATGTCTAAATAGAGAAAAAAAAGATCAAAAGAAGAATGAAAAGTACACAAGAAAGAAGAATTTCAAGAACTTCAAGGACTACAAGGATAAAGGTAAGAAATCTTGTTTTATGGCTAAATATTTAGATAGTATGAAGATGCTGAAATGGTCTATATTGCTATAAAAGATTAATCTGATGATGAAGGAGATAAAATGAAATTTATCTCTCATGTTAGAAAAAATGATACATGGATTACTGATAGTGTTTTCTCACATCATATGACTGGTGAAAAAGTTTGAACATCATGATGGTGGAAGTGTGAGATTTGGAAACAATGAATCATGTTGCATAAAGGGAAATGAATGTACCTCACTAACCAATGAACTTAGATGTGATAATTCTTATTGGGTTGAAGGACTAAAGCATAATCTACTGAGTGTGGCACATTTGAATAACATTGGATTTAGGATAGAATTCATGAATGGGAAGGCCAAGCTATTGGATGAAAAAGGAAATCTGGTTGGGTCTAGTAAACAAAAAAAGGGTAACCTATTCTACATAGATCTTAGTGAAAGTTCATGTTTCATTTCTCAAGTAGAAGAAATCTAGTTATGGCATAAAAAATTGGTCATGTGAACATTGATAATTTGATCAAGATAAGAAAGAACAAAAGAGTGAGAGGTATTCCTAGTCTAAGGAAACTTGATATGGGCCTATGCAGAAATTGTCAAATTGGTAAGATGGGCAAGACAAGTTTCAAAAGAAAGAACTATCATTCTGAAGAAGTCTTGGAGCTAGTTCATATAGACTAGTGTGGACCTACTTGAATGGAGAGATACATTGGAGATAAGTATTTTATTCTTTTTGTTGATAATTATTCTAGAATGATGACTGTAATGTATCTAAAAGATGAGTATGAAGAGTTTCAAAAGTTTTAAGTGGTATTTGGCAAGAGTAGAGAAAGAAACTAGAAAGAAGCTAAAATGTTTGAGGTCAAAAAGAGGTGGTGAATTCATTCCCAATGATTTTAATGAATTCTACATTGAAAAAGGAATTAAAAGACAAGTATCATCCCCTGGTACACCACAATAGAATGATATAGCTGAAAGAAGGAACATATCCATCATGGATTGTGCAAGAACCTTGATAATAGAAAAGAGTGTTGCAATCAAATGCTAGAAGGAAGCAATCAGTACTATAGTGCATACCTTGAATAGAGCTTAGCTAAATAAAGACTCAAATCAAAGTCCTTATGAACTGTGTTATGGCTACAAACCTAGTGCAAGTTAATTGAAAGTATTTGGTATCAAATGTCATATTCTGAAAGAGTCTAGGAAAGGTACATTTGATGTCAAAGGCGATGAAGGCATAGTCCAAGGATACTCCTAGAAAAGTAAAGAATATAAATTTTTAAAATTATCAACTCATAAGATTATATAAAGTGCACATGTAAGAATTGACAAGTTTGCAAAAAAAAATGAAGAAGACAACAACAAAGAACCTAAGGATTACAGAAAGTTTATCTACTATGAACCTAATACATTTCCAAATCCAATTAGAAGTCAATAAACTTCACCTCCTGAGTCCCCAAAATCTCCAAAGGCTATCGAGTTGCAATCAATGCAACCTAAGTTACAATCTGAAGGACCTAAGTCACAGTCAAAATCTACTAAGCTATTGCTAGAGAAAACTGAGTTTGATGGACCCAAGTCATAGAAAATAGGACTCAAGCTTGATATAGAAGATCATGTAGAGGCTAGTGGAACAAGCTCTAAATCCAAAGTACTTGTGTTAGCAAGGTATGTTAGAAGGCACCATGCAACTAATTAGATCATTAGAGACAAGTTAGATGGTACAATGACAATGTTTTTTTTGAAAGGTACATGTTTACTTACTGAATTTGAACCTAGATCAGTGAAAGATGCTAAGTTGGATTGAAGCTATGAGTGAAGAGATAGAATAAATAGAGAGGAATAAGACTTGGATTCTTGTTCCTAGACCCAAATATAAAAATTTAATTGGCACAAAGTGGGTTTTAAGAGATAAGTTGAATGAAGATGGAGAAGTTTCCAAAAACAAAACAAGGTTAGTATGGAAAGGTTATTCTCAAGAAGAAGGTATTGATTATGGTGAAACTTTTTCTCTTGTTTCTAGATTAGAAGGTGTTAGAACTTTACTTGCTTATGCTGCACATAAATATTTTAAAGTTTATCAAATGGATGTGAAACTTGTATTCTTGAAAAGAAGTTTACATATAACAACCTAAAAGTTTTGTGGATCCTGTTGGGCATTCATTTTGCATGAGGTCAACGACAGGAATCCATAGTGTAATTCCTCTCTTGAAAAGAAAATCTTTTTGAGGATCCACTCCAAGGTTCAATGTTTATCTTGCAACATACCAAAATTTGCTCAGTAGAAGATAAATGTGAATGTTCATGAGGAGGCCTTTGTTGGTTCCAAAAACTTTTTTACCTTGGAATCAAGTAAAATCTGTTCACTGTCTCAAAATATCACACCAAAAGAACAATATTTTTGTATTTTCTATTTTTCAATGAATGCAACTCTAACAATGCAGCTACTATGAGGTCCTATTCTAACAGGGGGGTTAGCAAAGAAAATAATGAAACTGAAAGAAAATAACATGAAATCAAATAACTTGAAATTGAAATTCTTAAACGGACATAAACTACAATACAGAACACGCTGCGAGTTAAACCTTTGAAGAAATCGGTAGGAAACCAATGAAAATAGGAGCACCACTTCCTAGAATCCATTGATGCAATCGTCAGTGAGAATCTGTAACAAAATCAAATGATATTTCACTCTTCATCAAATTGCAAGGCCACAAAAAGTGTGCTCATGCGAGACAAAAAGCTATGTAGACACAATCGGGTGATCTCTTCTCAATCTCGTTATGTCAATGGAATTCATATATCTGTAGCAAACACCAAAACTAAAAGATCACACAACTAGAAACAATGCAATAAACCTTTGGCTTAATCACAATCTCATGAATAAAATCCATAAAACAATGACACATCTAGGCAAGAATAACTACACTCCGAATGCTAGCACCAAAAGCATAATTTTATTGCATAATAATGGCAGCCCTTGTTACATTTTACAATGGGGTATTTATAAGAAATCATCTCCTCAATTTGTGTTGAGAGTGAGAGATATCTTGATGCAATAAAATGCTTTTAAAACATTAAAACAAACTAAATATATACGAACTGGTAATCTAACTGGTGCTCAGAGGGACTCCATCCATATTTTATTCATTAATTGGATGCATGAGCCCTTTACATGTTGAAAATAATGAAAGCATGAGAGAGAAAGTAGGAGGAAGCCATTAGTTGAAGTGGAAGTGCATGGAGACACGAAAACTAGAAGTTGGCCCTTCACTAGGCGTGTGTCAGTGTTAAACTTGCCATCAGAATGTGCTCTCAATGCATGGAAAGTTCTATTTTTGGAATTGGTAGTCAACTGTTGGCACACCTTTGAATTGTGGAGCTACATAAAAATGTGGAGTTGCGGACCTGCGGACTTACAGAGCTCAATTCGCCAAAAAATTAAAGTTCTTAATTTTGAAAATGATTTTTGGGTTTTGCTCAAATGAGGTTTTAGATCACTTTTTGTATATGCTCCATGCCCCTTTCTGATGATTTACACCCTCTTTATAGCCAATTACTTTCATAAACTTGCACTCCCTCTACTTCTTCAATCAAAAATCTCGAGGCACCTAAATTGAATCTTGCCCCCAATAGCTGCATAAGAAGAGAAACCTGATTTGCTTTATGTTTCCAACCATTGTATCTTTGACCTTTGTCTTCTCTCCACCTGTCCAATCCTTCCCGGAGAGAAACTAAGTGATCCAGATTATCCAAGATGATCAAATGTTTGCAACTTTTTAAATATTTTTTCCCAAATTTTCTAGGCATTTTTAAATGACCTTTTTGGAGGTCTTTTGCTCAAAATTTCAAGTTGAAACTTTCATCGGTCCCTAAAATTGGGCAGTCAAAGGCTCGCTATTTTAAGGACTGAAATTAGATGTTCAGTTCTTCTTTCCAATGATGTAAGTAGTTCTGAATTCTAAGGCTCGAGTCAAAAGTTATGATCTCGACAAGTTGAGAATGCCATTTTTACCTACAAAAGAAGCAAACGTTAGTCCATAGAGTTAACAATGCATAGTAAAGACACACTAGCCATTCAAACAAAACTGGAGGTGAATCCTGAAATCTGGCTAAGTCTGAAATTCTGAAGCCCTAAAATTTAGCTAAGTTTGGATTCCTAAAGCCCTAAAATTTGGCGAAGTCTAGATTTTTGAAGCCCTAAAATTTCCTAGAATCTTTACCTTATCTCCGGCAGGTCTGAAACCTATCTCAAAAGATTCATCGCATATATTAAAATATATCTTAAGTATAAGTATAAGAAATTAAATATACGTCAACTTATTCTTAAACGATATATTTTAAACCCCTTTTATGGCTATTCAAAAAAAATTGAAGGTGAAAAAATAGCTTGACAAGCACACAAGGCCCTTGGGAGCGCGATGGCGTGAATACGCATGAGGCGCATTTGCTCATGTATGCGTGCTTTGGGTGTGTGGCCCTTCTTGGTGGCGTGCACACACTCCTCTTGGTGGTGTGTGCACACGCTCATGCACACTCCTCTTTGGTAGTGCGTGCGTGGCCTTTATGTGCGTGCGCTACCCTTTGGTAGTGTGTGTGGCCTTTATGGGCATGCGCACACTCCTCTTGGCGATGTGCATGGGGCCTTTACGTGTGCGCTGCCCTTTGGCGGTGCATGCAACCTTTATGGGCATGTGTGCGCTCCTCTTGGTGATGTGTGTGAGGCCTTTACACGTGCGCACACTCCTCTTTGGTGGCACGCGCAACCTTTAGGGGCACGCGAGCGCTGCCCTTGGCGGCGCGTGCGTGCTTGGTCAGTGACGCATTTGATTTTTTTATTTTTTAAAATTTTTGATTTTTGATTTTTTGATTTTTTTGTGATTTTTGGACTCAACTTTAAAATCCTTCTCCTGACTCGAATTGTGAGTCCAGGAGTCAAAAAAAAAAGGGGGTTCCCCATTCCTAGTGAGGAATGGGGTGTGTGTTGTGGACACCACAATAGATCCTAGATAAAAGGCTATGGTCTATAAATTATAAAAAGCATTGTATGGTCTCAAGCAAGCTCCCAAAGCTTGGTATGAAAGAATTCATAACTACTTGATAAATATTGGTTTTCAAAGAACAAATGATAACAACATCTTGTATACCAAATAAGGACTAGACAAGAAGATTGTATTAGCTGAAATCTTTGTGGATGACACATTGTTCACTGGAAATGATGATTTATGCAAAGCATTTTTAGAAGAGATGAGTAAAGAATTTGAGATGTCCATGTTTGGAGAGACAAAATTATTTGTTGGATTATAGATTCAATAGAAGAAAGATGACATCTACATTACTCAATCCAAATATATCAAGGAGATACTAAAGAAGTTTGGAATGGAGGATTCAAGACCAGTTGGAACACCTATGTCTATTGGACATAAGATTTCCAAAATGACGATTCTAAGGAGGTAGATTAGACTAGATACAGATCAATGATTGGAAAATTGTAATATGTAGTGCTTCCAATGCCTAATATTGCATTAGCAGTTGGTATAGTGGTAAGATTCTCAACAAATCCTAAAGAAAATGATATGATGACAATCAAGAGAATCATGAGGTATTTGAAAGGTATTGAAGACTATGGATTATGGTACAAAAAAGGAGACAATTTGGATTTTAAAGCATTCATAGATGTTGATTGGGTAGGAAGTGTTGATGATAGGAAAAACACCTATGGTGGAGCATTCTTTCTTGCTAAAAGATTAGTATCTTGGACAAGTAAGAAGCAAAATTTTATTTCTCAATCTACAACAGAGGCAGAGTATGTGGTAGTAGTAGTGAATTGCTCCAATATTGTTTGGTTCAAACAACTGTTTGTAGGTATCAAGGTAGAGATCAAGGGTCTAGTGGTTATATTCTATGATAACACTAGTGTAATTAATATATCAAAGAATCCTATGATGCATACCAAAACCAAGCACATTGCTATAAAATATTATTTTTTGAGTGAATTGGTGCAAGATAAAGAGGTAAGATTGGAATATGTAAATACTAAAGAACAAATTTCAGACA
Source organism: Cupressus sempervirens (assembly GCA_028749045.1). Lineage (NCBI taxonomy): Eukaryota > Viridiplantae > Streptophyta > Pinopsida > Cupressales > Cupressaceae > Cupressus > Cupressus sempervirens. The sequence goes on along the minus strand of CM053786.1, from coordinate 688,523,967 downwards.
TATTCACTAAGCCATTATCTAAGGATAAATTTTTGTATCTAAGAGGTAAGTTAGGGGTCATTATCTTATATGAAGCTCACTAAATGAAGTTTAGTGATGCATCAACTAGAGCATGTTGATGATCAACTAGTTGATGCAGTGTTGAAAAGAGCATATTGCATATGAATCAGTACATGAGGTACATTGATATTCATTGAATATTGTCTTTGGCTTGAGATGTCCAAGAGGGAGAGTTTTTTGTCATATCACATAAATTTTCTAAAGAGGGAAAGTATGCATTTCATAGAAATTTTGTTTGAAGATGTCAGAGAAAGAAGATGAACTTGGTCTGATATCAAAGAAGGAGAGTTTGCTATTAGAAAAAGATGTTGAAGTTAGATTTTGCTGACAAAGGGAGTTCACACTAATAGAGGGATTTATCAAGGATGAGAATCAAAATAAAACTAAGGATATGTTCCTTACTTTATTCTTTCTCTAAAATCTCATTGTATTATGACATGTTGTGTTGCAATCAATGCCAAAGAGGAAGATTGTTGAAAATAATTGGTTAATTGTGTATTGTCTTTGATGTTACACAAAATGCCATATCTTTACCAGTTAGTATATGCTGAGCTCACTTGGGCATTGAAGAAAGTTTCCTATGTCAACTAAACATTCCAGAGTTTGCCAAGTTTAGAAGATAGTGTCTACTAAGTTCACTTAGGTGACAAAGAGAATTTCATAGAAGTTGAGTGTTAACCAAGCTCACTTGGTTAATGAAGAAAAAGTTGGATGGAACTAGTATTAACCAAGCTCACTCTGTTACCAAAGGAACTTTGTAAAGATGCAGTGTTGACCAAATTCACTTGGTCAACATAGGAAAATCATTTCTAAGTTAGTGTCTACTGAGAAGGGTCAGCTAATGAAGGATTTTCTTGTTTTGGCATATTGAGTTCAATAGTTTTGTTTGTTGGTTCTAGAAAACTAAAGAGATGAATATTAATTATTCTAAGTTGTATTAAAGCTGACTTGATAATGTGTCTGATATAAATATAAGGTCAAGTTAAGGATTGAAAGTGTGCAAGTGAATAAAAGATTTGAAGATGCTTAGAGGAAGTAAATTAGAAGGATAAGTAGAATATCCTTGTGGAGCTACAAAGACACATTCAATAAAAAATGATCAAGTATACAAGTCAAATTAAGATCTATAATCAACAATTCAGTTGCATAAAAAATTAGATAATCTCATTGTTACTCTCCAACCATTGTAGTAGTGATCTAAATCTCTTAACAGAGTTGGCTTAACAACTATTTGTAAATCACAAGGTGGCATTTCTAGATTGAAGTGTTTAAAGAACTCTAACAAGGCCACTTCTAATAGGGTGATTAAATCTTCTAACCAGGTCACACCTAACATTGTGTCTTGTAATCATTAACAAGGTTGGCTCCTAACAAGGCTCACTTTACAAGAGTGAAAATCAGTAACTAGTTGCAATTGGTGGGTTTTTCCCAAGTTGGGTTTCCACATTAAATCTTGGTGTCACTTGTGTTCATTCTATTTATTTTATGTGTATGAAACTAAGTTAAGTAAGTTTAATCATATATAATTTCTTAAGATTTGCATGTTAAGAATTTTTTGAGTTATAGTAGATTTTTAGTACTAACTGAGTGCCTGTGTATTTATTGAGCATCAATAATTTCATTGAAGTTTATGTATCTACTGATATATAAGGGATCTAAGATTTATTTTAGTGGTAGTTGTTGGTCTTAGATTGGTTTTGACAATTGAGTGTCAACAAACTGAAGAAAATTCTAAGTTGATGCCAAGTATAATATAGATGCCGAGCTATAGTATGTGCCAAGCTAGAAATTTAATAGGTATTGAGTTATTCAAGCGCTAAAAAAAGTTTCAAGTGCAAAGTAACAATTGATGCCGAGCTAGTATATGTGTCAAGTAAAGTATAGGAGTCAAGAAAGATAGAATTCCTATAGGTGCTAAGCAAGACAAAATTGCTATGTGTGCCAAGCATCAGTAATCAGTAAGTGCCAAGTAACACAAAATTAGCATAAGAGTCTGTGCCCTCACAAACTTAAATGTAAACAATTTTTGAGCTAACTCAAGATGAATCTTGAAAAGTCTCAAGATAAGATCGAATCTATTACATTCCCTATGCAATTAACATGCAACCAATCAGAAAAATGGAAAGAACATGCAACCACTCAACAAAATGGAAAGAATTGAGTGGGAAAGATGGATGAATCTCAATTGTAGACTCATACCTAACCCTAAGTCTCAAAACCTTTTTAAGGAGGTCAAAACCCCAAAATTTAGTGATGTATGGATGGTATGAGAATGCAAGGAGAGAATGCTAGTGAAGTTTAAAGGGGTGTAAAGACTTAGAAGAAGAACAACATTGCAGAATCAAGTTGATTAGAAAAGAACATCAACACTTCGAACAGAGTCATATCAGGTCAGATTGGACAAAATAAGGATATGAAATTAGAAATTGAGGATTGTAACTTATCAAGTCAACACATTCTACTATACTTTCTAGCCATTGTATTAGGAGAATGAAAATCCTATGATGATAGGTTGTTTTAACATCCATATTGCAAATCCTTAACAAGGTATTAAATCCTTTAATAGGGTGACATTCCAAGTGAATGTTTGTAAATCATTTAGATAGGTCACTTTTAATAGGGTGTAAGAGCCTTTAACAGGGTAGGCCTTTCACAAGGTAGACCATTGATGATGGTCAAACTTTGTAACCTTAACTAGTTACATATTGTTGTAGTGATAAGTTGTGGGTATCATCCCCACCCTAGTTTTATCTTCTCATTTTGGAGGTTTTCTGGGTGATCAAATCTTGTGTTATCTATTTTTATGCATGCCTTTACTTTCATGTTAATTAGAGATGTTAGATTTATATATTGATTTTTAGTTAAAAAGTTTTATAGCTTAAAGTTGGTACTTCTAATTCAGCCCCCCTCTTAGAAGTATTCTTCCCACTTGTGAATTCCAACACTAATTGATTCACCCTTCCCCTCTCAATTAATCCTCTTATATTTCCAACATGACTTATATGGGTACATAGACTCATATTGGGCTAGAAGTGTTACTGATAGGAAAAGCACTTCAGGATGTTGTTTTAGTTTAGGCTCAGGAATGATATCTTATATATGTGAAAAGTAGACATCAGTAGCACAAAGTTCCATAGAAGCTGAATACATTGCCGCAATAATGAACTCTCAAGAGGTTGGTTTAGAAAGTTACTTGTGGGATTATTTGGTCAACCCATGAATCTTACTATTATTAATTGTGATAATTAGAGTTTCATCAAGCTTCTTGTGAATCTAGTTTTTCATGACAAGTCCAAGCACATTGAAATTCCTTACTATTATAGAAGAGATATAGTAGACAAGAATACTATAAAATTAGTATAAATTTGCACTGTAGATCAAAAAAAAAAAATTCACACCAAACCTCTCTCTCTCAAGTGAAGATGGATCACTTCACTAAAAGGCTTGGTATAGTTGAATTATAATACATTTTTATTCTTTAATTATTAATGAAATAATTTTGAGTTAAAATTATTATTGTTAGGCTATTGACTGTTATGGGCTCCACCATTTGTATTCATTACTTAAGAGGTGACGATCTCTAAGATAATGACCACTTATATAAAAGACATTATGAGAGATGATGATCTCTTAGATAATGTGTTGAACAATAGAGAACTATTGTTAGATCTAGATGAGTTCAAGATCATATTGTGATATAGACATTTCTATACCTAGAAGTCACAACTTGGATAAAGGAAGAATTTAATCATTTTTTGGATTTAACCTATGAACTGGTAGATCTTAACTTATGATCATATTGTGATATAGGCCTACCGGTACCTATGAGTCATAACTTAGATAAAGGAAGAATTTAATCATTCTCTAGATTTTATCATGTATATTGCATTCCATGTAATACCATTATCACTAGTATAAGCAATAAGGCATATCATAGGTATGGTAATATGACATAGTATCATGTGTTTGGCAATACCACATGTTTAGAAGATTCATATAGATATAGAGTATCAATCTATGCTTATTCATCTTAATTGATGATGCTAGATATGTTATCTATTAGTATGATTATCAAGTTAAGAGGGAGTGTTAAGTTTATATCATGCAACTCTGATAATATAGTTATCTGAACTTCTAAATGAATCAAGATCAGTCTATACAAGCCTATATATAATTTCTATTTCCCTTCCTTATAATCAACATCTATTTTGGGTAGCTAAGTTAACAAACAAGGTTAGTTTAGCTACTAGCCAATAGTCATCAAATAATAGTCGCCTATTTCTTGGAATGAAACAAAGCCAACCTAGAGAGAGACATGCCATTTCAAGGACATGCCCTTTGATTGTTGTATTTAGGTAGGGTGTGGATGTGGATAAAGGACACACAAAAAATACAAGTATTCTCCTTTAACATCTATAGCCATATACAATTTTTGTAGGGATAATAACATTTCCAAAATAGATACTATACTATTGGTAACACTTCATACAAGTTTGATATACAAAAGATCATTTTCAACAAGTAGATTGAAGGCATTGTATCAATTTGATTTTCAAGATTTGTAGAAACTTTACACTCCTAATATTGGACTGAAAATTCAAAACTAATATGGTGAGGGGTTGAAAATTCAACCATATCCTAATGTCAATGAAACTACATATCTAAATTTGATAGCTAAACGACCATCCCAATAAAAAAAAAGAACCCATGATTGATGGTTATGTACCCATCAAATTTAACGTGTGTATGTTGATGCATTCACTAGATTAAAATTGACAGGTTATGAACCATCAAAGAAAAATAAAAAATAAGTCTGTTGATGCCTAAATGGGTGTCAAGTTTAATATTTGAAGAACTACAAAAAGACAATTTGTTTTTAATAAGTATACCATAGAATGGACAATGTCCATGCTAATATGTGGATGTGGGGTAACTTAGATCATACATACATATACACATACATGTATACACACACATACATGCACACATACACATACACATACACATACACATACACATACACATACACATACACATACACATACATGTACACGTAAACATACATGTACACATACACGTACACGTACACATACACATACACATACACATACACATACACATGCACATACACATACCCATACACATACACATACACATACACATACACATACACATACACATACACATAGGCATACGCATACACATACACATACTCATAAGCATACACATATGCATACAAATAGGCATACACATGCATATGCATACACATAGGCATACACATAGGCATAGGCATACACATACACATACACATACACATATGCATACAAATACAAATACACATACACATACACATATGCATACAAATATGTACAGAGATATAGATACAGATACACAGACACACAAATACACACACACATACCACATACATTCACATGCACATGCACATACCAATATAGACACACACACACATAGAAAACACAAAAACGCTGATACATAATTTTGATTTCATTATCATTAACAAACATATATGATATATGCATATATATGACTATACAAGTTCTCCTTATCTCTAATAGAAAGAATATCTAACATTCCTAATAGATACATTAGAACATAGTTTGTTTTCACACAATGCTTGCCAACAATCATGTGAATGATTCATTTATTTACTCATATTTTCCTTGTGAAGAGTATCGAATATATTTTATAGCTTCTATACCTTCCCATTGATATTTTTTCCCCCTTTATATCTTTTCTAAGGGAAGGGTCACAAATCATCATCATGTCTTCCCTTTTCAATGGTGACATCCTTTCACAATCAACACCCTTCAAAAGGGTGGTCACAACCCTCCATCGTTTCCTCCTCTTTGGAGTTACTTCCTTCTTTTTATTTCATTAATCCTTTCTTAATTTCCATTCTCCCTTTATGAACATCAAAACTATCTTATATCTAAGCATAGGGCTTACTATGATTACCTTCCTTATGATGATCCATTCTTCCATGCCTTCAACAAATGACTTTCCCTCCTATTTATATCTTCATGATGAAAGAGTCAAAACCTTTCATTATTAAAATCTTTCAAGAGAGTAATAATGCTTAATTCTTTCTACCCTTTGAAATGGTTGTGACCCTTCATTAGTTCTTCCCATTCCAATCTTCTTCCTTTATTCCTTAGTCCCAACTTCCCTTCTTTCCTCTTTTCTCCTCCTCTTCCAAATGAAAATTTGTTCTTCTTTTTATAATTCATCTTTGATTGAGTTGCATATTTTTATTTTATTCCCTATGACCATTCATTAAACTTAATTAAACTTTAATTAAATTCTTTAAAATTCAAAGTTAAATTTTATTTATATTACTTTTATATTATTTAAGCCTATTTCAAAAGAGGAACATCACAAATACACTAAATTAGTAATGTTTGTATGAAAAATGTTAGATATCCTTTGTAAACCTTTTTCCTAAAATTCTTTGATTCTTTTTTTGAATTGATGATATATTATCAAAAAGAAGATGATTACTAAAGAAAAATAATACTAGAATCAAGTACATTTCAAGCTGTTAGAGATCTTAAAAATAACTAAAGTATATCACCATAGATGACATTCAATACCCAATAGAGGTCCTAGTTATTAATTTTTCAAAAAAATCTATCAAATTTGTTCCAGTCTATAAGAGGGTCAATATTAGCAATATACTCATTAGATGTAACCACTTCGTACTCATAGTCCTTATAAAAAATTTTGCTCTCCTTTACAAGTCCTCATAAACAACTTGTTGTGGTTTTCACAATGTACACCCCATTTCTCCTAGAGATGGGGACCCCTTACTTTTTTTTTCCCAGACCCCTAGTCTAGGGTCTGAGTCATTTTTAGGGTTGTACCTAGGATCTGGGTCTTGGCCTGCCCTCTACCTAAAAATTGAGATTTTTTAAAGAAGAGGTGATTTTGTATGCTAAGGAGCCCACTAGTACACCTAGCACACATGCACACCCCTCAAGGTGTGCTAGTGCACTAGATATAGTAGTGCAAGATTGCTTCACTTCTAAGGTGCACACCTATACACATGCAGAGGTGCGCACCCCCAAATAGTGCACTTCATCTTGAGCCTATAAAAGCTTGAGATGCACCCCTCTTGTTCATTCATTATTCCTTCCAAACCTAGGTAAGTACACCTCTACACCTTTTGAAGTGTGCCATCTTCATGATTCCTACACACACAAACACAAAAGACCTAAGTCAAAAGGTGCACACTTGTGTACCTATCCAAGGTGCACAAGTATGCACCTTTTGTATAAAATAACCTAAAAAATTAAAATCACCTAAGTGTAAGGTGTGCATATGCGCACCTTACCGGAAATCAACCATAAGGCCATAATAATCGTGTGCAGGTGCGCAACTACACACCATTTTAATTTTAAAACTATGTCTTACAGTATTAGGGTGTGCACATGCACACCTATGTGTAGGTGTGCACCTTGGGATTTAAAGATTTTTTACTATAAAGGAACACCTTTCACATGATCAAGGTGTTGAAGGTGCACCAAAAAACTACCTATTAGGGCATAAGTGGGGATTTTGAGTAATTTTCTAATTATTTAGCATTCTGGGGTTGATTTTTTAGTAATCAGTGTTCATTTAGGGTTTGAATTTCAACCTTCTAAATAATGTGTTTCTATTTTGAGCAAATAAAATGGCTTCCTCCTCATCCTCACTCATAGAAAATATTTCTCCAAAATTAGTGGTCTTTATGTTTTAGGGTGTACAAATGAAATCACACCTCCAAGATGCATATTTGAAGATTTGGTATACTGAATTAGGTCATATTTATTGGAATGCATTCATGGTAATTTGAAACAAGTTGAATGAGATATCTCTTATAGTTTCAACACTTATCAGGTTAGAGTTGGTTTATGTGGCCTCACATCCTACATTAGCGTAGTCTTCAAAACTTATTATGGCCTTGGTAGAGAATTATGTGTCAGAGGAGAGGGTGGTGAAGAGCATAATAGGGGAGATCATCCTATATCTAAGGCCAAATAATATCAAGAAATTTTTCCATTTCCCAAGGGTAGACCAATATATAAGGTTAACTTATCATCAAGTAGAGAGGTGGTACAGGGATAATGAATAGAAAGCTATAGAAATCATTCAATCATCATATTTGATTGATAGGACACCTGTGGGACAAAGAGCTAGAAAAGTTGATATGACCAGGGGATACATGAAAAATGATATTGGATAATTCATTATGCTTTTGAGTAGAATTATGGTTCTACCAGTAGTAGGGCACTTGAACATCTAGATGGTACATTTCATCGAGACCATAAAAATGACTAAAATTCCAATTGATTGGGCCACATTTCTCAGTGAGAATTTAGATGAACAACTAGTGGTAGTCAAAGCCTATCTAGGTTTTATATGAAATCTTATTTGGTATGTTTGTTAGTAGTAAGGACCATAGATTATCGAGGGTTTTTTAAGAGGGGAAGAATGCAAGATCCTAATGCATAGCCTTATGTGGTATACCCCCAACTAGTAAAGAAGAAGCTCTTAGATGGTAATAAAGAATACTTAATAGTGAATAATGCTTTCATTTTTGCAATCATCCAATTCATTGAGGGAGATTATACAAAGAGAATGTCAAAAGAGGTAGGAAGAAGAATTGTAGAAATAAGCACCTACTATATCCAATTTAATACATTCACCTACTTAAGGGTAGCAGACACAACTATGAATCCAAAGAAACTCCCAAGATATCCGTTAGATAGGCTCATTTTACTAGAGATTGCAAGATAACTCTCATTTGTATATGATAGAGTGAGAAAATAAGATAAGAAGATCTAGGTATGGCCCATCACCATAGGTTTGTTTGGAGTAGAGAAGAAGAAAGATATTATAGCCTTTGATTTAGAATGGGATCTATATCCCTTGGAGGACTATAACTCCCCTCATCCATGTTTTGACAATATTTGGAAGAGTCCAATATTTGGTAGAAAAATAATTTGAACATGAAGATGCCATAGAGGATCATTGGATGAATGTAGTAGATGACTATGATATTTGGATAAGGGATTATTGTAGGATGAATCTTTATTTGATAGGAAATTCCTTGAAAATAAAGGTCCCATTGAAGGTTGTTCAACAAGATACTTTAGATGTCTTGGATCCCCTATATAATTGAGATAAGATATGTGATTGACCAATCATGAATGCATGAATTGACAAAGAAGAAAATGGAGATATCAATTATAGGGTGAGACATATCATCTAGTTGACCAAGGAATGGATTAAGAGGCTATTCAAGTTGGACCCAGTTCCTCAAATAGTAGTCTTCTAGGCCACAATCCACCTAGTAAGAGGAAGAGGGATGAAAGTTACAATAACAACATTCCCTACTCAGTCTCTAATTAGGTCAGAAATGGTATATAAAAATGAAAAGGAAGTTGGATACTTTAAGGAAAAGAAAGGAAAGAATAAAAGAAAGAGAGATTCTCCTTAGCAAGCTAAGCCTAAAGTTGAAGGGATGGAAGCCTAGAAGGCAACTCAAGCACCTAAGAACTAAGAGCTCGAAAATGTAGAAGTTGCTCAAACTTAGGATGAGCCACAAGTGCTGCCACTAGAATGGGGAAAAATACTTGAAGAAGAAGGAAAAGAGGTGTCCCCACATGTTAAATAGGAAGAAGCCTCTCCATCAGCTCCTAAGAGAGCTAAGACTAAAACTCCAATCAAAAGGACTAGAAGACAAAAAGAACAAAGAAAGATTATTCCTATTCTTTTAGCCCTAAAAACCATTATTGAAGAGGATGAAGAAGATGAAGAGGATAACCTTCCCTTGAGCCATAGGACTCATCTAGCTAGGGCTACTAAGGAAGAATGAAAAAGGAGTTCCACTATAACACCACCATCTATTCCCACACAACCTATTCAGGATACAACTTTAGAGGATGAGAAACAACAATAAGTTGATGAATAAGAGGGTCAAGGGACTAATGTCTTTAGCATGTTAGATTTTGATTTCATGCCTATAGGTAGTGAAATCATAGGCAATAAGATAAGGGATACACCAACAAATCAGCCTTTGGGAAAATATTGGAGTCAATTACCACCTTTTCCACAAGGACCTCTAAGTGCCCCACCATCATCAAGTCAAGGTTTATCTTTCTTGGGTAAAGGTTCAACCACTCCTCTCACTCCTATTAATGAAGAGAAAGTACAAGCTATATAAGAAGAAGAGCCACAAAAAAGTCCCACCAATGATGGATCGAAAGAAGGAAAAATATGTGAAGAACCTTAGCAAACTTCTCAAGATATAAAGATGAGGATTGTGGAATCAAAAAACATAGGGATGCCTAATGTAGATCTCTCACAAAAAGAGAAGACTCCAGAGAGGAGCGATAAGAGAAAGGGTCTAGTAGTACAAACCCCCTCTTTAACTAAGTATATGTCTTTGATGGGAAATAATCCAAGCTAGTTGAAGAAGGAGGTGATGGTTAGGAAAAAAAGGAAACTATATTGTAGTGTGGATGAGGAAACAAATGAATTAGTTGAAGCCCTCAAGAAACCCAAGCCACCTATGGGTGATGTGAAAACATTGGCCTTCATTATGATGAATTGAAATTAGGAATTGTTTGCTCATATTTCCATCCCTCCTCTACATGAAGATATTGAAGATCTAACCCTGAAAGATTATCAAATTAAGGATGTCTTGCTGGGAAACCCCACTGTGGACACTGCTAAATTTTTGGTCACCACATAAATTAAAGAAGTGTTTAGCCACCTGGAACAAGATGAATTTGAATTTCTAAGGCTTTAAAAATAGAATGAGATTCTAAGAGGCTATTTGCATGAAGTGGTTGGTCCTTTAGACCCCAATCATCCTAAGGAAACTCTAGGTCTGACACTTGATAGGAAGGAGAAGGTAGGTGTACAATTGGATCCATTTTTGACTGCATGTCAGTAATGGTAGGATAGTTTTGAGGAAAAAGGTGTGCATATAATATATGGAAACCTTAAACTTTTGCACCATATGCAAATTAATGCAAACAAGCTGGTTGCTATACTAAACTAGGATTTTGGATTGATGGATGAGGTACATACCTAGGGTAAAGAGCTTCAAGCATTATAATCAATAAAGGGTTAGAGGTATCGTATGCTTATGGATGTATATACAGGGGAAGAATTGGATAAGATAGATGATTGGATTAAGAAGATTGCTGTTGGTAACAAAGTAATGAAGCCATTACATGTGGATATTCATAAGCTCAAGGATCAAACCAAAAAGTAGATTTTGGAAGTTGAAAAGTATTATAGCAATGCTTGCCTTGACATTTTTGAAGATGAGTCAAGGGGTAAAATCGTGTCTATGCAAGTAGTTGTTGAATAGTTTTGGAAGATCTTTGAAGAAGCTTCAACTGATGAAGACATTAGACAAGAATTTAAGACAGAGGAGGCATGGCTAGAATTGGATGTAAAAATGGAAGAATTTTTAGAGACTCACATAGAAGTTAGCAACTATTGACAAATAGTAAAGAATAAGTATTATGCTTTGGATTTTCTAGATGTGGCCCAAGTGATGGAGATCATAGAGAAATTCAAGAGAAAACATCTAGACATACCTTTGGTATAAAAGGGGAAGAAAATCCAGAAGCTAGAATTTTAGTTTTGACACTTGGGGAAAATTTTGGATTTTTTAACTTGTCACCAAGGTGCACTTCTCTAAAGGTGGGCTTCTCCAAAGGTGCATTGGAAGTTTTTGAAGAAGTTAGAGATGTGCTAACAGTTAATTGTTAGTTCAAAATTTAGAGCTTTCCATGCACCAGAAACACATTTTGATGATAGTTTAACTCCTAGAAACACCTAGAGAAGGTTGAGCTTTTGTTTTTGGCATCTCCAGAGACTCTCAGATCCTCTTATAGCTTCCTTCTTCTTATTTACTTCTTTATTTTTTTAAATTCATGTAAAGGCTCATGCATCCATTAATTAATACAAACAAGGGTGGAGTCCTACTTAGCACCATTAAGAGAGTTAGTTTGTATATAATTAGATTTATTTTATTATTTTTAAGCATATATTTGCATAAATGAATCTCTCACTCTTAACAAAAATTGAGGAGATGATTACCTATAAATTGAGGCTTTAGATATGTATTCCAGGCCATTATTTTGATGCAATGATATATGTTATTGGTACTCTCATTCCAAGTGTAATTATTCTTGCTAGAGTGTGTTATATTTTGTGGACGTATGTTCATGGAGTGTAATGGAGCCAGTGGTTTTGTTATATCATTTTGATTGAGCGATCTTTTAATTTCAGTTTTCACCATGTGTTTACAAATTCTACTAACATACTTAGTTGGAGAAGAGATTAGCTACTGGTCATACATAGCTTTTTGTCTTACATGAGTGCACTTTTTGTGGCCTTGCAATCTGATGAGAAGTGAAATATCTTATGGTTAGTAAATTTGCATTGAAAATTACATCAGTTGAATTAAAAAAACACTGCTCCTATTTTCATTAGTTACCTACCAATCTTTTCAAAGGCTTAACTTGTAGACATGTTGTCTACATGGCTTATGTCCATTAGAGATTTATTTTTCAAGCCATTTTCTTTCAACTTCTTATTACCTTATCTTTGTTATTTTCTTTTACAAACACTTGGTTAATTTAGGAATTCATATAGTTGAATTTTTAAACTACATTCATCATAAACAAAAAAATACAAAAATATATTTCTTTTTATGATTACTTTTTTAAGATAGAAAGTAGATTCAACATCTTATTCGAAATTGGTCAAAACTAGCAAATGCCTCCTTGTGAACATTCACATTTATCTTCTACTTCAAAGCTAGCAAATGCCTCCTTGTGAACATTCACATTTATCTTCTACTGAGTGGCTTCTAGTAGGTCACAAGATCAACTCTAGATAAGTTTTTCAAGAGAGGAGTTCAAAAGGATTCCTACTGTTAAGCATCGTGCAAAACAACAACTCAACACAACCCACTTTTCCTCAAGAACCATGTTCTCTAGAAGCATCTCATATTAGAAATGCTTTAGAATAATTGAGAGGGGGGTGAATAAGTTATTAAAGGTCCAAATATCCTATTCAAACTTTTTGAATAAGTGTGGTGAGCCCATTCAACCATACATTCATCCAAGCTTTAACTTTCCTATTCAACAAGTTACTATAAATCAACATGCAAACATAACACATAAAAAGATCAACACATAATATAATGATTTACATGGAAACCCAATTTGGGAAAATCCACTAGTAATATGCTACTCAATTCTCACTCTTCTGAAGTGATGCCCTGTGAAAGGCCTACACTATTAAAGGCTACAACACACTATTAAATGTGACCTTGTTAGAGGATTTAACCACCCTATTAGAAGTGGGCCTGGTTAGAGGACTTTAGAATATTCACTTGGAATGCCACCCTGTTAAAGGATTTACAAATGGCTATTAGGCCAACCTAAGTCCATAGGATTTTCCTTCTATTCTAACTGATACAATTGCTAGAGAGTAACAATTAGGGATTTTGACTTGATTACAACATACAACTTAACTTGTAGATCTCAGATCACTCTTTAGCTCTTTACATTGCCTGGCCTCCAATCTTTGTAACTTTGTCAACTTTCCCTCCTTTCAAGCTTTATCTCCTTGAGTCTCCATGCTCAATGTACTAGTGCAATCATCTATTCTTGACCACTTGTAGAAGTAGAGTCTTTGTGCTTTGTTCTTCTCCTAGATGCCTTTTCCTTGACACCCTTATAATCATTTCATAATTTAGCACTTCAGTAGTAGCAACATCAGTAACATTTGCTTATTGGTCTATGACTCCTTAAATAGAAGTCTTGGAGTTCCTTTCCCACTTGATTCTTCCATTCTTTGATTTCAATTTGTATGGATTAGGTAGGATCCATTGTATCTAACCCATATTTTGTTTCCTCTAGAAACTTCTTGAATAATCCTTTTGAATTCACCAAAAAATTGTTTACATAGAATTTTGTGCCACCAACTCATCATCCTTATCCTCCAACTGGTTCAAAAAATTCAAGATAACAATTATGTTAGCTCAAATTTGGAAAATCTTCATCATTTAAAATAATGCAATAGCTTGGCACTATTGAAATACTGGTGCTCGACACATATTGTGTTACTCCGTACCAATTGTGTTTTTACTAATGCTCGGCACTTGAAGCTCACTCAACACCAACTAATATTTTTTGATGCTTGGCACATGATACTTTGCTTGGCACTTGAACTTCACTTAGCACCTGAAGGTCACTCGACACACACTAGATTTTCCTTTTGCTTGGCTCCAATTGAGAATTTGCACAACTTCAACTAGCTTGCTCGACACCCACTAATGAACTTAGTTTAAGCTTTGCAGTCAACCTTGTTACAACTTCTTCTCCCAATGTTTCTAAGTGTGACCAACCTTTGTATCTTTGAGTATGTTATCAATACATCATTTAACCATTGTCTTAATTGATCCTTGCACTTAATTACAACATCATAACTCAACCTTTCCCTTAGGTGTTCTTGTTACATCTTATTGATCAAATCCTCTTCATCAATCAACTAAGTGATAGTACTTGGATCTTATAAGAAAATTTCATTCCTACAAATAGTACGTTTAACATCAATGACAAAATAATGCTTGAAAACATTCTTTTAACAATAATCTCCCTCTTTGGTCTTCAACAATTAGCATTTCAATCAGATTTCCAACATCTCATGAATAAAATTGTTATTATTTCTCTTTTAAAATTATAATTAATTATTCAATAAATTATCATCTTCTTCTCTTGAATAAGGCTACTACTTTTTGATTTAACTTAGGACCTGTTGAAATAATTAGTTTGGCCAATGCCCATAAGCTCTTAGAATTTATCCTCAGATATCTCTAAAGTCAAGTTGAATTGGACTAATGCTAGTACTTTCTAGATTTAACTTTATGCCTATTGAAATAATTAGTTTCGATAATTTCCATGACCACTTAGAACTTCTTCTCAAATATCTCTAAAACAAAGGTAAATTGCATAGTAATGGAGTAAAAAAAGAGTCTTCTAAAATAATTAGTACATTTTCTCCTTTTACCTTGAAAATAATCCTCATTTTTTGCTTTCTAGAAAACCCCTACAATATCAATAGAAAAATGAACCAAAAGAAATTAAATACTTTTTAAAGACCTTTTCCCATAGCTAAACACATTTTCTCACTAAAAAAGTTCTCTTTCTGTCCCAAATCCCCCAATAAGAATACAATAACAACTAGATATCTTTAGCAAAAAAAATAAAGAAATGTATGGCTAACAATTTCTAGTAACATCGATCTCTACCCTTGTGCAAAGAGTTTTTTATTGCACCATTTTCCTCTTTTGAAGACCAGTACAACTTGATTTTGAATAAGTTGTGGGTTTGTTGGAATCATTCCCTTTCTTCCAAACCTTGGAAATATTTTTTAACCCTCTTATTGAACCACTCAAGGTACATTTAGTTTGAGCTCACCTTCGTAACCCTCTACTCCATTTATGGGAGATGTTTTGATTTGAGGCCATTGGAAAATCTCTTGGCCATTTTCTAAAGGTGGATGAAGGTACTTCTACATTGGGCCATTCTACTTTCACCCATATTTGGTTGAGATGGATATCTCTACTCCACTTTTGGAGGATGTGATTCCAATGATAGGGTAGAGGCCTTGGGGTCAAGTGTTATATTTGAGGCCTTCCCTTTTATTTTTGACATTTATTTTCTACTAGGCACTTGTCCACTGATCACATCTTCTAAAGGCATGACTTCTTAGTGGAAGGATGCTATTGCTGATTATTAGGTAGTCCATGCTTCTAATTATATTTAGGGTTATTACTTTGATAGTACACTATCTATTGATGAAGATGGAGCCCCTACTAAAAAGATGGGTTTTGTCCATGCTTCTAATCAAAATCAAGCTTCTATTACTCAAATTATTTCTTGCAAGACAACCCTAGATGCTGCCCTTAATTCTTTAGGTAAAACCCCCTCTTTTCTTGTGATCAATTCTTTTCCTACTACTTCTACTTCTATTCTATTGATATAATTGACCTTCTATAGGGCTTTGGCCACTATATTGATGACTAAACTTCACTAGGTAGCCTAAGGATAACATTGTCTAGACACTTATTAGATGATGTAAGAATAATTTATCTTCAAAATCTTTCTCATCTTCTCTTGTGGTATAAGTTTGACCTTTTTTATAAAGGGATTTTATCCTTTTTGATTTTTTTTGGTCTTTCTAGTCAACAAATGTGCTGTCTACATGTTGTCAAAGGTTTGAATTCCTGCTTTAAGATCTTGTTTATGTAAGGGCATCCCTCCTTGTTAGGATTATTTTAAAATAAAAACTAGCATTCTTAGAGGTCCTAAAAACTAAAAAAAGGATACTATTTTATTGTGAATACATTGAACTAAAAATAAATTTATCAACAAAAGGAACCATTTAAAACAAAATTTTAGGCTTATTGACATACGAAAAAGGGTGCTTAGAGATTCTAGACTCATGGTCATCATTCAACTATTAAGATTATGTAAGATGTTAACTATAAAGGTTTTCAAGAATATCTCATGACTTTACAAGAGTATTTTATATCATATTGGAATCCACTTTATGTAAGACAATTCCATCACACTATTTTAGATTAAATTGGACATGAAATCAAAAGAACTTACAAACTTCCCTAAGTATAGAGTAGGACCATATGTGGGATTGAAAAATATCATGGTTTGAATAAAGGAAAATAAATATTTTAATATATTATGTCTTAAATGTTACCAATGTCTTTCATTCCTTTTTCATTTCTTTAGCCAGCAACATTATAGAAGAGGAAGGGGCTTATTTTTCCAATTAAAATCTCACAGCATAAACTTGAAGCTATAATATTTCACCCTATTTGCTACAAAAATAATTACTTTTACCATTTTATTGACATATTTTTATACTTTCCATATACTCTCAAACACATTAGTACTAGAAGGGGTAGTGAAAATGTTGCCAAAAATGTTAATGAGAATACAATTCCTTCCAAAAAATTGACATGTTTTGAGTTTCCAACTAAATATTATTTCTAACAAATTTTCTCCAAGTCTCATTACCATTAAGAGACTTTATAATCCATTTAACTACCACAAAAATAGCCTATAACTTCATCTTTTTAGTTTATGGCCATTACCACCATCTTTGACTTAAAAACACTAGTCCAACTAAATAATGTTTATCTTTTTTGTCCCTATAATATGAGCATTAGAACTATCTTAAGACTTCATGTATCTAATTGACTAGATAAATGAAAAATAACCACATAGATCCATAATATATAATGTAAGATTAAAAATATTACTGTAGATTTGAATTCTCTTTGTCAAAGTAAGGATCCATTTATTCTAGTTTGAAAATCTATCTACTTATTTACCAAAAAGTGGTTGACTACAAAGAATATTGCGATTAGGTTTAAAATGTGATGGTTTTGATAACCCCTATTTTCACTAAACTTAAATTTTCAAAATCTTATGCTAATTTTTTTTTAAAAAGAGTGTTTTGATGTTAGGGTTTATGTGCTATCAGTTTTCATTTTTAGAGGATAGCCTTAACATGCTATTTTTGCCCTAATCCAATTATTTTTTCCTTGCCCTAGTTTGAAAAATGATGCCCTAGGGTTATGTTTTCATCCAATATTAAAATAAATTTCATAAAAATTAGAGTCCAACCATTACCTTAGGTTTTATATCTAAGAAAGAGTTTATTTGTCTTTTACATGTCTCTTATGATGTTATGATGTAAGGGTTAGTGGAGGATTGTCATGTAATGTTTTTTGTTCCCTGATCTTAAGATATGTAGTGTGTCATAGTATCATGGATGAGAAAGTTAAAGTGCCCAATCTTATGATTTCCTTTGTATCATATGGTCATATGTCATGTTGAAGAGTTTTCAAGTTTAGTGTCTAATATTATGAAAAAGAATGTGATTGGGACATCGAGAAGGTCTTTGAAAAGTTGTAAGATGTTACGATGAAGCCTTGGCTATAGGATCTAAAAGTGAGTTTGAAAATGCTATGATGCTATAGGGTACTTATGATTGTAAGATCATAAGGTGAAAAGTGACAAGAGTTGGTGGTAGGTCAATGTCAGACAAGTGATGGATGTCGGATCCTAATTTGTCATTTGGAAAACATACACTAGGTGGATGCTTAGTTGGACCTGTAGGGGCTAGGAACTTATTTTACATAAGTTAAATTTTAATGCAACATAGTGTGATCTCCAATCTTATGATAAAAAATGTATCATAAGATCTCAAGCCAATAGATAAAGTGCTACAATGCTATGAATAGGATTGTGTTGTGAGATTGTAAAAGTAAAAGATAAAGCCCATGATGCTACAATAAAGAGAAGTAATAGTTTCTCATAGTATTGTAGGGGTTTGGAGGGCAACATGAGATGTTATGTTGTGTAGTATAAACTTCATGTTATGAGATCATAAATATTTTAAAGGAAATCTCTAATGCCATAGTAGCTAGTATATCATGAGATCATAGAGACTCTTTCCAAGCCCTACGACAATGCAATAAGGGTTTTGAACTTTAGGAGATTGTAAGATCAAAGAACATCTCTTCCCCACCTAAGTATTATGAGGGTTTTGACTTTGGGGTCAATTGTAGGTTCATAAACCCTAAGTTGACATTATGTTTTCCATTTTCTAAATTGGAAACAATAAAGGGTTCTCAACCAATGAGATTTAAGTAACAAAAAGTGCAATGTTAGATAATAATGCCGATGCTCCCCTAAGTGATAGAATAAGATAATCTTATGGCTCGAGCATGATGAGAATCAATGAAAGATGAACATTGATAATATACATTGAGCTATAAAGGAATTTTATTTATCAGTTACAATTTACCATTTATAGAAAAAGAGAATTTGAGTAGTTGCAAAGTTTTTAGTGCATACAGATAATTGTTTTTGGTGGCTAAGAGCAGAGTTCATACTATGTTTTCCAACATACTCTCAAGATCTTTGATAAAGAGGTAGAAGAAATTCAAGCATCAAACATGGAAGTGGTAGAAAATTCAACTTATAAAGGAAGGAAAATGTGACAAAGAAAACCTATTAGGTTTGTTGAAGAGTGGATTAAGCTGTTCCCTAGTTCCTTAAATGCTAATTTTGTAGATGACAATGCTTTCATTGACCCATATGATCTTTGTAGAGATGCTATATGCCTTGGTGTCATGGGTTTTGTTTTGTTCAAATACTTCTACCATAACATAGAAAAGAAGATCCTAATATGTAATCCATGGAAGAACTTGGTGAAGTTGATATTTCTAGAGGTATTTGGGGATGTGGACTTGATGAAGACCCTATTTCATCCATAAAATCTAGCCACAAAATCCTTCCATACAAAATATGGAAGTATTCTTTGTACACTTGACCATGTTTCGTTAATTAAATCTTTTGGATTAGATGGAGCCATGGGCCAACCTATAGATTTGGAGGATTTGCAGAAGAAGTTTGAGAGAAATACCAAGGCCTACACTGGGAAGTCTATGCTAAAACATATCCTTATGGATTCAAAGAGTGTGGGTGATTGCCTTAAGAAGGTGGAAAAAATGATGCGTTTGGACAAGTTTTAAAATTACTTTGTAAAAACAGTATATGGTGTCTACAAGGTGTTTGGAAAAGATGGAACTAATATGGTGTATGGTGCTAAATTTATTATTTCCAAAGATGTGCAAGACTCCTACCATGGGGGGGAGTATGATTATGTTGAATACATTTTGGAGGTGATGAAGGAAAAAATTGCACTGGCTTAGAGTGGAGAGTTGAAAGATTTCAAGTTCCATCACTATTCATTGTTGATGCACCTAATCCTCTACAAGAATGTGGGGTATGTGAGCTCTGATTTCTTTGATCATACCACTAATGCAAATGGAGAGATGCTAGTTAAGTTGTGGATAGAGTTATGGGACAACAATTATCATTTTTCTAATTCTATTTCATTCTTTAATAATTTTAGTACTGTGATAATGAGAATGTTAGATCTAGGTTATTTTAGGGCACTTGAGGTTTTAAAAAGTCTATTGAGACCAACCCCACTTCCTGAGGGTAAAATATTAGACCATAATTGGGGGGAAATTTTCTTATTTCCAACTTTTTCCTTGATGAGAGTCTATGGTTGTCTCCTGCCACTCCACATATTACCAAAGTTTATTCCCCCTAGGTTGGGTATAATGAAATTCATATGGTAGTTGTTTATGGTCAATAGGGAGTATCTAGGGCCTAAAGTGCATAAAGGTACTTTCTTATGTAGATGTTTCAAGGTGGGGGAATTTTAAATTGGAAAAGAGACCCTTGATCAAATCCATTCTTTCCTCCACCACTACAACTTGTCAATTGGTCCCTGAAGGATGTATAATCCTAACAATTGGATGAAGGGAACCCTTAAGGAAATAAGGAACTATGTATTGCCTAGTACTAAGGAGCTACCACATGATGATGTTATTCCAAATATAGTTGCAGAGAGTGAGGTAGCTAATAAACTAGCATAGTTGGATGATCTTTTGAGGGTGGAGAGGGAGATGAAGAGAATTGATCCCAATTTCAAGGGATTTTATTTAGATATCCCCTATCTTCATAGGATTAGGAAGATGGTCATTGAACATGCTGAAATTATGGCCAAGATGCCAGAGGGACCTATGGGAGAAGAAGAGAGGGTGTGCCAAGACATCTCTGAGCTTGATGTGACTCTAGAAATAGAGGAAGATGATGCTCCTAAGGAACCATGGATCACAAAAGGGAATAAGAGACATAAAGTTGTCCCATATCCTCCTCGAGGTGAAATAAAGGACCCTACCGATTTTACTATGCAATAGCTAGTATTTTGATGACTTAATGAAAATCTATCTCTAGGATAGAATTAATGAAACCAAGAGCATACTCACAGATTTGGAACTAGTAGTAGATGATAGGATCATTTAAGCCCAACAATTCATAGAGGATGATGAATTCATCAAATTGATTGAGTTTAAGAACTTTTTGTATAAGGTAAAATAGAGTGAGTTAGTGATGAAGATGAAATAAGGATAATTAGATGAGTAGAAGTTAGAACTAGTTGAGAAGCTATAGGCCTATGATCTTGAGAGTGAAGTCATGACTCTATAGGAGGCAAGAGACCTTTTGTAGAGGAGTTTTATATAGTTGGTACCCAGATGAGATTTGGAGCAAGCATTTACACTTTGTCAGATAAGGAGATAGGAGAATGCCATCTCATATGAGGCATTTGGTGTTGATGGACTATAGAGAGGAACTAGATTCAATATAGATACAAAATCTTTGGCAGCTTAGAGCATGGCTCCATCATCAAATAAACCAAGGCTGATGGATGTGTAGAGCACAAAATAAGGTAACATGATTGTGTGGACTCTATAGGGCACCTCTGGTACAAAAATCTCAAAGGCCATGAAGCATTTCTCATACATGAATGAGGCTAAGGTAGAGGAGATTAAGACCAAACTTTCCAAGTCCATACATGATTACATTGATGTAAGGAAGCTCTATGAGGATGAGCTTAGAAAAATCCATGTGTATAAGGAGAAAATTTTAGAGCTTGAGGCTGATGTCCAAGCACTAGAGGCTAAGGTTGCATCTCTTAGAGAGAAACTTATAAATGCAGAGCGAGTGGTTGCTATGGAATAGAGCCAAGAGTAGAAAGATCAGGAGCAACTAACTAGGGACTCAACTAAGGCCTCGACACTAATAGATGGTTTGGAGGAAGAGGATACATAAGAACCAAGAAGAATGAGCATTGATGTTGTAGCTACTTAGCCAGGAGACGGGGTAAGGACTACTATCCTTAAGAGTTTGATGAGCTATAGGGTTAAAACTCTGAAGAATATATCACAATAGGCTCACAATTTTTATATTTCTTTACAAAGTGCTGAGCAATTTTGCAATGAGGCACTTTCATGGCTATCACCCACATTCAATTTGTGGGGGCCATATACATAGTTTTTAGAGAGGCTTATTGTATTGATGGCTAAAAAGTTAGATTTTATTGATAAGATAATCATAGTGAAGGAGGGCTTAGAGGTAGTCAAAGAATAAATTGGCCTCTTCACTGGTAAATTGCAATTTATACAAGGTAAACTAAAAGTTTTATCTTAGGGAATACAACCCTATATACCACCAATTTTGGATGCCACTAGTACATATTGTGGTTTCACAAAGCACCCCCTAGTATTTTTATTAAGCTTTCCACATCCCTAGTTTGGGTTTTGAGTCTTTTTATGGTTTTTTGTAGTGTTTTTGGCTTAGTCTAGCTCTTTATCAAAAAACCTAGTTGCTGGGAAACAAATTTTTTTAGGAGAAAATATTTTTTTTTACAAGGGTCGCACTAGTTCACCTAGCGCATCCCTACATGTGTACTAGTGCACTAGTCACATGAGAAAATAAATACATTCCTCTTGGAAGTGTGCATCTGAGTAGGTGCGCACTTCCAAGAGGAATGTTTTTTTTTTCCATGTGACTAGTGCACTAGTTCACCTTTAGGGATGGGCTAGGTGCACTAGTGTAGTGCGCTCAATCTCGAGCTTATAAAGCCTGAGACCTTGCCCCTTTCTTATTTCATTCTTCCTCCTTGATCTTTGGTGAGAGAACCTTCACACCTAGTGAGGTGCACTCGATCCCCTTTCCATTACTTGCACACACAAGCAAAACACACTAATTAACAAACAAGAAGGTGCACACCTTTTTCTATAAAACCTTAACACAAAAAAACTTTAAAACCTAAACTAAGTTAGCTTTCACCTAGGTGAAAGGTGCACATGTGCACACCTATACAAGGTGTGCATATGTGTACCTTTCAAAGAAAATGTTCTCCATTTGCATATGATAAAGGGTGTGCACATAGCACACCCCACAGGGTGTGCTATGTGTGCACCTCTTTCCTTCACACTTAGCGTAAGTTTGGCACTATAAGGATGCACACCTAGTGCAACCCATGAGGTGCACTAGGTGTGAACCCTTCCTATTAAGAGTTTTGTTTAGGAAGGCACACCTAGCACACCTCTGAGGTCCACAAGGTGCACCTTCTTTTTTGTCTTCTAGAGGTGTTTTAAGGATTTTTAGGTGTTTTTAGCAATTTTTTGAGATTTAGGGTTTCTGGGTTATTTTTTGTCATAATTAGGGTTCATTTAAATTAAGTATTTTAATATTCTAGACTAATGAATGTTTATTTTTGGCAGATTAAATGGCTTCCTCCTCATCCTCTCTCACTACAAAGATGGCTCCAAAACCAATGGTCTTTAAATTCCAAGGTGTTCCAGCAAAGTCACACTTCAAGGATGAATATTTAGAGGTTTGGGACACTGAGCTCAGCCATATCAATTGGAACACATTACTATTTTTATGTGACAAACCAACCAAGAGGTATCCAATGGTATCTACACTTATCAAATCAGGCTTAGTAAATGCAACCTCACACCTTGTATCAATAAAGTCTTTTGAGTTGATCATGACATTGGTGGAGAACTATGTTTCAGAGGAAAGGGTTGTGAAAAGTATAACTAGAGAGATCATCCTAGATTTGAGGCCTAGGAGTATAGAGAAGGTATTCCATCTTTCAAGAGCAGATTAGTATATCAGGTTAACATATCATTAAGTAGAAATGTGATATAGAGAGCATAGAGAGGAAGCATTAGAAATCATCCAGTCTTTGTATCTCATTGATGAGACTCCTCTTGGATGAAAACTAGGCACAATAGACATGAAAATGGGCTATATGAAAGATGATATTAGACATTCTATAGTGATCTTGAGTAGAGTCATGGGGTTACCAACATCTGAACACCTGAACATATGGATGGTACACTTTATTAAGACCATCAAAACAAAGAAGATGCCAATTGATTGGGCTTCAATTCTCAATGAGAATTTATATGAGCAATTAGTGACAGTCAAGAACAACCAAAACTTCTATATGATATCCTAATTGATGTACCTATTAGCTACAAGAGAAATAAGTTATTTTTGATTGTTCAAAAGGGGCAACTTGAAAGATGCAAATGCATGGCCTTATGTGGTATACCCCCAGTTGGCAAGGAAAAAGATTTCGGAGCATAGTAAGGAGTAGAGAATAGTGAATGATGCTTTCATTTTTGCAATCATCTAGTTTATTGAGGGAGATTATGTGAAAAGGATGTCAGATGAGGCAACAAAAAATATTATAGCAATCAACACCTATTACATCCAATTTAAAACATTCACCTATTTGAGGGTAGAAGGTACAACTATTAATTCAAAGAAGCTCCCCAAGCATCCATGTGACAGACTCATCTTGCTGGAGATTGCATGACAACTCTTGTCTGCATATGAGAGAGTAAGGAAGCAACATAAGAAGACTTGGGTATGACCCATCATTATAGGTCCATTTAGTGTTGTCTAAAAATAGGATATTGTGAATTTTGAGTTTGAGTGAGATCAGTATCCCTTGGAGGAATATAACTCTCCTTGTCCTTATTTTGATAACATTGGCAAAGTTCAATACTTGGTCGGAAAACAATTCCAACATGAAGATGCCATAGAGGATCATTGGATGAATGTAGTGGATGACTACAAAATTTAGATAAGGGATTATTGTAGGGTGACTCTCTATTTGGCAGGTAGTGCCTTGAAAATAAAGGTCCCTTTAAAGATAGTGTAGCAAGACACTGAAGAGGTCCTAGATCCCTTGTACAATAGAGATAAGATGGCTCATTTACCTATTATGAATGCATAAATTGATAAAGAGAAAAATGTAGATATTAATCATAGGGTAAGGCATGCCATCCAACTAACCAAGGATTGGATCAAGAGACCATTCAAACTAGATCCAATTCCACAAACCATAATTTTCCAAGCTACAACTTGCCCAGTGAAAGGTAGAGGAGCCAAGGTGATAGTGCCAACATTCATAGCTTAGTATCTAGTAAGGCCATAAATAATGCATCAAATTGATAGAGAATTTGGATACTTTAGGGCACATAAGGGTAAAGGAAAAAGGAAAAGAACTTCCCCTCAACAAGCTGAGCCTAGAGAGAGGCAACTCAAGCACCAGAACAACAAGGGGTAGAGAATGTAAAAACGGCAAAAAATGTAGAAGTTATCCAAACTCATGATAATTTACTAGTGCCATTGGTAGAACAAGGGCAAGGAGCTGAAGTAGAAGTACATGAAGTGTCTCAACCTATGCAAGAGGAAGAAGCATCCCCATGGACTCCTAAGAGAAGAAAGAAGAAAAATCTAGTTAAAAGGAGACAAAAGGTGATAAGAAAGGTTATTCCTTTTCCATCAGTTTCGAAAGTTATTCCAAAAGAGGAAGAAGAGGATGATGAAGGTGTGCTAGCTGCACTTCTTGGTGAGTCAAAAGTTTTTGAAGAAGTTGAGGTGTGTCGATAGTTAACTGCTAGTTCCAAATTTATAGCTTTGCATGCACCAAAAATGCATTCTAATGATAGTTTAACTCCTACAAACATCTAGATAAGGTTGAGCTTCTATTTTTGGCATCTCCAGAGACTCCTACATCATGTGATGGCTTTCTTCTTATTATTTTCTCATTCTTTCTTTGTTTTGAGACATGTAAAGGATCATGCACCCATTAAATAATATAAATAAGGGCGGAGTCCTACTTAACACTAGTTAGAGAGTCAATTTGTACATAAATAGTTTTGTTTTATTAGTTTAGAAGCATATGCTTGCATAAAGAGATCTCTCACTCTCAACACAAATTGAGGAGATGATTTCTTATAAATTCAAAAATGTAATATGTATCGTAGGCCATTATTTTGATGTAATAATATATGCTATTACTATTTTCATTTTGAGTGTAGTTATTCTTGCCTTAGTGTGTTGTATTTTGTGAATGTACATTCATGGAGCTAATAGTTTTATTGCATTATTTTGATTGAGTAATCTTTTAATTTTGGTGTTTGCTACAGGTTTACAAATTTTGCTGACATACTTAGTTTGAGAAGAGATCACCTGATTGTTCCTGCATAACTTTTTGTCTTGCATGAGCGCACTTTCCATGGTCTTGCAATCTGATGAAAAGTGAAACATATTATGGTTATTGAATTCTCATCAACAATTGTATCAATGGAATTAAGGAAGCATGACTCCTATTTTTATTAGTTACGTACTGATATTTCAAAGGCTTAACTTGTAGACATGTTGTTTCTGTAGCTTATGGCCATTAGGGATTTACTTTTCAAAGTCATTTTCTTAAACTTCTTGTTACCCTATCTTCATTATTTTCTTTTACAAACACTTGGTTAAATTAGGAATTCATATATTTTTGTACTTAAAACTACATTCATTAAAAAAAAATACAAAAATATATTTCTTTTGTGTGGTTTTTCTTTTGAGATAGCAAGCAGATTCAAAAATCTTATCCAAAATTGGTCAAAACCAACAAAGGGCTCCATGTGAAAAAATACATTTATCTTCTACTGAGTAGATTCCAATAGGTCACAAGATCACCCATAAACTTGGAGGTGATCCCAGATCAGCTTTTGAAGAGAGGAGTTTGAAAGGATTCCTACCATTAAGCATCATGCAAAATGACAACTCAATAGTATAGTGAGAGATTGGCAGGAACAAATGGTCTAATTCCTTTGGTTTCATTTTGATTTAGGAGGCCACTATGGAAAGTTTTGGAGATAGCACTAGTATCCCTTATAATAAATTGAATGACTCCCTGTTCAGAGTAGAGATAGACTTAAACAAGTTTTCTATTGAGTCTAAAGTAATTATAGATGCTAGGTGGACTAAAGCCATGAAGGAACTAGAAGATGTTAGAACTATAGAGTAGCCCACCAAAAGGGAGATCTATATTTGGGAAGTAGTGGGAGAAATCAAAGCCTTGTCGACAGGAGGTAGTTGAGATATTTTCCTAAAGATAGTAAAGGACGAAGGGAGTAAAGTTAGAAAAGCATGACATAAATTTTCACCTACTAACTTTTTAGCTACTTCCTCTTTTTGGATTGAGCACTGAGGAATATCTTGCATATTTTTTTTTTATATTGTCATTTTTGTATCCATCCATATTTTGACATGTGTCCTCCTCCCATCTGTAGCTTGTTGCAATCCTATTTAAGGATTCCCAAGATGTGGAGTACAGGTAGGCTATCTATAGAATTTTCCTATTTTCTTATGTCTTTTTACAATCCGTCCATTTTTTCTATAACTATATGATTGTAATTAGTTTTCGCATACTTTAATATATATAGTGAATACCAAATATCAGTTGTCAACTTTTGAGTTATTTTTGAGTCCCTGACAATATTGTAAACATTTTGAAAGGAAATCAATACAAGAAGGAAATTATCTATATATGCATCTCTTTGAGTTTTGTCTCCTTTCTTATATATCTATAATCTTGAGATTGAAATGAACAAGTTTCATTCAGTTTAATGCAATTCACACAAATTGTATATCTTTTATTGATTGCCACTGATTCAAAGAATTAGATAATCACTCTCTATAATTGAGAGGGTTTAGGGTTTATAAGAAGGATATGGTAAGAATGAAATTCAAAGTTAATTGTTGAAAAATTTAATTACAAGTTGATTAAATAAGTCCAAGTTTGCTGGTTTTGACTCTATATATCAATGGATAAGGCACTAGTCAATTAAAGTTCAAGAAAAACTAATGATTCACTTAATTGCAGAAAATACATAACAATCAAACAAATCAAATTACCATTTTATGTATTGAAGAACTAAAAGTGTTGGTCATTACTTATTTGGCCTTACCTTCTATGTGGTTATAGTTAACTACTATGATCAAGAAGTTTATCAACAAATCATAGAAGAACATTGACCATTTCTACTATAGGGGATGGTCTTGAAGAGAAGAATATCAAGTTAATAAGATCAATCCTGAAGGTTTTCCCACCTTAGCCCTGCAAAGCCTAAAGTGAAGTGAGTCCTGATGACTCTGTTAATGTTGGCCCATAACTAAGATTTAGCCCTACTAAATACAGGATTTAGTTGATCCTTAGGCTTTTCCCTATTGTATGCTTCTTGGTATTAGGTTTAAACCTACCTGATACGTGCCTTACCCAAAAAGAACTCCAACAGATTGTAATGGTCATTTTTCACTTTTTAATTGTATTTGACAACTTGATTTATTTTAGATTATGTGAATTTATTAACACATTTTTATAAAACCTCAAACGTAACATTTTAGATTACTAATAAAATGGTAAAATTTATTATAAATAATTTATTATTTTATTTTCTTATATAAATATATGTTTATAACTAATATAGTATTTTTTTCTTATATAAATATATGTTCTTTAATAATATGTATTATAAAATATAAATCTGTTTATACTATTTTAAAATAATAAGATGTGAATAATGTAATCATTTGTCAATGTATCATACAATTGTGGAGCCTAGTAATGAAATATAATCTATGAGGAGTACATATAATTGACTATAGTTCTTTGACATTGCATCTGGAGTGTTTCTATATTGAGCGGGACACATATTGATTTGTTGAAAGGTATGTATAAGGTTGAATATAATGTTTTCCCACTAATATTGTATGCTACTTTTCCTATATATGTGGTTATTAGGTCTTTAGGTTCATCTAGACCATTATTAATGCAATTATTGTAAATGAGGATTTGGCTTGATAAATGGTTGTAGTAGTGAATGTATTTCTAGTTCCAATCCCTCCTATTAAGAAAAAATGCACTAGAGTCTTGATATTTTTTAATTTTTTCATAACAATGTCCTTGGTAATTGCTTGTTTCTCTTTATTTTAACATCCCTCTCAATTTGTACTAGTAATTGCTATCCATAATTTTTGTATGGCGTGTGAGTTCAAATCCTTTTTGGGGCATGTTCTTGAGGACCTTGTGGAATGTGGCTCACATATCTTGTTGTATGTCATTTTGGTCTTCTTGTTTACTTATTTTGTCCGTTAAGTGCATTCTTTCAATGTATCAATTATTTTTTCCTACTTCATCAATCACTTTATCAATGAAATCCCATGTAGAGTTTGAGTTGTAGAAAACATTTGTATGATCAATAAGTATTAGTTTT
Organism: Cupressus sempervirens; assembly: GCA_028749045.1. Classification (NCBI taxonomy): domain Eukaryota; kingdom Viridiplantae; phylum Streptophyta; class Pinopsida; order Cupressales; family Cupressaceae; genus Cupressus; species Cupressus sempervirens. The sequence continues at coordinate 688,494,788 of CM053786.1, read as the reverse complement.
TCATTGCATAAATAGGCACCCAATAGTCAAGATTATTTTTTAATGTATCTTCACTTCTTAATATGATATGTATAGAAATAATTTCTCTATATAATCACCCTCTAAGTCAAAGTGTTTGTTTAAGCTAACGAATGACATAAATTTTGGTTGAAACTTACTTCTATATTTTTAATACTTGGAGACAAATTATGCGAGGCATATGTTTGATTTAGTTAGAGGGCATTTTTAGTAGTACATGATTAAATGTTTTTACATCATGTTTTCTAACTCATCTAATTCTTTTTTTAATTATATGACATGTTTCAATGTACATGTACAATCTTTATTTGATTTAGTATTAATAAAAATGAATTTTCTAAGATATAATTGAGTGAAAGAAAAAGAGCAAGATGAGTCACTCTTTGAAATGTCATTTGGGTGTAAGTTTAATAAAACATTCCCAAGTTTTTATATCATTTATAGTGCATCTATATTGTCTTGTTGATGATATTTACATAATCTATTAAATGCATTTGATTATTAACTTATCAACTTTTTCCATGTAGAAGATACAATACATTGTTACGATATATGTGTTAAGGAAAAATTGTGCATCTATATTTTCTTTCCAAAGCTGAAATTTTTTCATTGAAAATCAATTGTTCCATATTTGTGAAGGCTTTTTTCAAAGGTAAAGGGTATGCCTATAGATTGTTGACCTTAAGTCAATCACATATTTATTCTCATTTATTCCCATTTTTTTAATAAGAAGTTTTGAAATGTAAGTGTGGTATTGTAGCTTTCTTTTTAAAATCTGGAAAGAATATTATTACCAAGTAAATGTATAGTCTTGCTTGTCTCAAGTAATGGGTCAAGTATTGTAGTTTTGGGAATGAGAAATTGTACATGCAATATTTTTTGATTTATGTATTGTTTTGTATGATGGTGCATACACAATATGACTATATTTGGTTCTAAATATTTCATGGGACATATAATCTACTTGTCTATAAATTCTATAAGGATTGTATTGATTTATTTTTTACAGATTGGTCCATTTTCAACCTATATGAGGAAATGACCATGTTCATTTCTATGAGTTTGAGATGTAGTTACCAAGAAATAGTCCAATACATTTCTAAATAAAGAATGATATACAAATATCAAGTTTTAGTGCATTTATGCTATGTTTTAAATATCACGCACAAGTTATTAGATATTTCTTGATTTTTTGGTATGTATCATGTTCATTTTTGACATTGAAAATTTATTTTCTTGACAAATGGTGAGAGTTGTGTAGCTCTTCAAGTGTGTTTTTAAGAGATCATAAGTTTTGTTCATTACTAGTTAATAGTTGGTGGTCCTAGTTGTTGTATCATTACAAATACATGTTTTAGTTGTTGTTTATAGTTTGAAGATATTTGTATTCTTTTAAAGTCAACATAGCCAAAATCTTATTTTAGTAGTTTTTCTCTAGATTTTGTTTGTGCTTGACATATTTTGCTAATAAATTTCTTCCTTTTAGTTGGCCTTGTAGAATTCTTGTCCACATTTTGGAAAGTAGTTATTGGTTGAGTACCTTAATTATTTTAAAAAAATAGCTATTTGCATGATATGCAAAATTCCTTTAAAAATGTGATAATTCCCATTCTACAATTTCTTTGTGGCTAAGATTGTTGACAATATCATCATCACATGAATTGTCAAAGAATAGTATTAGAAAGTTCATTTATTCTCCTTATTTATATTTGAATATTCTATAGGGTATTGGTCTTAGGCGTGTAAAATTTCTATTGGTTTGTCTTGCATTTTATGTATATTGATAGACTAGGTGAACCTATGTATCACCATTTTGGATGGTTCTTTTTAAATTTAACTATTTGAGTAAACCTTAGTTGTCATAAGCTTATTGTTTTATTGAGTCTCATTATAGATTTGAAGAGATTGTTTCAAATTTCATTGAGTTGCACATCTTGTGTTTTGTATAATGCTAATTTTCTCAAATCTTGAAGAACTTCCTTGATTAGAATTGGATGTACCATGCCTTTTTGGAAAGAATTTGCATATTCCAAATGTTTATATTGACATAAACATTAGTAATTGAGCTAGTTAGGCTCATTTTGGATCTCTTTTATCCTGGTTCCCAAATTTTTGAAAAATTGATTCCTAATGAGGCAAGCCACTCTTCTAATTGTGTTAACATTTGTGTGTATTATATTATATTTTTGGTCTTGATATTTTGTGGCATGACATACGTTAGAAGAGTGGAATGCTTCAATACAATATTGTAGGTTTGACATATTGAATCATTAATTTATTGTCAATAGATTTCACTAGTCTATGATAGGCCTATATTTGTTCATTTTAGAATGTTCTAATGTATTTATTGAACCATAATAGTTGGAAAATAGTGCATGGGTATATTAGTGTGTCTTGAATTACTTTTTCAAACACATGTATGGGAAATACTTTTTTTCCCCCTTTTAAGGAAAATGTTATTTTTTTACAATTGCTAGAGGCTGTGATATTGTTTAATTTGTGATGTTGTTGATTTACTGTTGGAATTTGTATAAATTTTGAGAAATAATTAGGGGTTCTATTGATTTGTGTTTGTTATTTATTGTATTTTTTCCACCTTATAGAGTGATGCTCATTTATGTATATTGTTTCTTTCATCCATATCTATTTGTAATTGAATTTTTATGGGATTAGTGAAATAATTATCTTCCTCTGTAAATATTGCACTTTGCATGTTATGTTTATCTCCTATTATTATTTTAATCTCTTTAAATGTTCTTTGTTCTATGTTATCTGCACATTGATTTTAATACATATGAGAGGTTCAAAATGTCCATAAAGTGGATTATCATCATGGAAGAGTATTGAGTATGATTCCATATTGGAAGTTTTGTTGAAATGCATGTAATTTTTCACTCTTACTAATGACCAAATGTATATTTGTATATTTAACTATTTATGATAGAAACTAAATACAAAATGCATCTCCCTAAATCACGATTTCACTGTTGGTTATTGTTGGTTTTGTCAACAATTGCATTCTTCATAAATATGTTTCAAAATATTCAGCTTTAAGAAATTCATATAGAGTTTGGGGGTCCAATTCATGATTGTATGAGTCAATTTCCTCTATTTCATGTCATTCAAGGTAGGTCAAGAAGTAATCATTGGTTTCTTTGTGCAATTGAGTTGATACATAACAACCATTAAGTAATAATTGCAAGGAGTCAACTACAAAATCTATGACAATGTATTTTAAATGTGTTTATTGTACATAGCCCTTCTTTACTTAGTATGTTATCAATGCCACATTTTTAAATTTGTCTAATGTTTTTATTTATCTCTAGATGTACAATTTCTACCAATTTTTTTGAGTTTGATTGTTGGCTCAAAGTATTTGATAGATATAAAATTTTTACCTTTTTCCATAAGTGAAGAAAGATCTTATTATTGGTAGATGAGATGGTAAATGTATATCATTTTCAATACTAAGTTTTTCTAGAATAGTATATTGTTGTAGTAGCCTATATCATTAATGGAGCAATATCACTTTAATATTTATAAAAGAAAATATTGTAATGACTAAACATTAAGAAATTTTTTAGAGTAAGGATTAATTAAATTAAATTAACTTAAATTAACTTTACTCTGTTCTTAAGATTTCCCTTTATGCACATACATTCCAATTTAATAATTAAATTTCATTTACCTCATAGGGTTTCCCTTTTAGGTCTTATGATCTCCTTCTATAAGGATTGATCAATTGTAAATTTCAATTCATTCTTTTAGTCTAATAATATATTCTTGCACATTATTAGAGCCAAACCCTTTCCTTCTCTTGTCTTTTTCTTCTGTATGAAAGGTTCTTGCATGCAAGTGTTCTACTGGATCTATGGATTTGTTCTCATCAAATCCTTCATGGTACTAGAGCCAGATCTGCTATAGCTTATTCTTATTCAGAGGAAAAGAGGAATGGGGGTATAAAAAAAGCATATCTATTTTTTGGTTGGGTATTTTTTTGTAGAAATAGGGGGTCTCTGAAATTTAGAGCACTTTGAGGCCAAATAGACCTCACGGTTCGATTCAAAGGACATCAAAACCCTTCTTTACATATGAAATGCACCTATTTTGGTCAACATTTTATTCTGAGTCTATTTTTTCCCTACTAGGGTCATATGACACACAATTCGAGGCAATTATTTCAAAAATACAAAAACTATAAAAATTGTTCAATGCTTTAACCCACTCCGAAGGTTTACCAAACCACATTGGTATTTTTTTTACAAATATCAATGATTTTCAATCCACTATAATGGTTCCCACTGGCAGTTTGTAAAATTGGTGATTGCCTTCTCCTCTCTGATGCCATTCACTCGCCACTGACCTTCTCTGCTCTCCCTAACCTGCACTCTGCCACGATTAACATCGATGCTCATGATCCCTTCATTCCCCACCACCCAACTCATGGTCATATCAATGCCTGATGGGCTAGTTCTTTGGGCCCTAAGGGGAATTTGCAATTATTTTTGGTATAACAGGGCACCTATCATTTTTTTGCAATAACTTGAGCATACAGAGGCATTTTAGGGCAAATGAGATATTTTTAGAAAGTTGATTATATGATGGGTGTCATGGTGAAGGTAGTTTTTGGATTTTTTTTCAGTTTATTACCTATTTTTATTATCTAAAGCCAATGATCCTTTCTACATTGTGGGGGCATGACTTGATTGTTTCATTTTTTAATCTGAAATGCGCACCGAAAAGCTCTTCTTGAGAACTTTCCAAATTCTCTAGTATTTCATTAGATTTTTTGAAAGGTACATGCGATTCTCAAAGTGAAGATGTTTTGCTCTTTACTTCTATAAGCTTTCCTACTAGTTGTTGGGGTTTGGTTTTTTGCATTGTGGGGGGTGTTTTATATGCTTTTTTTTGTCATTTAATTCAGCAAACTAGAACTATATCAAAACAAAAACCTTCTAAATAAATGGTTGAGACCTTTTCTTGTCCAACACTTTTGACCCCACATAACTATCACACATGAAAACCTTGATGACTTGACTTCTCCATTTAAAAGGGTTGTGGTCTTGTTTAGATGATGTGAAACTAGTTTTACATAGGGCCTTTGAGATCATGCAATACATGAATAATATGGATGAGGCCATGAGGCTGATTTCATTGTAGGTATCTAACAATTTGCAGTTTCATCTTGATGGGTACACTACTTAAGATACATGGACTAAGCTAGAGGGCTTATTTGGTATACTAAATGAGTTTAGGGCACTTCAAATTGAGGTAGAGATTGCATTACTTGTAACTAATGCTTTTCCCTCAATTAAGGACTTTCTAATAAAATTTAAACAATAGAGAACTTTATTACATGGTTGTGGAAAAGTAAAGACTGATAAGGAGTGCATTTATATGATTTTTTCAAAGGTTTGAGGAAACTTTTAGATTTTCTCTTCTACCTTTCATTCCACTATGGATGCTTTGGGACACAGATTTACCATGCCCACATTTGAGGTACTCTATGATCAATTGACTATAGAGCAAGACAAGCTTACATAGTTGGACTCTCTAATAGGATCAAAGAACCAGATATTGGTTGCTCAGACATCTATGTGAAAACCATGTAAAAACCAAAGCCCAAAATGAATTTAGCTAACAATGAGAGTTCCTCCAAGTTATCTTCTAGATTAGGTTCTTGGAAATCCACTCTGAAGGGTAAACCTTCAAAGTCTAGTGACTCTTCTTCCAAGACTAAGAAGTTTATAGGTGTTCCTTGTAGTTTTTGTGGCAAGGAAGGACATCCAATTTCTAGGTATTGGAAACATCTTGAGCCATGCAACAACACACCATTGATTCTTCAAAGCCACCACCTCCTCCTTCAGGGAAAGCATATACTCTTTCTACATGAGATTTTTCTTTCTCTTCTACTTGGATTATTTATTTTCCCACCATATGAAACACTCACTTAATTTGGTTACCTTATTTTCTTAGAGTGTTACTACATAGATTGTAGTTGGTGACTCTACACAACTTTCAGTTTTATGTTCTGGCACTATCTCCTTAGAGGTTGGTACCCTACAAGATGTTCCATTGGTTCTAGCCATTTCTATGAACCTCTTGTTTTTCTATCAAATTTTTCATTCTAGCTTTGGTAAGATAGTTGAGTTCTCACCACATGATGTGGTTATTTGAGACCTCGATGATCATGATTTGGTTATTTCTATTGAGAGTGTTGGTTTACAAACTCACTTATATCATTTTGATGGCTTTGAGAGCTCCAATTCTATATACATGTTTCTCTTGTTTCTCATTTAGACACAATGAAAATACTTTTGCATGAGGTTTTAGCCATGTCAACTATAGATATCTACAACAAATGAGTACATAGGAGCTAGTGACTGGGCTACCTTAGATCTCTTGTACTAATAGTGTTTGTCAAGTTTGTACACTTGGAAAACATCACAAAGATCCTTTTTTGATAGGTAGATTCACATGTTCTAAGGTACCATTAGAGTTGATATGCCATGATCTTATCTCTTTCCCCACTCCATCTTTTTTTGGTGCCCGCTATGTACTTACCTTCATAGATGCCTTCTCTAGATGCATATGGGTGTACTTTTTGAAGTACAAATTTGATGTCTTTGATTCATTTAAAATCTTTAAGACACTTTAGGAGGAACATTCTAGTCTTTCTATTAGGCATATATGCACTAAAAATGGGAGGAAATATGTGAATAAGTCTTTTAGAGTTTTTTGACTGAGCATGGTTTGCAACATCAGTTCACAGTTCCACATACCCCTCAATAGAATGGGGTTGCTGAGAGAAAGTATAGAACAATATGGAGATGTCCAATTGTATGATACCATCTTGAGATACACATCCTTTCTTTTGGGATAAGGCTATCAATTGTTTCAACTACATTCATAATTAGTTGCCTCACAAGGTATTGTAACATTTGACTCTTGAGGAGGCTTGCACTCATGTCAAGCCCAATATTTCTACATTCAATATTTTGTTAGTGAGGCTTGGGCATTTATTTCAGATGCACAATGGAAAGCCATGGAGAGGAAGAGATGGCCACTCATATTTTTTTGGCTACCATGAGGATGTAAAGGCATACAAGTTATTTGATCCTGATTCTAGAGAGGTCTTATTTCAACAAGATGCCCAGATTGATAAGTGTTATCCTTTGATGAAGCCTCTATCACAAGCTTCTCCCTCACTTCCTAGTACTTCCTCCTCTTCTCTACATGATTCTTTATCCTTTAAGGAAGATTTTGATGATGATCCACCTTCCCCTCCTCTCCTTGATGTTAGGTGAGTACCCAAGTGGGCTCATGAGACTATTGATATAACTGGACCTATGGTAGGAGACCCTTTATATTCTTGTTGCACTTGTGTTTAGACATATGGTAAATGAATTTTGAGTCATGCCATTTTAGATGATCCACATATTATTTTACAAATGACAAGACACTCAGATTGGGATAGGGCTATGGATGAGAAGTATGTTAGAGAAAAAGGTTAATTTAATTTCATTAAAAATATTACCCTTTATCCCTTCTTAAGATTTTTCTTTATGTGCTTTTTGCATTCTTCATTTAATAATTAATTAGTAATTATTAAATTTCTTTTACCTTTAAGGTTACCTTTTGTAACTTTTTAGGTTATCCTTTTGGGTTTCAATCTCCTTTTATAAGGATTGATATTTTGTAATAATCTACATCTTTTCTTGATCTGAGAATACAATTTGAATGTTTTTAGAGAAAACCCTTGCCTCATCTTGTCTTTTTCTTCTCTGTGATAGGTTTCCTTCATGTAGGTATTTGAGGGCTTCATGGATTTGATTTGTATATTTGCTCAAATCTTTCATGGTATCAAAGCCATAACTGTTGTAGCTTGTATAATATTTGGAGAAAAAGGGAGAATGAGGGTTTGACAGATTAGATTTGGAGTCTTTCAGGTATTTCCTAGGATAACAGGGCGGTCACTAATTTTTAGAGTAGCTTGAGGCCAAATAGACCTTACAAATGGAGTTAGAAGGTGTCAAAACCCCTATTTCCATATAAAGTTCCTCTATTTTGGATAACATTGATTTGAGAGGGAAATTTGTTTTGCCCAACAGGGCCATACAACCTCTGCATGCACTCTGAGGCATGCTTTTTTAATCAAAAATCATAATTTTTTTAAAAATAACTTTTAAACTAATGTAGTCACCATTGGTGGTCATCATTGCAGTCATAGCTTAGTAGCTCTGCTAGCAACTCCACCATAGTGGCTCTGGCCCACCATATTGCCTTCTCTACTTTGAGGAACATTTTTTAAATTTTTTTTTAATTAATTAATTTTTCTAATGCATTTCTAGGGGCCCTATTTATTTTTTTGTGATATTTTGAGCATACGAACATCTTTTTTCAATCCAAAAGAAGCACTAAAAAGTTGGTTTTGAGATAGAGACAATGGAACAAGAGTTTTCTAGTTTTGATGTAGTTTGGTTGCTTATTTGGGCAATCAAAACTAGGTGTTCTATTTTTCACTCTAGATGGCATATCTTGAGCATCCCAACTCTATTTTTCAAAAACATTATATTTTTGGAAAGCTGGTTTAGTCTATTTCCAAAAATGCTAGTTTGTCTTCTAGATTCTACTCCAAGCTCTTTTTATTGTGGTTTTTGCATTAATGCACTATGGTGGATATCTTGGGTGTTTCAAGTTTGGGGATCATTTTTGTGGCATGAGATCTCTTCTTTTGGGCTGTACTATCTATTATATCAACTCTTTTCCCTTTCTAATAAATGTTGATATCGTTTGTAAGCACATTTATGCACACACACTAAGATAAAGTTCCACTACTTACATTTTTGGGATCTTTTTCATCATTGTGACTTATTGTACTCACACTACATTATAAAGTGCCATTGGTAGATAGTTGTTTTCCTTTTAGTGCCTTCTTTATTTGTCAAGTGAGTCTCCCTTCTATGAAATTAGCCCCATGATGTGTTGATGACATGTGCCTTTATAGATGTCTATACCTCTTCCTCACTCTCGATGTTCTTGGTTCTTTTTGTTTTGCAGGAGTTATTGGCCCACTTTCTCAATTGTCTATCACCTCACCCTTGTTTGCATTAGGGGGGTTCTTCTATTGTTTCTCATGCTTCCTTGGTTCAATTAATTAGCTTTTCAAGCTTTGGCATTTCATGCCATCCATATCTTTGAGTTTAATTGTTTTCCTTTACTTGCCTCCTAATTTGATGCAGATTACAATCTTCTGTACCTGGTCAGGTTCTATTTTCAAAGGAGGTTCTATAGATTAGCAGTTTCTTTTTGATAAAGTTTTCAACTTCTTCATGCTTCACTGATGTTTCTTCATGATTAGTCTTTTTTCTTTTTTTTTGGAACATTCCTCTAGTTGGAGGCTTCTGCAGTCCTTCACTAGGTTTTCAACTATCTCTTTTTGGAGTAGAGTTTTTCCCACTAGGTTTTCTCTATTTCTTCATTTCATAGAGATTTTTTTGTGATTGGGTACCTTATTAGGCCTTATTGTTGGGACTCAAGTTTTCTTTCAGCATTATATTGTAGTTTCCTTGCTCTTTCTACATTGTTTGTAACTATATTGTTGCTCATCTTAAGGGAGCATGTTAGAGAAAAAGGTTAATTTAATTTCATTAATTAAATTACCTTTTCTCCCTTCTTAAGATTTTTTTTAATGCACTTTTTGCATTCTTCATTTAATAATTAATTAGTAATTATTAAATGGCTTTTACCTTTTAGGTTACCCTTTGTAACTTTTTAGATTACCCTTTCGGGTTTCGATCTCCTTTTATAAGGATTGATCTTTTGTAATAATCTACATCTTTTCTTTATTTGAGAATATAATTTATATTTTTTTAGAGCAAACCCTTGCCTCCTCTTGTCTTTTTCTTCTCTGTGACAAGTTTTCTATATGTAGGTATTCAAGGGTTTCATGGATTTGATTTGCATACTTCTCAAATTCTTCAGAGTACTCTTCTTTGATGAACCGCACTTGGGATCTTTGTCCTCTTCTGAAAGGGAGAAAGTTGGTTTAGTGTAGGTGGGTGTACCATACAAAGTATGCTGTAGATGGTTTTGTTGGCTTGATTTTTCGCATGATAAAATTGTTGCAAATATTTTATGTAAAAAAAATCCAAGTTCACCCTTGTTGTATTAGGGTTTTGAGTCTCCTCTAGTTTGTTTGGTCTTGGAAATTAGGGGGTGATTATTTTTTTCTAACTAGTTCTTTTGTGCCCTAGGTGCAACATATGGTTTGGTCGCTTTAAATTTTTCAAATCATACACAAGAAACCCTTACAAAATCATAGATACTTTGCAATATGCCTTTTATTATAAGGTTTTTGTGCATCTTTTATATTATCTTTTCTTAAAAACTCTTTTGTAAGCACATAAGTCATAATCATTAGATCCTTCAAAGATCAATGATCCTCACTTTATTGCAAAGAAAAGATGTCTATTGTTTAGTCAAATTGAGAATGTGTGGGAATGACACCTGTCCTGCTGGATCCCTCTTTGCTTTCTAACAAATAAAGACATAATTACTTTTTTTTGAGTTGTCAATTAGATTGAAATTGAAGGGGCATCACATTATCATTATATATAATTGTATGTTGTTTAAGAAAAGAGAGAATGTGACTGAACGACATGTGTTTGATGGTGGGTTAGCTTGTTGAATGCAGATTGATAATGGGATGCTATCAAAATTTTTGCTAGTTTGCAGGTTTTGATTTTTTTTAAACAAATGACACTGCAAAGAAAGTTTTTCTTTCTCTACCATTTATTAAGTATTAGATCAATTATTCTCACTTTGTTAGAGATTAAAGTTGTGAAGTTTTTAATTAAAGCAAGAAAGTGATAAAGTAACACGCAGAACAAGATGGGTCATGTACATTCAATGAAGGGATCACATGTTAATGTTAGTGAAGTTTCCACTGGCACATTATGATTCATCATGAATATAAAATGCAATGAAGAATTTTAATTTCATTTGAGCCATTAGATCATTTTGAATTAATGAATATCACCTTTTTCATGATAAAGTCACATACTTGCTTGCCAAAGTGAGAAAGCGATAAATTGACAAGAATACTCAGTGGGACCTAATGACAAAAAAGAGACCTATAACTAACATGTTTTATCACTATTGATCAAAAAGGAAATCAAGAGCTATCACTTTTTCACAAATTTGAGTTGCACAATGAATTTAGCCAAAGAGAGAAAGCGATATGTTGCCACATGTTCGTGGGGACCAGACTTTATTTGCAATTATAGAAGTATTTATGAATCATTGATCTTGGAAGATCAATGACTATCATTTTATCAGATAAAAAGGTTTCCCAATGTCTAAAAAAAGTGAGAAAGTGACTGAATAATGTGTCTCACATTTTCTAAATGATGGTAAGGGCTTTAAGTTTAAAATAGAGTTGTCCGATCGCAATGAATCTATGACTAGTTTTCAAAGTTGCAACATGCTTCAAAATATGACTATTGAAGGATTTAATGTCGATTAATGCCTATTTGTGTGGAGAGAATGTTGCATTAAATATGAGCCTTAGCCCATTATCGAATACCTAACGATAAAATTTCAAGAGTAGAGCACAAAATTCTAGTGAATTACTTCTTACTCAAGTAGAGAAGTGCCAAGTTCTAGAATTGCATACGTTTCGCGGGTAAGAACAAATATTTTATGATCATTTGAGATTTTTTTTTTTTTGTACTATTCTTGCATAAATTCTAGAAGGATTCCTCTGATGAATTTTTTTTTGGGAAGGAAAATTACCAGCAAAGAAGCATTCATGATGATTTCTTAGAACAATTACTCTTATTCACCAATGAGACAACGAAAGGGAGGGAATTGGTTCTAAAAAACCCTAGGTTGCATATTGGTGAGGGTTTGTATGATAGGGAAAATTGGTTGAGGGATTTAGAAGTATCTATTCGAGGTCTAGAGTTGTTTTTAAAATGGTTTTTAGAAAGAAATTTACACACCCCTTTGAGCAATGTGTGGCAATTTGATATTGGCGAGCTAGTAATTCTTGGGGTGGTCTTTGATAATAATCTATTGAATATGATTTCAAAAAGATATGACCCTATATCTAGGTTAATAAAGAATCATAATGGTGATAATTTATTTTAAGGTTACACTAGAATTGATCAGAGAAGTTTTTTATCTTAAGCCTAATCATGCATTACATGAACTAGTTAATTTTGAAGATTTGCAAACTAGGTATGAGGCTCAAAGGGTGTATTTAAGAAATGGGCCATTGTAAGAATATTTTGTCAAGATAGGAAAATTATCTTTGTTCACACCAAATACCTTACAAATTTTGTTGAAAAAATATTTCAATCCCAGAGCACAAGCATTATATTTCTCTCTTCGCAAGATTTTTGAAATGGATGAACAAGATCACATCTAAGACTCTATTGTTTTCATCATCGCACAAACATTTCAGTATGGTATGAGTTCAATATTTAATTTTTCTACCTACTTAGTAGAGGAAAGTCATAATGGATTGATAGTATAAGCAACGCTAAATTAGAGAAGCCTTTCTGTTGGTATTCAATGATTATGTATATATGTTTTTATAAAGGCCATTCTGCATTTTCTAAGGAAATGAAATTAGAGACTGAAAGGGATGGAGAGAGGCTTCCTATATAACTATGGAGTGTAGACATGACTTGGGAAGTCACTGATGCTAATTTTGTTAGGTTTGATAGATTTTGTTGCCAAATTAAGGCTTATATTCATTGGAATTATTCCTAGAATACCCTAGCCCTTTTTGGAATTACTAAGGCCAAAGGATAATACAAAAGGTTTGAAAGTAAGTCATAATTAGGGAGACACCATTACCTACTTAGTTTCTATTGTATTTAGATTTTATGGTTTTCTTGGAAAGCCATTGTTAGGATTAAACCACAGATAGAAATAACAATTAGATGCAAATATAACCAATATCAAAAAATAATAGATCACATAGAAAAGAACACAAGACACCAAGATTTAACATGGCTCACCCAATTCCCAGGCTACGTCCACCAAACAACAAGTATGATATTATAATGATCTAGTGATTACAACTTGAATAGAATTTATAATCCCTTATAGGTCAATACCACTGCAAGAACCAATTTTTGCATCACCACTATGAAATAATCCCTAACCCTAAGCTCTTTTATACAAGTATTTTTACCACTTTAGGGTTATAATTAATAATTACGTATCAGCCCAAAAGAATTTATGAAGAATGTACAATACTGTCCTAATCAGTCACCATAATCTAACAATCTCCCACTCAGGGACTGATCAGACTCCACACTAAACAATAATGTCCCACTTGGAAATTGATCTTGTAGCTATGCCACTACTTTATGAGGCTTCTTCTTGATCAAACCACCCTGGACTTTGTTCTTCTTTTATTCATGTTTAGTCTAGAAGACCAACTGAAGCTAAAGAGGAGTTCAAATCCTGCCTTGTTACTACCTTTGTAAATGTATCTACTGGATTGTCATCTGTATGTATCTTGTCTAGCTTTAATTGTCCATCCTCCAAAACTGACCAAATGAAATGGTACCACAACTATATGTGTTTGGTCTTTGAATGTAGAGCTAAATTATTTTCAAGATGAATGACACTCTGACTATCTATAAAAAAATAATTATCCTTCTGAGGGTGTCCTAATTATTTCAAGAAGAATTGAAGCCATATCATCTCCTTGGCTACCTTTGTAGCAGCTAGATACTCTACCTTTGTAGTGGATAAAACATTAACCTTCTGTAACCTAGAAACCCAACTCATGGCTGCCCCACCAATAGTAAAGATATAACCTATAGTACTCCACTTGGTATCAATATCCTTTGCCAAATCTAAGTCAATATAGCCCTATAAATCAATAGTAGAACCCCCAAAGTGTAAACACTTATTGGTTATTCCTCTCAAATATCTGAGAATCCATTTGATTGCATTCCAATGCTCAATTCTTGGATGACTCATATACTTGCTAGTGACTCCCACTGCATGTGCAATATCTAGCCTTGTACATACCATAGCATACATCAGGCTTCCTATAGCTAAAGCATAGGGTACTTTGCAAATCTTATCCTCCTTTTCTTGTGTCTTGGGACACATCTCCTTAGTCAACTTCAAATGACTAGGTAAAGGTGTGCTGACAGCTTTAGCATTCTCCATAGAGAAACATTGCAACACCTTCTCAACATAATCAGCCTGAGATATCATCAACTTTTTGTTCTTCCTATCTCTACCAATACTCATACCAAGGATTTGTTTTTCTACCTCCAAATCATTCATAGCAAATGCATGTGCTAACTAGTGTTTCAACCCTATAATATGATCCATGTTAGACCCAACTACAAGCATATCATCAACATATAAACATAAAATAATGTAGCTATCAGAATCTAACCTCTTAAAATAAATACAATGATATGAATAACACCTATTTTATCCATGCTCATGCATAAAAATGTCAAATTTTAGATACCATTGTTGAGGTAATTGCTTCAAGCCATATAAAATTTTCTTTAATTTGCACATTAAATTCTTACCTTTGACCTCAAAACCCCATGGTTGAGCCATATATATATATATATATATATATATATATATATATATATATATATATATCTTCATCCAAATCACCATGAATGAAGGCTATTTTAATATCAAGTTTTCTAGATACAAATCTTTAGTAGGAAAATAGTACTGATAGAAGTCATTTTAACAACAAGAGAAAATATCTCATCAAAATTAATGACCTTTTTTTGTGCAAATCCTTTTACAACTAACCTGGCTTTAAATATTTTCTTACCTCCATCCTCTTCTTTTAATCTATAAACCCACATATTCTGTAAAGCTCTTTTAATTGCAGACAACTTGCATAAAACCCATGTCTTATTCTTTAGCAAAGAGTCCATTTCATCTTTCATTGCAAACTCCCACTAAGTCTTAGTATACACCTACACAGCTTCATCATAAAATTTAGGTTCACCAACATTAGTAAGTAAAATTGAATACAAAGAGGGAGAAAAACTTTCTGGAGGTCTAATTTTTCTTGTTGACTATCCAACATTCATTGGTGTGTGTGGTATTTTTTTTTGCAGTTGTTGCACATCTTGAGGAATGGCTGAAACATCATCTTTTGGAGTATCATCTAGAACTACATAATCATCTTCTTTCTTCTCATGTTGTTGCAATAGATCTTTGTACAACACTTTTTCATTGAATATGACATCCCTACTTACAATTTTATGATTTTCAAAATCCCAAAGTCTATAACCAAATTCACTAATTCCATATCCAAAAAATACACATTTCTTTGACTTAGCTTCCAACTTGGTTCTAGTTTCAGAATCTATGTGAGCAAAAGCTTCACAACCAAAGGTTTTGAAAAAAGAATAACTCACCTTCTTACTAGTCCATGCTTCCTCTAGAATACCACAACCCAAAGGAGTAGAGGGACCTCTATTAATCAAATATATAGTAGTATTGATAGTCTCCACCCACATGTGTAAGGCCAACCTAACATGCAACCTCATGCTCCTTGCACACTCCATTATAGTCCTATTCATGCGTTCAAGAAATCCATTTTCTTGTGGAGTCCTTGGAACAATTTTTTGTCTACAAATACCATTAGTGCAGCAATAATCTTCAAATTCATGACTACAATACTCACCACCATTATCAGATCTGAGACATTTTAATTTCTTACCAATCTCATTTTCAACCAAGCATTTCCATTTATTAAAAGTTTGAAATACATCAAATTTTTGTCTAAGGAAATAAACCCATACTTTTCTAGTTGCATCATCAATGAATGTAACATAATAATGAGAGCCACCAAGGGAAGATACCTGAGCTGGTCCCCATACATTAGTATGCACAAGTTCTAATTTCTCCTTTTTGTTTTCCTTTCTAGTCTTCACAGAAATCACTCTCTTTTGTTTTTCATATGCACAACTTTCATAGAAATCCATATTAACACATTTTAGACCTGGTAAAATATTCTTTGAATGGAGTACTTTCATACCTTTCTTAGTAATGTGCCCAAGTCTGTTGTGCCACAACACTGTATCAAAATTTATAGCAACTCTTTGTTCTCCCTACTCAACTATAGTAACTATTCTTGAACATTCATTTTTCTTAGAAATAACTAAAGTAGAAGGAACAATATGACCTGTACAAAGATATAAGGTCCATACTTTCACACCTTTTACTACTACAGGGAAACATTTTGAAACCTTCCAATTTTTATCATTAAAAGTAACTACACAACCATCATCACCAAGTTTCCCTACTAAAATTAAATTCTTACTTAGCCTTGGAACATGTCTTACCTCATGTAGTAGCCAACAATTCCCATTATGCAATTTAATCTTAATTTTTCCCTTTCCAGCAATCTGATAGGGTTCATTATCCCCCAAATAAACAAGTCCAAAATCCCCTTGGACATAATCAACGAAATAACCTTTTTTAGGTGTAGCATGAAATGAAGAATATGAATCTAAAACCCATGAATCATCAACACTTTCTAAATATAGAAGCAAATCATCCTCTTTGGATTTGTTACTTACCACATTTGCCTCCTTGTCTCCATCTAGTTTATCTCATTCATTTTTCTTTCAATTCCAAAATTCTTTCTTTTTATGCCCTAGTTTTCCATAATACCAGTAGTTATTTGGTCCTCTCAATTAAGACCTCCTCCCCTTTGACTTTCCTCTTGATTTGGCATGATTTCTAGAATTGCTTCCTCTCTCAGTCATTCTGCCCCTACTTTGTGCATTCAAAGAACTTCTGATGTACATCCACCTAAGGTTTTCCTGTGAGTTTCCTCACTTAAAATAACATTGATCACATCATCATATTTTAGGGTACTAGATCTAGGAAAAAAATTACTCACAACCATTACCAAGCTATTCCAACTTTCAGGCAAAGAACACAAAATTAAGAGACCCCTAATTTCTTCATCAAAATTGATACCCACAGAAGATAACTAACTAGTAATAATATTAAACTCATTTAAATGATCTACAATAGATCCACCTTCTTCCATTTTCATATTAAATAAACACTTCATGAGAAATACCTTGTTTGAAGTAGAGGGCTTTTTATACAGTTTCACTAGGGTTAACATCAACTCTTTTGTCATCTTCACTTTTGTAATATTAAATGCCATTGATGGTGCTAGGCATAATTGAATGCTTCCAATTGCCTTTTTGTCTAAAATATCCCATTCATCATTTGACATAGATCCTTGATTCTTTATTTTTCCTTCCAATGTCTTCTATAAATCCTTCTGATAAATATAGTCTTTCAATTGCATCTTCCATAACTGAAAGTTTTGCCCATTAAACCTATCAACCCTCAGCTTACCCTTTTCTTCCATCACTCCCACTCAACTATGAGACTTTCTTGTAGAGGATAACTGAAAAAAAACCTCACGCTGATACCACTTGTTAGGATTAAACCACAAACAAAAATAACAATTACATGTAAATACAACCAATATCAGAAAATAATAGATCGCACAGAAAAGAACACAAGACACTAAGATTTAATGTGGTTCACCCAATCCCTAGGCTATGTCCACCAAATAGTAAGTCCAATATTATTATGATCTAGTGATTACAACCTAATTATAATCCATAATCCCTTACAACTCAATACCACTACAAGAACCAATTTTTACATCACTACAATAAAACAATTTGTAACCCTAAGCCCTTTTATGCATGTATTTTTACTGCTTTAGGGTTATAATTAATATTTACATGTCGGCCCAAAATCCCAATAAAAAGGGGCACAATTTTTTATTATGAAGTATGTATAGTACTTTCCTGATCGGTCACTACAAACTAACACACTTTTCATTTTGGTCCACCAAACAAAAAGTCTAATATTATTATGATCCAATGATTACAACTTGATTACAATTTGTAATCCCTTACAACTCAATATCATTGCAAGAACCAATTTTCACATCACCACTATGAAACAATCCCTAACCCTAAGCCCTTTTATACAAGTTTTTTTACCACTTTAGGGTTATAATTAATGATTACATGCTAGCCCAAAATCCAATTAAAATAGGGCCCAATTTTTTTATGGGATGATGCATTGAGTCCCAAATAATTTATGAAGTATGTACAATACTTTCTCAATCAATCACCACAATCTAATAGCCACATGTACTACCATATCAAGTACCTCTAAAGGTGGGGATTATAGAGATTCTATGGTAGATTGGAGGACTTGAGGAGGCAGAGCTTAGCCGCCAATCAATAGGTATAATTTTCCCAGGTTTTACTATTATTCATAATTTTGTAATCACTAAGGTTGGATGGAAGCATTTGGGGAAATTTTTAGATAGATATCTAATGCCACAATCCCACTCTTAGTTTATAAACCCTGACGGACCAAAGCTAAATCTTATTAGCATTTTGTATATTTTCTGGAAGATATAATTGGAAACAATTTTTTTTTGCAAGAACAAGAAGATAAAAATGAAAAATGGAAATTATATAGTAGGGTTCTTGATTTTATTAATGCTTTTGAACCTAAATATGGCCCCCTTGCTGATAAGAAATACTAGGAAGCCAAGGTAGACATGCTGATGAGAAATTTTGTTAGGTTCATGCAAACATTGAATGAAAAGAAAGTAATTTTAGCCCAAACTCATCCTAATAAGGCCATTGAGGTCAAGAAAATATTAACAAGTGGGACAATTTTAAACCATGGGTAATATGCATTACAAAAAAGGCCTAGTTATGTGGTGGCAAGAAGTGTACAATCAGTACCTCCATACAAGAGACAACTTTTTGAGATCCCCCTGCTACACCTACTACCAAAAGATAGAAGTTAGAACAAGGTTCTTCTTCTAGAACTGAGGAATACTCCCCCACACAAACTCCTCTCCACATTGAAGATGAAGTATCCTTAAGGGAACAAATGAAACAAGTGGGAGGGGAAAGTGATATTGTAATCACTACAGCTGATATAGAGGAAGGAGCCCTAGAAGAACTCCCTATGCCTACACTAGCCCTCACTATGGGAGACTTTAGAGGAAATAAAATTGAACCTATAATAAAAGAGGCATATCATAAGTTTATAGATGATGAAAGCTTTTTGAAGTCAATATTTCATACAATTTTTATGGAGAAGTAACATTAGCATTTATGAGACAAGATACAAAGCTATTAAAATATAACAACCTGGCAGACAAGATTATGAAATTGAGCCAAAGGTCAAGGCTAGTCTCATGGAAGAATTTTCACAAATAACCCCTGAGTGGGGTAAGCATTTTTTGAAGGATTCTAGGGTTTTATTATTATTAGAGTGAGATATTGCTAATGCCATGATTTTTGATACAATAAGGAAATCAAGAGACACCCATTTTAGAACTGAGGAGGAAGTCCTACAAGTCCATAAGGGCTTAAAATATAGTGATGACCATGAGGCTTTAGTAATGTGGTCCATCCAAAGAAGGGATAAAGTTAGAATGCAAGAAATTTTAGATTCTAAACATATAGGCAACCTTATTGTCTATAGAGAAAAGGAAGTGGATAGTGAAAAGGTCTCCCAGATGACCAAAGAAATGATAGATTTTGGGGTTGTGGTTGCTGCAAAAGATAAGAAAAGATTCTTGGAACTTAATGCTAGATTTGAAAAGGTACTAGAGGCTTATGAGGAAAGAGGAAATACAATACATTAATTGGAGGCTTAGATTACTCAAATGGATAAGCAATTAGGAAAAAGAAGAGTAAGAGAATCTAGCTAGCCTAGGATTACTTATCCTCATCCTCTAGTTGAACCTTTCAAGTCAAATCCCCTTGTAGAAATACCAAAAGCTCCACAGAGACCTCAATTCTATACAACCAAAGAATTTGAAGAAGAAAAGGACAAACTATGGGCACTACATGTGGGATTGGATATCTAGTATGGGGACAAAATAAGAAAAATAATTATGTATCTGGTAGACAAGATTGGCTAGCCTACATTTTATTAACAATTGTTAAGGTTAATAAATATATGGAATGAGCTAAAAAATAATGAGGTCACTTTGAAGCCAATTATGAATAAATCAAATAACAGGGACATGGATGTCACTCTTTTATGTTTCTCAGTCATTAGTCTATCTTGTGAGCAAATAGAAAAAACCTTTGACATGACTAATCACCTCTTTGATTTTGATGATAAAAGAATTGCATTGTAGAAGAGAATCATAAACTATTTCTCAAAATATCTTGATAAAAACTTTGAGCTTTTCCCTCATGCACTCAAGAAAATGGATAAATAAATTGAAAGACAAGGAAGAATGCGTGAAAGAATTGGATGATTTGTTAAGCCTTAGATTCAATAGATCATAAATGAAAAGGGGCTTGCATGGTTGGAAAAAGAAATTGAGGAAGTTGTTAAAGTTCAAATATTATTTGATTCTTTTAAAGAGGAGTTTGTTGAAATAAATAAACTAGGAGAATATGTTCTAAAGAAGCAACATGAAATATTGAATTTTAATTAGCTATATGACACACTTTTCAACAAGCGGATGACAGATCTTGTACATTCAAAATAGTAAGTATTCAATGAAATTGATGAAAATGAGGTGGACCAAGATGAACTACAAATAATTGATGTATCAATTAAAGGAGAAGAGGAAAAAGATAAACAATCAATTGCAGTAACAAGTATAAAAGTTCAGATTGATGACTTGGCAACAAAAGAATCAAGTATAACTATTGGTTTGTTAGTACATGATGACCTAGATGGAGAACCATGAGTTAGACTCAAATTTCAAATATTAGAACCTGGTCTATCACAGGTAAATCCAATGGTCACATGATCTAAGTAATGACAATTGCATCAAGGTCAATTATCAAGTGAAGCTCATGGACAATAAGAAGTCACAACAGAAGTGGTCCCACAAAAGGAATTATCATGATGTAAACATTCTATTGCACTAATTTTTTTTCTTTTATGACAATAACCATTTTGTAATATCTTTTTGTCTTAAGGACAACTTGTTAGAAACAATAGTCCACCAAGATAATTGAGAGGGGGGAGGGGGGAGGGGGGGGGTGTGAATCGGTTATCCAACAATTAAAAAATTTATCTTTCTTAAAATAAATTAACCATTCAACCAAAGTAAACAATAACCATAATAAGATGCACATAGATAATTACACTAGATATGTTAACTAGGGAAACCCTTGATCAGAGGGAAAACCCTGATGGTAATGATACCCACAAGATAATGTACTAATATAAATATTTTTTGTTAGAGGATGGACCCTATTAGGAGTTTATTAAAACACTTAGTACATATGAGTCCCTATTAGGAGACTTTGAATCCCCATTAGGAGATTCCAACCCTATTAGGAGTTGTGCCAACTCTATTAGGAGTTGTAGTATAATGTATGAAAGGTGAGCCCACTACGCAAACATACAATTTCAACTACAAGAAGAGCTCATTGTTCAAACATGCAATTTAACGTTATGTTCTTCTTTCTTTTGTTCTATCAACCAAACCAATCATTGTCAGACCTTGTAGACCAGGTCACAAACCTCAAATCCAAATATCAAACCTCAGATCACACAATAGAATCTCGACAATGAAATTTCCTTTAGTTTTTCTCTATTCTGCTCAACTTTGTATTCGACTCTTGTGCTTCTTAAAAATTACTTTTCCATGTCATACTTGATAAAGGAAAATGTCCTTCCTTTATATCGAGTCCATAAAAAAATTCCTTGAGTCAGCTATTAGACCTTCTCAATTAATCATTATAGGACCACATTAAGAACATGTTACACTTAGTGATAACATTAATCTTATGCCTTGCAACTTAAATAACTTGATAACATTAATCATACACCTTGCAACTTAAATAACTTTCATAAATGTGTCATTATGATGAGAGAACTTAGCCACATCATCACCAACATTTCTTCTTCATATTTTCAACCTTGATTCTCAGAATAATAATTTTGCTAAGAGATATAACAAGTTTACCAAAATACACCTTTGTAAACTCTATCTTAGGAAAAACATCACCAAAACTTACATAACTTATTCTAGAATTATCATTTCTTCATCCAACGTTAACTGCATATACTAGATACTTAGAAGTATCTCTCATAACTTTAGATAGTGAGAATACTCAACTAGCCATCCATATCAACTTGATCTTTCAGCTGCTCTTCTATTAGATACCACAAAAGACTACTATATTGATCTTTCCCATAGGAATATCATCAACATTCATGCTTCCAATAATCTCCCCCTTTGGCATTGATGGCAACATATATGAAAAACATCTAGTTCTAAGAATACCAACAAAAGACTATTATGTTTCTTTTCAAATCCTCTTCATCAATCATTCTCCCCTGTCGATATACCTCAATGTGCTTTTTGTCAAACTGTAATTTCATGCTATACTTCTTCTGAACATGCTATACTTCTTCTTGTTGTCTTTGTTTCTCCCCATGATTTTTTTCCTCATGATGTTCTCCCTCATGATTTTTTTCATGCCATACTTGTCCCCCATTGACATCAATGTCAAGGGTTTCAACAACCATCAAATTCTACAACAACTGATTCTTTCTTAGATCAAGTGTCCAAAGACATTGTTAAAAACAACATCCAACAAGAATTCTAGATAACTCTATCCATCACAGATACTCCCCCATACATGAAGCATTAGCATTCAGTCCAGAAAAATAATAGTGCTTACACTAGACCAATGGACTCTTGCATCATCTACTATGATGTAGGAAGGGGCATAACCTCTAGCATACCTCACAAATACTCAAAAGTCTGTTTAGGAAGAGGCTTAGTGAATATATCTACAATATGCTCTTTAGTGCTCACATAAACCAATCTAATTTCCTTTTCTACAAATTTCTTTCTCAACATGTGATACCTAATAGAAATGTGCTTGGTCTTTGAATGCAACACTAGATTCTTAGACATATTTACTGTGCTAATGTTGTCACAATGTATGGCAATAGGTTCACTAATTTCTATCCTTATATCCTTCAACATCTACTTCATCCAGACAACTTGATTGCAATTGTTTGATGTTACAACATATTCATATTTTTCTATACTTTATGATGTACAATTTTGCTTCTTGTTTAGCCAAGAAACTAATCTTCCTCCAAGACAGATGGCTCCACCACTGGTGCTCTTTCTGTCATCCATACTGCCTACCCAATCAACATCAGTATAAGCACTTAGAGTAAAATCATTAGATCTGTCATATCACAATCTAAACTTTGATGTTCCTTTCAAATATCTAAATATCCTTTTGACTACTACATAATGTGCCTCTCTAGGATCATCTTAGAATCTTACAATAATTCCAACTGCATTTTCTATATCTGACCTTGTATGAGTCAGATATTGGAAACCTCCAATCATAGATCTATACTTCTTCTGCTCAAAAATAGGTGTCTCATCCTTTGTAGATTTTTTTTTTGTTGGAATACAAACACCATTGGGGGGGTGGGGGTGAATTAGTGGTTTAAAATACTTTGAAAAACTTGAAACAATTACAAATTATAAAAATTTAACACATGAGCAAGATAGTTATTGAATAACAAAGTGACACTATATTTTAAGATGGAACCCCTTAGGGTAAAAAACCATTTTGAATTTGAAACTTTATTGGCCTCTTGGGAAAATCTTTTAGAGCTACAACTCTAGGAAGCACCAACACCCTGTTTTAGAAATACCAATTTCAAGGAACACCAATCCCTTACACCTGAAGCACCAACTTAATGAATACAAGAAGCAACAACTTACAAAATGAAAAATGAGATATAAAATTAGAGGATCATCTCTTTTACAACACAAATCATGAATCACTAGTTTCAACTTCTTGTTGAAAACACAATGCAGGATATACTTCTATTTTCCTCAAAACATCCAATATCCAAATATATTTTCTTTTTCTATTAAAAGATCCGATCAAATACTGATATGAATGAATGAAGCAATAATATATAACCCTTCTTCTACCTTTGATAAAATTTTTCAATAAAAATCAAATCACAAATATGAGAATAAAAACATAAAGCATTACCCTCTTCTTTGCTGTTAAAAATTTGCCTACAAATTGTTCAGTCTATAAGGAATTCCACACCAATTCTGCAACTTCTATCAAAACCACCTATTGGATGTTTTAGAGGAATGTATCCTCTACTTATAAATAAAAAAATTCAAAATTTTGGAGGTAGTTACATACCCCAAACTTCCATTAGACCGAAATTGCTCGAAACTATCAAAACTGTCATAAAAAATTGGTATCTATTTCTGATAAACAAACTTTTGCTCCTTTCATACATGTGTTATGCAAAAATTCATGAAGACCCATTTTAGCTTACTCCAAGGCCTTTCCAAAAAGATATGATAGTTGGGGTCTATCTAATAAAAAATCTTTTCGAATTTCTAATAGACCAAAAGTGTTTTTTTATATCCGTTTTCAAAAACAATGTGAACATTAAGTGTTAATTGTATAACACTTAAGTATTTGTCTTGAATATGTTTTGAACAATATTGAAGGACATAAAATAAGATAATTACATGATGTTAGCCATACCATATGCTCATTATTGACACCAATGACAACAATCAAAGACCAAATACCAAGGGTTCAACATAGTTCAACACTTGTGTTCAGTTTTAGATTACGGTAAAAATAGGTTTTGAAGGGACCTCAAAACCCTTTCACATCCTCAAAAAAGGAAAAAAAAATCCATCCATCAGGAAAGATTCCTTATACCTACTAGAAGCAATACCAAAATCAGGTTTTACAGGGACCTGAAACCACTAACAAAGTCCAAATAAAGTACCCAAGTTTTACAAGGACCTAGAACCATCAATATAGTTTAAAAACTAAAAGCCAAAAAATAGGACCAAACATTGGAACTAGAAGTAACAACCAGCAAACATGACTTGAATAGGAACCCAACCAGGAAAGAAGACCCAGGAAACTATTGTAGTTTTGTAATCATCTTAACTGCCTCCTTACCAATCTTAGCCGTGTCCTGGATGGAGTTAGTAGTTGAAGAAGTAGCAACAATCAAAGCTTTCTTCCTCAAACTCTGTCTTGTCCTCTTGCTAGGGCCCTCCAAAGATATGGTTCCTTCATTTTCTCTTTTTCCCAATGTCGCTGCAGCAGCACAGATGCTAGAAGTTACTTGCTCCATTTTTGTTCCACTTTCCTTGATAAGCATTTTAAGGTTTTGCTCATAATCCTTAAGTTTCTTTGGGATATCTCCCATTTGCACCTCCATGTGTTGTATAATAGCTTGGTCAGCCTCCTAGTTATGTTGCAAGGTTTCCACTTTCTTCTTCAACCCCATTATTTCATTATAAATCCAAGAGTCGACTTGAAGGAAAGAGTCAACTTTTTGTTTGGCAAAGTGTAGGAAGGAGAGCTTGATTTCCCTCTCTGGGGAGTCACCCGTGTCTTCAGCAGTGGTGTGTGGAAAGGGGCCAACTTTATCAATTTGTACCTCCCCATCCAATGACTCCTCCTCACCAGACTTTGTAGGGACATTTTGACTCGGTACCTCCTTATCTTATCCATTAGTCTCCTTTACAGGAGTGGAAGCTATCCCCATGTTTTCCTCCTCACTCAAAATGGCTGGATCATCGATTAAATTTTCTTTCTCTTTATCACCTCCCCCATACACAATATGAGTACCCTCATTATCAGATTTGCTTTGTTCCAAGTTATCCTTAGTAGTATCTTCCTCTCTCCCTTCCTCATTTTTGTCTTTTATTTCTAGATAACCTTCTAGGTTAGAGCTAAACTCCCCAGCATCTGTCCCTTCCTCTTCCTCAGGGACATCCTTATCTGAGCCTTCAGTACTCTCCTCCTCCATTTCCTCTTCCACAATTTGTCTTCGAGAGCTGGAGGGTTTTTATTTAGCCTTATCTTTCTCTTTAACATTCTCATCAATTTTACCTTTTAAGGGTTTAGGCTTCTTATGTTTGCCAGTGGAAGGAGGTGAAGCAATGGATTTATTTTTACAAAAACCCTCAATGAGAAAAATCAAACCTTCATTTAAGATGGGTCGAGACTATTTCTTTCTATGGGCATTCAAACTTTGGAGCAAAGAAAACTGCAAACAGAAAGGGAAGGAAATTTTTTCCTTGTACCTGAAATGGTTAAGAAAGACAAAGTGGAATTTGTTCACCCTTTTATTCCTACCATCAAGGATAAAGTACTCACAAATAAAACCAAGCACATCACACCAAATACTTTTAATTTGTTGCACATCAAAGAAGTCTCCATACTTCTCCAATTGCATCTCCTCTTCATTCGTCTTCGAGAATTTTTTGTAGGCCTCATTGGAAATACTGGTATGCTTTGAGAATTTGATAGCTTTCATGGGGAGACCAGTGACCTCGACAATGAATTCCTCAGTAAGCTTTACAGAGACTCCGTGTAAAGTAACTTTGTCGTCAACCCAATTTTTGAAGAAGGCGGTGGTGACATGGGGTTTGAATCCATGCAACCGCTCCATGTAGCTGACCACCTTCCCTTTCTAGAGAATCTTCCAAATGTCCTGCCTAGCCTTCCAATCATCACATTTTTTGGGCTCTTGCTTCCTTGGTTCACCCCCCATATTACAGAGCGAAAAAAAAACTAGAGACACCCAGATATCGATAGCAGAGAGGTTGAAGTGAGACCAATTTTTTGTGACATGATGTCGAGGTCACCTTTTTGATGATACATGTAGAGAACACATAACCTTCACATGAATGTACCTCCTCGGGGTTGGTAATCTGACAATCGTAAGGCCACTCCCAAAAATCATTAAATTTCTAATCTAAGGAAATCTTTCCCGCTTTGGAATGAATAACATCATAATTAATAATCACTTTAAGATCCACATGCTTGTTTAATTCATTGAGCCACCTCATCTTTTGCCCCATTTGAAAAACTTGATTTGCTATCCAATTAGCGACCTGTTAGCTTCTTTATAAGTATGGGAAATGACCACTTTTTCAAAATTTTGAAATAAGGTTTTGATTTTAATAACCGTAGCCTCTATAGACCATGAGATAGAATTTTTATTATTAAGGATATTAATAATATTCAGAGAATCACCTTCCAACCATAATTTGGAATACCCCAATTCAATAGCTAAAATAGTGGTATAAAGGGTAGTAGTAGCTTCAGAAATATGGCTATTCGAGTGATCAATAAGGATAACAATAGCATCAATAACATTTCCCATATGATCTCTTAGAACACCTCTACATCCTGCTCTTCCTAGGTTACCCTTAGCAGCTCCATCAAAGTTCCCTTTGATCCATCCATTAGGAGGAACAAGTCATTTTATGATCGATCTAGGATTATCAATTTTCAACTTAGATTCTTGAGATCTTAGAGGGTAATCAAGTTGGAAGGTTTGAGCAGGCTCCCTCTGGGATTTAAAATTCTCCTTGAAGGCTCTAATGATATTCTGACCAAGCACCCATCCTGGAAGATCTTTATTTTTGAATATCCTGTTATTTCTTTCTTTCCATATGCCCCACCAAAGGTGGGGGAGGGTTAGTTTCCAAAGAAATTGAGCATTAGGATCCTTTGAGGGGCATCTCCAACTCTTGAAAGAAAGATCCATAATGTTTTGATGGACTCATGTCATACCCCAAAAATTCAAAATCTCAGTCTAGACTTCCTGGGCATAAGAGCACCTCAAAAACATATGATCTCTATCTTCAAGTCCCTTTCTACGTAAAGAACCATAGGTGTCCAGTTACCATAGGTGTTCCAATGAGTTTACATGTTTCCAAACCAAACCTTTTCAGTAAATTCTTCAAATAATTAGTATGAGAAATAAATATTCCCTCTGTATTCTACTGTGAGGCCTCACCCCAACCCTTCGTAGCCTTAGTTGTTACATTATCATTTTGATACTCATGACTCAAGATGTCAAGACATTATCTGATGCTTAGAACATATTATATTATTTCATGCTATGTGATGTTACTTCTAGATATTTGATGTTCATCATTTAAGGTTTTAGGGATATATATGTTGATGAATTAAGTAAAATGTAGGATTAACACATCAATTTTGGAATCTTTATGATTAAAGATATAAGTAGGATGAAAGAAACCCTGATTGATGTATGTTTCAATTTATGTGACTTTTTGATACGTATATATACATATGTACATGTGATTTTTGGGACTACTGATGTGTGCAATGAGTGTGCAGATATTTTAGCTGAGGAAACCGACAGAGGAACAAAACTGATCTCTATGTGTTAATTTTGGAAACCCGGTTGTTCGTAATTCAAGTATTTTAATTGTGAGATGTATGTATGTATTTTCCTATAATCAGTAAATGTTAATGTTCATAACTGTGTTCTTTCAGTGTCGCTTGACACTCGTGAATTGTTTATGTTCTTCAGCGTGCTAGTTAGGGTTAGCTGTGTAACCTTTGGACCTAAGTCGGATTGAGTTAGTGTCTTTTTGCTAATTTGGTTCTTAATCAAGTTTAGTCACCCTTAATCTGAATTAGTGCTTAATCTACATTTTTTAGAGTTGTTAGATGGTCCTAATTAATTCCTAGCTTTTGTTTGGTTCCAAACCTATTCCTAAGGCTTTAAAACATGAAATATTTATGCCCAAAGGGTATGGGTATGGGTATGGATTGGGGGTCTTTTCCAACCCCTAAGCCCCTTTTATTGACTTTTGAGATTACTCAAAAAGTCTCTTTTTGCCTTTGTGCAAAAATTGACTATGGCTATCATGAGTTGCATCACCTCAACTCAACTTAGTGGTTAACCATAGTATGGGTTGTGTTAGGAGCTTCTAGATTTGTAGGTGGGTGGGAGAAGTTATTGATCCTTTTGGTGGTTGAGTTTGAGGCTTATTTAGAGGCCCTTCTTGGAGTAGTGAAAGTTGTTACCCAATCTCTACATTTAGAGAGGAGTCTTGGAAGATTGAAGCAAGGAAGGGAAAAGCTCTACTCAAACTTGTTCATTTGCCATTACCTCTTTGTGCAGGTAGGAATTCTCATCTCCCTTGTTCAGATTTTCATGTTTGTTTCATGCTTATGCTATCTTGTTGTTGTTTGAATGCTTTTATGTATGTGGGTATGTTGGGAAGGTTTGAAAACCATGCTTTTTGAATGTTTTCCTTTCATGTTTATGTTTGAATTTTGAGATGTTCTTGCATGGGTGTTTTGGCATTACTCACCCTTGGAGAGGGCAAAAGTGGCCAATTTTCGGAAAGGTCATTTTAGTTGGACTCCAACAGTGTAGAGTCTCTTCTCAAGATGAGAAGAGGGAGAGAGGGTAGGGTGTTATGGGCTCCTACCTATCAACACAAACCACGTATGAGTTTTGGCATGTAAGAATGGAAGAATGGAAGTCCTTGATTTATAGCCCCGATTGGACACCTGGTTTGGTGTTGTGTCTGACATCTCCTGTTGGAAAAATCCACCTGTCCCTAGTTTTGATTCATTGTGAATCTTATTGTGAAAGCCTTGTATGAATATGCATGTTTGATTTGTTCTTGGTCATGTTTGTGGTCACTTGATCAGATTCTGTTTCCTCTATGGTTCTAGAAATGTGTTGCAAAAATTGTTATGAATCCCTTGATGAGGGACATGAAGAAAATTCAATTAAATTGTTGTAATTTTGGATTGATATCCTATGTAATTTGTATTTCAAACTTTGTTGTAATGGCAACAAAGCCGGGTTTTCTTCCTAGTTCTTTCTCGGCTGAGCCTTTCAATCAGGTTGCCAATAAAAAAATGGTGATTGAGTATTTTTTTTATCAAGTGATTTAATTGTAATTTTAAATTAGATGGATGCACATTAAAAATTAGGATGAATGATGATGGTTTAATTAAGTAAAATTTTTGAGTTTTCCTTATATGTTAAATATGAAAATTATGTTAAGAAAAGAAAAATGGGTATGGTTGATATATTTCAGTTCAAGTTGTTTAGGAGATCAATTAATCATGTATTATTGTGATACAATTATTAAATCCATGGTTTAAATCCATTCAAATAATATACCTCTTTAAAAAAAATTATACACCTTGAAAAAAAATATTACATTTGCTTTGTAAATCCACACTTAGAAAAATAAGACAAAAAAAAAGTTGTATCCAAGAGCCAAATAGTCTCTGGATTTTGTATGGGGAAGATATTACTTATTCCCTTGAACAGAGAATATTCTCTTAGTGATCTTTTATTTCAATTTTAAATTCAAAAAATAATAATAATCAATAAAATAATTACTACTAACTAATGAAATAAAAAAACTTGAGTACTCTAAGATCCTAATCTCCCCACCTAATAATCTTTTTCCATTTAATATGACTTATATTCTAAGACTTGACCCCTCCCTCTTTTCTCATTTTAATAGCTATGAGTTAAAGGAGACGATGTCACTCATTTGCTTTTTAAGATGGGTGCGAGTTTGAGGAGGAAGTCAAAGCATTAAAGTTATGTCTGTCTCACAATTACTTCACCCTCCTTAGATTTTCGAAGTCCCAGGTCTGACATGCTTTATGTATGGAGGTCAAATATTTTTAAGTCTTCTCCACCCTTGTCTTTGTTGCCACTTTGCAAGAGAAAGGGTCTGTGCATGGGATGCCTTGGGTAGAGCACAGTACCCACGGCCAGTGCTTGGGAAGCGCACATGCTTTTTGGGGAGCGCTTGGGAATGAGCCCCATGATGGGGTAGGTGCAATGCCACGTGGAGATAGGGGTGGGGAGTAGTTGTTAGGGAGGTTAAAGATTAAGTTAGAAGTGTTAGGGTTTAGTGTAGGTTTATTTTATGTTGAGTTAATTTAAGAAAGGTTAGTTTAATATTATGTTGTAGATTTAGT
Source organism: Cupressus sempervirens (assembly GCA_028749045.1). Taxonomy (NCBI): domain Eukaryota; kingdom Viridiplantae; phylum Streptophyta; class Pinopsida; order Cupressales; family Cupressaceae; genus Cupressus; species Cupressus sempervirens. Next base: position 688,463,874 of record CM053786.1, on the reverse strand, counting down.
TAGTTTAGTACTAGGTTAGTATTATTGTGGGTATTAGTTTTAAGTTTAGTATAAAGTAAAGTTAGTTAGATAAGTTTTAAGTTGTTAGTATATAATGTTTAGTTAGTTTTTAAGATATTTGAATTTAGTGTAAGCTAGTTAGTTTTATATAATTTAAAATATTTTGTCAATTATTATAGTTTTATTTTAAATTATAGTAGTGCAATGTTATATTAAATTATAAGTTCCTTTCTATTTCTTATGTTCTCTGAAATATTTAGATTAGTTTAGGTTAGTTAAGTTAATTTAGTTAGTGTTCTAAATATATATTTAAATGTAATTTTGTTTAGTTTTGTAAATGTTTTCTTTTAAATTAAAGTTAGTTTAGTTTAAATCTTAGTTTAGTTTAAAAATGTGTGTGGTTTAAACTAAGTAGTAGATTTAAATAGTATATTCAAAGTTGTATGTATGCTCAATATTAGTTAGTAATTACTATAAATTTACAATGCTTAGTAGATTTAATCGATAGAAAGTTAATTAGTTTAAAAGTTATATAAGCTACTTAGTTTATTTTTAGTTAATAAATATTCAATAGTTTTGATCAGATTAGTAACGTAGCTAGTGATATTCTTTTGCAAATCGATGCATGTTACACATTTATATAATGGTTAGTAAAACTTTGGTTAAATGTAAATTTAGTTTAGCTGTTAAGAAAGTTAATCATTATGTTTGTGTACATAACAAGTTATGTTAGACTACTGAGATAAGGTAATTTTTTCTACGTAGTTACCTTTAAGACTTATATATATTGTTGATTCAAATTATTTTAATATATCATTGTAAAGTTAAAATGTAACTATTGTCAATATCAACTTGATAATGAGAGTATTAATTTAACAATGTAGAGAACCTATACTTAAAATGTGATCACAACCATATCAAACTTAGAGCATTTTAATTATTATAATTTTTTAAAAAAATGTATGTGTGTTTTTGCCTCGTAGTTTGGGCATGACATCTACACAATTTGCAATCCTAGAAAATATTTCATTTCTCCTATCATACTCATCTCAAATTCTTTCTTCATTTCTTTTGCAAACTTATCACTTTCATCATCATTTCCTCCAAATATGATATCATCAAAAAATATTACCAAAATGATCAATCCATCATCAATTTCTTTCCAATAGGGATTACTATCTGCCATACCTTTTCTATATCCAAGCTTTTTCAAATGCTTGTCCAACCTTGCATACCAAGAATTGGGTGCTTGTTTCAAACTATATAATGCTTTCTTTAGTTCTCATACTATGTCCTTATCATCTATCAAAGGAGAACCTTCAGGCTACTTTATGTACACTTCTTCTTCAAGTTCCCCATTAAAAAATACTGACTTGACATCCATTTGATACACTTTGAATTTCTTTTGTGCTACATAAGCTAAGAATAATCTTACTGCTTCTATTCTAGCCACAAGAGCATAGGTCTCATCATAGTCTATTCCTTCTTGTTGTGAGTAACCTTTACATACCAGTCTTGCCTTGTTTCTTGCAACTTCATCTTGTTTTTGAATACCCATTTAGTTCCTATCACATTCTTGTCTGCTAGTTTGGGGACCAATTCTCATGTCTCATTCTTTACTATCTGATCCAATTCCTCTTTCATAGCTTGCTTCCAATAGTCATCTTTACATGCTTTATTTGCATTCTTATGTTCAACTTGAGATACCAAACATAGTTCTTCATTGAATCTACTTCTTGTCATCACACCTTTATCTCTACTTTTGATGATTTGTTCGGGTGGATGTTTCTTTTTCATATTCTTACCCAAAGTAGGAGTTTCAATCTCAACTCTTAGCTTTACTGAAGGTTTCAAGCTTTGTTCCTACTTGGGCTCTCCTTCATTTTGCAAATCATTGTTAGTCTCAAGAAATACTTCATCATTCATTGGTTTAGTAACAACATCACCATTTTAATTGTAATAAACTATTCTCTCTTGTATCCTAAATTTCTCATTAATTCTCACATTTGCACTTTCCATAATAGTCTTAGTTCTCATATTATAGCATCTATAAGCCTTGATTTTCAATGAATAGCCAAGAAACATACCTTCATCAGTTCTAGCATCAAACTTTCCTATATCATCATCTCTTTTTATATAATACTCACTACCAAAAATTTTGAAATACTTAATAGTAGGTGAGTGACCAAACCACAGTTCATAAGGGGTCTTGTTTGTGTCTTTCTTGACTTACACTCTATTCATAGTGTAGACTGTTGTATTCATAACTTCTCTCCAAAAAATCTTGGATACATCATTCTTAGCTAACATAGCTCTTGCTACTTCAGTAACTAACCCATTCTTTCTCTTTGCAATGCCATTTTGTTTAGGGATTCTCAGAGCTGATAACTATCTTTTGATTCCATTTTCTTCAAAAAACATGTTAAACTCAATTTGAAGTAATTCTTCTCCTCTATCTAATCTTAGAAATTTAATCTTCATACTAGATTCATTCTCAACTCTATTCTTGAATTTCTTGAACTTATCAAATGCCTTAGATTTCTCTTTAAGAAATGCAATCCACATCGTTCTAGAAAAGCCATCAACTAGAATCATAAAATAGCTTTCACCATAGAATCCTTTAGTCTTCATAGGATTTCTGAGATCTATGTGTATAATTTCTAATTTTTCTATAGTAGTAGACTTCTTGCTAGGAAAAGAAGTTCTATTATGGTTTGCTAAAGCATACTCCTTGCAAATTGTATTCATAGGTTTTATAATCTTAGGCAAATCTCTAACTGTAAACATACTACTAGTCTTCACAATACTGTCAGAGTTTATATAACAAAATATCTTATGCCATAACCAATTGTCATCTACCTTTGCAACCAAACATGTCATTTTAGTAGGATTCAATTGAAATACATTACCTCTAGATTTGGTTCATGTTCCAATTGCCTTTCCATCTTTGTCTCTACTCATGCATGTCTTCTCTGTGAAATGAAAGTGATAACATTTATCCACTAGTTGTGCAACACTCAAAAGATTGTGCTTCAAACCATCAACAAAATATACATCCTTAGTGTTAGTTTTCTCATCGAGAGTTGTAGATCCAATACCTTGAACTTGGCATGCTACATTGTTTCCAACTCTGACAATGCCTCCATCCTGACTTTTGAAATCAACAAAATGTTTCATATCACTAGTTATATGATGTGAACAACCATTGTCAATTATCTAATTTGATTTCATTTCAACCTATGGCACCAAAGCTACTTTCTCTGGACTTTATTCTTTAATTGCCACAAATTCTATTTCATCATCACTAGCACTTATTGCTTGTTGATTATCTCTTCTAGGTTCATAATTTCCTTTATACTTTTATCTCTCTTTTAGGACACTTAGATGCATAAAGACAATATTCATCACAAGTCTAACATTTAAATATTTTCTTACCACCTCTTTCTCTTCTTACCAGAAAGGCTACTCCTTCAATCTTCCTTTGCTCATTAGATCTACTGTTGCTAGAAAAATCTCCTCTCACACTTGTGCTCCTTGATAAACTAGGTTAAATATTTAAGGCATTGAAAGCTGTTTTAGTTTTGGTCAATTCTCTTAACTGTCTAAGTTCATTCTCAACTGCTTCAATTCTTGTAAGCAATGTCTCCTTTGTGAAATCTTTGGTACAAGATATCAACAACTGTATCATTTGAACTACTGACTTAAATGGTGGTGTTATAGTCTTTAGTATCTTCCATATAACCTCATCATCTTCTTTGGTTCCTCCTTGGGATTTAATATCCACAATAATTTCTAATATCCTACCTACATATGTTCTTATAGATTCATCTTCCATCATTTTAGCATCTTGAAATGTACAGATCCAACTTTGTAGCCTCAACTTCTTAGAATGTGCATCACCTTCAAAATTAGTTTCCAAAGCTTTCCAAATCAAATGTGAAGTAGCAAGTGACTTTACTTGATTGTATTCAATTTTAGGAAGTGCAATCAATAGTGCTTCTCTAGTTCTCATGTCACACATAAAAAGATCTCTTTCTTCCTGAGTATAGGCTTCCGAATCCTTTTCAACAATGACTATCTTTGATGATTTTCTCAAGATCCAATATCTTGGACCCATACACAATAGATGTGTCTTCATATTTTCCTTCCAACTTCATAATTTGTTCCATAGAACTTCAGACTATCTTTCCTAAACATGCTGGCCATGGATCTCCCAAAGTTTTTAGAATTTATCTTCAAGGACCTAATGCTTTGATACCAATTGTTAGAAACAATAGTCCACCAAGATAACTTGGGGTGGGGGGCTCAGTTATCCAAAAATTAAAATATTTATCTTCCTTAAAAAAACTTGACCATTCAACCAAAGTAAATGGAAACCATAATAAGATGCACATAGATAATTACAACATATATGTTAACTAGGGAAACCCTTGATTAGAGAGAAAACCCTGGTGGGAATGATGTCGACAAAATGATGTACTAATATAAATATTCCTTGTTAGAGGATGGACCCTATTAGGATTCTATTACAACATTTAGTACATATGAGTCTCTAGTAGGAAACTTTGAATCCCTGTTAGGAGTTGTAGTATAATGTATGCAAGATGAGCTCACTACCCAAACATGCAATTTCAACTACAAGAAGAGCTCACTACTCAAACATGCAATTTAATATTATGTTCTTCTTTTCTTTTTTCTATCAACTGAACCAATTATTGTCAAAACTTGTAGACTAGGTCACAAACCTCAGATCCAAATATCAAACCTTGGATCACACAATAGAACATCAACAACGAAGTTTCCTTCACTTGCTCTATTTTGCTCAACTTCACATTCCACTCTCATGCTACTTACAAATTAATTTTCCATGTCATATTTGATAAAGAAAAATGTCCTTCCTTTATATTGAGTCCATAAAATAATTCCTTGAGTTAGCTATTAGACCTTCTCAATAAATCATTATAGGACCACATTAAGAACACAAAACACTTAGTGATAACATTAATCTTTCACCTTAAAACTTAAATAACATTTTGTAAACATGTCATTATGATGAGAAAACTTAGCCACATCATCACCAACATGTCTTCTTCATATCCTCAACCTTGATTATTAGAATAGTAATCTTGCTAAGAGATATAACAAGTTTATCAAAACATGCCTCTATAAACTCTATCTTAGAATAGACATCACCAAAACTTACATAACTTCTTCTAGACTTATCATTTCTTCATCCATTGTTAATTGCATATACTTGTACTCAAAAGTATCTCTCATAAATTTGGATAATGAGAATACTCAACTAGCCATTTGTACCAACTTGATCTTTCTGCTATTCTTTTGTCAGATATCATAGAACACTGCTATGTTGACATCAATGACAAAATCAATCATGAATGTAACATATCATCATAGTAACATATCTACAATACTCCCCCATAAGAATATCATTAGAATTCATGCTTCCAACACAACTGTCATTATTCTCTAAGCTTGAAGCTTGTTGCATCTCATGCTATATAAATGAGATCCCAAGGCTAGAGAAATGGTTTGAACTCTTATGTAACTTTTAGTTTTTGCTAGTTTTACATTTGGTTTAGTATTCTTGATATTTATTTTGTGATGTATTTGCCTCTGCAAATATGAGAGTACATTAACATTTAAGGATCATGTTGTCTTGTCCTGAGTTGTTCTGAGTTTTACATCAGTGTTGTGTGATTTTCAAAGAAAATTAATACAAAGAAAAGTACCACCATATATGTTTTCTCTAAATCTTGTCTCTATTATTATTAACTGACTATCTTGAGGTTGTGTGAGAAAAAATTATTCAATTTAATGCAACTAGGATAGGTTGTATATTAGTTTGCTATTGTTTTTAATTCAATGAATTAAGTAAATGCTTAAGTGAGGTGATAGGATTTCTAGTCAATAAGAAGGATATGCATAAGAATGAGGTATAGGGTAAATTGAAGATAATATTTCTTTTAATACAATTGATTAGTTAAAAAAATTTGCTGGGTAGACTCTAATTCCCAATAGATGAGGCATTGATCATTTTGGATAGTTTTCATGAGAAGGGTTCATAGAAATGCATGAAGAATAGATTCAAAATTTGAAATTGAAATTTAATTTTCATGTATGAAGAATATAATAGCTAGTCAGTACTTGGTTTTATTTAATTTCTTTGTTGTGGTTAGCTACCATTACTTAGAATTATCTATAAATCTGAAAAGAATTGTGACCACATATCTGCTATAGGGGGTAAGTGTTGTAAAAGAATATAAGTAAATGAATGAAGTGTGAAGATAATATCTAGTTTTGAATCCTTTTATCCCTCAAGTTCACCCATCTTGGTTTTATAGAACCTAAAGAGTAGAAAATCCTTGTGGTTTTGTTGAAGTTGGGTCCAGATTTGAGGACTTCTTAGTTGAACATAGAAAATAGCCAACCCTTATACTAAGTTGTTCTTCACCATCTTGGTATCAAGTATTTCATTTCTTGGTAGTTTAGAACACCAATAGGGTCTATTGATAGGTATAAGGAATGTCTTGTTGTGAAGGGATTTTCATAGGTGCAGGTTATTGATTACTCTAAGACCTTTTCTCCTAATGCCATGATGAATTCTATTCACCTTGTCCTCTCTCTTGCATCTTCTTAGGGATGAATAATTTTTTAGATGGATGTAAAGAGTTCCTTTTTGCATGGAGACCTACATGAGGAGATCTACATGGAGTGGCCTTAGGGTTTTATGCAGGGCAATTCTATGGTGTGAAGACTTTGGAGGTCCTTATATGGTTTCAAACAAGCCCCTTGGGCTTGGTATGAGAAGATGGATTCCTTCTTGCTTGTATCACATTTTATACACTATTATTCTGATCCTATAGAATATATTTAGCATCATGGGAATGATCTATTAATACTTGTGCTATATTTTTATGATCTCATTATTACAAATAGCTCATCCTCTATGATTTAGAGTATTCAACGAGCTTTGAGAGAGCAGTTCAAAATGACAGACCTTGGACTTTTGCACTATTTTTTGGGCCTGTAGGTTGTTTAGTTTTCGGACGGGATAGCCACACTCCAACATAAGTATGCTATTGATATGCTTCAAAGATTCAACATGTTTTATTGCAAGCCTTCTCCCACACCTTTTCATTCAAGTTTTGTTTTCTCTACCACTTTCTCTACTCCTATAGTAGATTCCACTTTATATAGACAACTTGTGAGAAGTTTTTTTGTATTGGATGCACACACATCCTAATATTTCCTTTATGGTTGGACTTGTCTCTCATTTCTCACATGATCCTCATGAGAATCATTGGAAAGATGCCAAATTTATTTTGAGGTACATTCGAGGTACTACAAGTTAAGGAATTCACTATACATTAGGGAGACCTCACATTGTTGGTTATATAGGTTGAAAATAATTGATTAATTGTATATTGTCTTTGATGTTACACAAAATGTCATATATTTTCTAGTTAGTGTTTTTCAAGCTCATAGGCAATGAAGATAGTTTCCTGTGTCTGCTAATCATTCTAGTGTTTGCCAAGTTTAGAAGATAGTGTCTTCTAAGTTCACTCGAGCACTTACGAGAAGTTCAAAGAAGTTCAGTGTTAAGTGAGCTCACTCAGTTAACAAAGGAAAGTTAGATGGAACTAATGCTAACTAAGATCACTGGGCTACCAAAGGAAGTTTATGATATTGTAGTGATAACTGAGTTCAATTCGTTAACATAGGAAAATCATTTTAGTGTTAGTGTCTATCGAGCTGGGTTGGCTAAAAAAGGATTTTCTTATTTTGGCATATTGAGTTTAATGAATTTGTTTGTTGGTTCTAACCGACTGATGAGATGAAGAATTATTGTTATAAGTTGTATTCAAACTTACTTGATAATATATATGATATAAGTATAAGGTCAAGTTGAGGATTGAATGTGTGGAAGATAAGAAGATGCTTAGAGGAAGCGAATTGGAAGGATAAGAAAAATATCCTTGTTTAGGGTACAAAGATTAATCTGATTAGGTAAGATCAAGTATTTGTGCCAGAATTGAGATCTAAAATCAACAATACGGTTGCATCAAAAATCAAGTCATTTCATTGTTGCTCTCTAACCATTGTAGTAGTGAATCAAATCTCTTAACAGAGTTAGCCTAACAACTATTTGTAAATTCTCTAACAAGGTGGCATTTCTAGATTGAAGTATCTAAAAACTTCTAACAAGGCCACTCCTAACAGGGTGATTAAATCATCTAATAGGGTCACACCAAAAAATGTGTTTTGTAACCTTTAACAGGGTTGGCTCCTAATAGGGCTCACTTTAGAAGAGTGAAAAATGGTAACTAGTTGCAATTGATTGTTTTTCCCAAATGGGGTTCCACGTTAAATCTTGGTGTCACTTTTGTTCATTCTATTTCTTTTATGTGTACACAACTAAGTTAATTAAGGTTAATCATAGTTAACATCTTAATATTTGCATGTTTAGTATTTGTCAAGTAACAGTTGATATTATAGTACTTGCTGAGTTACAACATATTGTTAGTGTTAATTGAGTGCCTGTGTGTTAACTGAGTGACAACAGTTTCAACAGAGTTTATGTTTTGTATTGACAACTAAGGGATCTGGGTTTTATCTTTTGTAGTAACTAATTCACCCCTCCCCTCTTAGTTACTCTTCTTATATTTCCAACAATTGGTATCAGAGCTATTGGTGCTTGTAGAGAAGGTTTCAAAAACCTAATCTAAAGATCAAGATGTCCTACAAGAGAGAGATTTCCAAGTTGAACAAAGATAACTTCAAGGCATGGTAGGAACTTATGAAGCCACATCTAGAAACCATCAGTGATTGAGGTCTAAAATATTTGAATACCTAGTATAAAGCTCCTATTAGAAGATTAACCATGGAGGAGATTGTTTAAAAGAAGAATCATAACATTATGATGATTGAGATTGCATCTACTCTTAACTATGCTGAATTTAATGAAGTTAAAGGGTGTGCTACTACTCATGAGATGTGGACCAAGCTAAAAGATATCTATAAAGGTGATGATAATGTGAGAAGAGCCAAGGTATAAATCTTAAGAGGTCAATTTGATTAGATGAAGATGAGAGAAGCTGAAAATATTGCAAAAGATGTTGAGAGAATAAAATCTAGTGTAAGTGCAATGAAAGCCTCTAGAGGGAAAATTGATGATGTCACAGTTGTAAGAAAGGTACTCAAAACCCTTCTTCCTATTATACAATTATAGTGTTAGCTATTCAATAGATGAGATGTGATCCCAATGATAAGATAAATTTTGGTGCTCTAGTGGGAAGGTTGACAACATTTGAGCTAGATAACTACGTTAATTATGTTCCTAGTTCTAGAATTCTTGAGTTTGCATTTGAAGCCAAGTTGTCACTCAAGAAGAAAGTTGCAAAGTCTAAAGGAAAATAATTAGAAAGTGAAGAGGAAGATATTTTTGACATTGATCTTGAAGCCATTGAAGCCTTTCTTGCAAGAAGATATCCCAAAGGTAAAGGAAAGTACAAAGGAAAATTTTCTCTAATCTATTTTTCTTGTGAAGAAGTTGGTCACATTGTTGCAAGGTGTCCAAAAAGAGAAGGAAAAGAAGAAAAGAAAAGAAACAAGTACAAAGGAAAGAAGGATTTCAAAAACTACAAGGATAAAGGTAAGAAGTTCTATTTCATGGCTAAAGAATCTGATAGTAGTGATGATGACGAAATGGTTTATATTGTGATAAAAGATGAATTAGATAATGAAGATGATAAGATGTCACTTATTTCTCATGTTATCAAAAATGATACATGGATTATTGATAGTGGTTGTTCTCATCATATGAGTGGTGATAAAAAAAAGCTTGATCATATGGAATAGTATGATGGTAGAAGTGTAAGATTTGGAAATAATGAACCATGTTGCATAAAAAGAAAAGGTTGTATTTCTCTAACCAATGAACTTAGATGTGATAATACTTATTGGACTAAAGGATTGAAATATAATCTATTGAGTGTGGCATAGTTGAATTACATTGGATTTAAGGTAGAATTCATGAATAGGAAGGCCAAGCTACTAAATGGAAAAGTAAATCTAGTTAGGTCTACTAATCAAACAAAAGGTAAGCTATTCTACCTAGATCTAAGTGAAAGTTCATGTTTCATGGATCAAGTAGAAGAAAGCTGATTATGGCATAAAATATTGTGTTATGTGAACTTTGATAACTTGATCAAGGTAAGAAAAAACAAAAGAGTGAGAGGTATTCCTAGGCTAAGGAAACCTGACATGGGCATGTGCAAGATTTGTCAAATTGGTAAGATGGGCAAGACAACTTTCAAGAGCAAGAACTATCATTCTGAAGAAATCTTGGAGTTGGTTCATATATAACTTTGTGGACATATTGGTATAGAGAGATTCAATGGAAATAATTATTTCATTTTATTTGTTGATGATTATTCTAGGATGATGATAGTAGTGTATCTTGAAGATAAGTCTAAATCTTTTCAAAAGTTTAAGCGGTATCTAGCTAGAGTTGAGAAAGAAATAAGAAATAAATTGAAGTGCTTAAAATTAGATAGAGGAGGTGAATTCATTTCTAATGAGTTTGATGAATTCTACATTGAAAGAGGAATCAAAATACAAGTACTAGCCCTTGGTACATCTCAGTAGAATGGTATAGCAGAAAGAAGGAATAGAACAATCATGGATTGTGCAAGAACCCAGATGATAGAAAAGAATGTTGTAATCAAATACTAGAAGGAAGAAATTAGTACAATAGTCCATACCTTAAACAAATCACAACTAAAGAAATATTTAAATCAAACTCTTTATGAATTATGGTTTGGCTACAAACTTGATGTAAGTTACTTCAAAGTATTTGGTAGCAAATGTTATGTCTTGAAGGAGACTAAGAAAGGTAATTTTGATGTCAAAAATGATGAAGGCATTGGAAATATAAGAGGAGTAACTAAGAGGAGAGCTGTGAATCATTTACTACTACAATAAATCCTAGATCCCTTATATGTTAGTACAAAATAACCTTTAAAGACTAAACTTTGTTGAAGTTCGGCAAACACACAGAAAATGTTGTAACTTGGTAAGTACTAAAAATGCTCGGTAAATACTTAACATGAAAATATTAAGATGTTATCTATGATTAATATTAATTTAACTTAGTTGCAAACACATAAGAAAAATAACATGAACACATTTGATACCAAGATTTTAATGTGGAAACCCAATTTGGGAAAAACCACCAATTGAAGGTTACAAAACACATTGTTAGGTGTGACCCTATTAGAGGATTTAATCACCCTATTAGGAGTGGCCTTGTTAGAGGTCTTTGGATAATTCAATAGAAATGCCACCTTGTTAGAAGATTTTTAAATAGTTGTTAAGCCATCTCTGTTAAGAGATTTAGATCACTGCTATAATGGTTAGAGAGTAACAATGACATGACCTGATTTGGATGCAATTGAATTGCTGATTAGAGATCTCAATTTTGGCTTGAATTCTTGATCCTTCTTGATTGAATATATCTTTTTAGATCCTTAAGGATATTCTACTTATCCTTCTGATTCTCTTTCTCTTAGCATCAACAAATATTCAATTCTCTTCCATGCATTCACACACACTTTCTAATCCTCAACTTGACCTTATATTTATATCTTTCATATTGTCAAGCTGGCTGGAATAAAACTTAGAATAATTAATATTCATCTCCTTAGTCGACTAGAACCAACAGATAAATAATTTGAACTCAATATGCGAAAACAAGAAAATCCTCTATTAGTCAACCCTATTTGGTAGACACTAACTTAGAAATAATTTTCTTATGTTAATAAAGTGAACTTGGTCAACATTGCATATTTGGAAAGTTCCTTTTGTAACTGAGTGAGCTTGGTTAACACTAGTTCTATCCAACATTTCCTTCATTAACCCAAGTGAGCTCGATTAATCCTCATCTTTCACAAATTTTCCTTTGGCACTTGAGTGAACTTAGTAGATATTGACCTCTAAACTAGGCGAATTCTGGAATGCTTGGTAGTCACAAAAAATTATCTTCAATGCTCAAGTGAGCTTGACATACACTGATTAGTGATGATATGGCATTTTATGTAACATCAAAGATAATACATAATTAATCAATTGTTACAACAAAAGGCATATTCCTAAGATACTCCAATAGAAGTAAAACATAAATTTTTTTGAATCTACCTTCTCATAAGATCATAAAAAATGCACATATGAAAATTGATGAGTTTTTAGAAAAGAGTGAAGAAGAAAGAAAAAAAGAACCCAAAGGCTACAAAATTTTTATTTACTTTGAACCTGATACATTGCCTAATCCAATTGGAAGTTAGCATACTTTACCTCCTAAGTCCCCAAAATCTCTAGAAGCATCTAAGTTGTAGCCAGTACAACCCAAGTCACAGTCTAAAGGACTTGAGTCACAATTAGAATCTACCAAGTTACAACCAATGCAACTTGAGCCTAAATTTGAAGGATCCAAGTCATAGACAATGGCATGATGTAGAAGATCATGGCGAGGCAAGTGGAACAAGATCTAAATAAAAAGTACTTGTACTTGCAAAATATGTTAGAAGGCACCATATACCTGAGCAAATCATTAGAGACAAATTAGATGGTATAATGACAAGGAAAAAAGTGAAAGGTACATGTTTGCTTACTAAATTTGAACCTAGAGCAGTTAAAGATGGTTTGGATAATGAAAGTTGGAATGAAGCAATGAATGAAGAGATAGTATAGATATGAATGAATATGATCTGAATGAACTCTTGTTCCTAGATCCAAGGATAAGAATGTAATTGGCACTAAGTGGGTGTTCAAAAATAAGCTAAATGAAGATAGATAAGTTTCAAGAAACAAAGAAAAGTGAGTATGCAAAGGTTATTCTCAAGAGGATGGTATTGATTATGGTGAAATTTTTTCTCTTGTTGCAAGATTAGAAGGTGTCAAGACTCTACTTTCTTATACTACACATAAATTATTTAAAGTGTATCAAATGGATGTGAAATCTATATTCTTGAGTGGAATTATAGAAGAAGTCTACATAGAGAAACCTAAAGGTTTTGTAGATCATAGCAAAAATGATATGGTTTGTAAACTACACAAAGAATTATATGTTCTCAAAAAAGCTCCAAGAGCTTGGTATGAAAGACTTCATAATTATTTGATGAAGATTGGTTTTCAAATAACTAATGATAACAACCTATACATCAAAGAAGGACTAGATAAGAAGATTGCATTGGCAAAAAGCTTTGTAGATGATACATTGCTTATTGGAAATGATGATTTATGCAAATCTTTTAAAGAGAAAATGAGTAAGGAATTTGATATGTCGATGTTTGGAGAAATTGAATTCTTTTATGGCTTGCAGATTCAACAAAAGAAAGATGGTATCTACATTGCTCAATCTAAGTATATCAAGGAGACACTAAAGAAGTTTGGAATGGTAGATTCAAGTCTAGTTGGAATACCTATGCCTATTGGACATAAGCTTTCCAAAAATGATGATTTTGAGGAAGCAAAGTAGACCACATATAGATCTATGATTGGAAACTTTAGTATGTAGTACATACTAGGCATGATATAGCATTAATAGTTGGTATGGTGGCAAGATTTTTAGATAATCCTAAAGAAAATAATATGATGACAATAAAGAGAATCATGAAGTATCTAAAGGGTACTACAGATTATGGATTATGGTACAAGAATGGAGGAAACTTAGATTTGAAAGACTTCACTGATGCAGATTGGGCAGGAAGTGTTGATGACAGGAAGAGCACCGGTAGTGGAGCATTCTTTCATGGTAAGAGACTAGTGTCTTCGACAAGTAAGAAGTATATTTGCATCTCTTAGTCTACAACATAGGTAGAATATGTTGCAACAACAATTGATTGTTCCAATATTGTTTGGTTCAAACAATTGTTGGAAGGTATTAAGGAAGAAATCAAGGATACAGTGGTTATCTTCTGTGATAAAACCAGTGCAATCAATATATCAAAGAATCCTATGATGCATAACAAGACCAAGCATATTGCAATAAAAAATCATTTTTTGAGAGAATTAGTGCAAGAAAAAGAGGCGAGATTGGAATATGTGAATACTAAAGAAAAAATTGTACATATATTCACCAAGCTATTACCTAAGGGTGCATTTTTGTATCTAAGATGTAAGCTAGGGGTTATTCCCCTATCCGATGCTCACTAAATGAAGTTTAGTAATGCATCAACCAGAGCATATTAGAGGTCAATCAAGTTGATGCATTAATAAAATGGAAGATTGCATATGAATTAGTACATTAGGTACATTAAAATTCATTGAATATTGTCTTTGACATAAGATGTCAAAGAGGGAGAGTTTGATGTCATATCATAGAAATTTTGTAAAGGGAAAGTTTGCTATTTGAATATGTCAAAGAGGAAGAGTTTGATGAAGAATAAACTTGGAGAGTTTTCTGACAGAGGGAGAAACTAAAATTAGAGGGAGAGATTGATGTCAAAGGGAGTTCACATTGATAAAGGTTGTTAGAGGGAGTTTACACTGATAGAGGGAGTTCTCATGAATGAGAATTAGAATGAAACTAAGGATATTATCCTTACTTTTATTTTTCTCTAAAGTTTCTTTGTATTGTGACATGTTGTGTTGCCATCAATGCCAAAGAGGGATATTATTGAAAATAATTGATTAATCATAAATTATCTTTGATGTTACACAAAATGTCATATCTTTACTAGTTAGTGTCTTCCAAGCTCACTTAGGAAATGAAGACATTTTACTATGGCTATCAAGCATTCCAATTTTGTCAAGTTTATAAGATAGTGTCTAGTGAGTTCACTCGGGCACCTAAGAGAAGTTCACAAAAGTTCAGTGTTAACTGAGCTCACTTAGTTAACAAAGGAAAGTTGGATGGAACTAGTGTTAACCGAGATCACTTGGTTACCAAAGGAAATTTATGATGTTTTAGTGCTAACCAAGTTCACTATATTTTAGTGTTAGTGTTTATCAAGCTAGTTTGGCTAATAAAGGATTTTCTTATTTTGGCATATTGAGTTTAGTAGATTTGTTTGTTGGTACTAGCAGATTGATGAGATGACAAATTATTGTTATAATCTATATTCAAGCCAACTTGACAATGTATATGATGTAAGTATAAGGTCAAGTTGAGGATTGAATGTGTGAGAATGCATGGAAGATAAGAAGATGCTTAGAGGAAGTGAATTGGAAGGATAAGAAGAATATCCTTGTTGGGATGCAAAAATTAATTTGATTAGGAGGGATCAAGTATTCAAGCTAGAATTGAGATTTGAAATCAAAAATATAGTTGCATTAGCAATCAAGTCATTTCATATTTACTCTCTAACCATTGTAGCAGTGAATGAAATCTCTTAATAGAGTTAGCCTAACATCTATTTTTAAATCCTCTAACAAGGTGGCATTTCTAGATTGTAGTATCTAAAGACCTCTAACAAGGCCACTCCTAACAAGGTCATTAAATCCTCTAATAAGGTCAGACCTAACTATGTATTTTGTAACCTTTAATAAGGTTAGCTCCTAATAGGGCTCACTTTAGAAGAGTGAAAAATAGTAACTAGTTACAATTGGTGGTGTTTTCCACATTGGGTTTCCACATTAAATCTTGGTGTCACTTGTGTTCATTCTATTTATTTTATGTGTATGCAACTAGGTTAATTAAGGTTAATCATAGTTAATATATTAAGATCTACATGTTTAGTATTTGTTGAGAAATAGTTGATATCACAGTACTTTCCAAGTTACAACATATTGTTAGCATTAACTAAGTTCCTATGTGTTAACCGAGTGACAATAGTTTCAATAGAGTTTATGTTTTGTATTGACATCTAAGGGATCTAAGATTTATTTTTGTAGTAACTAATTCAAAACTACTTTTGGTTTTGTTTTCTATCTTGGCTCTAGTCCTATCACTTGGTCTTACAAGAAGTAGCATGCTCACACATTATCATCTATATAGGTAGAATACATGGAAGCTTTACTAGCTAGTTAGGAGGTTTTATGACTTTGACAGTTGATGAAAGATCTTGGATTCATACTTGATAGTTCCACCTTTCTTTGGTGTGATAATCAGAGTGTTATACACATTTCTCACAACTGAGTTGAGTATCAAAGGACCAATCTCATTGAGCTTCATGTGCACTTCATTAGGTATTTGATTTAGGATGGATGCCTTAGCTCAGAGTATATTCCCACTATTGAGAAAGTTGCAAACATGTTCACTAAACTTTTTGCATCCCTACTATATCTTTAGTCATGTTCTATGCTAGGGGTGAAGGAATTTGTCCTTGGGGGGTCTCAGTGATGAGTCCTTCATTCTTTTTTTTTTCACATTCTTCTATTTCTTTTTTTGAGTAGGGCTTTTCCCATGTGATTTTTCCTATTTCTCTATTTTTTAGAGAATTGGTTGTGTTGGGTACCTCATTAGGCCATGTTTTTGGTACACATTTATGCTTTTAGTATTGTAGTTTCCTTTCCTTTTCTGCATTGTTTGTAGTTGCATTATTTCTCATCTTAAGGGGGGTGTTAGAGTAAAGGATTAATTTAATTAAATTACCTTTAATCCCTTCTTAAGACTTTCCTTTATGCACATGTATTCCCATTTAATAATTAAATATTAATTACTAAATGTCATTTACCTCTTAGGGTTTCCCTTTAAGGTTTTATGATGTCCTTCTATAAGGATTGATCAATTGTAAATTTTAATTCATTCTTTTAGTCTAATAATATATTCTTGCATATTTATAGAGAAAAACCCTTGCATTCTCTTATATTTTTCTTCTCTATAAAAAGTTCTTTCATGCATGTGTTCTATTGGATATGCAGATTTTTTCTCATCAAATTTTTTAGAAACAATGTATAGTTTTCAAGAGAAATGACTATATTTTTGAGAAAACAAGAGAAAGACAATGCATGGAAATATGGGATTAGGAATTTTTTTCTACTATGTTGTTGATGAATTGGGTGTCTATGTTTCCTAATGTGTGCTTTGAGCTGAATATACAAATGGAAATGTCCCATTGTACCTAGAACAAATACAAATATTTTTCTAGTCATAGTTGGTTTATAAACTAGGAAAGGAACAATGTATACCATTTTTGTAAAATAAAATAGATTACTACATTTTAGAGAAAATAGCACCCAAACAATACTAGGAAGTACAAACTTAGTTGTTAGAATGGTTATAATAACTAAGAAGGGGGGAGGGGGATGAATAAGTTACTCAAGGTCCATAAGTACCATTTGAACAATCGAACATTAAATATTTTATGTTCTCCTTATCCTACTATAACTCGGTCTCTACTACATACAAATAAACATAATTACTAGTAGTTCATTGTCCTATTATAACAGACTTGCTGAATGTAAACATTTGAAACGTAAAACAATATAAAACATTCAACAAAAGTTTGATACTAGGTTTTAACATGGAAACCTATTTTGGGAAAAACCACTAGAAACATGTCACCACTTTTTCACTCTTTTGAAGTGAGCTTTGTTAGGAGCCAACCCTGTTAAATGTTACAATACACACTATTAAATGTGACATGGTTAGAGGACTTAATTACCCTTTTAAGAGTGGCCTTTTCATAGAACTTTGGTCATTCCACTTAGAATGCCACCTTACTAAAGGATTTACATAGACTGTTAAGCCCTTCAATGATTGTTAGGTCAAGCTTTGATTAAAATGATTTCAATACAAACTATTTGCAATGATTAGAAAGAAAACAATAGGGGTCTGATCTGAATGATTATAACTCATTTAATAGTTTCATATCTTTGTTTGATTCATGTGCTAATTTCTTGATAAGCCTTCCTTGAAATCTATGTTCTTGAGTCACTTAGCAACCCTTCAAGCAATCATCCTTCTCTTCACAACAAACTTATGCCTTATGCTTGGATTCACTTATTCAACAATAGTTTTTTTTCAAAAGTTAAATAATCCACTATGTTAATACATACTACATTTAATAGGTTATGGAAAGTTGACAAAAGTTTAAAAGTGAGTTTCATTTACATTTCATTAAGATGAAGAGTTGACATCTCAACATATTGTATGAGTTCATTACACTCAAGTCAAGGTGCTACTGAAACACCTTGTTTGGGTTAACTAGGTTGGTTGAATAAACCATAATTGAGTCATGATACCATATTTCAAGGATATTTAGGTTTCCTTAGTTCTTCAGTTGAATTTTGGATTAAACTTGTTTAGGTTTGAGTTAGGTTAAGTCCATGTAATTCATGTTTTGGCAACATCTCAAAATTTCACCATTACAAGATATATTCAAGTTCAAACCCTAATTTTTGACTAAGTCAACCTTACTTTGACCATTCTGTAAGGAACATTATTAATTTCATAATTTTTCATAACTTCTATTAGGTTATCAAGTTATTTCATATTCATTTGGCATGGTAGTTCAATTTCATAGGTGAACCAGTTTTGGATCTTCAATAACTTAAACAAATAGCTTAATACTTAACTCCCATCTTTAAAATGAACTATTATAATGATTGAAACCATTGAATATTAATTATTATGATATCCATGAAATTTGTTTCATCCTTAGATCATATCCCTAATCACTATCAAGTTATCAACCTAAGGTTCTTTTAATGACCCTTTGATCCTATAACCCTCGATATGTGAGTTAAACAAACTTTGGAGTAAAAGTATAAAAAAATTAAAATAAAATATTTAATTACTTTTTGAACAATATATTATCATTTCTAATGTTAATTCAATTTTTAATATTGAATCAAACTTTAAACATAAACACCTAGCATAACTTCTAACTTATAACACTGTCTTGATTTCCACTCCTAAGACAATTATTTGTAATTTACCAAATTTGTTAAAATCTTATTATAATATATTATAAAGGGAAAATTTAATTTCCAAAATCCCCAATAAAATAATTAAATTAAAAATATCTACTACTAACTTATAATCTCTAACCATCCCCTAACATCACTAAATCTATCCTTTATTCCTTTAAGAGAATCCACCTAGACATATCCTTTTTAAAAGACATGACATAATTGCTTATTACCAAATTTAAAATAACTAAAAATAATAATAAATTAAATGATAAACTATATAAAAGCTAAATATTATCCTAATATAAACTAAGCCCTATGTTATTTTAACACTAAACATAAATACTTTTTAAAGAAAAAAAAAACATCCTAATAATGATGTATCTTATTGTCATACTACTAGTATGAAAAAAATTTCAACAAAATTAAATATAATTTTCTTTTTAAAATTCAATTTGTAACTTTTTATCCCTACTTAATCCTAACTAACATACCCTAATATCCACCCTAAACATGCTAATCCTTACTTACTTTAGCTAAACCTCTCTTTAATACTACCCTACCCACTTAACTATTCCCACCCTACTCACACCCTCCCCAAGGTTGTCCTATCACCCTTGAGCACCACCCAAGGAGGATGTGCATTCTCCTAGGGCTGTCACAAGGCTAGTAGGTCCGTTTCAACATGTTACACATGCTTATAGATAGAATGGATTAACATTCAAAAATTTTAGGGGAGAGAGCACTTGAACACATTCCAATAGTTGTGATAGGGGTTGTTGACTTGATACCTACACTTATTGACTTAATGCCCAATTTTTTTGACAACATTATAACAATACTTGTGACTATAAAGTTGTTAGTACAATGATGACTACCCAAAATTAAATAAAAAGCATCCTTAGCCTTAAAAATTAACTAATGATGGGATGCCACATCAACTATGTAAGCATAGGTACGCTTTATGCATGACCATTGGTCTCACTTTTTATTTGAGCTGTTTTAGAAAACTTGGTAAAAAGCATGTTGAAGTGGCATCATAATGGGTGATGTGGACTTGAAACCTTAGCTATAAGTAGATGACTCATGAAATAAGCTCCTATTAAAAAATGGGAGTGATTTGAAATTTCCATGCAGGATTTTGATAAGTGTGAAGTTAGGGTGTTCACGTATCGAGTCCTCTCCACTATTTGGTGAGTTGCATCAAAGTTTTTTTGATGGTTTGAAAACTTGAAAGTCTCTCTCAATCTCCATGTGCTCACTTCAGAGGAGTTTTTTAGCCCAAAGTCTTGTCAGCATGGGTGAAGAGTTGGAAGGGGGGGTGGTAAAGTTAGGAGTTATTGAATAAAAATAAAGTTTAGTGGGTGAGATAAAGGGGAAATCTATATATAATATTGGATTATTTTAAATGTTATAAATTTATATTGGTGACTTAATGGCCCATTTAAAATTGAAATAATATAATTTATTTATGACTATCATAGGTTTTAGGAATTAAGTTTTTTTACTCCATACATAAGACAACATCCTCTAGGTGCATATTTTGACAATTTTGAGAATTTTTTAGAGAAAATTTGCATAGGTTTTCTTATAAACTTTTAACCTATTTATTCACATGGGAAATATTATATGAGTGCATTTTCTAGGTCTAAGGGATGTGTAATGGTTATAGTTTGTATTCTAGGGTTGAGTTTAATACTCTTATTGCATTACCATTATAATACATTAGGTGTTTTGATATGCAAAATAAATAGGATGTAGTTACATTTCAAAATTGAACATACTTAGGAGTTTCATGATACATTAAGATCACTTTTAATTTTTAAGTCTTTCTATTTCATGATAATCATACATGAACTTGATTTACATATTTCTAATCTAATAATTTATAAAGGAGCTATGAAGTTTTTATTTGATACTTATGCAAATCAATACATATGAGAGTAAGAAAAAGTTTGCAACTTGTGAAAATACTTTCATTCACATGCTCTATTTCATGTAATAGTCCATATTTTCATTGCCAAATTTAGTGTGATCAACAATAGATCTATTCCATAAATAGATGTCTAATTACATCCTTTCTTGGTTTCAAGTATACCATGTACTAGAAAGGGATATCAAAATGGAGAAGTCTCCATGGCAAAAAAACTCAAGAACACCATGATGATTCTAAATTTAGTTTTACTCCACTACAAGTTATATTCCAAGAAATCTAAAAATAAACAAGGGTAATGATGGAGAGTTCACCTCCAAATCAAGGCCTCAATGTGTGTCCACACCCCAAGCATAGAAGAGTCAATAATTGACTGGGTGGAATTCATAAACAATTATAATGACACACTCAACATATAGTTCCCCATCCAAGGTTTGCACAATAGGTTTCATAATGAACCTATGACTAGGAAGTGTTGGAATTCTTTAGAATAACTAAGAGAGGGGGTCAATTAGTAATCCAAGGTCTAGATGTACAAATAAAACTTTTCACAGCTTAGTGAACCCATATCCATAAAACATTTTCATCATGCATGCATCCATTAGATTATGCAATCATTTAAACTTGTAGGTTACTGTCAAATTAGTTTACAAAATTATAAACATGAAACATAACATATTCAATAACACATTTGACATAATGATTTAATGTGGAAACCTAATTTGGGAAAAACCATAAGTAACATGCTACTAATTCTCACTCTTCTGAAGTGATGCCCTATGAAAGGCCAACCCTATTAAAGATTACTATACGCACTATTAAATGTGATCCAATTAAAGAATTTCAATCACCTTATTAGGAGTAAGCCTTGTTAGAGAACTTTAGATCATTCACTTGGAATGTCACTTGATTAAAGGATATACAAATGACTATTAGGTCAACCTTAATCCAAAGGATTTACCCTAGATTGATACAATGATTAGAGAGTAACAATAAGGCTTGATCTGATAACAACTTATAACACACTTGTAGATTATAGATCTCTATTTTAGTCCTCCATTCAACTTGGCTTTCACATTCATAAGCTCTAATAGCTTGTTCACCCTTCAAGCATCCAGAATCTTAAGCCTTCTTGCTTTTCTTTCCAATGCAGTCTCTTTACTTAGGTTACTGAATGAAGCAATACCGTAGACTCCTTGTCTTAGATTCTCACACATGAAAACCCTTGCTTCTGACCAGCCATCTCTATAAATAGAGAATTAAGATCTTTTTCCACTCATCCTCTAGTGTCCATATTAGGGTTAGGTCAAGTTAGGTAGGATTCAATGAATCTACCCTTCATTTCATTTCATTCCCTTCTAGAAACTTCTCCTTCAATCCTCTTTGAATTCTTCTCAAAATGGTTCACCATGAATTTTGTACCACCATCTCATCAATCTTATCTTCCACATGGTTCACACAATCCAAGAAATCAAACTTGTTAGCTTAGATTCATCAAATTATCGATCTTTCTCATAATGCTAACACTTAACATTAACTAGCTTCTAATGCTTGACACATACTGCATTTCTCATCATCCTCTATTAAATAAATCAACATGAACTAAATTTTATTGGTGCTTGGTATTAACTAAACTTTACTCGACTTACATTGTTTCACTCAACTTACATTGAAATTAACTTTGCTTCTCTCCAACTAATTTTTTTCTTGGCTTGCACTAAATTTTCTTGACACCCACTATGTAAAATGTTAAGCTTGACAAACAAACTTCATTTAACTTGTTCTTCTGAACTTAATTAGTGTAACCAACCTTTGCAACCCTAAGTAGATTATCAATGCAACATAATATCACTGTATTAACTGATTCTTGTTCTCCTTTTCATATCATAAGTCAACCCTTCCTCTAGGTGCTATTGCTACCTCATTTGATCAAACCCTCTTCATGAATCAAATAAATGATGGTACTTAAATCATATAAGAAATTGTCTTACCAACAACTAGCAAGTTTGAAATTAGTGACAAAACAATGATTGAAACACATTTATCGTACTTGTATCAATCTATTTTCAATAATCTCCCTCTTTGGAATTGATGGAAAACCAAACTGACCAGACTTAATCAGTAAGACCAAAAAAATACCAAAAGGAAAATAGTTCCTTGTATTGAAATCTCTCCCTCTATCAGCAACATTCATCTTTTGAATAGGTTACAAAATTCTATTTTGACCAATAGAAAATCAATCAACTCATCCTTATGACTCCCTTGTGATTACTTCTTATATCTCCCTCAACATTATCTCCCTCTTACTAGGTAGATGTAATCAATAGGTACTTTTTTCCCTCAGAACACTTACTCCCTCAATAGTCAGGATTAGGCAGATCAAGGTTTCTCCTTCATCTTCCTCAGCTTTCATCTCTTAGTTCAATTTAACTCTTAGAAAAAATCCTCCCTCTTTGACAACAATGCCAAAGACTTGTAATCTTTCAATATGAATATTTTTAGTTTCTCCCTCTATCACGTTGCTTGTGATTGATTTATAACTCTAGCTCTTTGATTACTTTAGGCAGTTCTTATAGTAAGATCCACTACATCAATTTGTAACATATGTCAATCAACTTGTTTGATACATGGCACTCATCATGCTTCTTAGGTAACCTTTGATAGGGATATCACCTCTAGTTTACCTCTTAGATAATCATGAGTATTGTTAGGTAATGCTTTTGTGAAGATATCAGCTATTTTCTC
This sequence comes from Cupressus sempervirens, assembly GCA_028749045.1. Classification (NCBI taxonomy): domain Eukaryota; kingdom Viridiplantae; phylum Streptophyta; class Pinopsida; order Cupressales; family Cupressaceae; genus Cupressus; species Cupressus sempervirens. The sequence continues at coordinate 688,440,323 of CM053786.1, read as the reverse complement.
TTTTGTGTTAACATATTCCATCTTCACCTCTTTATCTTGAACTAGTTCTCTCAAGTAATGATACTTGATTGCAATATGCTTAGTCTTTGTATGCATCATAGGGTTATTTGATATATTTATATCACTTATATTATCACAATAAAGTATCATAAGTTCAATGATTTCCTCCTTTATACTTTCGAGTAGCTGTTTAATCCATACAATGTTTGTAAAATTTACTGCAATAACAACATATTAAGCTTCAACAGTAGATTGAGAACTGCAATTTTGTTTCTTGCTAGTCCATGTAGCCAGCCTTTTTCCTAAGAAAAATGCTCCTCAACTGGTGCTCTTTCTATCATCAATATTTCTAGCCCAATCAACATCATTATAGGCTCTCAATTCAATTTTCTCATTTTTCTTGTAGTATAGACCATAGTCCTCTATTGCTTTTAGATATCTCATTATTCTCTTAACTACCATCAAGTGATTCTCCCTGGGATTAATAGAGAATATTGTAATTATCCCTACAAATAATAAAATATCAGGTCTGTTGTGTACTACATAATGTAATTTGACAATCATAGACCTATATAATGTTTGATTCACCTCAGTTGAATCATCATTTTTTGACAATTTATGTCTTGTCACCATAGGTGTAATTACTGGTTTGGAATCTTCTGGTCCAAAATTTTTGAGTATCTCCTTTATATAGTTTGATTGAGTGATGTATATACCATATTTCATCTGATGTACTTGTAAACCCACAAAGAACTTGATCTCTCTAATCATAGACATCTCAAATTCTTTCTTCATTTCATTTGGAAAAGAATTACATAAATTATTTTGACCTCCAAATATAATATCATCAACAAAAATTTTAGATAACAAAATACCTTTGCCTTTCTCTATCTTCAAGTATAGATTTATTTTATCATTAGTCCTCTCAAATTTGATCTTCACAAGATAATTATGAAGCTTTTCAAACCATGCTCTTTTTGCTTGCTTCAAACCATATAAAGCTTTGTGTAGCTTACATACCATGTTTTTGTTGTTATCATCAACAAATTCTTTTGGATATTCTATATAAATCTCTTCCTCCAATATACCATTATGAAATGCAGACTTAACATCCATTTGATAAATTTTGAAATCTTTGGACTAGAGTATGTAAGTAGAGTTCTTACTCCTCCTAGTCTTGTAACAGGGGAAAATGTCTCTCCATAATCTATCCCTTCTTCTTCTGCATATCCTTTATAGACTAATCTTTCCTTATTCCTTGTGACTTAACCATTTTCATCTAATTTTTTTCTATATACCCACTTGGTACCAGTCAAATTTTTGTCTTCTAGTCTAGGAACTAGAGTCCATGTCTTATTTTTCTCAATTTGTTCAATCTCTTCTTCCATGGATTTACTCTAGTCCACATATTCTAAGGCATCTTTCATTTATTTGGATTCTTTCATGTTCAATAAACATGTATCATTTCTCAACTTCTTCCTTGTCATTGGTCTAACATCTTTATCTCCAATTGTTTGTGTAACAGGGTGATATCTCTTGACATATGTCGACAATCATGGTTCAATTCTGGCTTCTACATTTGGTCTCTCAACTTTTGCATCACTATGTACCTCTCTATCAGGTAGTTCAACATCTCTTTCATGTACAATAATATTAGAATCATAATGTGCCTCAACTTCATTTTGTAACTTGACACCTGAATATAGCTCTATTCTTGAATACAAATTGACATTCATAGTATGTGACTCGAAAGTCACTAAAACTTGTTATTGGTTTGGAACTTGATTTACAACATCTTCATCAACATGCATACCTTCATAAAAGTATACAAATGATTTGTATTCTTCTGGTTCCTTCATAGGTTCAGCCTCATATACTTTTGTATATTTATCAAATTCCACATTTGCACTTTCCACAACTTTGTTAATGTTAGTATTTAAATAGTTATAAGCTTTACTTCTTGTAGAATAACCAAGAAATATACTTTCTTCACTTTTTTCATCTAGTTTACCACTCTTAAAATCTTTGATAATATAACACTTGCTTCCAAATACCTTAAAATATTTTACATTGGGTGAGTATCCATACCATAGTTCAAAAGGTGTTGAATGAGTACCTTTGCTGACTTGTACACAGTTCAAGGTATAAACAACTGTACTCATATCTTCTCTCTAGTATTTCAAAGAAATATTTTTCTCCATCATGAGTGTCCTAACATAGTCCATTATAGATCTATTCCTCCTTTTAGCAATTATATTTTGTGGAGGGGTTTTAGGAGTAGATGTCTATCTTTTGATTACTTTGTCATTACAAAACATCTCAAACTCATTTGATGTAAATTCTCCTCCTCTATTAGATCTCAAAAATTTTAAATTTTTACTTGTTTCCTATTCAACTCTTGCTAAGTAACACTTAAACATTTGGAAAGCATCAAATTTCTATTTTAGAAACATAACTGTCATCATTCTAGAATAATCATCAACAAGAAGCATAATGTACTTATCTCCTTTGTAGCTTTGCACCTCAATTGGTCCACACAAGTCAACATGAACAATCTCTAATATTCCTTTAGAGGTACATATCTTACTCTTAACACTTGACTTTATCATTTTGCCTAACTGACATAGTTTGCAAATTATATTGTCAGGCTTCTTCAACTTAGGCAAACCTCTTACTCTTCTCATGCTAATGATACTAACAAAGTTATCAAAATTAACATGACATAACCTTTTGTTCCATAGCCACACATCATCAAATTCTACAACTAAACAAGTAGCATCCTCTATATCAAGGTAGAATAGATTACTTCTAGTTTGATCACCTTTTCATATCATTTTTCCATTAGTATCATATATCTTAGAAATTTTATTCTCAAACTCAACCTTATATCCCAAATTATTTAGTTGTGATGCACTCAACAAATTATACTTAAGTCCTTCAACATAGTAAGCATTTTCACATAAAATCTTTTCTAAGTGTTTGATGGAACATTTTCCTTTTATCAGACATGGTGCATCATTACCAAACCTTACACTATTTCCATCATAATAATTTAAGGTAATGAACTTAATTTTATCTCCAATGATGTTATGTGAACACCCACTATCAATGATCCATCTGTCATTCTTGTTCACACAAGATAGTAGTGTAGTTGCCTCATCCTCATTAGATTCATCCTTCATTGCAATATACACCACTTCATCATCATGATTATTAGATCCATTTTTTGTTTCTTCTTCTATAATTTGGCAAGACTTCTTGCCTTTGTCTTTGCAGTCTTTTCTATCTTCATCTCTTTTATTTTTGTACTTTTCACCACCTCTGTAATTCTTCTTCTCTAGACATATCACAACAATATGACCAACCTCATTGCAATTGAAACACATTATAGGTAACTTACCTTTAAAATTTATTTTACCTTTAGAAAATCTACTTTCTAATAGTGCTTCAAGTTGCTCTACATCTTCCTAATTTGTATCACTATCACTGGACATATATTTTGCATTTTTCTTCTTCTTCTCATTGGGTTTCTTTATGATGACTTAGCTTTGAAAGTAGATTCAATATTTTTAGGTTTGTAATTATCAAAGTTAGATAGCTCAAAAATAGTGAGGCTACCTACCAAACCCTCAAGAGTTAGATCACTCTCTACCATACATCTTAGTTCTTGTATTGTAGAAACTCTAATAGCATAAATAGGAAATAGTGTTCTCAAAACTTTATTTAGCACATTATCATCATCTATTTTACTAGCTCTTCTTATTGCATTAACAAAATCTTTTATCCTAGAGAAATATTGAGAAATATTCTCACTTTCTTGCATTCTCATATCATCAAACTCACCTCTGAGACTTTTAGCTTTGGCTCATAGAATATTCTTGTCACCTCCATAGATAGTGTGTAGAGCATCCCACATTTTCTTTGCACTATCACAACCTTTGATATTATCAAATTGCAGAGGCAATCTCCAATATTGTCTGGTTGTGTTCTTTCTTCTTTTTTAGAACTTTAGTAGTTAGGGCTCCATCAAGATCAACATGCTCAAAAATAATGGTAGATTATGCATGATCTCCAAGACCTCCTAGGTGTAGCTTTATTAGAATTTTCCATCTAGGAAAGTTATCTCTATTAAGATTAGGTACTTCTCTTTTTGAAATGATCTTTTTGCTTCCAATACCTTCAAACTAGTCATCTTAAGTTGATGACTCTAATACCAATTATTGGAATTCTTTAGAATAAATGAGAGGGGGGTGAATTAGTTATCCAAGGTTCAGATGTACAAATAAAAAATTTTCATAGCTTAATGAATCCATAACCATAAAACATTTTCATCATGCATGCATCCATTAGATTATGCAATCACTTAAACTTGTAGGCTACTATCAAATTAGTTTGCAGAAATATAAACATGAAACATAATAGATTCAATAATATATTTTACAAAATGATTTAATGTGGAAACCTAATTTGGAAAAAATCACTAGTGACATGCTACTCATTCTCACTCTTTTGAAGTGATGCCCTATGAAAGGCCAAACCTATTAAAGGTTACAATACACACTATTAAATGTGACCCAGTTAAAGGATTTCAATCACCCTATTAGGAGTGATCCTTGTTAGAGGACTTTAGATCATTCACTTGGAATGTCACATAGTTAAAGGATTTACAAATGACTATTAGTTCAACCTTAATCCAAAGGATTTACCCTAGACTAATACAATGATTAGAGAGTAATAGTAAGGCTTGATCTGATAACAACTTACAACACACTTTTAGATTACAGATCTCTATTTCAATCCTCCATTCTGCTTGGCTTTTATACTCTTTAACCTTGATAGTTTGTTCACCCTTCAAACATCCATACTCTTAAGCCTTCTTCCTTTTCTTGCCAATGTAGTCTCTTTACTTAGGTCACTGAATGAAGCAATACCATAGAATCCTTGTGTTCCTTAGGTTCTTGCACATGACAAACCTTAATTCTGACTAGCCATCTCTATAAATAGATATTTAAGATATTTTTCCATTCATCCTCCATCGTCCATATTAGGGTTAGGTTAGATTTGGTAGGATTCAATAAATCTACCCCTCATTTCATTTCATGCGCTTCTAAAATGGTCCACCATAAATTTTATGCCAACAACTCATTAACCTTATCTTCCACATGGTTCACACATTCCAAGAAATCAAATAGTTAATTTAGATTCATCAAATTCTCAATCTTTCTCATAATATTGATGTTCAAAATTAATTGGCTTTTGATGCTCGACACATACTACATTGCTAGAAATCCTCTATTAAATCACTCAGAATGAACTAAAATTTGTTGGTGCTTGACATCAATTAAACTTACACTATTTCACTCAGATTACATTCAAATTGACTTTTGCTCAGCTCCAACTGATTTTCTGCTTAGCTTGCACTAACATTGCTCAATATCATCTATGTAGAAAGTTAAGCTTGGTAGACAAACTTCATTTAACTTGTTCTTCTAAACTTAATCAGTGTAACCAACCTTTGCAACCTTAAGTAGATTATCAATGCACTATAATATTACTATCTTAACTGATTCTTGGACTCTTTTTCATATCATAACTCAACCTTTCCTCTAGGTGCTATAGCTACCTCATTTGATCAAATCCTCTTCATAATTCAATTAAATGATAGTACTTAAATCATATAAGCAATTGTCTTACCAACAATTAGCAAGTTTTACATTAGTGAAAAAAAAATGATTGAAACACATTTATCATAATTGTATCAATCTATTTTCAATAGGGAGAAGGTAGAGTTTTCTAGGTAGGAGATGGCAATCATGAACACAGATCATATTCCTCTTCTGAGGCTACCAAATCAGAATAAACTTTCATTTCTTTCTCTCCTTATTTCCCCAAACAAAACTAGTTTGTATTGACAAGTAAGGGCCCATTACACCTTACTTTCTCCCTCTCCTCATCATGAGAAGAGACTCTACACTGACCTGGAGTCCAACTAAAGCCCTTCTCCCATACATGGCCACTTTTGCCCTATCCAAGTGTGAGTAATTCCAACACACCCTTTACATATTTCACAAAAAACCTAAAAGCAAAACATGAAAGGAAAGAACATAGAAAACCCACAAATACCCATCCCTCACATTTTACAAAACAACTATGAAATACACACATGCAAGAAATTTTCATAAGCAAGTAATGAAAAATGAATGAAGAACATGGAAATGAAGTTTTTAGATGAGCTAAATATTTCTTTCTCCTCAATTCCAATATTGACTTATCTAAATGTAGAGAATGGGTGATCAACCTTCAATTCTCAAAATGACCACTAAATGACATCTAAACTCACCCACCCAAAATGGCAATAACTCTAACTTTACTTAAGCCTTCTATGGTCTTCCCATTTGTTCCTATCATCAAGAAAACCTTTTAGGAAAAGTGTAAGCTTGATTAACCTCATGAAGATGGTCAATTTTCACACTATAGGGAAAATGAGATATTTAAGGGGTCATAAAAGTCAATAGAAGGATCTAGAAGGGTGGAAAAAGTTCCCAACCCATACATATACCCGTCGGTTACTTGGATTACATTAAATTTTTCCTCTAGGATCATTTTTAGACCTATGTAATTGACTTGAAATATTTTATCTTTTAAAAGCCTAGGAATGTAACCTTTCCACTAAACCCTAATTAGGGCAATTAATCTAGGTTACTAACTAATTAGTGTTATATTAAAGGGTTACTTTGCTAACCCTAATTTGACATGTCAAAACACATGCATATAACAAGTGTCAAGGACACCATAAGATTTACTTTTACATACATTCAACATGTTACGATTTACAAAATGATACACACAAATTCAGATTATGATACAAATAAAACACTTGACTATGAGGTTCAAATCACTTTATTAGATTCAAACTTAGTCTTACAATTTGTACATAGGGTCAATTATCAATTCTCCAATATATTCCATGGTTAATTATCCTACACACTCAAATAAAATATCAATAGTTTGATAACATCACATTCATATGTTTAAACCAAATTGCATAATCACATTGGTCAACACATTAAAATTTCATTTAAATAACCCTTTTCTCATTTTGGAATTCATATTTGATCATCACTAATCTCATAATTGAATCATCATAACATATTGATCAGTTTTGTACCTTGGCTTTTGGCTATTTTTATATTGTCTAGTTTTAGTGACCGGGTATGGCCTATTGTTTTTTGATGCTTTTTTTATAGCTTTGGAATTTTAGTAGTATTTTTATGTTAACTGGTGGGTTTTAGGAACGCCTATAAAAAAATTATTTAACTTAATCAAAAAACATATTCATTAGTTCAAAGTAAAATATAGAAATAATCATCATAATGCATGTATAAACCCAAACATCATAACATCATCAATAAGACATATTGAACTATCTGAATGCATAGAACCTAATCATCAAGGCACCATAATTACCATCATCATCATATGGTGAAACACCTCGTATCATTTCTAGTGCAAATTAATGTTTAAATAGTCGAGATAATGTAGTAAGTCTTGAATCATGGAGTATTAAAACATGAACCTGTCAACTAATATCAATTTCCATTAGGATACCTAAACCATAAAATGTTAATTCATATTCAACATCATAATCATTATATGTGAGATAGTCATAGTTTATCTTGATGTCCTCTATATTTCTTCTAGCAAGAACAACAATATTTCTTCTTATCATTGCCTTGTCATGCTCATATATTCATTCAAATCTCTTATAAAGGATTTAATAGAGAAAATTCATATTTAAATAAGTACATATGAGGAGGAGTCTTACATCCTCCCTTACTAGCCTTTGAATTCCTCTTGGAAGTCACACAACTAAAATGTTCATCCTATGCTAGACCTTGGCTAGACTTATACCAAAATTTACTCCTATAAAAAAAGATTAATAATTTGCATACATACTCAGGGATGATAACATAATTACCTAGTTATCCTTACTAAAAGAAATTTCAACCCATACTCAGATATGGGTAGGTTTCCTAGGGTTGAAAACTTCCTAAAACATATAGGTCACACATATATATATATAATTCTAAATTGGTATAATATACTTATAGAGTCTCTAATAGTAATAATGATAGCATAAGGTGTTCTAAATTCCACATACTCACTCATCGGGGTAACAATTATACAAGATTCCCTCAAGTGAGGTTTCTTATTATGTAACTTGGATCTTTATTCAAGGTTAATCAATTTCACTCTAGAGTTCCATTGTGTACTAGATATTTCTTAGGACACCAAATAGATCCATCACTACACATGCACCTTTTACATCTAAAAGTCCATTAGGTTAACTTGTAACCTTAACTAGCTGTATGTTGAGGTGCAAACCATTACTCATATCAGTCAACAAATAATCACTAGTCCTATTCTCAAAGTCCTAGGAGAGGGTGGGGCATGTATACTCTCACTAATAACCCCATACCCTAATGCTATACATCCACTTGATTGTCAGGAATCTCTTTGGTAGGCCCATCATATGTCACTTTGCCAACAAAATTTAGAAGAAAGTGCCTCAATATTTAAATCCAAAATGAATGACAAAATATCCAACACAAAATTATGAAACAAAATAAATAAAGAGTGGTCATAATAATAAATTTTAATCAAGAAATAAAAACATGTCTTTGGGAGGCAAAATAGAATCATCCACAATAAATTTGGCTAAGCAACCCCACATCACACTATTGGAAAAATGAAAGAATATTAAAATACCAAAATCTAAAATCAAACAAATAAGGAAATAAATTCAATTCCTTAAAAACTTTATATCATTGACATAATGCGGCTGTACCAGGGTTTCAGAGGGAAAGGAGGAATCTTAGGTCTTCCAAATACATTGTAAGGATCTTACATTGAAATTAGATGGTTGTTTAAAAGCCATATCAATAAAATTATGATTGATCCCACATACTAACAACATAGCTATCTTAATTTCCATCATCTAATGGTTAGGGTTTACTATACTAAGGGGTGCATCTAGACTAGAACTCCATCATAGCGTGCAAATGTGAGGATATCCACAATGTGTTTCCTTCCATCCTCTTGGTGTTATAAGGGTCTCCTTTTGAAGAACCTAACATGTGAAGACATTATTGATAGTAGAATTTTAGTTTGAGTTAAAGTTAAAATTCCAAATATCTTAACCTCAATTTACTATAATTACATACTAGGGCATCTACCCACAATCTTTTGTAGGTAAAATTCATTATACTAGTTGAAGTTGTGCAATATCATCAAATTTGGTATGATCCTTTATAAACATAGTTCCTTATCCTATATTACTTTATTAGTTACACAATTTCTAATTATCATATGAGAATGAACTATATGCTATTGTGCTTATTAGTAATCCATATTTCATGTCCCCTAGTCATAAATGACTTATGAATTCATCCTTAGGTTGTAGGTTTGTAACTAGGTAGGTATAAAACTACTAAACAGATGTTGTTAATGTTTACTTATTCACTCTCAATACTATCTCCTCACCCATGGTATAGGTCATCATCACTATTCTTATCATGCCTCGAGCTTGTAACCCCTTATTACTTAACTCTAAAACTTGAACCTTTATTTCATATTAGGTTAATAATCTCATCATGACTTTACTTTCTCTATATTGTAGGGATATAATTGATCCAATAATTTCAACACTAAGGTCTAAGAGTATTCACTTGGTAATTATAATTTATTATCATTCATGCTTATATGATAAGCTTACTAACATAAACAAACATACATAGCCCTAACTTAGGAGTTAATGTTTTCTTTCTTACCAATTTAATACTATGTGTTACCTAATTTTTACCATTTATTTATGTTCTTATCACCATATTTAAATAGATTTATTTCTCGATTAGGGTTCCATTACTCATAGTATAACTGAGATTCTTTATTCTTTGTGAGTTCCTAACTAACTTAGTTGTTGAATTAGCTTCTCACATTTATATTGTTCAAGGTTTCCAAAGGTCACTTGAAGATTTCATTTGAATACTTGTTTGCTTTCAAAGGATTACTAAAATAACATATTTTAACTCGTAATAGGTCAGAGGTATCCCAATAGCTTGATAACATGGCATATTTTTCATGTATTAGCTTCCTATTTACTCACCATTCATTTTTATCAATTCAATATTTTAATCTGAAGGTACCAAACTAAATTATGAAGATGATAGTTTTCCTTTACTTATGTTGTAATGTTTATATCAATACTAGTCTACTTGATCGCTTCCATACTTGATATGAAGTAAAATAATTTCATGAGTGCTATGGTTAAGCATAATCTGACTTCTATGTAAGGTGTTGCTACACACTTCCTCTATGATTACTAGGTTATTTACTCCTTTCTAGTCTCATGATTGAAAAATGTTTTAGGATCCTTAACTTAGTTTTCTCCCAAGGGGATCATGTTCAATATGATTTTGAAGTCTTTATGAGATCATAATCTACCTTAATGTAAATGTAACATTCTTGTGTCTAATTAGTTTTTTCAAGTCATTAAGATTGGGTTATCTGTTTATGGTTGACCATTTACAATCATTGATACCAATTTTAAGTTTTTCTTAGGTTTAATTATCATTGTCATAGTTTAGAAGACTACATTAGATTTTTTAGAGTTCTATAATGAGAAATCCCTACTTCATATAGTAAAATTTAAAATTCCATGCTTAATCATGGACCCATTGTGGTCCAAGTGTTATAAAACTGGGCTCTAATACCAAAATGTCATGCCAAAAATACAACAATTTTTTTATTAAAGTTAACTAATCCACTATGTTAATACATGATACATTTAATAGGTTATGTAAAGTTGAAAAAGGATTAAAAATGAGTTTCATTTACATTTCATTAAGATGCAAAGTTGACATCTCAACATACTATATGAGTTCAGTACACTCAAGTCAAGGTGTTACTAGAACACCTTGTTTGGGTTAACTAGATTGGTTGACTAAACCCTAATTGAGTGATGATATCATGTTTTGAAAATATTTAGGTTTCCTTAGTTCTTTGGTTGAATTTTGGATTAAATTTTTTTAGGTTTGTGTTTAGTTAAGTCCATGTAATTCATGTTTTGACATCTCAAAATTTCACCCTTACAAGGTATATTTGGGTTCAAACCCTAATTATTGACTAAGTCAACCTTACTTTGACCATTTCATAAGGAACATTATTAAGTTCATAAATTTTCATAAGTTCTATTAGGTTATCCAGTAATTTCATATTCATTTGGCGTGTTGGTTCAATCTCCTAGGTGAACCAATTTCAAATATTCAATAAGTTAATCAAATACCTTAATACTTAAATCCCATATTTTAAATGATCTATTATACTAATTGAAATAAATAAATATTCATTATTAAGTTATCCACAACATTCATTTCATCCTTAGATCATATCCATAATCATTATCAAGTTATCAACCTAAGGTTCTTTTAATGACCCTATGATCCTATAACCCTCAGAATTTCAGTTAAATAAACTTTGGAGTAAAAGTATAAAAACATAAAAATAAAAAATTTAATTAATTTTTAAATAATATATTATCATTTCATATTTTAATTCAACATTTACTATCAAGTCAAACTTTAAACATAATGACCTAGCATAACTTTCAACTTATAACACTATCTTGGTTTCCACTCCTAAGACAATTATTCGTAATTTATCAACTTTGTTAATATCTTATTATAAAATATATAAAAGAAAAATTTAATTTCCAAAATCCCCAATACAATAATCAAATCTAGAAAAACTACTACTAACTTATAATCTCTAACCATCCCCTAACATCACTAAATCTATCCCTTATTTCTTTAAGAGAGTCCACCTAAATTTTCCCTTTTTAAAAGACATGTCATAAATACCTAGAGACCCTCTAAGGAGAAGGTAAAACTAGGGTGGGGATGACACCCACAAATATTTAATACTATAGTAATAAAGTGTATCCAATGAAGGTTACAATGTTTGATCATGAAATATGATCTACCTTGTGAAAAGCTTGCACTATTAAAGGATTGCAAGATTGTTAGATCTTACCCTATTAAAGGATTTCAAAACCTTGTTAAAAGTGTGCTTGGTAAAAGGGATTTTTTTGGAATTAACAAATTGGAAGTTTTACTTCTTAGAGGTGGGGGGGTGTGAATCAAAAGTAACTAATTTTAACAATTAGAGATCCTTTTAACTGATATCATCCACATGCATCTAATTCATCTAATAATCATGAAAGTGAAGTATGCATGAAAACAAATAACACACAAATTTGGTAACCTAGAAACCCTCCAAAATGAGAAGGTAAAACTAGGGTGGGGATGACACCCACAAAAATATCACTACAACAATATGTAATTGTTCAAGGTTACAAAGTTTGATCACTTCAAATGGTTTGCCTTGTGAAAGGCCTATCCTGTTAAAGACTTTACACCAATTAAAAGTTACCTGATTGAAGGACTTTTGTACATTCACTTGGAATGCCACCCTATTAAAATATTTACAAATGGATACTAGGACAACCTAAGTACATAGGATTTATAGTCCTAATACAATTGCTAGAGAGTATTAGAAGATTTTGACTTGATAACTTGCAATCCTCAATTGCTGATTACAGATCCTTGTTCTGCTCTGTCTACTCTGATCCTTGCTTGATCTAATATGTCACTCTTCATAACTTTGATAGCTATTCTTGATCAACTGGATTTAGCAATGCTATTTTGTTCTTCACTAAGTCTTTACACCCTTCTACACTTTGCTATAGTTCACCCATACACTTCTCTCTCTCATATGCATAATGGGGTTTCATCCTCCTTTTAAATATTTTGAAGACGTAGGGTTAGGTATGAATCTATGATCAATATTAAATCTTCATTTCCTACTCATGTCTTGCACTTTTCCTATTGGTTGCATGCCTTCTCCATTTTTCTTATTGGCTGCATGTTGATTACATAGCTAATGCAAAAGATTCGATCTTATCTTCAAGATCCTTCAAGATTCATCCCATGTCAACTCCAAAAATGGTTTACATCTAATTTTGTGAAGGCAAAAAATCATATGCTAATTCTATGTTACTTAGCACTTACTAGTTGCTGATGCTTGGCACATATAGGAAAACTAGCTCACTTGGCTCGTATAGTAATTCTATTTCACTCGGCATCTATTCTTTGCTTAGCACCCATAGTGACTCGACACTTACTAATCACTTGGTACTTGAACTTCACTTGACACCTAAAGATTACTTGGCACCTATTCTTTGCTTGGCACACACTGTAGCTCGACTTCTATATTATACTTGACATCATCTTGATAATTGGTTAAGTGTGTTGACACTCAATTCTCAAGACCAATTTGAGACTAACAATCTCCCCCTTTAACATGAGTGGCAAAAACACTTAACTAAACATTACGAATCTGATCTCTATGAGTATACTACATATTTTGTTCGATATATGTACAAGACTTCAAAAACTTCTTCAAAACTTTGTACACCTCAAAAATTTTGTAACCCCCCCTAAGCTGATGTGCCATTTCCATTCCTGTAACCAAAAGTTCTTGTGCTAAATGTGTCTCATGCTGATGTATGTGATACCCTTTGCCTTGTTTGCTTTTGTTTCTATATCTGTGTACCATGTTTCTACTTCTTGTACTTTGTATCTATTTCCCTTTCACATCTTCTTGCAGTTTTGCATCCTTTTGGCTTATTCCCTTATAAATGTGAATTTGAATGTCTCTCCCTTTAGATATTCTTTATTACTTCCATCAAAAAATGTAATATCTCCCATTCTTATTCATATCCCCAAAACATTATATCTCCCCCTTTTCTATTTACATGTTATATCTCCCTTTTATTACATCTCCCCCTTTTTGACACTTATGTCAAAGTGTCCTAAGAATGAATAGAATACTTTGCCAAAAATGTTTTATTTACCTCCATAATCATCTTGAGAGAAGCATCTGAATTATCTAAAGCAATTTCCAATGATTTGTGCTGGATGACTTTCTCTGTTGCAAGATGTACAATGCCTTCTAATGTAGAAAGATTAGGATCTTTCTTTAGAAAATTTTCTGCATAGGCTTGTTCCTTATGGAGTACTTCTAGATGTGGGGTAATAGAAGATTGAATTTGTATTAATTTGGACTTAATATTGGCCTCTTCTACTATCAATCCAACTAACTCTTTCTATTTGTGAAGCATAGTTGCAAAATGCTTCTCACTCTGAGCTGGATCTTTGGGTAGCTGTGTGCTAGAAATCTTGAGATTTCATTCCAAGCTCAGTATTCTGTGGATAGTTTCTTGTGTGAAATATGATGAATCACACAACTTGGTGTACAATGAGAATACATTCTCAAGTACTATCTTCACCTTCTCAAACTTAGCCAATTCTACTTGTGAAAGTGCTATTTCACTTGATATTTTCTCATTCACTTTCATCTAAAACTTCTTTTCTGACCATTCTACTAATTTTACATTTGTATCAAGGTCTTAATTCTGTACTTGGTCCACAATATTGGACAATTGCTCCATGATAGGTTGGGTTTCATCAGGTACTTGCAAACTAAATGCATCAAGAAATATGTCTTTGATTTCCACAAGTGCTTGCTTCTACCTATACTCATTTCTGAGTATCTCTTGTCTGTTCCTTCTCTCTAGTGCCTCTCACACTTCATTTATTTATGCTAAATTCATTTTTTTGGAGTCATAGCTAGGTATGAGTATTTCTTCATCAAGTGCAAGGTCTCCATAGTGAAGTATCCTTGTAACCTTGGTGGAGCTCAAGCCTAGTGCTTAAATCTACAATGGTACTACATTCGTGCTCAACTTCTTTTTAGGAGTCCCTAAGGTAAGCAATTTTGCCAATGTTTGTATTACCTCCTACTACTTTTCTTTAGGGGTTATGTCCTCTTCTTTCTCCTCTTCTTTGTTGCCTTAATCAATAATGATAAATTGAGGTGGTGCACCTTGACTTTGTGCACTAGGAACATCTTGTCTTGTTTGTTCCTTTGCTGGCTCCTCGACAGTTGTTGTTGTTGTGACTGTAACTATATTATCAACCTTAGAAATTTTATCTTGTGCTTTGGGTTGATCTGCTATAGCTATGGGAGGTTGTGAAGGTGGTTCTTGTGTATTCACCTTCTCCCTTGTTATCCTTTCTACAGCCTTTTGCAATTCATCAACACTCACCAAAACTAGATTTGTACATAGATGTGATTGTAGTATAGTTTGGTGAAGGATCTTTTTGAGATCTTCTGTAGCTAAAGGGTTGATGTTTTGAGCTTAAGTGTTAGAAAAATCCTTGACAATTACTATCTCTGCAGGTTCTATATGTGGAGGACTTTGTGGTGGTAGTTATGTGTCTTGGACACTCTGTTTTGGTTGCTACTCTTCAGCTATTACCTCTTCACCTTGCATTTTCTCCATTGTTTCTTCTTCTTTCTCTTTTTCTCGTTCCTCATCTTTCCCATTCCTGTTCTTCTTCATCATTTCTTCCTTCAAATGGATCTTCCTACCCTTCCTTCATAGTTGTCAATCCATAAATTAGTTTCCACATTTGTGTGGACTTTTAGACAACATCCTCTATTTAGTTCTGCAAAATTCTAAAGGCTCTATATTTGGGTGCAAATTTGCTCCCATGTTTCTTGCTAGCCTTTATTATTTGACTTTTAGTAAGGTCTGGCATTACATGAGCCAATGTAGACTCCCTTATTTCTTTTTCCATCTTAAGGAAATAATACCATTTATCCTCAACTAATGAGCTTAGCTCCTTAGGCATTGAATTATCTTGTTCAAATGGAGTGGTCTTGAACTTAGCCATCATAGTGTAGATGGTCTCTTCCACTATGTTATGCTGTTCCTTTGACAACTTATTAAAATCAATGGTCTTTAGATCAGTTAAATCAGCATTGTCTCTAATATTATTACAAATTATTTCCAATTTAGATGTGATAGAATGACTTACCAATCTAAATTGCTCTTCATCAGACTCTATTCTTTCTTTGTCTGATTCAGGAGGTGCAAAATACTTTCTTCTTTTCTTTTGCTCTACAAGTCCTCCTTGTTTTGTTGCCTTCTACTTCTCCTGCACTTTTTCTACCTAAGTTGTAGCCCTGGTATTAGCCCTTGTAGTTTTCTTGGTTGGACTTGGCTTTGTAGCCTTCTTCTTTCCCTTGGGTTGTATAGTTGGCTATTTTTGAGCTTTTCTTTTCTTTAGCTTAGCCTTGGGTGCTTCTTGCTTGGCACCTTCCTCCTCATTTTCATCCTCCCCCATATCTTGGCTTAATGCAAGTGGTCCTTGACCTTGTTCTTCTTCATCATCCTCAAAATCTTCACCTTCTTCCTCTGCTACTTCTACAGTTCCTTCCCCAAATTTAGTTTTTGATTTCTTAACAAGTTTATCTTTCTTTTTCAGAGTGGAGGTAGTCTTTAACTCCATATCCACTTTTGATCTCACTACGTCATAGGTTCAAAAATGTGATGCGTCCTTGTCTATTTCATCTACTAATAATGTAGTTATTCCTAGTGATGCATCATCTATATTTATTTTATAACCAAGAGGTCTTAGCCATGTTACTCTTGGTATGGTTGCTTGAATGTATGTATAGTCTATATCTAAAAGAAAACATACATCATTTACATGTTTCTCCACTAATGACATTGGAATTCTTAGCCTTTGCTTCATTTACATCTTGAAGTCTTCAAAATAGCTAGTCATTAAGGTCTCAAAATTAGCTTCCATCTACTCAATATATTTATTTACTTGAGCTATTATTGACCTATTATTCTTCCAGGCTACTTTACCAAAAGAAGATAATTCATTCTAAACATAAAAGAATATAAAAATAAAAATAGCACCAAATTTGTATTGGGCTACCTTAGTTCTTTTGATAGCTGCTAGATTCTCATTAATCTATTGTAGTTATAGTTCTGCAAGATCATAGGTATGATCCTTCGTCACCAATTTATAGCCTACATCCACTCCAATGCAAGGCACACTGTTGAGTCTGTTGGATTGGTAGAATTTATGTGCAATGACTCTGATAGAAAAATCAACAAGAGGATTCTAAATGGTATCAATTGTCATCTTTCTCTTGTTCCACTTGGCACTATTATTCTTCTCAATTGCCTCCTTGGAATCACTCCTAAGGGTCTTTGACCAATCTATGGTTAGATACCCTGTCACTCTATGAATAATTCTCTTCGTGATTTTTATTGGGCCATCCTCCAACCATAAGCTTCCATCATGTATTTGGCTAAGCACTGGTCTATTCTATTTAGTCTTGAACACTATGGGAAATTCTAGGGCACATGTTAAACCCTTCCTCTCAACAATCTGGTATTCATCTTGCAATTGTAACATCTTCTTACAACCTAAAAAATTACAACCTTAGGGGGTATGATGGATAGGGCTCTAGTTGGGTTGTTCTTATATGCTAGCTCTAGAATTAGGTGGCAATCAGGTTGTTTGACCTCATTGGAGACTAGTTGGACCTCGAATGGTTCCTTCTCCTAAGGTTTCCTAGAGCTAGAAGCCATTTTTGGAATTCTAGGGTTTTAACACAAAGAAAATATGAAACTACATTGCTCGACACAAATGTAAATACCTTGAGATCGATGAAATCATGCTGAAATGATGTTGAAATCTGCTTAATCACTAGATTCTTTTCTTTGGACTCACTCTGCACTCTTTCTCATCTTTGCTCTCTATTTGTCATGAAGAAAAATGATTGAAAATGTGATAATATACCCTATTTTCATTGCATTTAATGGTTAGTGCATTTATAGTTGTCCACTTAGCTTCTAAAGGATTTCTACATTACTCGACTTCCATTGCCTTTCCACCACTTGACTTCCATAGGAGTATTCCTTACACAATTTCAATTGAGATTTCTTCTTCACTTGACTTCCTCTACCAACTCAGCTCCTAATTTTTTAACAATCAACTTGGAATGTGCTATATTTTTACTTGACATCTGAGGGTAACTCAACAACACTTGCCAAATATTGAAATTTTATCTTTGCATCTTTGTTCATGCTCATCTCTTCTTTTCAATTCTTTCTTATTTTAGGAACTTATGTATGATAAAGCTTTGTAAATCAGTCCCTCATGCCTTCTCTTTGCTTAGTTTGATGAAGTGATCCCTTCATTTGATGTGCTACACCCATCTTTCTTCTTCCATGTCTTATTCATTTCTCCTTTGATGTGTTCAACATCTACCTTCTCTTTACCTTTGTCATTCTTTGAGTTGGGTGCTTTTGACTTTGTTGGGAAATTCTTGCTAATATGACCAGTATTCAAATAACTAAAACATGTGGTTTGGCTCAACCATCTATTGTAGTTTCCTCTAAATGTGTCCTTATGTAATTTTTAGGAATGTGTCCATATTCCTGATAGTAATGATAGCTATACCTAGTGTTTTAGTCCCAATTGTAGTGATGGCCATGGTTACCTTCCCTTGCTATCTAATTTGGCAATCACATAGGCTTTGATCTACACTCAAAAGCTCTATGTCCATACTTCTTACAATTGTAGTAGTGACCTTCAAATTTTGGTGTTCTGATAGTCCTAGTCATGTAGTTATGTGCTTGATGTCCTTGCTTTTTGCACTTATAACAATGACTTTCTTTCTTAGGCTTGTCATGCTGATGGGCATTCTTGCTCCTACATACATTATAGGTATGTCCCTTTTTACCATAGAAATGACAAGTAGGTTTAGTGTTCTTAGCTTTGTTACTCCTTTCTTCTGCAGTCTTGAATTACTCTCCTTGTTCAATGTTGACATATCCTAGTCCTAAAGTATCATTGCTAGCCCCTGGTGATTTCAATAGCTACTCAAAGTACATGATGGCCTCATTAGGTTTGTTGAAACTTTGCAGTCTCCTTCTCTCTTTTTCTTTTTAGGTCATTTTGCAATTGCTCATTTTGCATCTTTAGTGTAAAGATCTCAATGTGCTTGACATTTTTTTCATGATGTACATTCATCATCTAACTTAGGGTATCTAGCTACATGTTTGAAATTCTTGCAAGCTCAATAGAATTTTCTTATAGTCTATTGGCAAAGTTTCTCTTGTCTTCCTCTAGCATAGTCTTGTCTTCAATGGCTCTTTTCTTTTGTTCAATCACTTCACAAAGCATCATGGCTTGTGATTCTTGTTCAATCTATTCTTCTCCATCAAGTTTTCTATTGTTGCATCAAATTTTTTGAAATCTCCATTTGAAAATAGGTTTGAGGTTTCAATCTCCTTGTATTGTGTATCATTCTCAGCTATGGCAATCTCTCTTCTTCTCTTTAAGGATTTTCTTAGTTCTTCTCTAGCTTCTTCCAAAGCATGTAAAGAAAGTCGTATATCAATTTCCTAATTCTCTATAATCTTCCCAAGTTTATAGACTTCCATTTCTAAATCTTTTCTTCAAGCTGTAAGACTTCTCCTTCTGAGAACTAGGCTCTGATACCAATTGTTGGAATTATCAAGTGAAAAGTTTTACTTCTGAGAGGGGGGGGGGGGTGTGGGGGGTGAATCAGAAATAACTAATTTTAACAATTTGAAATCCTTTTAACTGATATCATCCACATGCATATAATTCATGTAATAAACATGAAAGTAAAGTCATGCATGAAAATATATAACACACAAATTTGGTAACCTAGAAACCCTCCAAAATGAGAAGGTAAAACTAGGGTGGGATGACACCCACAAAAATATCACTATAGCAATATGTAACTATTCAAGGTTACAAAGTTTGACCACTTCCAATGGTCTACCCTATGAAAGGCTTGTCATGTTAAAGACTTTACACCCTGTTAAAAGTGTCTTGGTTAAAGGATTTAACCACCCTATTAGAAGTAAGCCTGGTTAAAGGACTTTTGTACATTCAATTGGAATGCCACCCTGTTAAAGGATTTACAAATGGCTACTAGGCTAACCTAAGTCCATAGGATTTACAATCCTAATACAATTACTAGAGAGTATTAGAAGATTTTTATTTGATAACTTGTAATCCTCAATTGCTAATTACAGATTCTTGTTCTGCTCTATTTGCTCTAATCCTTACTTTATCTAATATCTAACTCTTCTTAACTCTAATACTCTGTTCTTGATCAACTAGATTCAAAAATGTTGTTCTATTCTTCACTAAGTCTTTACACACTTTTACACTTCACTATAGTTCACCCATACACTTCGTTCTCTCATATGCATAATGGGGTTTCATCCTCCTTTTAAATATTTCAAAGTTTTTGGATTAGATATGAATCTACGATCAATATTAAATCTTCATTTCCCAATCATCTTTTGCATTTTTCTTATTGGCTACATGTTGATTACATAGGTAATGAAAAAGATTCAATCTTATCTTCAAGATCCTTCGAGATTCATCCCATGTTGGCTCCAAAAATAGTTTACATCTGAGTTTGTGAAGACACAAACTCATATGCTAATTCCATGTTACTCAACACTTACTAATTGATGATGCTTGACACATATAGGAAAAATGGCTCACTTGGCTCCTATAGTAATTCTGTTTCACTCGACATCTTTTCTTTTCTCAGCACCCATAGTGACTCAACACTTACTAATCATTTGGCGCTTGAACTTCACTCGGCACTTGAAGATCACTTGACACCTATTCTTTTCTTGGCACACATTCTAGCTCAAATTTTTTATTATACTCAGCATCATCTTGAGAATTGGTTAAGTGTGTTGACACTCAATTGTCAAAACCAATCTAAGACTAACAAATTTAACTTACAATGAGTTAAGCACCCTGTGAAAGGATTTACAATAGCATTTTTTTAATTAGGAAAATAGGTTTTACAGGGATCCTGAAACCTCAAAAGTCAATATGGACTATTTAGAAAATAGATGTTCATGTTTTACCAATATAACAGGACAACAAATTTAAAGGAAAGGAATTATTTTGTTTACAAAATAATTACTTGTCCAATTATGGCCAACATCCTAGATGTTTAATCTAAGCTAGAAAAGTGTATTATGGTTTTAGCTGACCTAGTAGAAATTTGTGTATAGGCATGGTATTTATGCAAAGGACATCTTGCAAATTCAAGTGTGCTATCTTGGAAAAATTATGTTGAGCAATTGTATGCAAACTTTTATGAAAGTGATATATGTAAAGTTTTGTAAAGCTATTTTGTGATCCAAGATCAAGCTGAAGATTAAGGATCAGTCAAGAAAAAATTTATAGTACCTATATTCTAGAAGTCCAATTACTTGTTTGGGCAGTGAGCTCTTCTTATAGTTGGAAGTACATGTTTGAGCAGTGGGCTCATCTTGCATCTACTTTATTACAACTCCTAACATGGTTGGAATCTCCTAATAGGGATTCAAAGTCTCCTAATAGGGACTCTCTCTACTAAATTTTCTCATTGAATCTTAATAGGGTCCATCTTCTAACAAGGAGCTTATATACCCGTATATTATGTAGTGGGTATCATCCCCATCAAGGTTTTCCTTTGGCTAGGGTTTCCCTAGTTAACAAATAATGGTGTTATGAGTTATCTTTGAGCATGGTTACTATTAATGTTCAACATTACTTTATTACTTATATATATATGGTTTAAAGTAACAAATAATATCTAGTTGGTCACTAAAGTTTGTAGATTATCGATTCACCCCCCCTCTCTGTAATTTCTATTTCTAACAATTGGTATTAGAGCACAATTACTCAGAAGAGGCTTAACAACTTAAGTAAGATCTTTGTGGATATGGAACAATTTATGAAGAACCTTGAAGAGGAACTTAAACAAATTGATCTCCTTATTGAAGAAAGAGATAATCTAAAGGACAGATATGGAGACTCCAAACTATACATTGGACAATTGAAGGAAAAGATTGAACATCTCATATCCAAGCCCAAATCTACTGAATCTAAAACTAGTGATGATGATTACTCGAAGATGAAGATAGAGTAAAAGATCTTAAAGCATGAATTGAATATTACAAATCTAAAGTTAACTTTGAGGAGTGGTCCTAGCAAAGTTGAAACTAATTTGAAGACTGAGAACATAGATCTTAGAGAAATTCTGGCAAAGAAGACATATGAGTTTGAAACATTGAAAGAAGATCATGAAGAACTTCATAAGTATAATACTATTGTGAAAGGTGAACTAACTTAGTGCAAGAAACAACTTCACAAGCTTTATTCTAGTAGAGAAAAGCTTGATGATTCACTGTCAATACAAAGACCTACTTATGATAAGACTAGTTTTGGTTATCTATTTAACATGTCTACAAAGAAACATGAGATTAGATCAAATCAACCAGAAAAAGATAAATCTAATGATAAGATTGAATCTAGTCAATATTTTGATAAACCTAAATAAGTTGAACAAGACAAAGAAGTTGAAATATTGGATGAACCGAAGCAAGTGGAATCTCCTAAGAAAACTAGGTATGAATTTAGAGGTAAGTGTTCTTCATGTAACGAAATAGGTCATATGAAAAGAGATTGTACAAAAAAGTCATTTAATCATATTAAGGACTTTTATTTTCATAATTGTCTTGGTATGGATCATAAACAAATTGGTTGTAGGAAACCTAAATATGATAATGATAGAAGGAATTAGAATGTATAGAAATACCAACCCTGCACATAGAAGAAGATCCAATGAAAGGACATCAAGAGAAGGAAGACCTTATGAAGAAAGCAGATAGATTGTGTGTTATAAGTGTAACAACTTTGGACACATAGCTCAAAATTTTCATGCATTTGATGATTAGTAGAATCCTAGAAGTAGAACACTAGTATGTCAGTTATGCAACAACTTCAGACATATAGAAAAGTATTGAAAAATGGAAAAAAAATTTGGAGATAGAAGGAACAATGGAAGAAACTTCAAAAATAGAAGGAATGATGGAAGAAATGTCAGAAATGATAGAAGGAACCATGAGAAGAACTTTGGAACTAACAAAGACAATGAGAAACAAAGAAATGTAGTCAGTGAACTTTGAGAAGAACTTAATGGGGCATTTGTAAAAGGATTAGACATCTCAAAAGATAAGTTGGTTGATGATGAAATAGGAAGATTGAAGTCAGTTATCAAGTTTGATTCAATTAAGTTGAATTAAGTTTGTTTATAGTGCTAGGATTTGAAAAATTCATTTAGAGATCAAACTAGAGGTAGTGAAGTTGGGAAAAGGTGTATCGAGATAAGTTTAGATGGTACCTAAGCTCGTTTGTAATTTGGAGCTTATCTAAACTAGTTATAAAGGAATTAAGATTTACTGTTATTATAGAGAAAGTTAATTCTCTAGCAAAAGATGAAAACTAGATTTTTGCAGAGAATTTCATGAAGTGAAGTTTTAAGGAGTATTTTCATGATGGGAGGAAGCTATAGTAAACCTTAGGTAGCATCTGAAGATTAGATAGAAGATCTTGAGTAGTTGTTTGATTTCAAAATGTAATTGACAACTTTTTCATGTTCGCAAAGTATGCATAATACAAGTTCAAGTTGATGGAATAAATGAAGTATAGACTTGATTTTAACTTCATTGTGATCACATTAGGATAAAAGAGCATTCAAAAGTGACTTGTCAAGGCAATTTTGAAGCAAACCCTTTTTTTGAAAAAATGTATTTTATCATTTTTCCATAGAATTTATTTTGATAAAAGTTCATATTCGATAGAATCATGGATATGTCATTAGTTCACAATGTTGAGAATGAGGAGAGACCAAAATTTAAGGTTGTTTATGTGAAACCCATAGAAAGAAACCCTAACTTAGCATTATCCATTACTCCAAACAATGTAGTATATTTGGAAGATATAGGAAGTTATCTTACTAGTAATTTTGAATCTATTAGGAGTGAGTATATGAACAAGGATATGGAATTAGTCTTTAATGATGATATGACTGTAAAACTTGTATTTGAACACTTGAAGGAACTACACCTATTCAAATATCATTTCTATCATGAATTGGACACAGATGAGTGGACATAGATCATACTAAGTAGAATACATGATGGAAAAATATGGATGGAAGATAGTGTAGTTGATATTTCAGCCAACCTTATTCATGAGGTAACTTGTCTTAGTAAACAAGGTAGTGTACCTATAGGTGAGAAAATGGTTAAGAGGAAAGTTGAGAGTTACACAAAGGTAGTATATAATGGAAAAGCCATGGTGATCAACACCATTAAAAAAGATGATGTAAGATTCTTGAGTAGAATCATTTCCTACTCTATATGTGCAAGTTAATAGAATATGAATTGTTAGCCAGATTCATTTATGCATCCTACAAGATATGTGTTGAGAAGGAACAAGCTAATCTTAGTGAAATGCTAAGAATGCAACTTCTTGAGAACCTAGAGAAGATCAAAAGGACTAAGAATGGTGTGTTTAGATTTCAGTCACTAATCAATCATTTAATTTTCCATGTGATTAAGAGATTTCCATATTTGTCAATCTCAGATATTATAAATAGTGAGAGGTGTACAATGGAGAAGATCACATATGTATGTAGAAGACATCCAATAGATAAGATATTGGATAGTGGAAACTTGATAATGAAAACATTTCAGAATGAAATGATGCAAAGATTTAGAATAGCATGTGCAATTGTAGATAGATTTAAGGAAGAAATTTTTGTTATAGTTGATATAGATTTTACTTATCTTTAAGTAGTAGAGCCTCGAGAAAAATTTCTTGATCCCTCAGGTTATGAATTGAGTGATGAATTAGTTGTTGAATATATTGATTTATTGTTGAAATTAGAGAAGGAAAAAGATGAATATAGATTTGGAAGTTATGATGAGATTACCCAGTCAACTCATCAAGCATCCTTGGAGAAGGCATCTCACATGAAGATAGAAAATATAATGAAGAAAGATTTATTAGAGGCTAGTATGACTAAGAGCGAGTCACAGGCAATTAGGCAAACCATGAAGCAAGGTATATTGAATGTGCAACCTTTGATAGTGTCTATTGCAGAGAAATCTTCAAAATACAGCATTCCCTACACAAAAATGTTTGATGTTTAGAAAAGTGAGCTGAAAAGAAAAATTGAGAGATTAGTGGAAGTTGTGACCACAAAGACTAAAAGGGTCAAGCAACAGGCCACTAGACTAGGAAAGAGACAAAAGACATTGTTGACAATTGTTGAGTCTAGTGAAGAAGAATAAGAAGAACAAGAAGCCAAATAGATAAAGAAGGTAACCACTTCAAAGTTGTTAGAAGGAAAAGCTTGACAACCCAGGAAGTCAAAGATAGAAAAGATAAACTCACCTATTGCTAATAAGGGCAACTTTGTGTAGATGAAAAAATTCTATGATTTGTATAATAACTTTGAGAAAGATTAGATTGATATATCTACTGTGAGATACATTATAGCCAAAAATTTGAAATTGAAGGATATTGAAGGGACACTAAACCATAAAGTCTACGATAGACTTATAGAAAAGAAGGCAATAGTTAGAGAAGAGAACATAGTACTTTAGAAGTCTATGCTAAGAATAATATGCAAGACTAATGAAAAAGAAGAAATTAAGAGATTATTGAATAATCTTGTACCTTACTTGAGAAATAAAGTAAGACCATTTCTATTTATGGTGGGTGAGAGGACAAGATAAGAAGTGAGACTATGGAAGCTATAAGTCAAATGATGATAGAGTCCAATGCAACATGTTCACCTGCACCCATAACCTTGGAAGTGTTAGTGAACGGTGATACAATGCAGATATATCAGACCAATGTTACCATTAACATTAATGATACAAATCCATTTTAAGGTTCCAAATAGAATGAAACTCTTGAAGATATTGAAGATAAATTGAGACAAACTGAAGAGGAGAAGAGGTTACTAGAAGAAGAGAAAAGGAAAATAGAAGAGGCCAAGTAGAAATTGCTTGAAGATGAGATGAAAAGGAAAGTAGAGAAAGAAAAGAAAAGAGTAGCCAAAGAAAAAATAAAAAGGAAAATAGAAGAAGATGAGAAGAGGAAAAGAAGAAAGAAAAAGAAAGAAATGAAAAAGAAAAGAAAGAGGAAGAAGAGTCAAAGAGGCAACTAAAAAGAAGAAAAGGGAAGATGACACTAAACCTTCTAGTTTATCTAATATACTTTTGCTTGCTATCCTGACAACTAATGATGATGATCAAACTGACTTGATCTCATCCTTGTCAAAACTTATTCAGAAGAATAAGGCAATGAAGAGCCTACAAAGAACCTTGATCGAGCTTACTGATAGGTTATATAGTACTTTGGTAGTGCAACACATAGAAGCAGATCGAGAATAGAGGGCATAGGAAGTGCTAAATTCTTTTGATGAAGAATTCACAAATTTATTGAATGTTGTAGAATCTAAGGCACATATCTCACATGATGCTAACTAATTTAGCACTATTTGTCAAAATATTAAGAAAGATTTGATGATTCTTAATACTTGTATCAAAGAACTTTAGAAGTGTCAATAGGATTGAAAAATATTGTACATTAAATGTACTCTATCTCACAAGCTGACTAAGGATATTGATAGTTAGATTGGAGGAAAAATGAGTGAGCTAGATGCTCTATCTAGTTAATTACAACATCCTGCAAGTAAGATTGATGATTTTGAAGGACAAGGGACTAGTATTGATAATGATATCAGGAAACTAGAACTTCAGAAGGAAATTTTTTTGAAGAGAGTATCAGATTGCTCTATAAATGTGTATTGTTGAGAAATAGTTGGAGGAATGTGTCAAGGCCAAGGACACTTATTCTAACTTTTTATACTGTGACCTTAATGCAATTGAGATTGGATCATATGCCTTACACACAATTCTCACCTCTACTTTATCAACCAAAGATACATGGACAAAAGCTATGAGCAGTCTGAAGGAAATTTTTGATGATTGCATGAAGATACTATCAGTTTAAGGTAGATGTTTACATAAATTTTGACAATAGATGGATAATTTTTGGATAGTTTTTGACATTTTAACCTTTTTCATTGATGTCAAAGGGGGATAAGTACATAATAAAATTGTAAATTAGGTAAAGGAAAAAAGTATGAAGTCATATTGCAAGGGGGAGCATGTGTAAAATGGACAAACTGTAATAATGTGTTATTTATTTTAAGTTTCTAATACTTAGCCAATTTTCCCTATTTTGTTGCCATCAATGCCAAAAGTGGAGATTTTTGATAATTGGCTAATGGAGTTATGTAATTTTTGTCATTTATGGCAACACATGATGTACATGCTTACATGAAACCTTAGAAATAAAGATACTTGTCTTTTGGTACTCAGAAATTGTCTAAGTATAAATTTGGTATACATCAATGCATTGTTTTGTTTGTAACTTGTTGCTTATGTCATATTATGATTACTAAAGTTAGATGGAGATAGTGTACATGTTGATAATGAAGTGTTTAACCTCAAAAGTTAGTACACATTGTATGGAAAAGAGATACTCATCTTTTATCAATATAATAGGACAAGAAAATTAAAGGAAAGGAATTATTTTATTTACAAAAAATTGCTTGTCCAATTAGGGCCGACATCCTAGATGTTTACTCTAAGTTGGAAAAGTGTATTATGGTCTTAGCTAACCTAGCAAAAATTTGTGTAGAGGCATGGTATTTATACAAAGGACATCTTGCAAATTCAAGTGTGTTATCTTGGAGAAATTGTGTTGAGAAATTATATGCAAAGCTTTATGAAAGTGATATATGCGAAGTTTTTTAAAGCTATTTTGTGATTTGAGATCAAGCTAAACATCAAAGATCAGTCAAGAAAGAAGTTAAAATACCTATATTTTAGAAGTTTGATGACTTGTTTGGGTAGTGAGCTCTTCTTATAATTGGAAGTGCATATTTGGGTAGTGGGATCATCTTGTATCTATTGTACTACAATTCCTAACAAGGTTGGCACAACTCCTAATAGGGATAGAATCTCCTAATAGGGATTCAAAGTCTCCAAATAGGGACTCTCTATATTGAATTTTCTCATTGGCTCCTAAGAGGGTCCATCCTCTAACAAGAAACCTATATATCAATATATTATCTAGTGGGTATCATCCCCACCGAGGTTTTCCCTTGGCTAGGGTTTCCCTAGTTAAAAAAAATGGTGTTATGAGTTATCTTTGAGCATGGTTACTATTACTATTTAGCATTAATTTATTACTTTTTTATGTATGGTTTAAAGTAATAAATAATATCTATTTGGTGAGTATAGTTTATAGATTACTAATTCACCCCCTCTCAATAATTCCTATTTCTAATAAGAATGTCTCGGCAATGATCCTTCAGTTAGCACTCTTCTACTATATAATAGATTACCTTTTTCCTAATGTGTACTTGATCCTCACTAATCAGATGCCTCTCTACTATCCTCTAATTCCTTTCCTCTTTTCTCCATTAAAAATTATGCAATGTAACTGATTATGCAATGTATCTCAATTCACAATTTCTTACCCACTATGAATGCTCTATTTTCACGTGCAAACTTTACTCTTTTTCTCCTTCCACACACATAAAAAGTGTAGGGTTTGTCCTCCTTAAGAAGACCTAGGTGACTTAGGGTTAGGTATGAATAAACGATTGTGACTCACCCATATTGCCACTTAACCCTTCCCTTTTTCTGATTAGCTGCATGAACTACATAGGGATTCACAATAAAGATTCATCTTGACCATCTAAGATCTCAAGAAAAATCTTTAAGTCAGCTCCAAAATGGTTTACATAGTAGTTTGTGCCATTGCAAAAAACTATGTCAAAAATCAACTACAACTTCAATGCTATAACTCAGCCTCTGAATGACTCAACATCCATTGATCACTCAGCATTTGAAATACTCAACACTTACTATCTGCTCAACACTTGAGTCACTTGACACTTACTAGTTAGTCGACACATACTAAATATCTCTCACTTGACATATACTATCTGACAACTTATGCTTGGCATGTACTACTTGTTTGGCATGGACTACGTAAATGACTTAAGTATATTATCACTCATATGTCAAAACCAATTTGAGATTAACAATCTCCCCCTTTGACATGAGTGGAAAAATACTTGGTCATGCATGAATAACTTTAGCCTTTCAAGCATAACTTAGATAATATCCATTTATTTACAAAATTTCAAAACTTCATTTTTTTTCAAAACTTATGACTCATTAGTCATACCTCAAAATTCAATAAATCACCCTGAGTTGATTCTCCCATTCTAAACTAAAATCTAAATACTTCTTCTGAGTAGATTCTACATATGATGACTCACTGACTCAGTCTTTGGTTGATCTTCAAAACTTATCTCTCCTTATCATGCATTCTCCCCCTTTATTTATTCTCCTCCTTTTGACACTTATGTCATGGGCTGTACATTTATATTGTGTTTTTCCAAGAAATTTTTATGGACCTCAAGTATTATCTTTAAAGTTGTATCCTAGTTATCACAAGCTACCTCCAATGATTTGATTTTTATGGCTAACTCGGTAGCAAGATGAGCTAAGCCTTCAAGTGTAGAAAGATGGGGATTTTTTTGCATTAATGTCTCTACAAAGGCTAGCTCCTTGTGAAGTATCTCCATGTGAGGGGTCAATATGGATTGGATGCTGATTTGTGTAGCTCAAATATTTACATCTTGAGCATGTAGAGTTGCCAACTAACCTTGGGAATTCATCAAATTCTTGAAGTGCTTCTGAATTTGAGCTAGAGAATGAGGTAGAGTTGTACCTGTTAGCTTCATATCTCCCTCCAAATTTTCAATATGGTGTTGCACTTCTTGTGTGAACAGTGTTGTATCACACAACTTGGTGTAAAGTGAGAAAATATTCTTTAAGAATTTATTTACATGGTCAATCTTGGTTGCTAACTAAACTTGACTAAGTGTAATAGAACTTAATATCTTTTCATTTACCTTCCTTGAAATTTTCTCTTAGACCATTTGAAGGTAGTTATACATTTAAATCCAGGTCTACATCATTGACTTGTTCTACAATATTTATCAAATGATCCATGATCATCTTGTCTTCTTTAGGTGCTGAGGGGCTGAATACATCAAGAAAGATATACTTGATGTCTTGCAATGCTTGATTTTTCCTAAGCTCCCTTCTAAGAAGTTCTTGATTCTTTTTCTTTGCAAGTACATCCTATAGTATACCCATTTTTTCAATAGTGATTATTGTGAGGTCAAACTTTCATAAAACAATCCCTTCATCCAAGTTGACATCACCAAATGATGTAACCTCATCTACCTTGGATGTACTAGGAATAGGCTTTGATGACTATATTGGTGTAGCTTCTATACTCAGCCTATGAAGTGTTTGACTTGGAGGAGTAGCATTTGTTGGCAAAGTAGCTAGCGTTTGTATTGCCAATTGCTCCTTAGGCTGTGTTGTCAAATCTGACACTTCAGTCCTCTTCTCTTCTTGCCTTTCAATAGTACCTTGAACTTGTGTACCAATATGTGCATTAGTAGCAACTTCTAGTACTAACACAATGTGCACAAATTTTCTTATGTTTTTCATAGATGTCTCTTTTCTTTGATACACTACAAGGGGTAATGGAGGTTATATCATAGTACATTGAGGGGTTTTTGATATTTTTTTGTGTTTCCTCCTCTATAGATGCCTTCTCTACCTTTGTAAGCTCGTCTACACTCACCAATATTAGATGACTACATAATTATGCTTTAGTGGTGGTGTCTGTTACATTATGGTGACTGATCAGGAAAGTACTGCACATACTTCATAATTAGTGGGGTTCGAGGCATCGCCACAATTTTTTTTTTTTGGGCCATGGCCGCAGAGTTGTAGCCGACATATTATGGCTGACATGTTGTAACCCTAAAATAGATAAAATACTCGTATAAAAGGGTTTAGGGTTAGGTATTTCTCATTATGTTGTGATGCCAAATTGCTTCTTGTGGTAGTATTGAGCTATAAAGGATTACAGACTATAATCAGGTTGTAATCACTAGATTGTAATAAGATCAAACATGCCATTTGGTGGACGTAGCCCAGGGATTGGGTGAACCATGTTAAATCTTGGTGCCTTGTGTTCATTTCTGTGTCATCTATTATTTTTTGTTATTGGTTATATTTTTATGTAGTTTTTATTTCTATCTGTTACCTATAGGCAACTTGCACAAATCCCATGTCTTATTCTTCAGCAAAGAGTCCATTTCATCTTTCATTGCAGACTCCCACTAAATCTTAGTAGCCACCTACACAACTTCATCATAACTTTCAAGTTCACTAGCATCAGTAAGTAAAATAGAATACAAAGAGGGAGAAAATCTTTGTGGAGGTCTAATTTTCCTCGTTGACCATCTAACATTCACTGGTGTGTGTGGTATTTGTTGTTGCAGTTTTGCACATCATGAGAAATGGCTGGAACAACAACTTTTGGAGTATCATCCAGCACTACATAATCATCTTCTTTCTTCTCATGTTGATGCAACAGATCTTTGTACAACACTTTCTCACTGAATATGACTTCCTGACTTCTAATAATTTTATGATTTTCAAAATCCCAAAGCCTATAACCAAATTTATTAATGCCATATCCAAAAAAGACACATTTCTTTGATTTTTCTTCTAGCTTGGTTCTATTTTCAGAGTCTATATGAGCAAAAGCTTCACAACCAAAGGTCTTGAGAAAAGAATAACTCACCTTCTTACTAGTCCATGCCTCCTCTAGAATACCACAGTCCAAAGGAGTAGAGGTACATCTATTAATCAAATATATTGCAGTATTGATAGCCTCCACCCACATGTGTAAGGGCAACCCAACATGCAACCTCATGCTCCTTGCGTGCTCCATTATAGTCCTGTTCATGCGTTCAGCCACTCCATTTTCCTATGGAGTCCTTAGAATAGTTTTCTATCTATGAATACCATTAGAGGAGCAATAATCTTCAAATTCATGACTATAATATTCACCACCATTATTAGATCTAAGACATTTTAATTTCTTACCAGTCTCATTTTGAACCAAGCATTTTCATTTCTTAAAAGTTTGAAATACATTAGATTTCTATCTAAGGAAATAAACCCATACTTTTCTAGTTGCATCATCAATAAATGTAAAATAATAATAAAAGCCACCAAGGGAAGATACCTGAGTTGGTCCCCATACATCTGTATGCACAAGCTCTAATTTCTCCTTTTTGTTTTCCTTCCCAGTCTTTACAAAACTCACTCTCTTTTGTTTTCCATACACACAACTTTTACAAAAATCCATATTAACACATTTCAGACCTGGTAAAACTTTCTTTGAATGAAGTACTTTCATACCTTTCTCACTCATGTGCCCAAGTCTATTGTGCCACAACATTGTATCAGAATCTACAGCAGCTATTTATTCTCCCTGCTCAACTGCAACAATTATTCCTAAACATTCATTTTTCTCTAAAACAATCAAAGTAGAAGGAATAATATGACCTGTACAAAGATATAAGGTGCCTACTTTCACACCTTTTGCAACTACAAGGGAACCTTTTGAAACCTTCCAATTTTTATCATTAAAAGTAACTACACAACCCTCATCACCGAGTTGCCCCGCTGAAATTAAATTCCTACTCAGCCTTGGAACATGACTTACCTCATGTAGTAGCCAATGATTCCCATTCTACAACTTAATCTTAATTTTTCCCTTTCCAACAATTTGACAAGGTTCATTATCTCCCAAATAAACAAGCCCAAAATCCCCTTGGACATAATCAATGAAATAACCTCTATGAGGTGTAGGATGAAATGAAGCACCAGAATCTAAAACCCATGAATCATCAACACTTTCTAAAGATAGAAGCGAAGCATCCTCTTTGAATTTTTTACTTACCACATTTGCCTCCTTGTCTCCATCTGATTTATCTCCTTCATTTTTCTTTCGATTCCAACAATCTTTGTTTTTATGCCCTGGTTTCCCATAGTACCAGCAATCATTTAGTCCTCTTGATTGAGACCTTTTCCCCTTTGACTTTCCTCTTAATTTCCCATGATTTTTAGAGTTATTTCCTCTCTCAATCGTTCTGCCCCTACTTTGTGCATTCAAAGCACTTCCTAATGTAGATCCACCTGAGGATTTCCTACAAGTTTCCTCACTCAAAAAAACACCAATCACATCATCATATTTTAGGGTACTAGATCTAGGAATAGAATTACTCACAGCCATTATCAAGCCATTCCAGCTTTCAGGCAAGGAACACAAAATCAAGAGACCCCTAATTTCTTCATCAAAATTGATACCCATAGAAGATAAATGACTAGTAATAGTATTAAACTCATTTAAAGGATCTACAACAGATCCACCTTCTGCCATTTTCATATTAAATAAATGCTTCATGAGAAATACCTTGTTTGAAGCGGAGGGCTTTTCATACAGTGTCACTAGGGTTTTTATCAAATCTTCTATCATCTTTTCTTTTGTAATATTAAATGTCGCTGATGGTGCCAAGTATAACTGAATGCTTCTGAGTGCCTTTCTATCCAAAAGATCCCATTTAGCCTCTGACATAGTTCCCTGATTCTTGGCTTTGCCTTCCAACGACTTCCATAAATCCTTCTGATACATATTGTCTTCCATTTGCATCTTCCATAACTGGAAGTTCTACCCATTAAACCTATCAACCCTCAGCTTACTCTCATCTACCATTGTTTTCACTCAACCATGAGACTCCCACTCAACCGTGAAAATTTCTTGCAGAGGATAACTGAAAAACAACTAGGCTCTGATACCACTTGTAAGGAAACTTGACAATAAAGAATATTACTGTTTCCACATAACCCATAATAAATTTGAAATAAATACATAATTAAAATCCACATGCAAGAGAATAGACAACATACCCACAAAATTGTGACACAAGATATACCCTGGGAAACCCTCATTGAGGGAAAAAACCCAGCCTCCAAAAGCATCCATAACCATGTATTATTCAACAAAAATACCATTGCAATACAACCATGGAAGCCTTCATGGCCATAGCCACAATCGAGAAAACTATGTGAACAAGCATGAATCCACACATCCCATGCCATGCTTCCAACCTTCACAAATGCTTCCTTGGCTAACCTGTCAAGCCTTGTTCCGCTCTACTCTTGCCTTTCTCACTCTTTTTTTTCTCTACAACAGAAACCCTTGTGGCTACTTATATAGTAGCAAGACCCACAAAATCGCTAAGTGGTATTACATAAACCATGTGCTACCTAACCCACTAACCCCACATTTAATATTGGGCATTTAATTATTTTTCCCAATATTAAATAATTACATGAAATATTATCACAATATTACAATACAACTCATCAAGAATATTCCATGGGGATCTTTACATGTTGCACGTCCATCTAGGCACAACATTACATGATAAAATAAAATAATAAAATATAACAATATTATGCAATGTGTGCAACACCCATTATCTCAACAGTGTCTTGCAATATTTTCTACATGTCCTCCTCTGTTAGGGGATTGATGTTTTGAGTCACATTGTTAGAAACATCCTTGATCTTTATAGTTTGAGTGTCTACTTTTGTCACATGTTGTGGACTAGGACTCGACATAGGTATATTTGGTATATTCTATTCTGGTTGATGCTCATCTTTAGTTGTTGCCTATGTATTTGTATTTGTTTTATTGCCTTCCATATGTGCATCTTTTTTAGTATCAACTATTGTAACTGTTGGAAGCATAAATGTTAATTATACTTCTATGGAGGAGTATTGTAGAAACATGATTAGATCATTATCATGATGATATGTTACATTCATGATTGTGTTTGTCATTGATGTCAACATAGTAGTTTTATGTGGTATTTGATAGAAGAACAATGACAAAGATCAAGTTGGTATGGATAGATCGTTGAGTATTTTCACTAGTGAGGATAAAGGGAGATACTACTAAGTGTCTAGTATATGCAACTAATCTTTGGAGAAAAAGATATTAGTTTGGAAGAAGTTATGCAAGTTTTGGTGAAGATTATTCTAAGACAGAGTTTACAAAAGAATTTTCTGGTAAACTTATTATATCTCTTATTAGAGTTGTTATTTTAAGAAGAAAGGTTAAAGACATGTTGGAGATAAATGTGGTTAATTTTGCTCATCATAATATTGCATGTACAAAAATTTATTCAAGTTAGAAGGCAATAGATTAATGTTATCGCTAAGTATAACATGTTTTTAATGAGGTCTTATAATAATTAATTGAGAAGGTGTAATAGTAAACTTAGGGAATTGTTTAATGGATTTGGTATAAAGGAGGGACATTTTCCTTTGTTATGCATGAATTTTTGAATGATTGCATCAAGCATGAAGAGTAGAACATAAGAGAAACAAGTTAATATGTGAGGATAAGTAGAGAAGAGTGAAGTTGGAGAAAACTTTATTGTCAATGTTTTATTCTGAGATCCAAGATTTGATATTTGGATCTAAGGTTTGTGACCTAGTGTACAAGGTCTAACAATGATTGATTTGGTTGAAATGATATAGGAAAGAGGTTAAAGCATAGTACGAATAATTATTGTACAAGAAATAGTTGAGAGATCAATTGGAAAATGAAGTTTAGTGGTCTTTCCCCAGAAGCTATTTGGGCAGTGGGTCCTTCTACCTTCTACAAAACCTAATAGGGTTGGAATCTCCTAATAGGGATTCAAAGTCTCCTAATAGGGACTCTTTTGTACTAAATGTATTTATAGGCTCTTAACAAGGTCCATCCTCTAACAAGGAATATTCATCAGTATATCTTTGTGGGCATCATTCCCACCAGGGTTTTCCCTTTGATCAAGGGTTTCTCTAGTTAACAAGTCTAGTGCAATTGTGTATGTGCATCTTTTTATGGTTTTTGTTTACTTTAATTGAATGGTTAAGATTAATTAAGGTTGATAAATATTTAAATTAGATAACTGATCCCCCCCCTCCCCTGCCCCCCAACCCCTCTCATTTATCTTGGTGGACTATTATTTCTAACAATCGCTATTAGAGCATCAAGTCCTTGAGGATAAGCTTAATAGCTTTGGGAGATCAGTATCAAGTTATTTTAGGAATGATAGTCTTGAGTCTAATGGAGGAAATTTTGACACCAAAAGATGGAGCTTCTTGGTAAGAGATTAGAATTGTGTATAGATTTGAGCATTGAGTTTCTAGATAGAGGCACAAGTAAAGATATATCAAGATCCAAAGAAGAAATAAAGATCAAGGAAGGTATTGATCTAAATATGAAAAGAGAGTCAAAAGGTATGGAAGTTTTTTCTTGTTGGACATGTAATGAGTTTGGTTATTTTTCATCTACATGCCCTAAGAGAGTAAGAAAAACTATAAAGATTTTTCTTTCTAATGAAGATAAAGAATTTAAAGCACGTGTGGAAAGATTCTTGAATGATTATGATAAAGATAATGAGCTCGAGTTGGTTAAGGAAAAGGAAGAATTAGAAGAGATAGGTTTATTGTTGATCTAGAGGCTAACCATGAAAATGTGGAAGCTATCATTAATAATGATTTGCAGAATGTGAATTAGATTGAAGAACAAAGATGTGATCCTAGAGAAGAAGAAAGAGTTGAGTTGAAGACTCCTAAACATAATGGTATTGTAGAAGGAAGAAACAAGTTAGTAACAAAAGTTGCAAGAGCTATGTTAGCTAAGAATGATATATCCAAGATATTTTGGAGAGAAGCTATGTATACAACACTTTACACTATGAATAGAGTGTAGGTTAGGAAAGACACAAACAAGACCCCTTATTTACTATGGTTTGGTCACTCACCTATAGTTAAGTATTTCAAAAATTTTGGTAGTAAATGTTATATCAAAAGAGATGATGATGTTGGAAAATTTGATGTTAGAAGTGATGAAGGTATATTTCTTGGTTATTCACTGAAAAGAAGAGTTTATAGATGTTATAATCTGAGATCTAAGACTATTGTTGAAATTGTAAATGTAAGAGTTGATGAGAAATTTAGGATACAAGAAAGAATAGTTGACTACAGTTCTGATGATGACAATGTTGTTGTTACTAAACCAAGGAATGATGAAGTATTCTTTAAGACTAATAATGATTTGTAGAATGAAGGAGAGCTAAGGTAGGAAAAAATTTTAGAACATAGAATAGAGCTAAGAGTTGAGATAACAACTCCTACTTTTGGTAAGAATATAACAAAGAATCATCCACTAGAGTAGATCATCAATAACAAAGATAAAGGTGTGATGACAAGAAGTAAAATCAATGAACTATGTCTGCTATCTCAAGTAGAACCAAAGAATGAAAATGAGGCATGTAAAGATGACTACTAGAAGCAAGCTATGAAAGAAGAAGTGGATTAGATAGTGAAGAATGAGACATGAGAATTGGTTCCTAGACTAAAAGACAAGATTGTCATAGGATCAAAATGGGTGTTCAGGAACAAGTTGAATGAACAAGGTGAAGTTGTAAGGAACAAAGCAAGATTGGTTTCTAGGTTAAGAAAGAAGTAGGATTGTATTTCATAGAGTACAATAGAGGTAGAATATGTTGTAGTAGCAAATAATTGTAATCAAGTTGTTTGGATAAAGTAGATGCTAATGGATATAAGGATATAATTTAGTGAACTTGTTGTCATACTTTGTGATAACACAAGCACAAAGAATATGAAGAAGAATCCAATGTTGCATTCTAAGACTATTCAAATTTCTATCAAATATCACTTGTTGAGAGAGAAAGTTGTAGAAAAGGAAATCAGATTGGAGTATGTAAGCACCAAAGAGCAGATTACAGATATTTTTACTAAGCCTCTTCCCGAATAGACTTTTAAGTATTTATGAGGTATGCTAGGGGTTATGCCCCTACCTACATCAAAGTAGATGATGCAAGAGCACAAAAGTGTAGTGATACAAAGAACTATTGTTTGTATGGACTAAATGATGATGATCCATGTATGGGGGAGTATCTGTGATGGATAGAGTCATCTAGGACTCTTGTTGTTTTGAATAGTGTCTTTGGACACTTGAGCAAGTCAAAGACAGTTGTTGCAAAGATGGATGGTTGTTGAACCTTTGACATTGATGTCAATGGAGTAGAGATCACAACATAAAAAATAGTTTGATATAGAGTAGATTGAGGTATATCAATGGGGGAGAATGATTTATGAAGAGGATTTGAAAAGATAACAATCTTTAATAGTTGGTATTCTTGGAACTAGATTTTTTCATCTATGTTACCATCAATGCCAAAGGGGGAGATTGTTGGAAGAATGAATATTGATTATACTTCTATGGGGGAGTATTGTAGAAATATGATTAGATCATTATCATGATGATATGTTACATTCATGAATTGTTCAATTTTTTTTTTTTACAATGTCATTAATATCAACATAGCAATTTTTTGTGGTATTTGACAGAAGAACAGTGGTAAAGATCAAGTTGGTATGGATAGATCATTGATTATTTTCACTAAAAAGGTTATAGGGAGATACTACTAAGTTTCTAGTATATGCAGCTAACCTCAGGAGAAAAAGATATTAAGTTTGGAAGAAGTTATGCAAGTTTTGGTGAAGATTGTTCTAAGATAGAGTTTACAAAAGCATGTTCTAGTAAAATTATTATATCTCTTAATAGAGTTTTTATTTTGAGAAGCAAGGTTAAAGGCATGTAGAAGACATGTTGGAGATAATATGGTTAAGATCACTTGTCATAATATTAGACATACAAAAATTATTCAAGTTATAAGGTGATAGATTAATGTTATCGCTAAGTATAACATGTTATTTAATTGAGAAGGTGTAATAAGAAACTTAGGGAATTGTTTTATGGATTTGGTATAAAGAAAGGATATTTTCCTTTGTTATGTGTGAATGTATGAATGATTTCATGAAGAAAAAAGAGAAAAATAGAAGATAAACAAGTTAATATGCGAGGATAAGTAGAGTAGAGTGAAGTTGGAGAAAACTTCATTGGAAAGGTTTTATTCTAAGATCCAAGGTTTGATATTTGGATCCAAGGTTTGTGACCTAGTGTACAAGGTTTGACAGTGATTGGTCCAGTTGACAGGATAGAGGAAAAAGGTTAAAGCACCGTAGAAACAATTATTATACAAGGAATAGTTGATAGATTAGTTGGATAATGAAGTTTAGTGGTCTTTCTCAAGAAGCTATTTGGATAGGTCCTTCTACCTTCTACAACTCCTAATAGGATTGGTAGAACTCCTAACAGGGTTGGAATCTCCTAATAGGGATTCAAAGTCTCCTAATAGGGAATCTTATATACTGAATGTGTTTATAGACTCCTGACAAGGTCCATCCTCTAACAAGGAATATATATATTAGTATGTTTTTGTGGGAATCATTCCCACTAGGGTTTTCCCTTTGATCAAGGGTTACCCTAGTTAACAAATCTGGTGTAATTGTGTATGGGCATCTTGTTATGGCTATCATTTAGTTTGATTAAATGGTTAAAACTAATTAAGGTTGATAAATATTTTAATTGGATAAATGATTCACCTCCCTCTTAGTTATCTTGGTGGACTATTATTTCTAAAATAACCTCAGTTACTTCTTGTTCACCATTTTCATTGCCTACCACAACATGTGTCTACTCAATTGCTTTAGGTGTTGTCAACCGATAAATTACCTTCCATATTTGGGTACTCTACTAAACAAAATCTTCAATTTTATTCTGCAAGATATGGAATACTTGATACTTTGGAGAAAATCTTCCTTTCTCTTCTATGTCTTGTTCATTTCATCTCTGACATTCTGAACATCTTCCTTTCCTTTTCCTTTGTTGAATTTATTGTTGGGTGCCTTTGATCTTGTTGGAAAATTCCTACTTATGTGATCAATCTTTAAGCAACTAAAACATATGGTTTGAATCAACCATCTTTTATAGTCACTTTTGAAATGTGTTCTTATGCAATTTTCAGCAACATGTTCATAATCTTGACAATATTGACAACTATACCTACTATCGTAGTCCTAATTATAAGAGTTTCCATTGTGCTTTACCTTTGTCTACTTGTTTGATGGCCATTTGGACTTTGATTTGCATTCATATGCTCTATGTCCATACTTCTAATAGTTATATATGTAACCTTCAAATCTTTGATTGCTTATGGTCTTGGTTCTACATTCATGTTCTTGATGTCCTTGTTTTTTTCATTTGTGGAAGTGACCCATGAGCTTCTTCTTAAGATTCTAATTTGCATTATTGCTCTTGCAAACATTGGTAGTATGACCTATCTTCCCACAATTATGAAAAGTAGGTTTGGAGTCCTCACCTTTGTTACTTCTCTCTTCACCACTTTTAGATGATTCTCCTTCTTTAGTGTTGGTGTAACCTAATCTAGTAGTATCACTGTTGGATCTGGGAGATCTCATCAATTGCTCAAAATACTTGATGGCTTCACTAGGTTTGTTGAAACTTTCAACAATTTTTTTTTTTCTCTTTTCAGATCATTTCCTAGTTGTTCATTATACAACTTCAGTGTTGTGATCTCAATATCTTTTCCATTTAATTCATGATTTGCAATCATCATTTGATTCAATGTTTCCAATTGCATGTGAGAAATCTTATTCACCTTTGATGTTTTCTCATCTAGTCTGCTGGTTAGTATCCTTTTGTCATCTTCAATCATGATTTTTTCCTCTTCAAATTTATTTTCTACTTGGTCACCTCACATAGCAATATTACTTGGACTTCTTATTCTATCTTGAGGTTTTTGACCTCTTTAGTTAGGGTTGTATTCTTTTCC
Organism: Cupressus sempervirens; assembly: GCA_028749045.1. Taxonomy (NCBI): domain Eukaryota; kingdom Viridiplantae; phylum Streptophyta; class Pinopsida; order Cupressales; family Cupressaceae; genus Cupressus; species Cupressus sempervirens. Next base: position 688,399,622 of record CM053786.1, on the reverse strand, counting down.
ATCAGATCTACAACCGCTACATCAAATTCACTTGTATATCCATTTGCAAATAATTCAGTAATGTAAATCTCTTGGTAATTTGTGTCATTCTATTTGATAGCTATCTCTTTCTTTCTTGTAAATTATCTCTTTAACTTTTCTCTTGCTTCATTTAGTTGATGTATGAAAAGTTGTATTTCAATCTTCTGGTTCTCAATAATCTTTCCCAACTTGTAGATTTCCATCTCCAAGATCTTTCCTCAAAGCTGCAAGGCTTTACTTTCTAGAGAACTAAGCTATGATACCAATTATTGGAGATACAATAGGGAAAGTAAACTTTAAGGGGAGGAGGAGGGGGGGGGGGGGGGGGGAGGGTGGGTGAATCAAGACTAAAAAATTCAACCTTAAAATCATTCGCCACACATCCATCTTACACTCTATATATGTAAATTGAAATATCAAATTAAGAATTTACTTAAATATCATCAAAGTAAATAAAAATTCAACACATGTATGACACAAGATATTTGGTTACCCAAAAACCCTCTAAGGAGAAGGTAAAATTGGGGTGGGTATGACACCCATAAATCTTCACTACTATAGTAATAAAGTGTATCCAATGGAGGTTACAATGTTAGATCATGAAACATGATCTACCCTATGAAAGGTCTACCCTGGTAAAAAGGCTTACAAGATTATTAGATCTTAACCTATTAAAGGATTTCAACACCCTATTAGAAGTGTGCCTGGTTAAAGGACTTTGATTTACAATGAAGTAAGTACCCTATTAAAGGATTTACAATAGCTTTTTAAGACTACTATTTTAATAGATTTAACTAATTCACTTGTTAGAATGTCTCAATAATGATCCTTTGGTTAGCACTCTGCTGCTAGATAATAGATCACCTCTTTCTTGATGTGTACTTGATCCTCATTGATTAGATGTCTCCTTGCTATCCTCTAATTCCTTTCCTCTATTCTCCTTTAACTAATTTTGCAATGTATCTCAATTCACAATTCCTTAGCCACCATGAATTCTCTATTTGGAAATGCAAACTTCACTCTTTTTTTCTTCAACACACATAAAAAGTTTAGGGTTTTTCTTCCTTAAGAAGACCTAGGTGACCTAGGGTTAGGTATGAATCAACAATTGTGACTCACCCATATTTCATCTTAATCCTTCTCTTTCTCTGATTGGCTACATGAACTACATAAGAATTCACAATAAAGATTTATCCTTATCATCTAAGATCTCAAAAAAATCTTTAAGTTGGCTCTAAATTGCTTTACATAGTAGTTTGTGCCTTTACAAACAACTAGGTCAAAATTGTATTACTCAAAACTTGAAGTCCCTAATGCTCAGCATCAACTACAACTTTAATGTTGTAACTTAACCTCTGAATGACTTAGCATCCATTAATCACTCATCATCTAAATGAATTGACACTTACTAACTGTTTGACACTTGAGTGACTCAACAAGTTTTCTAGTTACTCGACACATATTGAATATCTTTCACTCAACATATACTATCTGACAACTTATGCTCAACATGTATTACTTGTTTACTATGAACTAAGTAAATGACTTAAGTATATTGTCACTCATATATCAAAACCAATCTGAGATTAGAAAAAGCTAATTATAAACCTAATCTTAACTAAACCCTATGTTATGTTAACACTAAACATTAATACCTTAAAAAAAAAAACCCTAAAGATGATGTATCCTATTGTTATACTACCAATATGAAGAAAATTTCAATAAAATTAAATACCCTTTTAAAAAAAAATTCAATTCGCATCTTTATTATCCCTACTTAATTTGGACTAGCATACCCTAATACCCACCCTAAACATGCTACTCCTTACTTTAGCTAAACCTCTCCTTAATACTACCCTACCCACTTAACTATTGCCACCCTACTCACATCCTCCCTAAGGCTGTCCTATCACCCATGAGTGCCTCCCACGGAGGAAGTGAATTCTCCTAGGGCTATCCCAAGGCTAGCAAGTCCCTTTCAACATGGCATACATGCTTATGGAAAAAAGGGTTTAATCTTCAAAAATTTTATTTGGTGAGTAGCATCAAATTTTTTTGATGGTTTGAAAACTTACAAGTCTCTCTCAATTTCCATGCAGTCACCTCAGCTGACATGTCCAAGAGATCTATTACATTTCCACAATCCATGCTAATGATTTCAAAATTCTAGATTTGATTGAGTATAGTTTTTTTACATCAACATTTTAGATCATACTACATGATCCATCATTAGGATTCTAGAGAGAAAAGAACATAAGATGGTAGAATGTAGATCCATCAGAGCTTAAAGGAGGTGGGGAGCAGAAGGGGTAGGGGAGGAGAGAGAAAGTAAAACATAAAGTTGACAAGACCCAACCCCAAACATAAATAAAAATAATAGACCATGGGGGGGACAACAAAGAAAGAGGAGAAAAGTCAAAGAGATAAATTAATAAATTAAGTGAGCTCGTGTGTCTAAAAATATATGCATATATCTATGAACATAAGTAAAAAGCAAGAAAAAATATAAAGATAAAAAAGAAAAATGATAGTCCTCAAGAAAAAAGAGCACAAGGAGAAAATAAAAGAACTAAAAATAATAAATAAATAAAAAATAAGAAAGGAGTAAATCATATATATATATCTATATATATTGAATAATGTTTAGTGGGTGACATAAAGGGGAAAGGTATATACAATATAGGTTTATTTTAAATGTTTTAAATTTATATTGGTGACCTAATGGACCATTTAAAAGTGAAATAATATAATTTATTTTTGACTATCATAGGTTTTAGGAATTAATTTTTTTCTTCCATACATAAGACATCATTCTATAGGTGGATATTTTGACAATTTTGAGAATTTTTGGGAGAAAATTTGCATAGGTTTTCTAATAATCTTTTTGCCTATTTCTTCACTTGGGCAATATTATAAGAGTACATTTTATAGGTCTAAGTGATGTTTAATGGTTATAGTGTGTATTCTAGGGTTGAGTTTAATACTCTTCTTGAATTACCATTACAATACGTTAGGTGTTTTGAAATGAAAAATACATAGGATGTAATTACATTTCAACATTAAATATACTTAGGAGTTTCATGTTACATTAAGATCACTTGTAATTTTTAAGTCCTTCTATTTCATGATAATCATACATGAACTTTATTTACATTGTTTTAATCTAATGATCTATAAAGGAACTATGAAGTTTTCATTTGATACTTATACAAATCAATACATATGAGAGTAAGACAAAGTTTGCAACTCATGAAAATACTTTCATTCACATGCTCTATTTCATGCAATAGTCCATATTTTCATTTCCAAATTCAGTGTGATCAACAATAGATCTATTACATAAATAGATGTCTAATTATATCATTTCTTGGTTTCAGGTATACAATTTACAAGAAAGGGATATCAAAATGGAGAAGTCTCCATGACAAAAAAACTCAAGAACAACATGAAAATTATGAATCTAGTTTTTATACACTACAAATTATACTCCAAGCAATCTACAAATAAACAAGGGCAACCATGGAGATATCACTTCCCAACCAAGGCCTCTATGTGACGCCACAACCCGGGTTTAGGAGAACCAGTAATCAACTAGGTGACATTCATAAAAAATCACAAGGACACACTAAACATATAATTCCCCATCCAAGGTTTTCACAATAGGTTTCGTAATGAACCTATGAATAGGGAGAAAGTGGATTTTTCTAGGTGGGAGTGTGAATCATGAACAAAAATCATATGCCTCTTCTGAGGCTACCAAATCACAATAAATTTTCACTTCTTTCTCTCCTTATTTCCCTAAACAAAATCATATTGTATTGACAAGTAAGGCCCCATAAAACCTTACTTTCTTCCTCTCCTCATCATGAGAAGAGACTCTATACTGGCATGGAGTCCAACTAAAGCCCTTTTCATGTACATGGCCACTTTTTCCCTATCTAAGGGTAAGTAATGCCAACACACCCTTCACATATATTTCCCAACAAAACCAAAAGGAAAATATTAAATAAAAGCAAATAGAAAACCCACAAATACCCATCCCTCACATGTCACAACACAACCACAAAATAAACACATGCAAGAGATTTTCATAAGCATATAATGAACAATGAATGAAGAACATGGCAATGGAGAATCCTACCTTCACAAAGGTTATGGCCATGGAGTTTTGAGATGAGCTAAATCTTTCTTCCTCCTCAATTTCAAGCTTGACTTCTCTAAATGTAGAGAATGGGTGAACAACCTTCAAGTCTCAAAATGGCCACTATATAGCCTCTAGCCTCACACACTCAAAATGGCAATTACTCCAAACTTGACTTAAGCCATCTATGGTCTTCTCACTTGTTCCTACCATCAAGAAAACCTTTTAGGAGAAGTGAAAACTTGACTAACCTCATGGAGATGCTCAATTTGCACACTAAAGGGAAAATTAGATTTTTAAGGGGTCATAAAAGTCAACATAAGGATCTAGAAGGGTGGAAAAGGTTCCCAACCCATACACATACCCCTTGGGAACTTGGATTACATTAAATTTGGCCTCTAGGATCATTTTAGGACCTATGTAATTGACTTTAAATATTTTCTCTTTTAAAACCCTAGGAATGTAACCTTTCCACTAAACCCTAATTAGGGTAATTAATCTAGGATATCAATCTTAGATTAATAGGTTACTATGCTAACCCTAATTTGACATATCAACACCCATATGCATATAAGGAGTGTCAAGTGACACCATAAAATTTTCTTTTACATACATTTAGCATGTCAAAATTTATAGAACAATACACATATTTAGATTATGATACACATAAAATACTTGACAATGAGGTTCAAATCACTTTATTGGGTTCAACCTTAGTCTTACAATTTGTACATAGGGTTAATTACCAATTCTCTGATAAATTCTATGGTTAATTATCCTACACATTCAATTCAAATATCAGTAGTTCAATAAAATCACATTCATATTTTAAAACCAAATTGCATAATCACATTGATCAAAATATTAAAATTTGATTTAAATAACATTTTTCTCATTTTTGCACACATATTTGATCATCACTAATCTCATAATTGAATCATCGTAACATATTCATCAGTTCAAATTAAAATACTAAACTAATCATCATAATACATACGTATACCCAAACATTATAACATCATCAATAAGGCATACTGAACTATCTGGATGCATATAACCTAATCATCAAGGTACCATAATTAACATAATTTTTATATGCTAAAACAACTTGTATCATCATTAGTGCAAATTGATGTTTAAATAGTCAAGATAATGTAGTAAGTCTCGAATCACAGAGTATTAAAACATGAACATATCAACTGATCTCAATTTCAATTAGGATACTTAAACCATAAAATTTTAATTCATATTCAACATCATAATCATTATATGTGAGATAGTACATAATTTAGCTTGATGTCCTCTACATGTCTTCTAGCAAGAACAACAATATTTCACCATACCAGTGCCTTGTAGTTCTTATATATTCATTCAAATCTCCTATAAAGGATTTAATAGAGAAAATTCATATTTAAATAAGTACATATGAGGAGGGGCCTTACACTTATCAACTTCAACAACTTTTCTTCCACTCTTTGGAAACATACATAGACTCTTTGTTTTATCTCTTTGCATCTTACACTCAATGCTTATATCACCTTCTTTATTTTCTTACTAACTCATACTCAAAAGTTTGTCTCAACACCTCCTTGAATAGGTGATTATGGTCTTTTTTCCTTTTCATGATCACCATAGATCTTAGGGTTTGCAATTTGATTCATTAGGTTCATTGTATCTCTTTATCTTCCTCCTTTTTTAGAAACTTCTCATCAAATTATATCATTACATATAATACCTAATACTCTCCTTGAATTAAATGATCAAACTCATAAATCTTATCTTCAACATGATTTTCATATCCCAAGAAATCAACTGGGTTGGCTAGAAATCATGATTCCTCATATGCAATCAAAATACTGCTACTTGACCATCAGTAAATTTTGGCACTTGGCCATTAGTGAATTTCTTGGTCACTTTAGAGCTTAGCACCAACTATCACTCAGTTGATACTAATGCTTGGTTAGCACTAAAATGCTTGGCTTGTACTAGAGCTCGGTTGATACTAGCATTACTCAACTTTTAGTCTCTTTCTTGGTCAAGCTTTACATAAGTGATAAAGTTTGATTTTTACTATATAAATTTGGACATGAACATGATACAAAAAATACCTTTTTCTTGTCAAAGTCTAACTAATCAAATAACCATTTTAGCTTCCTTTTCATAACTCAACCTTTCCTCTAGGTTCTTTTGTTACGAGAAATCTCTCAAATCCTCTTTATCAATCAAATACATATGATAATTAATATAGATAGAAACATGTTTCATCAATAGATTTGACATCAATAATAATACAACAATTATTTCAATTGTAGGTTAAACAATATCCCTCTTTGGCATTGATGAAAACACCTTAAAATATCTCAAGTATATGAAGGTAGTCTCCATCTTTGTTACCATGCAATCCAAAAGCTTTCACTTTCATGACAAACCAAAATCCTTAGTTCCATTCCAATTCTCATCTCTATAATCTCAGAAACTCCCTCTATGGTAACTCTCTCCCTCTTTGAAAAAAATGCCAAAGACACTAGCTTTCTTGCCTTTGTTCACTTCATATATCTTAATTATGTAGATATTTGCATGTCTAGTTGACTTTTTTCCTTCTATCTATGACTGATCTATTATGTTTTTTTTATTCATCTTCTTCTTTTCTTGACTATCTTACGAATCTCCTAAAGTAGAATTGTCTCCATCAATGTATATGATATTCTGATTAACACATTTGATGTAATGCACCATTTCTCCTTAAGTTTCTTTTCTTAGGGGAATCACTCATAATTTACTTCTAAGATATTCCTGAGCATCTTTAGGTAAGGCTTTAGTGAATATGTCAACAATTCAATCTTTGGTGTGCACATATTCTAGCTTCATTTCTTTGTCTTGAACTAGTTCTCTCAAGTAATGATACTTGATAGCAATGTGCTTGGTCTTAGTGTCCATCACTAGATTCTTTGATACATTTAAAGAACTTGTGTTATCACAATACATAACCACTAGATCTATAATTTCTTCTTTCATTCCCTTCAATGATTGGTTGATCCACATAATGTTTGAATAGTTCACTACATCATCCCCATACTTGTCTTTAGCTGTTGATTGGGAAATAAAGTTTTGTTTCTTGCTTTCCCATGACACCAATCTCATTCCTAGAAATAATGCACCTCCACTAGTTCTTTTTCTATCATTTATATTTCTTGCCCAATCAGAGTCAGTGAGTACCCTCAGTTCAAATCTATCACTCCATTTTTAATATAATCCATAATCTTTCATACCTTTCATATATCTCAATATCCTTTTAACTATCATCATCTGACTCTCTTTAGGATTTTCTGAAAATGTAGCAACTATCCCAACTACTAATGAAATATTAGGTCTACTATAAACAACATATTGAAATTTTCCAATCATTGATTTGTATCTCCTAGATATATTTGGATTGAGTAATGAAAATAAAAAACTTCATTTGATATACTTGCAATCCAACAAAGAATTTGATTTCACCAAACATTGACATCTCAAAATCCTTATTCATTTCATCAGTAAATGATTTTCAAAGTGCTTCCTTTCCTCCAAATATAAAGTCATCAACAAAGATTTCAGATAGTAGTACTTCATTGTTCTTACCAATCTTCAAGAACAGATTATTGTTATCATTTGTCCTTTCAAAACCAATATTCATTAGGTAATTATTAATTCTTTCATACCATGCTCTTGGGCCTTGTTTCAACCCATATAGAGCTTTGTTCAATTCACATATCATATTCTTCTTGTTTGGGTCCAAAAATCATAAAGGTTATTCTATGCCAACTTCTTCCTCAAGTATACCATTCAAAAAAGAAGATTTGACATCCATATAATATACCTTGAAATTCTTGTAGGCTGAATATGCAAGCAAAGTTCTAACTCCTTCTAGTCTTTCCACAAGAGAAAAAATTTCTCCATATTCAACTCCTTCTTCTTGAGTGTATCCTTTGCATACTAGTCTAGCTTTGTTCCTTATAACTTCACTTTTCTCATTTAGCTTATTCCTATAAACCCACTTTGTTCCTACAACATTTTTATCTTTTGGTCTTGGTACTAGGGTCCAAGTATTGTTCCTCTCAATCTATTCAATTTCTTCATTCATTGCTTGGATCCAATCCTTACTATCTAGAGCATCTTTCACTAATTTGGGTTCAACTTCATAAAGTAAGCATGTGTCATCTCTGAGTCTTTTACTTGTCATAACACTTAATTCAACATCACCAATGATTTTTTCAGGTTTATAATGCCTTCTTACATATGTAGCAAGAACAAGTGGTCTCTTTCAGTTTTCTTCAACATGTTCATTTTGAAAGATAATCTCTAGCTCATTAATTCTTTCTTGTTCAGGTTTTGGTTATGATTCTACATGCTCAACATTGTATATCTAATGTTTGAATTTCTTGTATGTGACTTGATACCTTCTATCTGGTTCTCGACACCCACTTCTGCTCCCCGACAAGTTGCCATTGCATCTTAATATTTCTTGCCTACCAACAAATTGCAACTTTATTTTCTTGTTCAGTGGGAGTGCAGGAAGCACCATTATTCACATAGATGAATGTACTATAATCTTCAGGCTCTATTTTACATTCAACATCAATTCTTTATGTAAATTCATCAACTTTCACATTTGCACTTTCTCCAACTTTGTTAGTGTTATAGTTCAAACACTTATAAGATTTACTCTTGATGGAATAACCTAAGAATATACCTTCATCACTTTTTGCATCAAATTTTTTATCCCTGTTATCTTTGAATATATAACATTTTGTTCCAAAGATTTTAAAATATTTCACATTAAGGGCATATCCATACCATAGTTCAAAAGGTATAGCATTTGTACCTTTCTTGACTTGTACTTTGTTTAAGGTATAGACAACAATACTGATAGCTTCTATCCAATATTTATGTGATACATTCATCTTTACCATCAACATTCTTTCATAGTCCATTATTGATCTATTTCTCCTTTTATCTATCCCATTCTAAGGAGGGGTCCTTGATGTTGACATCCATATTTTAATTCTTCTATCATTGAAAAATGTATTGAACTCATTGGAAATGAATTCACTACCTTTGTTAGACCTCAAACACTTTAGACTCTTCCCTATTTCTTTTTCACCTCTATCCAAATACCACTTAAACAATTGAAAATAATTAGATTTAGCTTTGAGAAACATCACAATCACCATCATAGTTTAGTCATCAACAAATAGAATGTAATTCTTATCTCCACAATAGCTTTGAAAATAAATAGGTCTACATAGGTTAGTATGAACCAATTCCAAAATATCACTAGATGTATATGTTTTTCTCTTGAAACTAGACTTGGTAATTTTTCCCAATTTAAATTGTTTACAAATAGCATTGTCAGGATTCTTTAGTTAAAAATTCATTTGATATACTTGCAATCCAACAAAGAATTTGATTTCACCAACCATTGACATCTCAAAATCCTTCTTCATTTCATCAGTAAATGATTCTCAAAGTGCTTCCTCTCCTCCAAATATAATGTCATCAACAAAGATTTCAGATAGTAGCACTTCATTGTTCTTACCAGTCTTCAAGTACAGATTACTATTATCATTTGTCATTTCAAAATCGATATTCACTAGGTAATTATTAATTCTTTCATACCATGCTCTTGGGCCTTGTTTCAACCCATATAGAGCTTTGTTCAAATCACATACCATATTCTTCTTATCTAGGTCCAAAAATCATAAAGGTTATTCTATGTACACTTCTTCTTCAAGTATACTATTAAAAAAACTAGATTTGACATCCATCTGATGTACCTTGAAATTATTGTAGGCTAAATATGCAAGTAGAATTCTAACTCCTTCTAGTCTTGCAACAAGAGAAAAAGTTTCTCCATAGTCAACTCCTTCTGGAGTGTATCCTTTGTGTACTAGACTAGCTTTGTTCCTTATAACTTCACCTTTCTCATTTAGCTTATTCCTTAAAACCACTTTGTTCCTATAACATTTTTATCTCTTGGTCTTAGTACTAGGGTCCAAGTATTGCTCTTCTCAATCTGTTCAATTCCTTCATTCATTGCCTCGATCCAATCCTTACTATCTAGAGCATCCTTCACTGATTTGGGTTCAACTTCATAAAGTAAGCATGTTTCATCTCTGAGTCTTTTACTTGTCATAACACTTAATTCAACATCACCAATGATTTTTTCAAGTTTATAATGTCTTCTTACATACATAGCAAGAACAAGTGGTCTCTTCCAGTTTTCTTCAACATGTTCATCTTGAAAGATAATCTCTGGCTCATTAATTCTTTCTTGTTTAGGTTCTGGTTATGATTTTACATGCTCAACATTGTATATCTAATGTTTGAATTTCTTGTATGTGACTTGACACCTTCTATCTGGTGCTCGACACCCACTTCTATTGTCCAAAAAATTGCCATTGCATCTTAATATTTCTTGCCTACCAAGGAATTGCAACTTTATTTTCTTGTTCAGTGGGAGTGTAGGGAGCACCATTATTCACATAGATGAATGTACTATAATCTTTAGGCTCTATTTTACATTCAACATCATTTCTTTATGTAAATCCATCAACTTTCACATTTGCACTTTCTGCAACTTTGTTCGTGTTACAATTCAAACACTTATAAGATTTACTCTTGATGGAATAACCTAGGAATATACCTTCATCACTTTTTGCATCAATTTTTTTATTCCTATTATCTTTGAATATATAAAATTTTGTTCCAAATATTTTGAAATATTTCACATTAGGAGCATATCCATACCATAGTTCAAAAGGTATAGCATTTGTACCTTTCTTGGCTTGTACTTTGTTTAAGGTATAGACAACAGTACTGATAGCTTTTGTCCAATATTTATGTGATACATTCTTCTCTACCATCAACATTCTTTCATAGTCCATTATTGATCTATTTCTCCTTTTATCTATCCCATTCTAAGGAGGGGTCCTTGATGCTGACATCCATACTTTAATTCCTCTATCATTGAAAAATGTATTGACCTCATTGGAAATGAATTCACTACCTTTGTCAGACATCAAACACTTTAGACTCTTCCCTATTTCTTTTTCAACTCTAGCCAAATACCACTTAAATAATTGAAAATAATTAGATTTAGCTTTGAGAAACATCACAATCACCATCATAGTTTAGTCATCAACAAATAGAATGTAATTTTTATCTCCACAATAGCTTTGAAAATAAATAGGTCTACATAGGTTAGTATGAACCAATTCCAAAATATCACTAGATGTATATGTTTTTCTCTTGAAACTGGACTTGGTCATTTTTCCCAATTAATCTTGTTTACACATAGCATTGTCAAGATTCTTTAGTTAAATATTTATTTGATATACTTGCAATCCAACAAAGAATTTGATTTCACCAACTATTGACATCTCAAAATCCTTCTTCATTTCATCAATAAATGATTCTCAAAGTGCTTCCTTTCCTCCAAATATAATGTCATCAACAAAGATTTCAAATAGTAGTACTTCATTTTTCTTACCAGTCTTCAAGTACAAATTACTGCTATCATTTGTCCTTTCAAAACCAATATTTGCTAGGTAATTATTAATTCTTTCATACCATGCTCTTGGGCCTTGTTTCAACCCATATAGAGCTTTGTTCAATTCACATACCATATTCTTCTTATCTAGGTCCAAAAATCATAAAGGTTATTCTATGTACACTTCTTCCTCAAGTATACCATTCAAAAAAGTAGATTTGACATCCATCTGATATACCTTGAAATTCTTGTAGGCTAAATATGCAAGTAGAGTTCTAACTCCTTCTAGTCTTGCAACAAGAGAAAAAGTTTCTCCATAGTCAACTCCTTCTTCTCGAGTGTATCCTTTGCATACTAATCTAGCTTTGTTCCTTATAACTTCACCTTTCTCATTTAGCTTATTCCTAAAAAACCCACTTCATTCCTATAACATTTTTATCTTTTGGTCTTGGTACTAGGGTCCAAGTATTGTTCTTCTCATTCTGTTCAATTTCTTCATTCATTGCCTAGATCTAGTCCTTACTATCTAGAGCATCCTTCACTAATTTGGGTTCAACTTCATAAAATAAGCATGTGCCATCTCTGAGTCTTTTACTTGTCATAACACTTAATTCAACATCACCAATGATTTTTTCAAGTTTATAATGCCTTCTTACATACATAGCGAGAACAAGTGGTCTCTTTTAATTTTCTTCCACATGTTCATCTTGAAAGATAATCTATGGCTCATTAATTCTTTCTTGTTCAGGTTTTGGTTATTATTCTATACGCTCAACATCGTATATCTGATGTTTGAATTTCTTTTATGTGACTCAACACCTTCTATCTAGTGCTCAACACCCACTTCTGCTACCCAACAAACTGTCATTGCATCTCAATATTTCTTGCCTACCGAGGAATTGCAACTTTATTTTCTTGTTCAGTGGGAGTATTGGAAGCACCATTATTTGCATACACAAATGTACTGTAATCTTCAGGTTCTATTTTACATTCAACATCATTTCTTTATGTAAATTCATTAACTTTCACATTTTCTCCTTCTGCAACTTAGTTAGTGTTATAGTTCAAACACTTATAAGATTTACTCTTGATGGAATAACCTAGGAATACACGTTCATCACTTTTTGCATCAAATTTTTTATTCCTATTATCTTTGAATATATAACATTTTGTTCCAAAGATTTTGAAATATTTCACATTAGGAGCATATCCATACCATAGTTCAAAAGGTATTGCATTTGTACCTTTCTTGACTTGCACTTTGTTTCAGGTATAGACAATAGTACTAATAGCTTCTCTCCAATATTTATGTGATACATTCTTCTCTACCATCAACATTCTTTCATAGTCCATTATTGACCTATTTCTCCTTTTATCTATCCCATTCTGAGGAGGGGTCCTTGATGCTGATATCCATATTTTAATTCCTCTATCATTGAAAAATGTATTGAACTCATTGGAAATGAATTCACTACCTTTGTCAGACCTCAAACACTTCAGGCTCTTCCTTGTTTCTTTTTCAACTCTAGCCAAATACCACTTAAATAATTGAAAATAATTAGATTTAGCTTTGAGAAACATCACAATCATCATCATAGTTTAGTCATCAACAAATAGAATGAAATAATTATCTCCACAATAGCTTTGAAAATCAATAGGTCCACATAGGTTAGTATGAACCAATTCCAAAATATCACTAGATGTATATGTTTTTCTCTTGAAACTAGACTTGGTCATTTTCCCAATTGACATTGTTTGCACATAGCATTGTTAGGATTCTTTAGTTTTGAAAACCCTCTTACTTTCTTCATTTTACTAATGTTCACCAAATTTTCAAAGTTGACATGGCATAACCTTTTCTGTCAGAACCAAACATTTTCTTATTGTGCAAACAAACATGTCTCATTAGATAAATCTAGATAGAAAAGTTATCTCTTGTCTGATCACCACTTCCAATCAACTTCCTATCAACATTATATATATTCTCCTTTCTATGATGGAATTCAACTCTACATCCTTATTTTTTTAGCTGTGAAACATTCAACAGATTATAGTAAGTTCTTCAACCCAGTAAAAAATTTCATAGTTGATTTTGTCAGTTAATTGAATAGTTTCTTTACCTTTCACAACACATGGAATATAATTACCAAATTTAATACATCCACCTTTGTATGGTCCAATATCTTTACATTAATTTCTATCACCACTCATATGGTTAGAGAAACCACTTTCAATTATCCATCTGTCATTTTTGTTCACATAAGAGATTAAATTAGTTTTCTCATCTTTATCTGAATATTCTTTCATAGCAACATAAAAAACTTCATCATCATTACTCTTAGACTTATTAATACATCTAGATAGAACAAGTTACCTCTTGTCTGATCACCACTTCCAATCAACTTATCATCGGCATCATATATCTTGCCCTTTCTATGATGAAATTCATTTATATATCCTAATTTGTTGAGCTGTAAAATACTCAATAGATTATAGTTAAGTTCTTCCACCTAGTAAACATTTTCACACTTGATTTTGTCAGTTAATTGAATAGTTCCTTTACCTTGCACAACACATCGAATATCATTACCGAATTTAACACATCCACCTTTGTATGGTCCAATATCTTAAAATTAATTTGTATCACCAGTCATATGGTTAGATCAATTGCTTCCAATTATCCATCTGTCACTTTTGTTCACATAAGAGATTAAAGCAGTTTTCTCATCTTTATCAAAATATTCTTTCATAGAAACATAAACAACTTCATCATCATTACTCTTAGATTAAGTGTCAATTTATTATTCAGAAAAATAACAAGATTTCTTACCTTTTTCATCCTTGTTCTTCTTCCAATCTCAGTCATCTCTTCTTCCTTTGTACTTGCTTTCCTTTCTTTCATCCTTGTCTTCCTTTTCAGGACATCTTGCAACTATATGACCAACCTTGTTACATGAAAAAATAATAATAGGTAATTTACTTTTATGTTTACCTTTGCCTCTTCTAAATATTTTTGCAATAAGTGCATCAAGTTCATCAAGCTCATCATCATAAGTGTCACTGTCACTCTTTTCATGTTTGCCTTTTCTTTTTCTAAGAACCAATTGTGACTTAAAATAAGATTCAATAGTAGTAGTTGCATAGTTATCAAAGTTAGACATCTCAAAAGTAGTAGTTCTACTAGTTATGCCTTCTAAAGTCAAAGTGTTACCTAGAGTGCATCTCAACTCTCATATTGCAGAAACTCTAATGACATATATAGGGAGTAGAGTCCTCAATACCTCATTGATAGTAGTGAGATTTCAAGAAGATTGTTAAGAGATATACCTAGTAGTAGTAAAGAATTTTTTTGAGTCATTTCAAGGGAACAATGGATTTTGGCATATGGTATAATGGATCTAACCATTTTACATTATGTGCACATACTAATGCTGATTGGGAAGGCAATGTTGATGACAAAAAGAGAAACAATGGTGGTGCATTCTTTCTTAGTGGAAGATTGGTATCTTGGTTAATTAAGAAAAAAATTTGTATTCTGCAATCCAAAACAAAGGCATAAGATTTTGTAGCATCAAATAATTATAGTCAGATTATGTGGATGAAACAAATGTTGAAGGAAATTGGTATTGTATTTTTAGAACCTATAATTATGCATTGTGATAAAACAAGTATAGTATGTATGAAAAAGAATCTTGTTTTATATTCAAAGAGTAAACACATTCCTATAAAGTATCATTTTATGAGAGATAAATTTGTAGAGAAATAGATTAGATTGGAATATGTGAGTACTAAGGAACATATATTAGCCATATTTACTAAACCATTGGCTAAGGACACCTTTGAGAACCTCAAGGGCTTACTCGGGTTACTGTCCCCATCTGATATAGAGTAAATGATGTAGTATTACAATAATCCAATACAATTAGAGCACTATTCTTACACTTAGACATAATCCCTAAGTTTGCTACTCAGGGGGAGTGGTTGCATTGGGAAAGAACTATTTAGATTTATTATGATTTATTTCTAACATATCAATGTCTTTTTACACTTGGTATACATTTTTATAGATTGTCTTGACTTTAATGTTGGTACTTTGACAAGGATGTTCATCAAAGTGGGAGTACATTAGATTTGGCAGATCGACACCTTTATCATTGATGTAAAAGGGGGAGATGTTCAATTAAAAAACCTATTGATGGGGGAGAAAATCAAGGGAATATCTATTGGTGTTCTTGATAGGCTATATATGTTGAGAATGTTTATAAATTTTTATTGTAAAGATTGACTGGTAGAGATATTGGTAGAAAAGTTGTATATGTTAAAGATATTCGAAAATTTATATTGGAATTCTTGTTTTTTCATCATATGTTTCCATCAATTAAAAAGGGGGGTATTTTTAGGAATATGTGTTTAACTAGCACTTGGATATGATGGTTATGTATTTTATTGTTGAGAGATTTTGTCATTGATGTCAACATATATTCTTGAGTTCATGAAAAACATAGACTTTGTACATTATAGAGGATTATTGGCAAAACAAAGTTGGAAAACAAAAGTTAAGCTATGAGAGCTTACGATAATGTTAATGGATGAGTATAGATGCTAAATCTATGTTTTTAAATGTTTTTGGTGGGTAATAGCTAAGTTACAAATCATTTGGTGAAGATTGGTAGTAGATCAGTGTGTAGGAAATAATGTCATAGATAGTTGTTGGGAAGTTAGAAATATCTTATTAGTGAGATGAAATTATGGATATTGAGTTTGGTTCATGGTTGAACACATGTTTATGATTCTATATTTATGTTATATGTTTGATTGGCAGTTGACTATGATGGTGCAATGTATTGATATTCTTTATATAAACTGTTAATCATATTTTAGCATGTGGGAACCTTAATATAATAATTTTGGTGATGCTTAATAAGGTGTCTATGCTTTAGTAATGTCATATGTATTTAATTTTATGTTGGAAAAACCTTAACATGTTGACCTAATTAGTTATTTGAAAATGGTATAAGGAAAGATATTATCCTTGGTTATATATCATAGTGATGATTTGTGCATTTATGTGTATAGTGATACAATGAAAGTCCAAAGGATGGAAAATTAGAGAAGAAAATTTATTGGTTTGATACATGGTATTGAGCTTCAAAGGATTGTATTGGAAATTAAGTTTTAGTTTGGTCAATTCTATATTGGATATGTTATCCTGAAGTTCTTATCTTCGTAGTTGCTAGAGAAATTTAGATAGTGGGTATAGTTGTTTCCCTATTAACCTTTAATAGGGTTATAACCTTCTAATAAGGGTTCAATGTCTCTTGAAAGGGATCTATACTAACAAGGATTGTTGTATTGATTGCATTGAAATTGGCTACTAATAGAGTCACATCCTTTGGCAAAGAACACATATATATATTCATACACTATCTTGTAGTTGTCCGCACCATGGTTTTCCCTCTAATGAAAGATTTATAGGTTTTCAACAAATAAATGTTTCATTGTTAAAGGTTTATATCTTTTTATGATTCATTATTTTGGTTATTAAAGTTGGATATAAAAAGTTAGATTTAAGTTAAATAGTTCACAACTGATTCACACCCTCTCTAAATTGTGTGTGGACTTTACCTCTAAATTGTGCATGGACTTTACTTGTTAACATAAATGACCTTATAATTTTTCAAAAAAATAAGGTTCTATAAACTTATTCTTTATGGATATATATAAAAGTAGTCCAAGTCAAATCAAAATTTTCTCCATGTTTGGAAACTTAAGTTTGTACCCAGCATATATAAATCTTCACCAGTTCAAACTAACTTGTTCTCAAACAAGGTTACAACATGATTTTAGATAGTGATTATTCTCACCATATGATATGAGACCAAGGAAAGTTTCAATCCTTATAAGAATTTGATGGTATATTTGTGAGGCTTGGAGATGAATTAGGCACATTCATAAGAAATAGAGTTTTTCTTTTTAATCTAAATAAAGACACTCCTATCCATGATGTATATCATGTTGAAGGGGTAAAACTTAACCTTTAGAGTGTCAATTGAATTTATGAAAGTGGTTATCACATTTATTTTTATTACAAAGGTTGTCCAATTAATAATAGGGTTGGAAAGACAATTGCTACTAGTCTAAGGACTGGTGGTAATCTTTACAATCTACTTAATTCTGCTGACCTTGAAAATAATATAGACTTGTGTAATATGAATCAAGTAAAAAATAATGTCTATGACAAAAACGTTCAAGACATAAAGATTTGATAATTTGGTTCAAATCACTAAAAACTAAAATGTTAGAGGTTCAATTTTTCTAAGTAAAATATTCTAACATAGTGTGCAAAGAAAAGACAAACAAACTAAAGTGCCTCTTAAGTCTAAGAACATTCCTCCATAAGGCCTTTGGAAATTGTGCATGAACATTTGTGTGGTCCAATAAGGAAAATCAATTGACTGTGAGAAATACTTTATGTTGTTTATTGATGACAAAGCAAGAATGGTTTAGGTCACTTTTATCAAATGCAAGTCTAAGGCTTTTGTAAGATTTAAGATAAATTAAGGAAAATTATAGAATGAGAATTTGATCTCAAATTAAAATGTCTAAGGTCAAATAAGGGTGGTGAATATACCTCACACAATTTTATTAAGTATTATAAAAAACATGGAATCAAAAGACAACATACTATTGCTCAAACACCTCAATAGAACGAGTTGGTTGAAAGGAAGAGTAGAATTGTTAAGGAAATGACATGACCATTTCTTAATGAGGCAAATCTTCCTGATAGACCTATTGGAAAGAAGTTGTTAATACAACTATCTATATTCTGAATCAAGTGTAAACCAACAAAATAACTTCTTTTACACCTTATAAAATTTGGAATGGAAAATATTCTTTAATTAAAAACTTTAAAATATTTGGTGTAAGTATTTTATTTAAAAGGATGATGAATACCTTGACATTTTTAAACCTAAATTATGTAAAGGTATGTTTGTAAATTATTCCACATATAAAAAGGATTATAAGTGTTTCAACCATAGGATAAATTTTTTTTTTGAATCAACAAATGTAAAATTTGATGAAAATGTTCTTCTAGATAACATTCGTGTGCAAGACGTTGAAGAGTAATCTACTTTGGAACTTGAAAAAGGCTCTTAAATATATTGCCCCTGAAGCTACTACCCCTAAATTAACAACATTAGAAGATTTTGAATAGGAGAATGCTTCAAGTCCTAAGGTAGACATATATCTAAAGAAACCCTTCATGATTGTCACTAAGAGGCATTCATAAAACTCAATTATTGGAGATAAAGATGTAGGAATATTAACCTTGAGACGAGATGAATAGGAAAAATAGGCTCAAATGGATGAATATTATTGTTTGGTAACTAAATTTAAACCTAAATCTATTTCTAAAGGTTTACTAGATGATTTCCCATTAAATGCAATGAAAGACGAAATTGAATCAAATAGAGAAAAATAACACATGATAACTTGTGCCCAAACCCGATGATAATTTTTTTGAGATAATTGGTATTGGAGGATATAAAGCAAGATAATTGGCATTTACTAACTATTTCCTTGATGAAGGGTGCTTCCTTTAATACCATAACAAACAATAGAAACAAAGAAAAAGCAAATTGTGATAACAAAATATAGGCTTCTTATTATCGCCGCAAACACAAAATCACGTAATTACAATATACAAAGTCACATGGGTGCCTTCCTTACAATAGTCTGTAAGATTGAGCTATTACTATCACCTAGAACTACCTTAGATAACATATGAGCCTTCCTTATATAGGCACTTTTTACCACTTGGGAAGGTTCTAAACTCTAAGCCCTAACCCTTGAGGCCAACCAACCTCATATTATATCATTTCATTACATTTAATTACAAAGGATTGACTCAAGACAGTTTACAAATTACATTTTCATGTCGGTTCACTTCTAGGGATAAATATAAGTTTTAATTTTTTTTGATATGATATACTGATTTTTTTCCTTTTTTGAGGGAGCATCTTCTCAAATGTTAAAACACCTACTTATATTATTTTGAAACTATAACGTATTATATAATGATGATATTGACTCCGAGATCCATAAGAGAAAATTTTTAGTTTTTGGAAATGTTGAATTTTGATAGAGAAATGAAATTTGACCAACATAAACATAGAGGTCCTAAAAAATAACACAAATTTGTACTTTTACCCCAAGTGTTTGTGCTTTTGCTTCGATCATAATGTTTATTTAAACATTATTGAAATGCTCTTTCCTTTGAACCCGCTATGGTAGCGATTGCATATTATTCACCAATTCATATGGGTGATCGGGCTGGGATGATTATGATGTACTGCGCAAATTGGGAGAATTTTTGCAATTATCGAGTCTTCATTTGATTAGAATCTAGCCAAAGTAGATGGCGACCTAAAGAAAGTTTGTAACATTACCCTGCATTGGCCGACTTCCATGAGTACAGTGTGGGTCGTGTAATTGTTTGTATCTAAATTGAAATATTCTATGAGGTCAGGGGAACCAATCATGTCGTATGGGTGCTGCGATCACCTGCACGACCTTGCGACTCAAAGCATTCTTCAATCGAAAGGAAGATCTTACCTAATAGATAGGTTTGGGGAGTAATTCATAACAATATAATAAATCTTGTACATTCTGCTTAACCGGATGGGATTGACATACCATCATGCCTCGACACCATTTGTGGATGACTAGAAAAATGTTCACGCCAAGCAATCAGTTAACTAGGTCACCGTTCTAACTCCTTATCAAATAATTACAATGAATGTCCATAGGGTATGAGACATTCGATCCAAGATCGTCTTTTTGTCTTGCACCATTTATTACGTCTTTCAGCATTCTATGAAATGGCTTACATGCACTGTCTGTCCTTCCACATTTCAATTTGGCACTTGGTGCTTGAATTACCCTTCTATGGCTAAACTGCATCATTTTGGGCCTCTCCATGAGGTCTCTAATACATTCTAGCTATACCCGAGCATCAATTGGTCTAGATATAATTGCATCAAGGACCATATACATTACATTATTGTAAGAACTTCCAAATCCACTCTTACTAGTCCAGTCGACTCTTGGTCATGTCACATCTCTATCCTCATTGTTTATGCCAAAAGATGCGGTCTCTTCCATTCAGGCCAACCTTTCTTTTGTAGCGTCAGCTGCAATGTTTGAATAGCCATCTAAATCGGGTTTATTTGAAGGTATTCCCGATGTCAAGATATTTCCTCTAATATCATCCCTAATAACATTATTCCTATTCATTGATTTCCTATTTGGAATTTTCCATTAACATAATTATCATCATAAGTGGCCAAATTGCATTGAGGCAGCTTCCAAAATGGATCAAAATTTGAATGTACCCTTGCTAAGATGTCTTTTTGTTGGGGCATCTGCCGACCATATAAGAGGATAAAGTACGATCTATTTTCTTGATAGGGTATGCACACAATTTGGACCTCTTCAATTCATTGGATGTTTGATATTATATTGAACATTTAAGCATATGTTCGTGAATGCTCATTTTCCATTAGTATAGTGTTACAGTTTATGTTCCTATGAGGCTTTCCTCGAATTTCAGATGAAGTTCTTTGCATCACTTGGGCTAACTCAATAATCAATATTGATTTGAAAAATATTATTAGTTGGATATGGTACCCATGGTATGGAACAGATAAAGTATCAATATGTTAGGATGTTTCTTAGCAATATGAATTTGTTCCTATACTCTACAGAGATGCTACCATTTGGGTTTGGATACTTTCCCATTTGAGTCATCTCAAGATGGAGACTTCATTATTTATAGCTGCTAATATCATCTTTTAGTGACATTATGGTAGCAAGACTCTTGTTATATAAAGTAGCTGATAGGCTCACCTCTTCTAAATGTTAGTGTTGCAACTTGCGGACCCATAATTATGTACTTTTGCATCAAAGCTATGTCTTTAAATTGCATTAGAGTTCAGAGTTTAGAATCTCTTCAATAGATCTTACAAAAGAAATTATATTAGTAAAAGAAACACAAATAAACTACAACCAAAAGAGAGATTAAAAAGAAGAAACTGGCTTTCCAGAGAAACCCAACAAACTTTGCTAGGAAAAAATAGAATCAAACTTTGTGGGGTAGAAATTAAAGGGGTTTTAAGGCTCCTCAAACCATCAAAAAAAGAAAAAATGGCTTCAAAAGCCATCACTCTATACCAATGGAGTTCCTCAAAGTATGTTTGAGAAGAAAACCTGAACTCCATCCACAGGTTTGAATAACCCACAAAATTTCCACCACCACGAATGAAAACAACCCTCTAACTAAAAGGGCCCTTCAAAATTTTCCGCATCCTTCTAAACAAAAATAAAAACTGAGAAAAAAGACCCAAGTGAAAGAAAACTTTGGAAATGTGGGAGATACCACTTCTTCTAGGGCCATCCAAGATGATAGAATCATTGAATCCCCCACCCATCCAACTCAAATGAGGAGAGAAGTAAAGAGTGGAATCCATGATCAACAATACCTTCCAACAACCAATATGTAGATAACACCCTTATTATCTAGGATAGACAAGGAGAGAAAGGAATGACCTAAGAAAAACTAATGACTCCCTCAACCTTCAATGAACAAAATTTGTCAACCTCCTCAAAAAGGTATAGGACTTCCTTGAAAGGATCAACCACCTTACAAAGGACCAAGACCAAGATTACTTATGCTTTGAGTACACAAGCAACCAAGTTCTTCCACAAAGAACTAAGCTACAACACTTTCACACAATATAAAGCTTCACCACAAAAGATGAAGAATTCACATTGAAAGTTCTAAAGAATGAAAGGAGAAGACACTCCATCAGTCAAGCTTCCTCTAGAGGAAAGCTTAAAAAATGCAACACTAATAGGGGTAACTTCACCTCAAGGGGAGATTCCAAGACAACCCACATTGAGAGAAAAAATAGAGCCTTCCAAAAGAGAGAAATAGACAAACCTAAGACTCTAAGATGTGCTAACCAAGCCCCAAACCTCAATCATAAAAAACTCTATAGACATAAAGAAATGCCAACATGCACATAGATAACCATAACCACAGCCCATACCAAAGAAAATCTCTCAAAAAAATAAGAAGACCCCAAAAGACCCATAGAGAGGTCCTTAAGAGGGGAGTAGGGGAGACATGCCAAAGAGCCTACCCTTAAGTCTGATACTTCAAAGAAGCTCAATGTTGTCTAGAGGAAAATCCCACATAGTAAAATCCCCACATACTAAAGTCCACACATAAATAAGGAAGGTGCAAAACCACCGTCGAAAACAACAACACCTGAAGAGAATCCTCCACTCTAGAGAACACTTCCAAAGTACAAGAAATCAAAGAAAGGGATCCAAATGAGACATAATATCTAGTAGCAATGAGGAAAAATACATAGCCTCATATCCCCCATACCAACACAACCAAATGAAGAGCTAAGAGATTGAACTTAAACAAGAGAAGATGCACAAAGCATAGACCAGGCCTAGCTAAGAGAAGGATACAAAAATACATGGGAATAACTTTCAACACACCAATAACTTTTACTTTTGTTTTATCCAATTGTATCACTATTTGATTAGAAGGCTGAGGAGTAACTCCCAACCTTTGTGCTATTGATAGTGGCATAATATTACAAGAACCTCCTGAATCAATTAGGCCGTTGTGAAGATTTTTCCCATATATTCTAATGCTAAGTAAAAATGGAGGCACCTCAACCTTGTCTTTAAACATAGTTGGTATGGCCTCCGAAGAATTGACCTATTGAGATACTATCTTTTGAGGAATAGTATTCATGTTATTGGGTGCCTTTGTATGATCAAGATTTTTCATCAGTGCTTCTTGTTGATGAGGATAATTTTGCAGCATGTCAAACATGGACATGCTGGCCTTCATTCATTTAAAATCTTCCATCGCACCATACTTTTCATTAGTCCAAGTAGGGTTTTTCAATATTGTAGTCACATTTCCTTGATTTTGACTTTGTTGTCCTCCATATAGGGGTCTGATTGGTACTAGATTTTTATTCACTCTTAGATGAGGAGGAGTTAGTTGTAATGCTAGAGGAATCCCATCTATCATAGGTTATTTTTGACTTTGTAGATTATAAGTATTCTGATTATCATTTCAAAAAGAAAGCATCTCTTTTGGTTGTGTATCTGGTTCTTGACTGAATGGAAAAGAGAATTTTTCATTGGTTGGTTGTTCCATTTCTATGTTCTATGCAAAATTGTAGGATTCTAGTAGCATAGCATTAAATTGCAAGGGAGGCACATTATCATTTGAAATTCTAATTCACTTCTTGATTTCCATTGTAATATGAACCATCATTGTTAGGTGCATTTTGACTATCTTCATACTGATTGATGTCCACATACTAAGAATTATTATTATTATTATCTGCAAGAATGCTTCCATTGTTTGGATGAGTGTTCCATTGTTGATTCTGTCTCTAGAAATTGTTGTTGTGATTAGGAGGATTGAAATTGTTTCCTCCATTATTGTTTCTTGCATTGTTGTCCCCAACATTGTTGTTCCCACTAAAATTCCTATTGTAGTTATGACCATAATTGTTGTTGTTTTAAGGAATAGCATTGTTTCTCTGGAAGTTGTTATTCTACCCTTGCGACAACCTCAAGCAGGTTATCTCATTATTCATTTGAGACATGGTCTTCTTCATTCGACCAAACTCAAAAGAAAAACTGTAGTTTTCTTCAGTAGAAGTTGCTGCCTTTTTCTCAAAGAAAGCAACTTTTGGAGGTTCATATCCTGGATATATTATAGCTGGGATTTGTGGAGCAGGTGCCTATTATAATGGAATTGGATTCATTGTATGAATTGGCTAGGCATTGCAGGTGCCCCAATAGGATATGTTGGCATTGTTGTAATAGCTTGAGTTGGAAGCATCAATCCTCTTCCATTAGGATTGGCTTGCTTTATGAAAGTAATTGTCTCTAAGAAGACTTTTTCCAATGTGGAAATATTTGTTGTGGGAAGTATTCTTAGGAAAATAGCAATAAGATGGTCCATAACATTCAAATAAATCTAAATTGTGGCTTCAACTAGTACAGTGTATGGAATTTCCAACTTGTAGTATGCCATATGAAAGCATGGTTGAAGTGTGAAACTATTTCAACTAGGTCCCTTTTGATTGATATGAATTCATTATGTATCACAGTTGGGTTGATGAAAGTTTTGAATTGTTCCAAGAATATTTTTTTGAAAGTATCCCAGTCTCCAACACATCCAAGTGGCAAATTAACATACCAATTAAAGGAAACTTCTCCCAAAGAGTAGGGGAATAAGCAAAGAACCACATTCTTGTTAGCCATATTCTTTTGGTTACAAATTTCATTGAATACCTTGATGTGATCTTCATCAGTTCTTGTCTCTCCATATATGAACCTTGGGAAAAACTTCTCAGGATTCTTAGGAAGGTTGCTGAGGACACTTGACAAGTTGATTGGTGAGTCTACAATATTTGTGAAAAATTCCATTGAATGATTTGGTAAAATGATGGGTGGTTATTATGGAGGTGGAGCAGAGGAAGATGATGAAATGTTGAATGGAAGTGGTAGAATTCAAGGGAATCCTTTGTCACTACGAGGCTTACAAAAGTGGGTAAGTTTGAGGAACTCATGTGCACCAAGTGAAGATCTTAAAGCTTGCTGAAATGGAGATGACAGATCAGGATCTTCTAGTTTGCATCAATTCTTAAAAAAAGAACACCTCTGCAGAAGCACACTTTCTCAAAAGTATGGCACATCTTGGAACCTTGCACACCTTGGAAGCTTGATAGTTCAACAAATTTTCTAAACTTTTAAAAAATGCAAAATTTTGAAATTGCAAGTTATTTTCTTCTATTCTGAATGGTTAGGGCCCCCCTTCTAGTGCCACTTCTATTGAGCTGTCATTTTTCATGATGCTTAACAGTAGGAATCCTTTCAAACTCCTCTCTTGAAAAGTTAATTTGAGATCAACTCCAAGGTTTTGGGTGATCTTGCAACCTACTAGAATCTGCTCAATAGAAGATAAATGTGAGTGTTCATGAGGAGGCCTTTGCTAGTTCTAACCAATTTTGGATAAGATGTTGAATTTTCTTTCCATCTCAAAAGAATAACCACACAAAAATAAAAATATATATTTTTCTATTTTTCTATTTTTTTAATGAATGCAATCTAACAAGGTAACTATATGAGTTCCTAATTTAATCAAGTGTTTGTAAAACAAAATAAGGAAGATAGGGTAACAAGAAGTTTACACAAATCACTTGAAAATTAAATTCCTATTAGACATAAGCCATAGAAACAACACATCTACGAGTTGCCTTTGAAAAGATCAGTAGGTAACCAATGAAAATAGGAGAAAAACTTCCTTGATTCCACTAATGCAATCATCAATGGGAATTCAGTAACTGTAATCTATATTTCACTTTTCATTAGATCATGAGGTCACAAAAAGTGCACTCATGTGAGACAAAAAGCTATGTAGGATCAATAGGGTGATCTCTTCTCCAACTAAGTACGTTAGCAAAATTTGTAAACACGTGCAAAACACTAGAATTAAAAGACCACTCAATCAAAATAATGCAATAAAACTATTGGCTCCATTATACTCCATGAACATACATTAACAAAATATAACACACTCAAGCAAGAATAACTACACTCTAAATGAGAACACATTGATAGCATATATTATTGCATCAAAATAACGACCCAGAATATATATTGCATTCCTCAATTTATAGAAAATCTTCTCTTCAATTCATGTGTTGAGAGTGAGAGATTCCTTCATGCAAATATATATTTAAAACTAATTTAAAAAATCTATTTATGTACAAACTGACTCTCTAACTGGTGCTAAGTAGGACTCTACCCTTCTTTATATCATTTAACATGTGCATGAGGCTTTACATGTCTTAAAAAAAGGAAAGCATGAGAAAAGAAGAAGAAGAAAGATATTAGATAATGTAGAAGTCTCTAGAGATGCCAAAAATAGAAGCTCAACCTTCTCTGGATGTTTATAGGAGTTAAACTACCATCAGAATGTGTTTCCAATGCATAGAAAGCTATAAATTTGGAACTGGCAGTTAATTGCCAATGCACCTCTAAATTCTTCAGAAACTTACACTGCACCTTTGGAGAAGCACACCTTGGAAGAAGCACACCTCGTGTACCTTTCATACCTTGGGAGAAGTGCACCTTAGGAGACAGGTCCAAAAAATGCAAAATTTTACCAAGTGTCAAAGCTGAAATTCTAGCTTCTGGGTTTTGTTCCCCTTCATACCAGAGCTATGTCTTGGTATTTGCTCTTGAATTTTTCTATAACCTCTGTTACTTGGGTTGCATCTATAAAATATAAAGCATCATATTTATCCTTTACTTTTTATCGATAATGCCCACTTTATGCGAGTAGTTGCAAAATCTCCCAATTTCACATCTAATTCTAGCAATGCCTCATCGATCTTAAATGCCTATCTAATATCCTCATCAGTGGAAGCTTCTTCAAAAGTCTTTCAAAAAATTTCAAAAAATTCTTTCATAGTCATTAATTTATCCCTTGAATCATCTTCAAAAATGTCCAGTCAAGCATCACTGTAATGTCTCTTTGCTTCCAAAATCTGCTCTTGGGCTTGTTCCTTAAGCTTATGAATATCTGCATGTAATGTTTCCATTACTTTATTACCATCTGCAAGCTTCTCTATTCAGTCATCTATCTTATCTAACTCATCTACTATATATACATCCATCAACATCCAATACCTCTGACCCTTTATTGATTGTAATGCTTGCAAGTCCTTACCCCAAGTATGTACTTCATCCATTAACCACAAATATTGGTTGAATATAGCAACCAAGTTATCTACATTATTCTGCATGTGATGTAGTAGTTTAAGATTTTCTTGTATAATTTGCACACCTTTCTCTTTAAAAGTTTCCTGCCATTGTTGATAAGCCTTCAAAAATGGATCTAATTGTACATTCTCCTTGTCCCTTTTATCAAGTGCCAAATTTAGAGTTTCCTCAGGATTTCTAGGATCCAATAGACTAACTACTTCATTCAAATAACCTTTCAAGAGTTCATTGTGCTTTTGGAGCTTTAACACTTCAACTCATCCTGTTATAAGTGCCTAAACACTTCTTTGATTCCCATAGTGACCATCAATTTGTATGTATCCATAGTGGGTTTTCCCAGCAAGATCTCTTTGATTTGATAATATTTTGGGGTCAAATCCTCAATATCTACATGTAAAGGAGGGATAGCAACATGGGCAAAAAAGTCCTAGTTTTGATCACTCATAACAAAGGCCAATGTTCGTGCATCACCTACAGGTGGTTCAGGTTTTTTGAGAGTTTCAATTAATTCTCTCATTTCTTCTTCCTCAATATAATATAGCTACCTTTTTTGTCTCACTATCACCTCTTCTCTCAACCATCTTAGAGTATCTTCCACCATAGATTTATCCTTAGATGAAGGAGGAGCTTGTACCACTAGGCCTTTTCCCTTATGACTCCTCTTTGGAGTCTTCTCCTTTTGTGAGAGATCACATCAGGCATCTCTATGTCTATTGAGTCCACAGTCCTCACCTTTGTATCTTGGAAAGTTTGTTGAGGTTCCTCATATATTTGTCCCTCTTTTGATACTTCATCGATGGGTATTTGTTGTGGCTCTTCTTCCAATTTAGCTTGTACCTAATCTTCATTACCTAGAGGGAGAGGAATAATTGAACCTTTATCCAAGCTAGATAAACCTTGACATGGTGATGGTGGGGCACTTAAAGGTCCTTGTGGATAAGGTGGAAATTGACTCCAATCCTCTTGAGGAGGTTGATTTGTTGGTGTATCCCTTATCTTGTCACTTACCAATTCAGTGCCTATAGGCATGAAATCAAAATCTAGCATCTTAAAAACATTAGCCCCTTGGTCCTCTTGCTAATTAATCCATTGTTGTAACTCATCCTCCAAAGTCATAACCTGAGTAGGTTGTGTAGGAATGGATGGTGGTGTTATATTGGAGCTTCTTCTCCATTCTACCTCTATAGCCCTAGCAAGATGAGTCCTTTCACTCAAGGGAAACTTATCCTCTTCATCTTCTTCATCCTCTTCTTCTTCCTCTGGAATAACTTTTGGAACTAATGAAAAGGAATAACCTTTCTTATCAGCTTTTGTCTCCTTGTCCTTTTAATTGTATTTTTCATCTTTCTTTTCTTGGGAGTTGATGGAGATGCTTCTTCCTCTTGTGCAGGTAGAGACACTTCATGTGCTTCTACTTTACTTCCTTTCCCTTGTTCTAGTGGTGGCCCTAGCAGATTATCCTGAGTCTAGGTGGCCTCTACATTTTTTGCCCCTTGATGCTTCAATACTTGAGTTGCCTCTTCTTAAGACTCATTTTTTTGAGTAGAAGCTCTTTTTCTTTTGTTCTTACCCTTCTATGTAGTGAAGTATCCAACTTCTCTATCAAGATGATGCACCATTTCTGGCCTTACTAGAGACTGAGTTGTGAATATTGGAATTGCCACCTTTGCTCCTTTGCCTTTCACTAGGTGAGCTACAACTTGGAAAACTATCATTTGTGGAATCAAATATAGCTTGAGTGGTCTCTTAATCCACTCCTTGGTTAACTAGATAACATGCTTTGCCCTATGATTAATATATGTGTTTTCTTTTCTATGAATCTTTGCATTCATAATAGGCCGATCATATACCTTATCTCAGTTATACAAGGGATCTAAGAAATCTTCAATATCTTTTTGTACAACCTTTATTGGGACCTCCATTTTCAAAGCACTACCTACCAAATAAAGAGTCATCCTACAAAAATCCCTTATTCAAATTTCGTTGTCATCCACTGCATTGATCTAATGATCCTCTATGGCATCTTCATGTTGGAAATGTTTTCCCGCCAAGTACTAAACTCTACCAATGTTATCAAAATAGGGACAAGGAGAGTTATAATCCTCTAAGAGATATTGATCCTTCTGACTCAAAATATATGATATCTTACTTCTATTTAACATTAAATAGACCTATAGTGATGGGCTATACCCAGGTCTTCTTATCTTGCTTCCTTACTCTCTCATATGCAAATGAGAGTTGTTGTGAAATCTCTAGCAATATGAGTCTGTCACGTGGATACCTAGGGAGCTTCTTTGGATTCATAGTCATGCCTGCTACCCTTAAATAGGTGAGTGTCTTGAATTGGATGTAATAGGTGCCTAATTCTGTAATCTTTACCATTGCCTCTTCTAACATCCTTTTTGCATAATCTCCCTCAATGAACTAGATGATTGCAAAAAATGAAGGAATCATTCACTATACTATATTCCTTGCTATGATCTGAAATATTTTTCCTCACAACTTGGGGATATACTACGTAAGGTCATGCATTAGCATCTTACAAGTTGCACTTTTTGAACGACCCCAGATAATTCTTTGCCCTTGTAGCTAATAGGTACACCAAATAAGATGTCATATAGAACCTTTGGTTGTTTTTGACCACCAATACTTTTTCATCTAAATTCTCATTGAGAATTGAGGCCTATTTAATTGGCATCTTTTTCATTATGATGGTTTCAATGAAGTGTACCATCCATATATTCAAGTGACCTACTGTTGGTAATCCCATGATTCTACTCAAGAGCACTATAGAATGTCCAATATCATCTTGTACATAACCTCTTGTCATATGTACTTTGCCTTCTTTTTCTCCAAAAGGAGTCTTATCAATGAGATACAAGGATTGGATAATTTATGATGCTTCATCTTCATGCTCTCTATACCACCTTTCTACTTGATGATATGTTAATCTTATATACTAATCTTCCCTTGGAAGATGGAATAATTTCTCAATGTTCTTAGGCCTTAGATCCAAGATGATCTCTCTAGTTATGCTTTTCATAACTCTCTCCTATGAAACACAGTTTTCTACCAATGCCATAATCAACTCACAAGACTGTATTGAAATTGGGTGTGACACTATATTTACTAACCCCGATCTCATGAGTGCAAATACCATTGGAAACCTCTTGGTTGGTTTGTTTCATAGGACTAAGAATGCATTCCAATCAATATGGCCTAGCTCAGTGTCTAGGATCTCTGAATATGCATCCTAGAAGCGTGACTTTGTGGGAACACCTTGAAATTTGAAGAGAACTAGTTTTGGAGCCATCTTTGCAATGAGGGAGGACAAGGAGGAAGCCATTTTATTTTTCCAAAATAGACATCCATTAGTCTAGAAGGTTGAAAAAATTAATTAAAAACAAACCCTAGTTATGACAAAAACAAACCCAAAAACCCTAAATCTCAAAAACTGTTCATAAAACACCTAAAACCTATTTTAAGCTCTGATGGAGAAAAATTTGGTACACCTTGTGTATGTTGAAGGTGTGCTAGGTGTGCTATTACTAAGAAGAAAAACCTCAAACCAAGGGTACACACCTAGCACACCTTGTGGGGTGTGCTAGGTGTGCACCCTTATAGTGCAAAACTTATGTTAGGTGTACAAAAAAAGGTGCACACATAGTCCACCTTGTGGGGTGTGCTATATGTGCACCCTTACTCTACATCATGGGGATGTTTTACCTTTGTAAAGGTGTGTATGTACATACCTTAGATATGTGCACACATGTGCACCTTTACCTTTAGTGAAGTTAGCTTAGATTTAGTTTAAAGTTTGTTTGTTAAGTGTTTTATTAAGTTTGTGGAAAGAAAAGGTGTGTCCCTTGCACACCTTTCAAGGTGCACACCTTTTTTTGGTTACTTTAATGTGTTTATGTGTTGTGTGTGTAGGTTTGCAAGGATGAAGCACACCTCACAATGTGTGGAGGTGTGCTCACCAAAGACTTTGAAGACAAAATAAGATAGAAGGAGGGAAGGGGTCCCAAGTTTTTATAGGCCTTGGAATTTCAAAGGGAAGTGATCCCACTAGTAGACTTAGTGCACTAGCATACCTTGAAGGGTGCACTAGGTGTGCTAAGTGCACTAGTGTGCCCTTTTACATAAAATTTGACCCTTTTTCCCTCAAAATCTCTAGTTCCCAGGAAAATGGGGTTTTCAGTAGAGAACTAGACTAGGAAAAAACACCAAATAAAACCCTAAAAATACTTAGACCCTAGACTAGGAATCTTGAAAGCTTAGAAATATACTAGGGGGTCCCCATTTCTAGGAGAAATGGGGCATGCATTGTGAAATCACAACATGTATGTATGTATGTACATACCTATATCTACATCTATATCTATATATACACAAAATAGGAAAAATGTGCAAAGTTAATGGGCATTATATTTCCCCTACATACATACATTACACACACACACAGGCACACACACATGCACACACACACACACACATGCACACACACATGCACACATGCACACGCACATGCACATGCGCACACGCACACACACACACACACATTTCCCATTAACTTTGCATTATTTGTGTACAAGATCTTGAGGTAAGTCACTTAGCACATGTTGAATGAGTTTCATTATTTTATTATTTGGTTTATGGAATATTTATGTAGCTAGATCAATTTTTCTATTGTGCTAAGATGTAATAAGCACCTTAAAAAAGATCTCTTTGTATATATACATATACACATACATGTATATGTATGTATGTATGTATGTATGTATGTATATACACATATATATGCATACATGTAGGAGTTCTTTTAGAATAACTAAGAGGAGGGGGGGCGGGGTGAATCAGTTATTCAAGGTCTAGATGTGCAAATAAAACTTCTCACAATTCAATGAACCCATAAAACATTTCCAACCATGTATGCATTCATTGTGAGTGTTGGGACTAAAAATTGCATGGTCAATTTTGAGTACCATTGAGAAAATCAAGCCCCATGAGCGCTTTTAATGCATATGTACCTGGCTGCACTTTTGAGCCCCATTAGGTGTTTAATGTTTCTAACACCTTTCATTCAGTGTGTCTACTTGTTTCATGAAGTTAAATTGCCATTTCAAATCATTTCGTGAAGTCCCATTTTGAGCTAGCGACAAATCTGCATTTTCACGTGTCAAATAGTGACAAGAGGCTGTGTTTGTCATTGAATATCTCATGCCCATGAATGTTATATGACTCACCAATTTGGGAGTATCTAGTGTCCATACTTGAGAAACTATGTTTCAGAATTAAAGTCATTTCAAATCCATCTGACTAGGTTTTGAACCCCTCAAAGTTGGTAGTTTACTATTTTCATGCATTTGCACATTGCTCATAATTCTGGGAAGCCCTATTTGACGTGTTATAACTTTGACCCAGTTGACCAAAATGTTGAGATTCCTTTTGCATTGTATTGTGGATGTCAGAGACTTGTTATGTTTCAAGTTTTAGCTCATGATGAATCTATTTGATTAGTTTTCAAATGTGATTCCAAATGGGATTTCTATATTTTTACTAGTGTCAACATTTGTAGATTTGTTGGAACCCCTATTCATGACGTTATAACTCTTGATCCATGATTGGTAAGATTGAATAGATTGTACCACTATGTTGTTCTCTGAAAATTCTTTAAGTATGCCAATTTTCAAGCCTTGACGAATCCATATGCACAATTTTCTAGGTCAATTCCATTTGCAAAAATTGCTTTTCTGACATTGTTTCTAGTCAGCGATTCCAAGTAGCCTACTTTGACCACTTTCCATTTGCGCCTAATTATTCATCATGAGCCTAAAATGTAGATCCATAATTTCCTCATGACAGAGAACCAATGTCCTAGTTTTGGTTTCCCCAAGTGTCAGTTTGCCTAGTTTTCAAAGCCAAATCCAAACCTAATTTATGGTTTTCTGACATGTTTTCTTGCAAGCAATTCTGAGAAGGCAACTTTGATGGTGAATATCTTTTGATTAGGAATTCTTCATGAGATACGATCTGACAGGGTGAAAGTATGCAGAATAGAGAATCAATGTGCCTATTTTTAGAGCCAGGTCAGAGGTTTGGATAAGTTTTTAAAGCAAGTCAATAGACCTCCTAGCACAAAATTGGCAAGTTGCAAGAAAGTGATAAAATGAGTTTTAAATGATCAGTCAGGGATAAAATTTGATTTAAATCAATTTGAGATGATTGGTAGATTAGTTTGAGATGTTCAGTTGTTTATAAATGAGTTTTTTTTTAGCCGAACCCACTTGGGCCCTAACTAATTGAATCAGATTGAATAGAAGGGTTCAGAGTATGGTCACCATAGTTGATTATCAAGAAGGATCAAATAACACATGTATTTGCATCAAGCCTTCTCCACATATATTACAAGAATGGGAACCATTATGAAGTGAGCAAAGATCTAATTATAAGAGATAAGCAAAAACCCACATTAGTTGAAGAAGAAGATGAATTCGTAGAAAAAGTATGCAATCTACTCAATCAGAATGAGTGGAATTCTCTTGTCACCAATGCAAACATTATAAAAAGCTCCACTTAGATTTAATATATAGGTTACTGCTCAAGCACTAGGTATGAGATATGCTATTAATTCGTCAATATTTTGTTTGGTTTGAAAAACAAGTGGGCATGGGTATTGTAAGCATAATCCAAGGAAAAATCATGGTAAGAAAATACTAGAATAGTGGCATGTCAGAAAAGGTAAGCCGAAAACCACAGTTAATAAATGAGTGTGCAATTCTCATGATTATCATGCTTCTTAGCATAAAGTTGTGATTACAATTCTTATGGATGGTCCCGTGATTCCCATTAGTTTTCAATGCCTTTTTAAAACCATGATAGAGATGAAGTGAAAATAATTCACAAACAAGCTAATACTAGCAGACTACAAGAAGTCAACTTAAAAGGCAAAGAGAACCCACGCGTATAGGAGGAGCCATTATAAAGAAGCTTGAACACCCATGGCTAAGTCCAAAGAAAAGAGGAACACATTAGAAGAGAGCCATGCTATTGAAAAGAGATGCCACCAACGATTATAGGGGATCTTCAAACAAAACAAGTCTAAGTCGTGGCAAGAAAAAGAAAAAGCTAGCTCAGTCAGAGGAAGCAACGTCCATGCAGTCAACACATGCCATAGATCACAAGGGCACTAAGCCTTTTGAAGCAAGGCATTAGATGAAGTTGAATCCTCAAATGAAGCAGCCAACAACACATCAAAAGCCACAGTGTGTTTTAAAAGGATATCACTGCCCAATGAAAATGAACCCCAAGTAGAGGGCAATTTAAAAATGAAGCCTACAATTAGGAAAGAGAGCCTCACACTTTGAAACTAGCCAATACACCTCAGTCAAAGGCAAAAAATCCACTCATGCCATATAAGAAAAACTCTGTGACAATGAAAGCCCACGCAAAGTCGCAGGCAAATAAGAGAGATTCCACAGTTTTAAGCAGGGATCTGGCATAATAAAGATAAAGCCATAGTAGGGCAAAAGGAGCGCATGGCTAAGGGAAAATGTAGTCCAAGTCATTTCAGGCAGAACCCACATATTAAGGGAAGAATGGAATTTTTTTTAAAAAAGAGGAACTCGACGCATGTATAAGAAGCCACTAGTAGATGTAAAAAGGTTAAGGCACCAAAGCATTGGAGAGATGCATTTAAATCCATAGGCAAAGACATCCACGACAGTCAAAGTAAAGAAGACATCATACATTTCATTAAATCCATGCAAATATGGAGAACAAACATTAAAAATGAGCAGAAATCCGCAAATAAGGAGGAGGTTCAATATAAAAAATAGAGTATCCAGCACATAAAAGATGCTTTCTCAAAAGGTAAAACATAGTCAAAGGGAAAATATTGAAAAAGAAATAATCCCACATGCCCTACAAGAGGGGATTTTAATAGTTTAAATACAAATCCTTACACTAACATTGTGTCTCAAAGAAAGAAGGCTTTTGGAAACTGTGTGCAGTGCAAGGGCCCCATTGATGATGTTAGCCAGAGGGAGTAATGCATAATTTTGAACAAATCCACATGTGCGATGACATGGTGCCAAAAATGAAGATTGCACAAGATTTTGACACGTGTCAAGAATGAAAATGGGTGCAAGCCCACAAAATGAAGGTGCCTGAGAGATAAAAATGTGGGAATGTGGAAAATTGACATGTGGCACAGGTCCCAGCTGGCGATGAGGTGGTCCTAATGGAACAGTTCGAGATGGATGCACAGGATGCTGCCACATGTCCATATCAAACGGTGTGCACATCCCCACAAGACAAAGATGTGCACCAGTTAAATATTGCGAGAAAGCGGGTGTGTGACATGTAGCATCAAACCTATCTAATGATGAGATGGTGACAAGGTTGGCCAATCAAAGGCTGTCACATGGCATAAAGGGCTCGATCAAACTTGGGTTGACCCCAAATTTGAAGGGGGTGGGTAAAAAGAATGATTTTAAAATATCATTTTAAAATTGTTTTCTCAAAAAGGGGTTTTCACATCAGATTTTTTAATTTCAAGAGGGCTTTTAATCTAAAGTTCAAACTTTAGATTTTATTTTTTTTCAAAATTTAAATATTCAAAGTTGTAGACTTGAATCTTCTACTAGAGGGGTGATTTTCATATGGAGATTTAAGGGGTTTTTGGTAGGCAAAATATGCAATGTTATATATTGCCGGAACTGAGAGAAACTAAATTTTTCGATACTGGAGTTGGTTTTTGCACAGGAAGTAGTCAGTTTAGGCTATTCAAGGTTTTCTCCTTGATTCCTAAATTGCTACTGTATTCAGACATTGAAGCTCAAAACTGATTTCTGGTAAGGTAATGACCTAAATATGAGTAAAAGACTGTGAAAATGCAGTTGGGATCAAATTTGATCACTTTTGAGTCAATTAGATGGGCATTTCACTAGCATTTCATAAGGTTTTCAGATATTTTGGTCGTAGAATGGTTTTCATCATTGAGAAGAGACATTTACAAGTTTGTTACAAAGTAATGATGAAAACAAAATCAGATCAAAATGGTAGAAAGATGAAAGAGGTTTTCAGTTGCAGGAGATGGAATTCCAAGTGGACACATGTTAAGCATAGATTAGATCTAGGAATTCATCTTCTTCCTATATCTTTCTTTCTTTCATCATTGGAAGGGTTCTAGTTTTTCACTATGAGACCATTGTTGGTTGGAAATCTTCAATCCTTCTATGAGACCACTTTTTTGGATCCAGATCTGTGATTCCACCTTCATTCTTCAACATAATTCTCTTGTATGAACAATAGTAGGAATATAAACACAGATAGTTCAGATCTATTAAGTTTTTCTGTGTTTTCATTTCATGCATATGAATGTATTGTTTCAAGGAAATAAATACAAAGAATAGCAAATGATTAAGTTTCATTTTAAGTCTTCTCTCCTTTCTCAATGAGCTTCAATGTTTTATGATCTTTGAACAAAGAGCTTAGGTCATAGTTGCAGTCCCTTAAGGCTGTATGTTGTTTCATTGTTGCTTGTAACTCAAGGGGTTATGTAAATGCTTCAGAGAAGTCAGAAAGATTGCAAGTTTATTGAGGGGGATATCATGTAAGAATGAGATTTAGATTGAATATGGATGTCTATTTACAAGGTGAATGGATAGATCGTATATCTGAATATATGAATAAGTATTAGATATCCATATGTGTGTGATTGATTCATGGATTTTCCCAATAGATAAGGCACTGATCAGCTACAGGATCATTAGTTCTTATTGCTACATATTAGGGGTTTTGTTGAATTCAACATTATTAATCAAATGCTTTTCCCCTTTCATGTTGAAGAGCTATAATAGAATGCTCTCACTCAGCTTATGAATGTCATAGGATTTGCATTTAGCTACTACAGATTTATGTCATTTCATAAGTCATTAGGAGATATAAGGGATTTTATTTGCTTAATAGATTTAGGATATATTTTTGCATTGCTACCATATTGATTGAATTTGAGGTCCACCCACCTAAGTTTTGCATAGCCTGAAGTAGAAGAAGGGTCTAGCCTTATAGTTGGCCCAGTGTCTAAAATTACATGTTGAAAATGGGAGTTAGCTACCCCTAGATATGTTTTGTTCTCATCAAGGCAATTGGAAACTTCCAGTCTTTTCAAACACCAAAAAAATGGTGACTCTGTTGTGGAATGTATTAAATCTAAGTGATAGACAAACCTTGAGAATTTAAAAGGAGATTCAATATAGCAAGACAAGTGTGTGAAAAGACTACAGCAATAAGTTAATTTATGTGTTTTCCAATTTTCTTACTCAAATATCATGCACCCCAGTGATGCTTTGTTCAAAACAACAATATATTTGAAAGATTGAGTGCAGGTTGTATTGTTACTAAATTTTTTTTTTCAATCAATTCAATCGGATGTTGTTTTCATAATACTATTGTAAATTTAGAGTCTGAACTATTTTAAAGTGTTTTCTCTCTTCAAAGTGTTTATAGACTTGCAAAGTTCTACAAGTTGACAATCTAGTTCAGATCTGTCATGTTATAAATCATATTTTAAAAATATTTCTCACAATTGTGAGTGGCGACTCTCTAAAGGATCTCTATACTAGTGCAAATTGGTTATATGTATAAATATTTTCAAAGAGTTTTTAGCTGAATTAGGTAGATCTAAAAGTTGTGTTAAGTCTTAAGCAAGAAGAGAGATGTATAAATTCCTGACTGATAAGTTTTGAAGTGTTGTATGTGATCTGTTGTCATAAGAAATTTCAAAGATAAAATGAATCACATAAGTGATTTCATTTAGTTCTCTTCAAGGAGATGGAAGCTCTATAATGATTTGATTAGTGGTGTGAAGAATTCAGACCAGCACCAATGCCAATCAATAGATCATTGTTTTCATATAGCAACACTAAAGGTATTTTACACTTTCATGTGATTTTGTTTCCATGAAAGTAAGCTTTAAAAAGTTTCTCTATCAAGTGGTAATTCCAACACTAAATAGGAGATTGGTTTAATACATTTCAGCATACTTTGTGAAGAGATAGATTCAACAAAAGTGTTTTTATATTTTGAAGTATGTTTGAAGTTCTAAATTGGTAAAAAGAAACTTAGATCTGCTACAAGTAATGAATTCTAAGTTTATTTATGGTGAATGAATTTTAAGTTTGAGAAATGTCAAATTTCCCTTCATCAAGTATGCAGTCAATTAGTGAGAATTATAGATCTATTTCTACCAAGAGATACATGTCATTATGCTTTGATGGCATTCATGGTTTCTTGAATACTATGCCATATAATCTCAGAAAGTATTTACCTAAGTTCAGTGGGACCCATGAAACTTTAGCCAGTCATAATATTCAAATATTTGGCAACCTAGTTGGTGATTTTGAAATTGCTCATGAAGATAGTCATATGAAGTTGTTTGTTCAGACTTTAGAAGATGATGCTAGGGACTAGTTTTCATTTTTACCAGCATGTTCAATTTCATCTTGGGATGAGTTAATTTCAGCCTTCATGAAGTAGTTCAGGGAAAGAATAAGCATATTTGATTATTTTGATAATTTCTTGAATATCCAAATTATGGATAATGAGTTAGTTCCTGAATTTAATATAAGATTTGTGAAGGTTTTAAATGACATTCCTGAAAGTTATAAGTTGGATGATCAAATGTGTCTAGTCATTTATCTCGGTGCATTTGATAAGAAGATGAGCTATCTGTTGAGAGATAAAGAATGAAAGACTTTGCATTAGACATTCATGACAGCAATGGAGATTGAAAACAATATAAAATATGGTTTAACTAAGAGTCACTTTTTTCAGAATGTTTTCTAGGTAGATGAGGTTCAAATAAGAAATCAATGTCATGTAGAATGTTCAAATTCAAATCAGCAAATAAGTACCCCCACTGTTGTGGAATTTTTTTTTGAATATTTAGAATTAGAAACATGTGTAGATGAGGTTCCTTTGTTGGAAAGAAAAGATGATTCCATTCTTGTTGAATTGAATGCACATGTTTCCAATATTACATCAACTAAAGATAAATTTAGTTCACCTGATGAATTGCATATGCATGATTTAATTTTAGTTATTCACTCTTCTATTGATGATTTGCTTTATGTTGAAAACATAACGAATTATGAAGAAGAAAGGTGTTCATCTCAATATGAGGATGAAAAGGCTAGAACTGATTTATTAAGTGACAAAGGTGAATTTGCTGATTTGACATATTATGAAGACGCATCATGTGAAGATAATGGCGAGGGTTTTAGCTCCAGTCAAGAAGAGGATAGTGATAGTGTATATTCATCTTCATGTGAATCAGATGTTGATTGGGAAGAAGAGAGTAATGACGAAAGTGACTGTTCTCATGCAAATAATAGTACGATTTCTTCTTTTGATTCTGAAAAAGAAAGTGCATCTCAATCTTTGTGTTATACAAATTAGTTGGTCAATGAAGAATTTGAGAATGATTTTTCTTCAAAGTTTGAAGATAAAGGAATGGTTGATCAGTTTGATGCTAATGTATTTGAATATAAAATTTTGAGTGAAAGATTATTACAAGGTTTCATGTTGGACAATGAGGTTGCAGTGTATGGTAATGGTTTTAGTGATGATTCATGCTCTATCCATATAAGTCATCCTAAACACGGTAATGAAGGTGATGTATTCATTAATACTATATGTGTGGTAGATGAAGAAGAAAGCAAGTATTCATATGATTCTGATTTTTCATCATATGCTGCAAGTGTTTGTGATAATACAATGGGTATTGGTTTTAAAGTGTACACTAATGCTTTATATGATGAAGATCTTGATGACAATCAACTTATGTTTTGTCAAGATGTTCAAAAAGGATCATTACATGGAGTTACCAATCCATTGTTCAAAGAACACATGGAACTTTTAGATTTAATTGAGGATGGACTTAATGATGATACTTTATCCTACTACTGTAAGAGGTCAGATGAGTCTTCTTCCAAGTGTGATGGTGAAGATATTGATGAGATTGCATCTCATGAGATTGAGAATAAGGTGTTTGATGAGGTTGTTAATGAAAATCAATATGCACCTTGCAATGAGTTTTATGATGAACTTTCTAATGCAAAGACTAATATGTTTTCTGATTGTGAAGAACCATTTGAAGATTATGGATTAGTTTTAGATTATGATATTGATGACATGTGTGAGTACAAGTCAGAGTCTTCATTTGAGTACCATTCGTTATGCATAAGGATACACTTTTTCAAGGTATGTGTGATCCCTTTCCCTATGTTGAATATGAAGCCTTCATATTAGAGAATGATAGCATGCATGAG
Source organism: Cupressus sempervirens (assembly GCA_028749045.1). Taxonomy (NCBI): domain Eukaryota; kingdom Viridiplantae; phylum Streptophyta; class Pinopsida; order Cupressales; family Cupressaceae; genus Cupressus; species Cupressus sempervirens. The sequence continues at coordinate 688,358,698 of CM053786.1, read as the reverse complement.
TCATTAAATGAAGAGAATTTTCAGTTTAAGTCTAATATTTTTAAGCATGCTGATCAGGACTTGCATAATGAGCTAGTTGTTGAAGAAAGAGAATCAAATTTTTATATGCATTGTGAAAGTCAAGGTTTAGATTCAGTTTTTCTAAGTGAGTTGATTCAGAATGATAATCTAGCTAGTGAAGCTAATAAGGGAAGTATTTCCAGTTTACCTCATGAAAGTTCAAATGAGACCCAGATTTATGATAGAGGTAAACAATTTTGTTCAAGTTTAGTGGCCTGGTGTCATCATTTATACATAGTAGTGGTAGTTGTTTTTGCTTTCAATAACAAAGAAATTTTGGGAATGGTTTGCTTCTACCAGAGATTTGAATCCTTGCCATGCCCGCAAGGGACATGCATCCCTAGAAAGAGCAACTGTTGGGACTAAAAATTGCATGGTCAATTTTGAGTACCATTGAGAAAATCAAGCTCCATGAGTGCTTTTAATGCATATGTAACCGACTGTACCTTTGAGCCCCATTAGGTGTTTAATGTTTCTAACACCTTTCATTTAGCATGTCTACTTGTTTCATGAAGTTAAATTGTCATTTCAAATCATTTCATGAAGTCCCATTTTGAGCTAGTGACAAATCTACATTTTCACATGTCAAACAACGACATGAGGCTGTGTTTGTCATTGAATATCTCGTGCCCAGAAATGTTCCATGACTCGCCACTTTGGGAGTATCTAGTGTCCATATCTAAGAACCTATATTTCAGATTTCAAGTCGTTTCAAATCTGTCTGACTAGGTTTTGAACCCCTCAAAGTTGGTAGTTTATTGTTTTCATGCATTTGCACATTGCTCATAATTTTGGGAAGCCCTGTTTGATGTGCTATAACTTTGACCTAGTTGAGCAAAATGTTGAAATTCCTTTTGCATTGTATTGTAGACATCAGAGACTTGTTATGTTTCAAGTTTTAACTCATGATGAATCTGCTTGATTAGTTTTCAAACTTGATTCCAAATGGGATTTCTATATTTTTACTGGTGTCAGCATTTGTAGATTTGTTGGAAACCTTGTTCGTGACGTTATAACTCCTGATCCATGATTGGTAAGATCGAATGGATTGTACCACTATGTTGTCCTCTAAAAATACTTTAAGTATGCCAATTTTCAAGCCTTGACAAATCCATATGCACACTTTTCCAAGTCAATTCCATTTGCAAAAAATGCTTTTCTGTCATTGTTTCCAGTCAGCAATTCCAAGTAGCCTACTTTGACTGCTTGCCATTTGCGCCTAGTTATTCATCATAAGCCTAAAATGCAGATCCATAATGTCCTCATGACAAAGAACCAATGTCCTAGTTTTGGTTTCCCCAAGTGTCAGTTTTCCTAGTTTTCAAAGCCAAATCTGAACCCAATTTATGCTTTTCTAACATGTTTTCTTGTAGGCAATTCTGAGAAGGCAACTTTGATGACGAATATCTTTTGACTGGGAATTCTTCATGAGATAAGATCTAACAGGGTGAAAGTATGCGGAATAGAGAATCAGTGTGCCTATTTTCAGAGCCCGGTTAGAGGTTTGGATTAGTTTTTAAGGCCAGTCAACGGACCTCCTAGCACAAAATTGGCAATTTGCAAGAAAGTGATAGAGTTTTAAATGATCAGTCAGGGATCAAATTTGATTTAAATTAGTTTGAGATGATTGGTAGATCAGGCTAAGATGTTCAATTTTTCAGAAACAATTTTTTTTTTAGTTGGTCCCACTTGAGGCCCGACTAATTGCATTAGATTGAATAGAAGGGTTTAGAGTATGGTCACCATAGCTGATTATTGAGAAGGATCAAATAACACATGTATTTGCATCAAGCCTTCTCCACATATATTATGAGAATGGGAACCATTATGAAGTGAGCAAAGATCTAATTATAAGAGATAAGCAAAAACTCACATTAGTTGAAGAAGAAGACGAATTCGTAGAAAAGGTATGTAATCCACTCAATCAGAATGAGTGGAACTCTCTTTTCACCAATGCAAACATTGTAAAAAGCTCCACCCAGATTTAATACATAGGTGACTGCTTAAGCACTAGGTACGAGATATGCTACTAATTTGTCAATATTTTGTTTGGTCTAAAAAACAAGTGGGCATGGGTGTTACAAGCATAATCCAAGGAAAAATTGTGGTAAGAAAAGACCAGAATAGTGGCATGTTAGAAAAGGTAAGCCGATAGGCATAGTCAATAAATGAGTGCGCAATTCTCATGATTATCATGCTTCTTAGCACAGAGTTGTGGTTACAATTCTTATGGATGGTTGTGCAATTCCCATTAGTTTTCAATGCCTTTTTAAAACCATGATAGAGATGAAGTGAAAATAATTCACAAAAAAGCTAATGCCACTAGACTGCAAGAAGTTAGCTTAAAAGGCAGAGAGAACCCACACATAGAGGAGGAGCCATTTAAAAGAAGCTGGAACACCCACAACTAAGTCCAAAGAAAAGAGGAACACATTAGAAGAGAACCATGCTATTGAAAAGAGATGCCACCAAGAATTGTTGGGGATCTTCAAACAAAACAAGTCTAAGCCATGGCAAGAAAAAGAAAAATTCAGCTCAGTTAGAGGAAGCAGGGTCTATGCAGTCAACATATGCCATAGACCATATGGGCACTAAGCCTTTTGGAGGCAGGTGTTAGATGAAGCCAAATCCTCAAATGAAGCAGCCAACAACGCATCAAAAGTCATAGTGTGTTTTAAAAGGATATCACCACCCAATGAAAATGGACCCCAAGCAGAGGGCAATTTAAAAATGAAGCCTACAATTAGGAAAGAGAGGCTCACACTTTGAAAGTAGCCAATACACCTTAGTCAAAGGAAAAAAATCCACTCATGCCATAGAAGAAACACTCTGTGACAATGATAGCCCAAGCAAAGCTGCAGGAAAATCAAAGAGATGCCACAGTTTTAAGCAGGGATCCGACATAATAAAGATAAAGTTGTAGTAGGGAAAAAGGAGCCCATAGCTAAGGGAAAATGCAGTCCAAGTTGTTTTAAGCAGAACCCATGCATTAAAGGAAGAATGGCAAAAAAAAATTAAAAAGAGGAACTAAATGCATGTATAAGAAGCCACTAGTGGATGTACCAAAGCATTGGATAGACGCATTTAAACCCACAGGAAAAGACATCCACGATAGTCAAAGTAAAGAAGACATCATGCATTTCATTAAATCCACGCAAATATGGAGAACGGACATTAAAAATGAGAAAAAATCCGTAGATAAGGAGGAGTTTCAATATAAAAAATAGAGTATCCATCACATAAAAGATGCTTTCTCAAAAGGTAAAATGTAGTTAGAGGGAAAATATTGAAAAAGAAATAATTCCACATGCCCTGTGGGAGGGGATTTTAATAGTTTAAATACAAATCCTTACACTAACATTATGTCTCAAAGAAAGAAGGCTTTTGGAAGTTCTGTGCAGCGCAAGGGCCCCACTAATGACATCAGCCAAAGGGAGTAATGCATAATTTCGAATGAATCCACAAGTGCAATGACATGGCACCAAAAATGAAGATCGCACAAGATTCTAAGACGTGTCAAGAACGACAGTGGGCACAAGCCCGCAAAATGAAGGTGCCTAGGAGATAAAAATGTGGGAATGTGGAAAATTGACATGTGGCATAGGTCCCAGCTGGTGATGAGGTGGTGCTAAAGGAATAGTTCGAGATGGATGCATAAGATGCTGCCACATGTCCAGATCGGACGGTGTGCGCATCCCCTCAAGATAAAGATGTGCAGTAGTTAAATATTGCAGGTAAGCGGGCGTGTGACACGTAGCATCTAGCCTGTCCAATGATGAGATGGTGATGAGGTTGGCCAATCAAAGGATTCCACATGGCATAAAGGGCTCAGTCAAACTTGGGTTGACCCCAAATTTGAAGGGGGTGGGTAAAAAAAATGATTTTAAAATCTCATTTTAAAATTGTTTTCTCCAAAAGGGGTTTTCACGTTAGATTTTTTAATTTCAAGAGGGCTTTTAATCTAAAGTTCAAACTTTAGATTATTTTATTTTTTCAAAATTTAAATATTCAAAGTTGCAGACTTGAATCTTGTACCAGAGGAGTGATTTTCAAATGGAGATTTAAGGGGTTTTCGGTAGGCAAAATATGTGATGTTATATATCGCCAAAACTGAGAGAAACTAATTTTTTTGATACTGGAGTTGGTTTTTGCACAGGAAGTAGCCAGTTTAGGTTATTCAAGGTTTTCTCCCTGATTCCTAAATTGCTACCATATTCAGACATTGAAGCTCAAAACTGATTTTTGTTAAGGTAATGACTTGAATATGAGTAAAAGACCATGAAAATGTAGTTGGGATCCAATTTGATCACTTTTGAGTGAGTTAGATGGGGATTTCACTAGAATTTCATAAGGTTTTCATATATTTTGGTTGCAGAATGGTTTTCATCATTAAGAAAAGAAATTTACAAGTTTGTTACAAAGTAGTGATGAAAACAAAATTAGATCAAAATGGTAGAAAGATAAAAGAGGTTTTCAGTTGCAAGAAATGGAATTCCAAGTGGACACATGTCCGACATAGATCAAATCTAGGAATTCATCTTCTTCTTATATCTTTCTTTCTTTCATCCATTGTAAGGGTTTCAGTTTTTCACTGAGACCATTGTTGGTTGGAAATCTTCAATCCTTTTGTGAGACCACTTTGTTTGATCCAGATCTGTGATTCCACCTTCATTCCTTAGCATAATTCTCTTGTATGAACAGCAATAGGAAGATAAACATAGATAATTCAGATCTATTAAGTTTTTTTGTGTTTCCATTTCATGCATATGAATGTATTGTTTCAAGGAAATAAATACAAAGAACAACAGATGATTGTTTCATTTTAAATCTTGTCTTCTTTCTCAATGAGCTTCAATGTTTTATGATCTTTGAGCAAAGAGCTTAGATCATAGTTGCAATCCCTTAAGGTTGTGTGTTGTTTCATTGTTGCTTGTAACTCAAGGGGTTATGTAAATGCTTCAGAGAAGTCAGAAAGATTGCAAGTTTACTGAGGGGGATATCATGTAAGAATGAGATTTAGATTGAACATGGATGCCTATTTACAAGGTGAATGGATAGATCATATATTTGAATATATGAATAAGTATCAGATATCCATATGTGTGTGATTGATTCATGGATTTTCCCAATAGATAAGGCACTGATCAGCTATAGGATCATTAGTTCTTACTTCTACATATTAGGGGTTTTTTTGAATTCAACATTATTAATCAAACACTTTTCGTCTTTCATTTTGAAGAGCTACAATAGAATGCCCTCACTTAGCTTATGAATGTCATAGGATTTGCATTTAGCTACTACAGATTTATGTCATTTCATAAGTCAATAAGAGATATAAGGGCTTTTATCTTCTTAATAGATTTAGGTATATGTTTTTGCATTGGTACCATATTGATTGAATCTGAGGTCCACCCATCTAGGTTTTACAGAGCTTGATGTAGAAGGGTCTAGCCTTATAGTTGGCTCAATGTCTGAAATTGTATGTTAAAAATGGGAGTTAGCTACCTCTTGATATGTTTTGTTCTCATTCGGGTAATTGGAAACCTCTAGTGTTTTCAAACACCAATAGTGAGTTAACTAAAACTAATATGTTACTGTTAAATCAACTTGAAGAAATGTAAAGCATGAAACACAACACATCCATCAACACATTTGACACAATGATTTAATGTGGAAACCCAATTTGGGAAAATTGACTAGTAACATGCTACTCCTTTTTCACTCTTCTGAAGTGATGCCCTGTTAAAGTCCAACCCTATTAAAAGTGAGCCTTGTTAGAGGACTTTAGGCCATTCACTTGGAATGCCACCCTATTAAAGGATTTTCCAATGATTGTTAAGTCAACCTTACTCTGAAGGATTTACCCTAAGCTGATACAATTTTTAGAAAGTAACAATAGAGCTTTGATCTAATACAACTTACAACCTTACTTGCAGATTACAGATCTCTATTCAGTACTCAACTTTTCTTGGCTTCCAAGCTTTGTAGCTATGACATCTTGTTCACCCTTCAAGCATTCATCTTCTTTAAGCCTTCTAGCTCAATACACCATTGCATACTTCTTCACTTGGGTCACTTGATGAAGCAAAACCCCTTTTCTTCTCCTTATTAGATTTTTACTTCAAACTCTTTAACACTTTTCTTCATGACTAGACATTCCTACATATAGGAAATTAGAAAATTTTTCCCACTCATTATCCATCACCAAAATTAGGGTTTTTGATGGATTATGTAGGATACAATGAATCTACCCCATATCTTTTCTTTTCTAGAAACTTCTCTTAGAATTCATTTGAATTCACCTCCAAAATGGTTTACATAACATTCTGTGCCACTAGCTCATCAATCTTATCTTCCTCCCAATTCACAGATTTTAAGAAAACAAACTTGTTGGCTTTTATTTGGTGAATCTTTGATCTTTGTCATAATGCAACCACTCGGCATTATCAATCTTCTGATGCTTGACACATACTATGTTACTCAGCATCAATTGTAAAATCACTCAGCATCAACTAGATTTTAATTGGTACTCAACATCAACTAAAAATTACCCAGCATCTACTAACTTGCTCATAAACTCCTAGAATTTTCTTTCACTTGGCTCCAACTGACTTTTTCTTGGCTTGAACTAACTTTTCTCGGCACCTACTATCCACTTGGTCAAGCTTGGCAAATGAACTTTGTTTAACTTTATTCTTTTGAACTTTCTAAGTGTAGCCAGTCATTTTGTAACCTCAAGTAGATCATCAATACATTATGTTATCACTATCTTAACTAATTCTTGCACTTCAATAAATAATCATAACTCAACCTTTCCTTTAGGTACTTTTGTTACATCGTGTTAATCAAATCCTCCTCATCAATCAACTAAGTGATAGTACTTGAAATATCTAAGAAATTGTCTTACTAGCATATAGCAAGTTTGACATAAGTGACAAAACAATGATTGAAACACATAGTCTTCTTCAGAAAAATTTCTAATCAAATGATCTTTTCAATTAGATATCAATAATCTCCCTCTTTGGCATTGATAGAAAACCAAACTGATCAACCAATCAAACAAATGATGAACATTTTGTTCCATCAAACTAAATATGTTAAAATAGTAAGACAGTGCCAAAAAGAAAACTTATGGTTGAAATTTCTCCCTCTATCAACAGCTCCCACTTCTAATTAGGTTACAAAATATAACTCCTTTTGAGTTCCTTCTATATCTTTTTCTCTTCTTTCATGTTGAATTGATCTGTAGAATATTAGAATATTTCCCTCTTTTTGTTCTAATCCTTCCTTGTATTGCTTTATGTTTTCTCTCTCTTTCTTTTATTTAGTCTTTTGATCTTCTGATGGTGTACTCTCTCCATTGTTCCTCTTGGATTTGATCAGCTTAATGTACTTTCTCCCTCTTTGACAACAATGCCAAAGACATATACTCAACACTTGGCATTTTTAATAAATGCAGATATAGGCTTTTGTAGGTTCTTCAATTTTCTCCCTCTGTCACCTTGCTTGTGAATGATTTGTAATTCCAATTTTGTAATTACTTTAGGCAATTCCTAAAGTAAGATCCACTGCATCAGTTTGTATGAAATGAATTTTAGCTTGTTTGATGTAGGGTATTCCTTCTATCTTTTACAGAGCCTTTGATAGGGGTATCACCCCTAGTTTACCTCTCAGATACTCATAAGCATCCTTAAGTAATGCTTTTGTGAAGATATCAACAATTTTATCCTTTGTGTTAATATATTCCATCTTTATTTCTTTATCTTGAACCGATTCCCTTACATAATGATACTTGATTCCAATGTGCTTTGTATTTGTATGCATTACAAGATTCTTTGATATATTGATAGAACTTGTGTTATCACAATAAAATGTCACTGGTTCTGTGATTTCTACATTCATTCCCTTAAGTAGTTGTTTGATCCATACAATGTTTGTGCAGTTAATAGTAGCAACAACATACTATGCTTTAGCAATAGATTGGGAAGTGCAACTCTGCTTCTTGCTAATCCATGTAACAAGTCTTTTGCCTAAGAAGAATGCTCCTCCACTGGTGCTCTTTCTATCATTAATATTTCTAGCCCAATCAACATCAGTGTAGGCTTTTAGTTCAAAATTTCCATTCTTCTTATAGTATAAACCAAACTCTTCTATTCCTTTCAAGTATCTAATTATCCTTTTCATAGCCATCAAGTGATTCTCTCTAGGATTAGCAAAGAATCTTGCAACTATCCTGACAACTAATGCAATATCAGATCTATTGTGTACTACATATTGCAATTTACCAATCATGGATCTATACAAAGTTTGATTTACCTTGGCCGAATCAACATTCTTTTATAGCTTAAGTGTTGTCACCATAGGTGTACTTACTAGTTTTGAATCCTCTAGTCCAAATGTCTTCAATATCTCTTTTACATATTTTGACTAAGTGATCTATACACCATATTTCATCTCATATACTTGTAATCCCACAAAGAATTTGATCTCACCAAACATTGACATTTCAAATTCTTGCTTCATCTGATCTACAAAATCCTTATAGAAAGCATCTTGTCCTCCAAATATGATATCATCAACAAATATTTCAGATAATAGTATACCTTTTTCTTTATCTATCTTCATGTACAAATTGTTGTTATCATCTATCCTTTCAAATCCAATTTTGACAAGATAAGTATGAGTCTCTCATACCATGCTCTTGGTGCTTGTTTCAATCCATATAGGGCTTTGTGCAGTCTACATACCATGTTCTTATTATTTTTATCAACAAAACCTTCTGGCTATTCTATGTAGACTTCTTCTAATATGCCATTCAGAAATGCAGACTTGACATCCATCTAATAAACTTTGAAACCTTTGTATGCAGCATAAGCAAGCAGAATTCTCACTCCTTCCATTCTTGCAACATGGAAAAATATTTCACCATAGTCAATTCCTTCTTCTTGTACATACCCTTTGCAAACTAGTCTTGCTTTGTTTCTTGTCACTTCACCATTCTCATCTAACTTATTTCTGAATACCCGTTTTGTGCCAATCACATTCTTCTCTTCTGGTCTAGGAACTAGACTCCAAGTCTTGTTCTTCTCTATCTACTAAATTTCTTCTTCGATAGCCTTGTACCAATCATCATCTTCCAACACATCTTTCATTGTCTTAGGTTCCTTCATGCTTAAGAAACATGATTCACTTCTCAATCTATTTCTTGTCATTGGCCTTGCATCTTTGTCTCCAATGATTTGATCTGTAGGGAGATGTCTTTTAAAATATTTGGATAGTCCAGGCTCAGTTCTTGTAACTACATTCTGTCTCTCAGCTTCAGTATCATTGTGTAGATCTCTGTTAGGTGTTTCAACATCTCTTTCATGTGTGCTAATCTCAGAGTCAGATTGTGCATTTTCCTCTTTTTTCAACTCAGCATCTGAATGCAACTTGACATTTATAGGTTGTGACTCGACAGTTGTTGAGACTTGCTGTTGGTTTGCAACATGATTTGTAGCATCTTCTTTAGCCGCCATTCCTTCATAATAGTATACAAATGATTTGTATTCTTTTGGTTCTTTTGTAGGTTTAGCCTCATGTACTTTTATAAACTCATCAAAATTCACATTTGCACTTTTCACAATTTTGTTAGTATTAGTATTTAAACACTTATAAGATTTACTTCTTATGGAGTAATCAAGGAATATACCTTTTTCAGTTTTTGCATCAAACTTTCCACTCCTAACATTTTTAAGAATATAGTATTTGCTTCCAAATACCTTAAAGTATTTCACGTTAGGTGGATATCCATACCATAGTTCAAAAGGTGTTGAATGAGTACTTTTCTTGACTTGCACATAGTTCAAAGTGTATACAATTAGTATTTATAGCTTCTCTCTAATATTTCATAGCAACATTCTTCTCCATCATGAGTGTTTTGGCATAGTCCATTATAGACCTATTTCTTCTTTCAACAATTCCATTTTTTGGAGGGGTCCTAGGTGTGGATGTCTATCTTTTGATTCCTCTATCATTATGGAACATCTCAAAATCATTTGAAGTAAATTCTCCTCCTCTATATAATCTCAAAAATTTCAAACTCTTACCTATTTCTTTTTCAACTCTTGCCAAGTACCACTAAAACATTTGAAAGGCATCTAATTTTATTTTTCAAAACTTGACTGTCATCATCTTAGAGTAATCATCAACAAATAATAGTATGTACTTATCTCCTTTGTAGCTTTGCACTTCAATAGGTCCACACAAGTCAATATGAATAATTTCAAGTGTTTCCTTAGAGGTATAAGCTTTACTTTTAAAGTTGGACTTTGTCATCTTGCCTAGCTGACATTGTTTGCACGTTATATTTTCTAGTTTCTTCAACTTAGAAAAACCTCTAACTCTTTTCATGTTACTGATACTAATCAGATTATCAAAATTAAGATGACACAATCTCTTGTGCCAAAGCCATTCATCATAAAATTTTGCAATAAGACAAGTAGCATCTTCTATATCTAGATAGAATAGATTACTTCGAGTTTGATCACCTTTTCCAATCAAGTTTCCATTTGTATCATACATCTTGGATGATTTATTTTCAAACTCAACTTTGCATCCCAAATTATTCAATTGTGACACACTTAACAAGTTATAATTCAAGCCTTCAACATAATAAGCATTTTCACCTGAAATCTTGTTTGTGAGTTTGATAGACCCTTTTCCTTTTATCAAACATGGTGCATCATTACCAAATCTTACACTATTTCTATCATAACAGGTTAAAGTAATGAACTTACTTTTGTCTCTAGTCATGTGATGTGAGCTTCCATTGTCAATGATCCATTTTTCTTTTTTGTTCACACAAGTCATAAGTGTAGTTTCCTCATCCTCATCAGATTCATCCTTCATTACAACATATACCACTTCATCATCATTTTCATTAGAGTCATGTTCATCAACAATGTAGCATGACTTGTTGCCTTTGTCTCCATAGTCTCTTTCATCATCATCTCTTTTATTTTTGTGCTTGTTTCCTTCTCTATAGTTCTTCTTCTAAGTACATCTTGTAGCAATGTGACCAACTTCATTGCAATTGAAACAAATGATAGGTAACTTACCTTTGAACTTGCCTTTTCCTCTATGAAATCTTCTAGCCAACAATGCTTCCAATTGTTCAATGTCTTCCTCATCTATGTTACTATCACTAGATGCATACTTTATCTTTCTTTTCTTCTTCTTTTGCTTTGCCTCCTCAGAATCTTTCAATAACAATTTTGCTTTGAAAGTTGATTCAATACTCTCTGGTCTGTAGTTGTCAAAATTAAATAGCTCAAAATAAGTGACCCCCTTTGACTCATTAAATGATGACATATGTCACTAGGGGTCTTAGGACCCCTAGGGACGTATTAGAATCATTCATATGGGTCAAAAGGGGTCATAGGGTAACCTATGACCCCCTTTGAACCATTAAATGATGACATATGTCCCTAAGGGTCTTAGGACCCTTTGGGACATATTAGAATGGTTAATATGGGTCAAATGGGGTCATAGGATGACCTATGATCTCCCATGACTTATTAGATGACGACATTTTCTCCTAAGGGTCTTAAGATTCTTAAGACATATTAGAATGGTTAATATGGGTTAAAGGGGTTCATAGGGTGACCTATGACCCCTTTTGACCCATTAAATAATGACATATGTCCGTAAGGTTCCTAGGACCTCTAGGGACATATTAGAATAGTTAATATGGGTCCAAGGGGGTCATAGGGTGACCTATGACCCCTTTCAACTCATTAAATGACGACATATGTCCCTAGAGGTTCTAGGATCCCTAAGGACATATTAGAATGGTTAATATGAGTCAAAAGGTGTCATAGAGTGACCTATGACCCCCTTCGACCAATTAAATGATGACATATATCCCTAAGGGTCTTAGCACCCCTAGGGACATATTATAATGCTTAATATGGGTCAAATACCCTATGACCCCCTTTTGACCCATTAAATGACGACATATGTTCCTAGGGGTCATAGGGCCCATAGGAACATATTAGAATCGTTAATATGGGTGAAACAGGGTTATAGGTTGACAAATGACCCCTTTTGACCCATGAAATGACGACATATGTCCCTAGGGGTCCTAGGACCCTTAGAGGCATATTCAAATGGTTAATATGGGTGAAAGGGGGTCATAAGTTAACCTATGACCTCTCACAACTCATTAATTGACAAGATATTCATATGGGTCACAGGGGGTCATAGGTTGACCAATGACCCTCTTTCACAAATTAAATGATGATATATGTCTGTAGCGGTACTAGGACCCCTTGAGACATATTATAATGGTTAATATGTCTGAAAGGGGGTCACAGATTGACCTATGACCCCTCACAACCCATTAAACGACGAGATATGTCCCTAAGAGTCGTAGGATCCCTAAGGACATATTAGAATCATTCATATGGGTCAAAGGGGGTCATAGGGTGACCTATGACCCCTTTTAACACATTAAATGACAACATATATCCCTACGGGTTCTAGGACTCATAGGGATATATTATAATGGTTAATATGGGTCAAAAGGGGTCATAGGTTGAGCTTTGACTCCCTTTGACCCATTAAATAATGACATATGTCCCTAAGGGTCCTACAACCCCTAGGGACATATTAGAATGTTTAATATGTGTGAAAGGGGGTCATAGGTTGACCTATGAACCTCCATGATCCATTAAATGACAAGATATGTCCATAGGGGTCATAAGACCCCTAGGGACATACTAGAATCATTCTTATGGGTCAAAGGGGTTCATAGGTTGACCTATGACCCCCCTTGAACCATTAAATGATGGCATATGCCCCTAGGGGCCCTAGCACCTCAAGGGACATATTAGAATGGTTAATATGTGTGAAAGGGGGTCATAGGGTAACCTATGACCCCCTTTGACCTATTAAATGATGATATATGTTCTTAAGTGTCCTAGGACCCTTAGGAACATATTATAATCGTTCATATCTGTCAAAGGGGGTCATAGGGTGACCTATGACCTCGCTTGACCAATGAAATGATAACATATGTCCCTAGGGGTCCTAAGACCCCTAGGGACATATTAAAATGGTTAATATGTGTGAAAGGGGGTCAGAGGTTGACCTATGACTCTCCAAGGACCCATTAAATGATGAGATATGTTCCTAGGGGTCTTAAGACCCCCTAGGGATATATTAGAATAATTCATATGGGTCAAAAGGGGTCATAGGGTGACCTATGACCTCCTTTGACCAATTAAATGACAACATATGTCCCTAGGTGTCCTAAGACCCCTATGGACATATTATAATGGTTAATAAGGGTCAAAGGACATCATAGGTTTACCTATGACTCCTTTTGACCCATTAAATGATGACATATGTCCTTAGGCGTCTTAGGACCCCTAGGGACAGATTATAATGGTTAATATGTGTGAAAGGGGGTCATAGGTTGACCTATGACCCCCCATGACACATTAAATGATGAGATATGTCCCTAGGGGTCATAGGTTCCCTAGGCACATATTACAATCCTTCATATGGGTCAAACGGGGTCCTAGGTTGACCAATGACCCCCTTTGAACCATTAAATCATGACATATGTCCCTAAGGGTCGTAGGACCCCCAGGGACATATTAGAATGGTTAATATGGGTCAAAGGGGGTCACAGGGTAGCCTATGACCCCCTTTGATCCATTAAATGATGACATATATCTTTAGGGGTCCTAGGATCCCTAGAGACATATTAGAATAGTTCATATGGGTCAAAGTGGGTAATAGGGTGACCTATGATGCCTTTTGACCCATTAAATGATGACATATGTTCCTAAGGGTCCTAGAACCCCTAGGGACATATTAGAATGGTTAATATGGGTCAAAGGGGTCCATAAGTTGAGCTATGACCCCCGATGACCTATTAAATGATGAGATATGTTCTTAGAGGTCCAAAGACCCTTACAGACATATTAAAATGGTTAATAAGGGTCAAAGGGGGTAAAGGTTGACCTATGACCACCTTTGACCCATTAAATGACGATGTATGTCCCTAGGGGTCTTAGGACACCTAAGGACACATTATAATGGTTGATATGTGTGAAAGGGGGTCATAGGGTGACATACGACCACCCACGACCAATTAAATGATGACATATGTCCCTAAGGGTCCTAGGACCCCTAGGGACATATTAGAATGGTTAATATGGGTCAAAGAGGGTCATAGGTCACCCTATGACCCCCTTTGACCCTTTAAATGATGACATATGTCCTTAGGGTTCCTAGGACCCCTAGAAAAATATTAGAATGATTAATATGGGTAAAAAATTGTCATAACGTGACCTATGACACCATTCGACCCATTAAATGACGACATATGTCCCTACGGGTCCTAGGACCCCTAGGCACATATTAGAATTCTTAATATGGGTCAAAAGGGGTCATAGGGTAACCTATGACCTCCTTTCACTCATTAAATTACGACATATTTCTCTATGGGTCCTAGGACCCCTAGAGACATATTAGAATCGATCATATGGGTCAAAGGGGGTCATAGAGTGACCTATGACCCCCTTTGACCCATGAAATGATGACATATGTCCCTAGGGGTCTTGAGACCCTTAGGGACATATTATAATGCTTAATATGTTTGAAAAGGGGTTGATAGGTTGACCTATGACCCTCTTTGACCCATTAAATAAAGACATATGTCCCTATAGATCCTAAAACCCTTACGAATATATTAGAATGGTTAATATGGATCAAAGGGGGTCATAGGGTGACCAATGACCTCTTTTGACCCATTAAATGATGACATATGTCCCAAGGGGCCCTAGGACCCCAAGGGACATATTAGAATCGTTCATATTGGTCAAAGGGGTTCATAGCGTGATCTATGACCCCCTTTGACCTATTAAATGATGACATGTCCCTAAAAGTTATAGGACCCCTAAGGACATATTAGAATCGTTCATATAGGTCAAATGAGGTCATAGGGTGACCTGTGACCCCCTTTGACTCATTAAATGATGACATATGTCCATAGGGGTCCTACGACCCCTAGGGAGATATTAGAATTGTTCATATAGGTCAAAGGGGGTCATAGGGTGACCTATGAACCCCTTTTACCTATTAAATGATGACATATGTCCATAGGGGTCTTAGGACCTCTAGGGAGATATTAGAATGATTAATATTAGTCAAAAGGGGTCATAGGGTAACCTATGACCCCTTTTAACACATAAAATGATGACATATGTCTCAAGGGGTCCTAGGACCCTTAGGAAAATGTTAAAATTGTTCATATGGGTTTGACCCGTTAAATGACAACATATTTCTCTAAGGGTCCTTGGACCATTAGGGACATATTAGAATGGTTAATATGGATCAAAGGGGTTCATAGGGTGACCTATGACCCCCCACGACCCCTTAAATGATGACATATGTCCCTAGGGATCCTATGACACCTAGGGACATATTAGAATGGTTAATATGGGTCAAAGGGTGTCATAGGGTGACCTATGACACCCTTCGACCAATTAAATGATGACATATGTCTCTAAGGGTCCTAGGACCCTTATGGACATATTAGAATGGTTAATATGGGCTAAAGGGTGTGATAGGCTAACCTATGACCGCCTTTGACAAATTAAACGACGACATATGTCCCTATGGGTCCTACGACCCTGAATGGTTGAAAGAGGATAAAAAAAACACGTTCCTTACACAAAATCATTAGTACAAATAATTGCCATTAGACATTGAAGAAAAGAGAATACTCATATTTTTGTGACAGTTGGATTGGTCAAAACTATGAAGAATTAGAGTTAATATGGGTTAAAGGGGGTCATAGGGTGACCTATGACCCCGTTTGACCCATTAAATGATGACACATGTCCATAGGGGTCCTAGAACCCTTATGGACATATTAAAATTGTTCATTTAGGTCAAAGGGGGTCATATCGTGACCTATGAATTGATTTGACCTATTAAATGATAACATATGTCCTTAGGGGTCCTAGGACCCCTAGGGACATATTAGAATGGTTAATATGGATCAAAGAGTGTCATAGGGTGACCTATGACCTCCCTTAAACCAATTAAATGATGACATATGTCCCTAGGGACATATTAGAATGGTTAATATGGGTCAAAGGGGGTCATAGGGTAATGTATGAACCCCTTTGACTCATTAAATGATGACATATGTCACTAAGGGTCATAGGACCCCCCAGGGCATATTCAAATCGTTTATATAGGTCAAAGGGGGTCATAGGGTAACCTATGACCCCCTTTGAACCATTAAATGACAACATATGTTCCTAGGGGTCCTAAGACCCTTTGGGACATATTAGAATTGTTAATATGGGTCAAAGGAGGTCATAGGGTGACCTATGACCCCAAACGACCTATTAAATGATGACATATGTCCCTATGAATCCTAAGACTTTTAGGAACATATTAGAATTGTTAATATGGGTTAAGGGGGTTATAGGGTGACCTATGACCCTGTTTGACACATTAAATGATGACATATGTCCTTAGGGGTCCTAGGACCCCTAGGGATATAATAAAATAATTAATATGGGTCAAAGGGGGTCATAGGGTGACCTATGACCCCCTTTGACTCATTAAATGATGAGATATGTCCCAAGGGGTCATAGGACCCCTAGGGACATATTAGAATTATTCATATGTGTCAAAGGGGATCATAGGTTGAGCTATGACCCCCTTTGAAACATTAACTGACGACATATGTCTTTAGGGCTCTTAGGACCACTAGGGACGTATTAGAATGGTTAGTATGGGTCAAAGGGGGTCATAGGGTAACCTATGACCCCCTTTCACGCATTAAATGACATATCTGAACTGTTAATATGGGTCAAACAGGGTCATAGGATGACCTATGACCCCTTCTGATCCATGAAATGATGACATATGTCCCTAGGGGTCCTCAGACCCCTAAGGACATATTAGAATGGTTAATATGTGTGAAAGGGGGTCATAGGTTGACCTATGACCCCCTTTGACCCATCAAACGATAACATATGTCCCTAGGGAACCCCTAGAGAAAATTAGAATGGTTAATATTTGTGAAAGGGGGTCATAGGTTGACCTATGACCCCCCACGACCCATTAAATAGCAAGATATGTCCCTAGGGGCTATGGGACACTTAGAGACATATTAAAATCGTTCATATGGGTCAAAGGGGGTCATAGATTGACCTATGACTCCCTTTGACCCATTAAATGATAAAATATGTCCCTAGTGGTCGTATGACCCCTAAAGACATATTATAATGGTTAATATGTGTAAAAGGGGGTCATAGGCCACAACCCATTAAATGATGAGATATGTCCCTATGTTTCCTAGGACCCATAGAGACATATTAGAATCATTCATATGGGTCGAAGGGGGTCATAGGGTGACCTATGACCCCCTTTTACCCATTAAATGATTACATATGTCCCTAGTCGTCCCAAGACCCTTAAAAAATATTTTAATTGTTAATATGTGTGAAAGCGGGTCATAGGTTGACCTATGACCTCCTTTGACCCATTAAATAATGACATATGTCCCTAAGAACATATTAGAATGGTTAATATGTGTGAAAGGGGGTCATTGGTTGACCTATGACCCCCCACGAACTATTAAATTATGAGATATGTTCATAAGGGTCATAGGACCCCTAGGGACATATTAGAATCGTTCATATGGGTGAAAGGGGGTCATAAGTTGACTTTTGACCCCCTTTGACCCATTAAATAATGACATATGTCCCTAGGGGTCCTAGGACCCCTAGGGACATATTAGAATGGTTAATATGTTTGGAAAGTGGTCATAGGTTGACCTATGACCCCCCCGACCCATTAACTGATGAGATATGTCCCTAAGGGTCATAGGACCCCTAGGGACATATTAGAATGGTTAATATGTGTGAAAGGGGGTTATAGGTTGACTTATAGCCACCCACGATCCATTAAATGACGAAATACATCCCTAGGGGTCATAGGACCCCTATGGACATATTAGAATCGTTAATATGGGTCAAAGAGAGTCATAGGTTGACCTCAACCTATGACACTCTTTGATCCGTTAAATGATGACATATGTCCCTAGTGGTCCTAAGACCTCTAGGGACATATTAGAATGGTTAATATGTGTGAAAGTGGGTAATAGGTTGACTTATGACCCCTTTTGATCCATTAAATGACAACATATGTTCTTAGGGGCCTTAAGACCCTTAGGGACATATTAGAATTGTTAATATGTGTAAAAGGGGGTCTTAGGTCCCACGACCCATTAAATGATGAGATATGTTCATAGGGGTCGTAGGACCCTTCGGGACATATTAGAATCGTTCATACGGGTCAAAGGAGGTCATAGATTAACCTATGACCCCCTTGGATTCATTAAATGATGACATATGTCCTTAGGGGTCCTAGGACCTCTAAGGACATAATATAATGGTTAAGATGTGTGAAATGAGGTCATAGGTTGACCTATGAACCCCCATAACTCATTAAATGATGAGATATGTCCCTAAGGGTCCTAGGACCCCTAGGAACATATTAGAATCATTCATATGAGTCAAACGAGATCATAGGATGACTTAAAACCCGCTTTGACTCATGAAATGACAACATATGTTCATAGGGGTCCTAAGGACATATTAGAGTGTTTAATGTGTGAAAGGGGGTCATAGGTTGACCTATGACCCCTTTGACCCATTAAATGACAACATATGTTCCTAGGGATCCTAGGACTCCTAAGGACATATTAGAATGGTTAATATTTTTGAACAGGGGTCATAGGTTGACCTATGACCCCATTTGACCCATTAAATGACAACATATGTCCTTAGGGGTCCTAAGACCTTTAGGGACATATTAGAATCGTTCATATTGGACAAAGAGGGTCATAGGTCACCCTATGACCCCCTTTGACCCATTAAATGATGACATATGTCCCTAAGAATCTTTGGACCCCTACGGACATATTAGAATCGTTCATATTCTTGAAAGGCAGTCATAGTGTCATCTATCGCTCCATTTGACCCATTAAATGATGACATATGTCCCTAGGGGTTCTAGGACTCCTAGGGACATATTACCATTGTTCATATAGGTCAAAGGGGGTCACAAGGTGTCCTCTGAACCCCTTTGACCCATCAAATGATGACATGTCCCTAGGGGTCCTAGGACCCCTAGGGAGGTATTCAAATGCTTAATATGGGTCAAAAGGTGTTATAAGGTGACCTAAGACCCCTTTTGACCTATTAAATGATAAAATATTTTCACATATTAGAATCGCTCATATGGGTCAAAGGGGGTCATAGGGTGACCTATGACCCCCTTTGACTAATAAAATGACGAGATATGTCCCGAGGGCTCCTAGGACTCCTAGCGATATATTAGAATGATTAATATGTGTGAAAGGGGGTCATAGGTTGACCTATAACCCCCTTTGACCCATTAAATGATGACATATGTCCCTAGGGGTCTTAAGACCCCTAGGGACATATAAGAATGGTTAATATGGGTCAAAGGGGGTCATATTGTAACCTAAGACCCACATTGACCCATTAAACGATGACATATGTCCACATATTAGAATCGTTCATATGTGTCAAAGGGGGTCATAAGGTGACCTATGACCCCGTTTGACCCATGAAATGACAACATATGTCCCCAGGGGTCTTAGGACGCCTAGGGACATATTAGAATGATTAATATGTGTGGAAGGGGGTCATAGGTTGACCTATACCCCTTTTGACCCATTAAATGGTGACATATGTTTTTAGGGGTCATAGGACTTCGAGTGACATATTATAATGGTTAATATATGTGAAAGGAGGTGATAGGTTGACCTATGACCCCTCACAACCCATTAAATGATAAGATATGTCCCTAGGGGGATATGTCCCTAGGGGTCCTATTACCCCTAGGGACATACTAGAATCATTAATATGGGTCAAACCCTATGACTCCTTTTGACCCATGAAATGATGAATTATAATCGTTCATATGGGTCAAAGTGGGTCATAGGGTGACCTATGACCCCTTTGACCAATTATATGATGAATTAGAATCGTTCATATTAGTGAAAGGGGGTCATAGGGTGACCTATGACCCCCTTTGACCCATAAAATGACGACATATATCTCTAGTGGTCCTAAGACTCCTAGGAACATATTAGAATGGTTAATATGTGTGAAAGTGGGTCATTGGTTCACCTATGACCCCCTTTGACACATTAAATGTCGACATATGTCCCTAGGTGTCCTAGGACCCCTAGGGACATATAATAATGGTTAATATGTGTGAAAGGGGGTTATACGTTGACCTATGACCCGCCACAACCAATTAAATGACGAGATTTGTTTGTAGGGGTCTTAGGACCCCTAGGGCCATATTATAATGGTTAATTCAAAGGTTGTCATAGGTTGACCTATGACCCCCTTTGACCAATTAAATGATGGCATATGTTCTTAGGGGTCCTAGGACCTCTACGGACATATTAGAATGGTTAATATGTGTGAAAGATGGTCATAGGTTTACCTATAACCCCCCACGACCCATGAAATGATGAGATATGACCCCTAGGGACATATTAGAATTATTCATATGGGTCAAATGGGGTCATAGGGTCACTTATGACCCCCTTTGATCCACTAAATGATGACATATGTTCCTAGGGGTGCAAAAACCCTTATAGACATAGGACCCCTAAGGACATATTATAATCGTTCATATGGGGCAAAAGGGGTAATAGGTTGACCTATGACCCACTTTGACCCATTAAATGACGAGATATGTCCCTAGGTGTCATAGGACCCCTAGGGACATATTATAATCGTTCATATGGGTCAAAGGTGGTCATAGGTCAACCTATGACCCCTTTGATCTATTAAATGATGACATATGTCACTAGGGGTCTTAGGACTCCTAGGGACATATTAGAATCATTAATATGGGTCAAAGGAGCTCATAGGGTGACCTTTCACCCCCTTTTACTCATGAAATAATGAGATATGTTCCTACAGGTCATAGGACCCCTAGGGACATATTAGAATCGTTCATATATGTCAAAGGGGGTCATAGGTTGACCTCAAGCTATAACCCCCTTTAACCCATTAAATGATGACATATGTCCCTAAGAACATATTATAATGGTTAATATGGGTCAAAGGGGGTCATAGACATATGTTAGTATGGTTAGTATGTGTGAAAGGGGGTCATAGGTTGACCTATGAACCCCCACGACTCATTAAATGATGAGATATGTCCCTAGGGGTCCTAGGGACATATTAGAATCGTTCATATGGGTCAAAGGGGGTCATAAAGTGACCTTTCACTCCCTTTTATCCATGAAATGATGAGATATGTTCTTACAAATCATAGGACCGCTAGAGACATATTAGAATCGTTCATATGTTTCAAACGGGGTCATAGGTTAACCTAAACCTATAAGCCCCTCTAACCTATTAAATGATGACATATGTCCCTAAGAACATATTATAATAGTTAATATGGGTCAAAGTGGGTCATAGGTTGAGCTATGACCCCCTTTGGCCATTTAAATAATTACATATGTTAGAATGGTTAGTATTTGTGAAAGGGGGTCATAGGTTGACTTATGAACCCCCACGACCCATTAAATAATGAGATATGTCCCTAGGGGTCCTAGGACACCTAAGGACATATTAGAATCATTCATATGAGTCAAAGGGGGTCATAGGTAGAGCTATGACCCCATTTGACACATTAAATGATGACATTTGTCTCTAGGGGTCAAGACCCCTAGAGACATATTAGATTGGTTAATATGGGTCAAATAGGGTCATAGGGTAACTTATGAACCCCTTTGATCCATTAAATGACAGAATATGTCTCTAGGGGTCCTAGGACTCCTAGGGACATATTAGAATCGTTCATATGGGTCAAAAGGGGTCTCACCTATGACCTTGTTTCACTCATGAAATGACGACATATGTCCCTAGGGCTCCTATGACCCCAAGGGATGAATTAGAATGGTTAATATGTGTGAAAAGGGGTCATACGTTGACTTATGCACCTCTTTGATCCATTAAACGATGACTAGGACCCCATAGACATATTAGAATAGTTAATATGTACCTATGACACCCCCACAAAACATTAAATGATGAGATATGCCCCTAGGGGCCATAGGACCCCTAGAGACATATTAAAATTGTTCATATGGGTCAAAGGGGGTCATAGGTTGACCTATGACCCCCTTTGACCCATTAAATGATGATATATGTCTCTAGGGATCTTAGGACCCCTAGGGACATATTAAAAGTGTTCATATAGGTCAAAAGGGGTCATATGATGACATATGGACCTCTTTGACCCATTAAATGATTACTTATGCCCTTAGAGGTCCTAGGACCCCTAGGGACATATTAGAATGTTTAATATGGGTAAAAGTAGATCATAGGGTAATCTATGACCCCCTTTAACTCATTAAATGATGACATATGTACCTAGGGGTCTTAGGACC
This sequence comes from Cupressus sempervirens, assembly GCA_028749045.1. Lineage (NCBI taxonomy): Eukaryota > Viridiplantae > Streptophyta > Pinopsida > Cupressales > Cupressaceae > Cupressus > Cupressus sempervirens. The sequence continues at coordinate 688,336,110 of CM053786.1, read as the reverse complement.
ACTAGAAAAATATTAGAGTCGTTCATATGGGTTTGACCTTTTATCCACCACGACCCATTAAATGATGACATATGTCCCTAAGGGTCCTAGGACTTGTAGAGACATATTAGAATGGTTAATATGGGTCAAATGGGGTCATAGGGTGACCTATGACCCCCTTCGAGCCATTAAATGATGACATATGTCCCTAGAGATCTTAGGACGCCTAGGGACATATTAGAATGGTTAATATGGGTCAAAAGGTGTCATAGGGTGACCTATGACCCCTTTCGACTTATTAAATGACGACATATGTCCCTACGGGTCCTAGGATCACTAGGGACTTATTAGAATGGTTAATATGGGTCAAAGGGTGTCATAAGGTGACCTATGACTTGCTTTGACCCATTAAATTATGATATATGACCCTGGGGGTCATAGAACTCTTAGGGACATATTATAATGGTTAATATGGGTCAAATGGGGTAATAGGTTAACCTATGACCCCTTTTGACCCATTAAATGATGACATATGTCTGTAGGGGTCGTATGACCCCTAGGGACATATTAGAATCATTCATATGGGTCAAAGAGGGTCATAAGGTGACCAATGACCCTCTTTGACCCATGAAATGATAAGATATGTCCGTAGGCGTCCTAGGACCCCTAGGGACATATTAGAATAGTTAATATGTGTAAAAAGGGGTCATAGGTTGACCTTTGACCAACTTCGACAAATTAAATGATGATATATGTCTCTAGGGGTCCTAAGAGCCCTAGGGACATATTAGAATGGTTAATATGGGTCAAAGGGGGTCATAGAGTGACCTATGATCCCCTATGACCTATTAAATGATGACATATGTCCCTACGGGTCTTAGGACCCCTGAGGACATATTAGAATGTTTAATATGGGTCACTTCGACCTATTAAATAATGATATATGTCCGTAGGGGTCCTAGGACCCCTACAGACATATTAGAATGATTCATATTTCTCAAAGGCAGTCATAGTGTGACCTATGACCCTCTTTGACCTATTATATGATGAATTAGAATCGTTCATATGGGTGAAAGGGGGTCATAGGGTGACCTATGACCCCCTTTGATCTATGAAATGACAACATATATCTCTAGTGGTCCTAGGACCCCTAGGGACATATTAGAATGGTTAATATGTGTGGAAGTGAGTCATAGATTGACTTATAACCCTATGACCCATTAAATGTCGACATATGTCCCTAGTTGTCCTAGGACCCCTAGAGACATTATAATGGTTAATATGTGTGAAAGGGGGTCATAGGTTGACCTATGACCCCCCACAACCAATTAAATGACGAGATATGTCTCTAGGGGTCCTAGGACCCCTATGGACATATTATAATGGTTAATATGGGTCAAAAATTGTCATATGTTGACTTATGACCCCCTTTGATCGATTAAATAATGACATATGTCCCTAGGGGTCCTAGGACCTCTACGGACATATTAGAATGGTTAATATGTGTGAAAGGTGGTTATAAGTTTACCAATGACTCCCCACGACCTACAAAATGACGAGATATGTCCCAAGGGGTCATATGACCCCTACGGACATATTAGAATTATTCATATGGGTCAGAGGGGGTCATAGGGTCACCTATGACCCCCTTTGACCGACTAAATGATGACATATGTTTCTAGGGGTCCAAGGACCCATATGGACATATTACAATGATTTATATGGGTCAAAGGGGGTCATAGGGTGACCTATGACCCCCTTTGACACATCCGATGATGACATATGTCCCTAGGGGTCCTAGGACCCCTAAGGGCATATTATAATGATTAATATGTGTGAAACCTATGACCCTCTTTAACTCATTAAATTACGACATACGTCTCTAGGGGTCTTAAGACCCCTAGGGACATTTTTGAATAGTTAATATGTGTGAAAGGGGGTCATAAGTTGACCTATGACCCCCCACGATCTATTAAATGATGAGATATGTCCGTAGGGGACATAGGACCCCTAGGGACATATTATAATCATTCATATGGGTCAAAGGCGGTAATAGGTTGACCTATGATCCACTTTGACCCATTAAATGACGAGATATGTTCCTAAGGGTCATAGGACCCCTAGGGACATATTAAAATCGTTCATATTGGTCAAAGGTGGTCACAGGTTGACCTATGACCCCCTTTGACCCATTAAATGATGACGTATGTCACTAGGGGTCTTAGGACTCGTAGAGACATATTAGAATGGTTAATATGGGTCAATGATGACAAATGTCCCTAGGAGTCTTAGGACACCTCAGGACATATTAGAATCGTTTATATGGGTCAAAGGGGGTCATAGGGTGACCTATCACCCCCTTTGACCCATAAAATGATGACATATGTCCCTAAGGGTCCTAAGAATCCTAGGGACATATTAGAATGGTTAATATATGTGAAAGGTGGTCATAGGTTGATCTATGACCCCCTTTGACACATTAAATGATGACATATGTGCTCAAAGATCCAAAGACCCCTAGGGACATATTAGAATAGTTAATATATTTTAAAGGGGGTCATAGGTTGACCTATGACCCCCCATGAGCTATTAAATGACAATATATGTTCTTACAGGTCATAGGATCCCTAGGGACATATTAGAATCGTTCATATGGGTCAAAGGGGGTCATAGGTTGACCTCAACCTATGACCCCATTTGAGCCATTAAATGACGACATATGTCCCTAGCAACATATTATAATGGTTAATATGGGTCAAAGAGGGTCATAGGTTAACCTATGACCCCCTTTGAAAATTTAAATAATGACATATGTTAGAATGGTTAGTATGTGTGAAAGGGGGTCATAGGTTGACCTATGAACCCCCACGACCCATTAAATGAGGAGATATGTCACTAGTGGTCATAGGACCCCTAGAGACATATTAGAATCGTTCATATGGGTCAAAGGGGGTCATAAGTTGATCTATGACCCCATTTGACACATTAAATGATGACATTTGTCCCTAAGGGTCCTAAGACCCCTAGGGACATATTAGATTGGTTAATATGGGTCAAATGGAGTCATAGGGTAACCTATAACCCCCTTTGACCCATTAAATAACATAATATATCCCTAAGGGTCCTAGCACCCCTAGGGACATATTAGAATCTTTTATAACGGTTAAAGGGGTTCATAGGGTGACCTATGACCCCCTTTCACACATGAAATGACGACATATGTTCTTAGGGGTCTTAGGACCGTTAGGGACATATTAGAATGGTTAATATGTGTGAAAAGGTGTCATACGTTGACTTATGACCCCCTTTGACTCATATAATGACAATATATGTTCTTAAGGGTCTTAGGACCCCTATGGACATATTAGAATGGTTAATATGTACTTATGACACCCCCATGAGCCAAAAAATGGCGAGATATGTCCCTAGGGGCCATAGGACCCCTAGGGACATATTAGAATCGTTAATATGGGTCAAAGGGGGTCATAGGGTGAGCTATGACCCCCTTTGAGCCATTAAATGATGACATACGTCTTTAGCGGTCTTAGGACAGCTAGGGACGTATTAGAATTGTTAATATAGGTCAAAAGTTAAATGATGGCATATGTCCCTATGGGTCTTAAGACCCCTAGGGACATATTAGAATGGTTAATATGGATCAAAGGGTGTCATAAAGTGACCTATGACCCACTTTGACCCATTAAATGATGAAATATGTTCCTAGGGGTCATAGGACCCTTAGGGACATATTAGAATGGTTAATATGGGTCAAATGGGGTCATAGGTTAACCTATGACCCTCTTTGATCCATTAAATGATGACATATGTCCATAGGGGTACTAGTACCCCTAGAGACATATTAGAATCATTAATATGGATCAAAAGGGGTCATAGGGTGACCTATGATCCCCTTTGACCAATAAAATGACGAGATATGTCCCTAGGGGTCCTAGGACCCCTAGGGACATATTAGAATGGTTAATATGTGTGAAAATGGGTCATAGGTTGACCTTTGACCCACTTTGACACATTAAATGATAACATATGTCACTAGGGGTCCTAAGACCCTTAGGGACATACTAGAATGGTTAATATGGGTCAAATGGGGTCATAGGGTGACCTATGACCCCCTTTGACTCATTAAATGATCACATATGTCCCTAGGGGTCTTAGGGCCCCTGAGGACATATTAGAATGGTTAATATGGGTGAAAAGGGGTCATAGGATGACCTATGACCCGCTATGACTCGTTAAATGATGACATGTCTCTAAGGTTCATAGGACACTTAGGGACATATTAGAATGGTTAATATGGGTCAAATGGGGTCATAGGGTAACCTATGACCCCTTTTGATCCATTAAATGATGACATATGTCTGTAGGGGTCCTAGGACCCCTAGGGATATATTAAAATCGTTCATATGGGTGAAAGGGGGTCATAGGTTGACGTATGATCCCTCACGACCCATTAAATGATGAGATATGTCCTTAGGGGTCATAGGACCCCTTGGGACATATTAGAATCATTCATATGGGTCAAAGGTTGTCGTAGCTTGACCTATGACTCCATTTGATGCATTAAATGACGCCATATTTTTTTATGGGTCCTAAGACCCCTAGAGACATATTCGATTGGTTAATATAGGTCAAAGGGAGTCATAAGGTAACCTATGACCCCCTTTGACCTATATGAAAAATTCTAATATATGCCTAGTTGTCGATCCCTAGGGACATATTAGAATCGTTCATATGGGTCAAAGGGGGTCATAAGGTGACCTATGACCCCGTTTGACCCATGAAAAGATAACATATGTCCCTAGTGGTCCTAGGACCCTTAGGGACATATTACAATGGTTAATATGTGTGAAAAGAGGTCTTAGGTTTACCTACAATCTCCTTTGATCCATTAAATGACGACATATGTCTCTAGATATTAGAATAGTTAATATGTGCAAAAGGGGGTCATAGGTAGACTTATGACCGTCCACGACCTATTGAATGACGAGATATGTCTCTAGGGGTCATAGGACCCCTTTGGATATTAAAATCGTTCATATGGGTCAAAAGGGGTCATAGGTTGACGTATGACCCCGTTTGACCCATTAAATGACGATATATGTTCTTAGGGGTCTTAAGACCCCTAAACACATATTAGATTGGTTAATATGGGTCAAAGGGGGTCATAGGGTAACCTATGACCCCCTTTGACCCATTAAATGACAGAATATGCCCCTAAGGGTCCTAGGACCTCTATGGACATATTAGAATCATTCACATGGGTCAAAGGGGGTCATAGGGTGACCTATGAACCTCTTTGACCCATGAAATGATGACATATGTTTCTATCAGACCCTTAAGGACATATTAGAATAGTTAATATGTATTAAAGGGGGTCATAGGTTGACCTACAACCCCCTTTGACCAATTAAATGACGACATATGTCCATAGATATTGGAATGATTAATATGTGTGAAAAGGGGGTCATAGGTTGACCTATGACCACCCATGAGCCATTAAATGACTAGATATGTCTCTAGGGTAATAGGACCCTTAGGGACTTATTAGAATCATTCATATGTGTGAAAGGGGGTCATAGGTTGACCTATGACCCCTCACGATCTATTAAATGACGAGATATGTCCCTAGGGGTCATAAGACACCTAAGGACATATTAGAATCGTTCATTTGGGTAAAAGGGAGTCATAGGTTGACCTATGACCCCCTTTGACTCATTAAATGATGACATATGTCCCCAGGGGTCCTAGGACCTATAAGGACATATTAGAATAGTCAATATGTGCGAGAGTGGGTGATTGGTTGACCTATGATATCTCACGACCCATTAAATGACAATATATGCCCTTAGGGGTCATAGGACTCCTAAAGAAATATTAAAATCGTTCATATGGGTCAAAGGGGGTCATAGGTTGACCTATTAACCCCTTTGACCCAATAAATGACGTCATATGTCCTGAGGGGTCGTTGGACACGTAGGGACATATCAAAATGGTTAATATGGGTCAAATCTTATGACCCCCTTTGAACCATTAAATGACGACATATGCCCCTAGGGTCCTAGGACCCCTCGAGACATATTAGAATAGTTCATATGTGTCAAAGAGGGACCTATGACCCCTTTTGACACATGTAATGATGACATATGTCACTGGGGGTCCTAGGACCCCTCGGGACATATTAGAATGGTTAATATTTGTGAAAGGGGGTCATAGGTTGATCTATTACCCCCTTTGACTCATTAAATTATGACATATGTCCCTAGGGGTCCTAGGACCCCTAGGGACATATCAGAATGGTTATTATGTGTGAAAGCGGGTCATAGGTTGACCTATGACCCCTCACGACACATTAAATGAGGAGATATGTCCCTAGGGTCATAGGACCCCTAGAGACATATTAGAATCGTTCATATGGGTCAAACGAGTTCATAGTTTGACCTATGACCCCCTTTGACCCATTAAATGACGACATATGTCCCTAAGGGTCCTAGGACTCCTAAGGACATATTAAAATGGTTAATATGGGTCAATGACGACATATGTGGACATATTAGAATCGTTCATATGGATCAAATGGAGTTATAGGGTAACCTATGACCCCCTTTGACTTATGAAAGGACAACATATGTTCCTAGGGGTCTTAGGAACCCTAAGGACATATTAGAATGGTTAATATGTGTGAAAGAATGTCATAGGTTGACTTATGACCCCCCTTGACACATTAAATGATGACATATGTCCCAAGGGGTCCTAGGACCCATAGGGACATATTAGAATGGTTAATATGTGTTAAAGAGTTGACCTATGAACCCCCATGACTCATTAAATGACAACTTATGTCCCTAGGGGTCATAGGACCCCTAGGGACATATTAGAATCATTTATATGGGTCAAAGAGGGTCATAGGTTGATCTATGACCCCCTTTGACTCATTAAATGATGACATATGTCCCTAGAGGTCCTATGACGCCTAAGGACATATTTGAATGGTTAATATGGGTCAATGACAACATATGTCCCTTGGGGTTTTAAGACCCCTATGGACATATTAGAATCGTTCATATGGGTCAAAGGGGGTCATAGGGTGACCTATGACTCCCTTTGACAAATGAAATGATGACATATGTCCCTAGGGGTCCTAGGACCCCTAGGGACATATTAGAATGGGTAATATGTGTTAAAAGGGGTCATAGGTCAACCTATGACCCCCCACGACCCATTAAATGATGAAGACATATTAGAATGGTTAATATGGGTCAAAAGAGGTCATAGGGTGACCTATGACCCCCTTTGACCCATTAGATGATGACATATGTCCCTAGGGGTCTTAGGACCGCTAGGGACATATTAGAATGGTTAATATGAGTCAAAAGGGGTTATAAGGTGACCTATGACCCCTTTTGACTCATTAATTGATGACATATGTTCCTAGGAGTCCTAGGACGGTTAGTGACATATTAGAATGGTTAATATGGGTCCAAAGGGGTTATACAGTGACTTTTGACCCCCTTCAATCCATTAAATGATGACATTTGTCCCTAGGGGTTCGAGGACCCCTAAGGACATGTTAGAATGGTTAATATGGGTTAAAGGGTGTCATAGGGTGACTTATCACCCCCTTTGACCTATGAAATGATGACATATGTCCGTAGGGGTCCTAGAACCTCTAGGGATATATTAGAATCATTCATATGGGTCAAAGGGGGTCATAGGGTGACCTATGACCCCCTTTGACTCATGAAATGATGAAATATATCCCTAGGGGTCATAGTACCCCTAGAGACATATTAGAATTGTTAATATGTGTGAAAGGGGGTCATAGGTTGACCTTTGACCTCCTCTGACCCTTTAAATGACTACATATGTCCCTAGGGGTCCTAGGACCCATAGGGACATATTAGAATGGTTAATATGTATGAAAGGGTGTCATAGGTTGACCTATGACCTGTCACGACCCATTAAATGACAAGATATGTCCCTACGAGTCATAGGACCCCAAGCGACATATTATAATCATTTATATGGGTCAAAGGTGGTCATAGGTTGACCTATGACCCCATTTGATCTATTAAATGACAACATATGTCCTTGGGGGTCCTAAGACCCCGAGGGACATATTAGATTGGTTAATATGGGTCAATGACGGAATCATTCATATGGGTCAAAGGGGGTCATAGGGTGACATATGACCCCCTTTGACCCATGAAATGATGAAATATGTCCCTAGTGGTCTTAGGACCCCTAGGGACATATTAGAATGGTTAATGTGTGTGATAAGGGGTCCTAGGTTTACCTACGACCCCCTTTGACTCATTAAATGACGACATATGTCCCTAAATATTAGAATAGTTAATATGTGTGAAAGGGGGTCACAGGTTGACCTATGAACCTCCACGACCTATTAAATGACAAGATATGTCCTTAGGGGTCATAGGACCCCTAGGACCCCTACGAACATATTAAAATCATTCATATGGGTCAAAGGGGGTCATAGGTCCTTTGACCCATTAAATGATGACATATGTCCCTTGGGGTCCTAGGAGTCCTAGGGACATTAGAATGGTTAATATGAGTCAATGATGACATATATCCCTAGGGGTCCTAGGACACCTAGGGACGTATTAGAATCGTTCATATGGGTCAAAAGGGGTCATAGGGTGACCTATGACACCCTTTGACCAATGAAATGACAACATATGTTCCTAGGGTTCGTAGGAACCCTAGGGACATATTAGAATGGTTAATATGTGTGAAACGGGGTCATAGGTTGAGCTATGACCTTCTTTGACACATTAAATGACGACATATGTCCCTACAGGTCCTTGGACCTCTAGGGATATATTAGAATGATTAATATGTGTGAAAGGGGGTCATAGGTTGACTTATGACCCACCATGACCCATTAAACGACGAGATATGTCCCTAGGGTTCATTGGACCCCTAGGGACATATTAGAATCGTTCATATGGGTCAAAGAGGGTAATAGGTTGACCTCAACCTATGACCACCTTTGACCCATTAAATGACGACATATGTCCCTAGGGGTCCTAAGACCCCTAGGGACATATTAGAATCGTTCATATATGTGAAAGTTGGTCATAGGTTGACGTATGACCCCCTTTGAACCATTAAATGACAACATATGTCCCTAGGGGTCTTAGGACCCCTAAGAACATATTAGAATCGTTAATATGTGTGAAAGGGGGTCATAGGTTGACTTATGACCCCCCACGACTCGTTAAATGATCAGATATGTTCCTAGGGGTCCTATGACCCCTAGGGACATATTAGAAATGTTCATATGGTTCAAAGGGGGTCATAGGTCAACCTATGACCCTGTTTGACCCCTTAAATGATGAAATATGTACTAGTGGGTCATAAGGTCCCTAGGGATATATTGTAGTGTTTAATATGTGTGAAAGGGGGTCATAGGTTGACCTATGACCTCCAACAATCCATTAAATGACGAGATATGTCCCTAAGGGTCCTAACACCCCTAGGGACATATTAGAATCATTCATATGGGTCAAAGGGTGTCCTAGGGTGACCTATGACCCCCTTTGATCCATGAAATTGCGTCATTTGTCCCTAGGGGTCCTAGGGACATATTAGAATGGTTAATATGTGTGAAAGGGGGTCATAGGTTGACCTATGACCCTTCACGACCCGTTAAATGACAAGATATGTCCCTACGGATCATAGGACCCCAAGTGACATGTTATAATCGTTCATATGGGTCAAAGGTGGATATAGGTTGACCTATGACTTCATTTGACCCATTAAATGACAACATATGTCTCTGAGGGTCTTAGGACCCGTAGGGACATATTAGATTGGTTAATATGGGTCAATGACGAAATCGTTCATATGGGTCAAAGGGGGTCATAGGGTGACATATGACCCCCTTTGACCCATGAAATGATGACATATGTCCCTAGTGGTCCTAGGACCCTTAGGGACATATTAGAATGGTTAATGTGTGTGACAGGGGGTCTTAGGTTTACCTACGACCCCCTTTGACCCATTAAATTACGACATATGTCTCTAAATATTAGAATGGTTAATATGTGTTAAAGGGGGTCATAGGTTGACCTATGTACCCCCACGACCCATTAAATGATGAGATATGTCCCTAGGGGTCATAGGACCCTTAGGGACATATTAAAATCGTTCATATGGGTGACCCATTAAATGATGACATATGTCCTTAGGGGTCCTAGGACTCCTAAGGACATATTAGAATGGTAATATGGGTCAATGACGACATATGTCCCTAGGGGTCCTAGGACCCCTAGGGACATATTAGAATCATTCATTTGGGTCAAAGGTGACCTATGACCCCCTTTGATCAATGAAATAATGACATATGTTCCTAGGGACGTATTAGAACAGTTAATATGTGTGAAAGGGGGTCATAGGTTGACCTATGACCCCCTTTGACACATTAAATGATGACATATGTCCCTAGAGGTCCTAGGATCCCTAAGGACATATTAGAATGGTTAATATGTGTGAAAGGGGGTCATAGGTTGACCTATGACCCACCATGACCTATTAAATGATGAGATATGTCCCTAGGGTTCATTGGACCCCTAGGGACATATTAGAATCGTTCATATGGGTGAAATGGGGTAATAGGTTGACCTCAACCTATGACTCCTTTTGACCCATTAAATGACGACATATGTCCCTAGGGCTCCTAGGACCCCTAGAGACATATTAGAATCATTCATATGGATGAAAGGGGGTCATAGGGTGACCTATAACCCCCTTTGACCTATGAAATGATGACATATGTCCCTAGTGGTCCTAGGACCCCTAGGGACATATTAGAATCGTTCATATATGTGAAAGTGGGTCATAGGTTGACGTATGACCCCTTTTGAGCCATTAAATGACGACATATGTCTCTAGGGGTCCTAGAACCCCTTGGGACATATTAGAATTGTTAATATGTGTGAAAGGGGGTCATAGGTTGACTTATGACCACACACGACCCGTTAAATGATGAGATATATTCCTAGGGGTCGTAGGACCCCTAGGGACATATTAGATGCCAAAACTTGCAGTGTGCCTCAGTTCATAGGTCCACCACAATGTGACTTTGAAACCTTTGTTCTTTGCATCGATTCATCAGCGCCATTAGATCCGAATGGGCAGGTGAACCCTAGTCACACCTTTGTTCCAGCCACGGAGACCATCCACCATTTGCAGCCACCCCGTACTGAGGAGTCTCCAAGGTGCTCTAAGTGCATTTCAAGGTCGATCTTTTGAGGGTCATAACTCAAAGCTTGTGAGGGCTATTGATGAACTATCAAATGCTACATGATGGTGATACTGAGGCTTAAAATAATCTATCTCATTTTCAAGAGTTCACATTCTGTTTGGATTCGACACAACGATCTTTCTCGATGCCAAAACTCGCAGTGTGCCTCAGTTCATAGGTGCACCATAGTGTAACTTTGAAACCACTAATCTTGGCATCGAATCATCAGTGCCATTAGCTTTGGATGAGCAGGTGAACCCTAGTCACACCCTTTTTCTAGCCACAGAGACCATCCATTATTTGCGGCCACCTTGTACTAAGGAGTCTCCAAGGTGCTCTAAGTGCATTTCGAGGTCAATCTTTCGAGGGTGATAACTCAGACCTCGTTAGGGCTATCGATGAATTATCGAATGCTACAAGATGGTCATGCTGAGACCTAAAATAATCTATCTCATTTTTGAGAGATCACATTCTGTTTGGATTCGGCACCATGATCTTGCTCGATGCAAAAACTTGTAGTGTGCCTCACTTCATAGGTGCACCATAGCGTAACTTTGAAACCGTTGATCTTGGCATTGAATTGCCAGTGCCATTAGCTTCGGGTGGGTGGGTGAACCTTAGTGACACCCTTGTTCTCGCCACGGAGACCATCCATCGTCTGCGACCACCCCATACCGAGGAGTCTCCAAGGTGCTCTAAGTGCATTTTGAGGGTCATAACTCAGAGCTCGTGAGGGCTATCAATGAACCGTTAGAGTAGACAAGTTTGTAAGAAGTAGTGGCTTAGTGTTTTTGCTAAAATAAGTTAGTGGGAAGGCTTTATTAGAGGGTCTTGGCCAAACTAGTGGGGTGTCTACCTACTCTCTAATTTTAGAGACAGTTAGGTTTTGGAGGGAGATTAGGGGAGCTCTACTACAACTATCCTTACCCTAGCTTGGACCAAGGTTGGTATCTCAAACTTGCTTCTTTTCTATTTCTTTCTTTTAGCATGGTTAAGCAAATATCCAAGTGTGGAGTTTATCAATGGAGTATGCATTGCATTGCATTATGGAGTAGCATTCATGTGAGTGCTTGAATGGTGTTCATTCCATGTAGATTAGTGTGACACCATTGTGCATCTTGTTGTATTTTGTGGAGTATTGTGAGTATGAAGTTTGGATTTCCTCTATTTCCTTGTTGTATTATGGATGTTGATATTGTGTTGTGAAAATGTGATGTGCTCTTGAAAATTTCTTGTTTTATTTCTACTTGGTTTTGTTTTCTTGTTTTGTGCTTGAGTGTTGTTATGGGCGTGGGACTTACACTCACCCTTGTGGGAAGGGAAGAGAAGTCTAGGGTGAAGGGCTTAAGTTGGGTTCAAAAAATGTATTGAGAACCTTGGACTATGGGCTCCATTGTATGTCATAACCATTCATATCTTGCTGGGGGTGATAAGGAAAGTATGGTGTAGAAAGGAAGTTTGAGGAGTTATAGCTGATGGTAGTGGGTTTGGAGGAGGAAATGTGGAGGCCCCAAGAGGGCATTAAATTGTTGATTTATGATAGCCCGGAGAGGGCATGAAATTTTCTGAATTATGATAGCCCCAAGAGGGCATGAAAATTGTTTATTGCAGATATGGTTTGGTATGGCAAGTCTCCATTTTTAGAACACACCTTCACCCTATGTTTATGGTTCCATCTGTGAAGCCATTGTGAAATAGCCTTGGGGGGAAATTGTTCAAGTTTGAAATGTAATGTTTATGCATTGAAAGATTGTATGTGTATCCCAGTTTGAGCCTTGTTCCCTAGCGCGGGGGTGTTCTCTTTGAGGCCTATGGTTGGGTGGAAAGCACCCATGGTCCTTGTTATTTTGTTGTGTTGCATATGTAGATTTGTGTCCAAGGGAGCAATGGAAATGGCTTGCAATGATCATCTTGCAGATTGATGTTGGATGAGAAAAATTGACATTGTGCCCTCATTTGAGGATTCACTAGCTTGTTCATGTTCTCAATGATCATGTTGGACAATGTTCATGCTACTCATTGTACATATCTTTCAATGTTCATGTTCCTTATGATTTTGAAAAGTCCCTTATGTTGCCCCATTGTGATGGAAGGAGATTGTATCATTGTTACCTAATGTACGTGTAGAGGAAATAATTGATAAGGTTGTATATGCATGTTTCATTTGGAGTTTATATTGTTATGAAAGCATTGGTATGAGTCACAGATTTACTTTGACATCATTGTTATCATTTGAAAATGTGAAAGAAAGTTTTCTCCTTGTGGTATTGTAAATGCCTAGTTGATAATAACAATCCATAGATGTTTTGTGATACCATTGATTGTATAAATTTAAAACTCAGTAGATTGCTTACAATCTTGTTGTGCACTCAATAATTTGGAAGGAAAATTTTATGTTCATATCACATTCATGGATAACATTGATTTTAATTACCAAGCTTAATCCAATTCTAAGCAAGGAAATCATCAAATTAATTTCATGATATAACAAAATGAAGTTTGTTGTAAGAGAAGACATAATAAAATCTATGAGATACATTGCTGTAGGCATGCATTTTCCTCTCTAGAAAATGTATGGTAAAGGCAAATAAATCCCTTCCTTAATACACAACAATAAAATATTAAAGAATATTCCCAGATTCTAGGTTTCTATCCAATAATAATAATAATAATAGCATATAGAGACTAATGCCTAGACTAATATATATTCTAAGTGACAAAATGGTACACATTACAATCTTGTGACCTCTAAGTCACATCCACCACTCAAATAATAAATTAGTAATTAAATAAATAAAGGCATATTAGTGTGCATGTTAGAGACTATGAAAAATTTAAATATTTAACTAAAAAATAAAATAAAAGCCAAGATTGATCTTGACCACCCTTCTAGAGTAGCCCCCAACATTTCCTAAGCCATCATAATGCAAAAAGTTTTCTCCACTCCCCAAGGTGTATTGTTAAATCTGACATTCATTCTGACATGTCATGTCAAAACTTTTATCCTTGAGCTTGCCTCCTTGAAAAAGGGTTTCATCCCCATTAATATACTTGGGTGTGTTGGGTGATGCGACGCGCTCCCCTGCCCATAGGTGGTTAATTATGTGGTGTTCCATGTTCACTAATAGTCATGGCTTTTGGTGAAATGGCAAATGGGCCCTACAATTGGTATTAGAGCCTGGTTTTGGCTTGGTCATGGGTTCAAATCTCCCTGGTGCCTTCCCGACCCGCATAAGCACCTGGTATGCACGTCGAGGGGGAGATTGTTAGGTGATGCGACGCGCTCCCCTACCCACAGGTGGTTAATTATGTGGTGTTCCATGTTCACTAATAGTCATGGCTTTTGGTGCAACAGTAAATGGGCCCTACAGGGTGCATAGGAGAAAGGATTTATGTCACATCCTTGTCTTATGCACTAGTTGTCCCCTCCTTGCAGCAGTGGTCACATGTTCCCAAGCATAGGTAGTCGACTTGAAACTAAGAGGGAGTGGGATAGAAATCCCAATAGATTTGTACTTAGGAGAATGTCATGTTGACATTTAATATGACTTGTTCACATTAGGATTGCTGATTGGAGGGATGGGAAAAAGATGTCCTAAGGCTTGAATTAGTCAAAATTCTACACATGACCCATGTGGGACCTTGTGGGGACCACGTGTAGGAAGAAATGTGGCCTTGGTAAGAGTTAGGGAATGATGAGGATTTAAGATAGATAGAAGAATCACCCTTTAGATTTATTTTTATTTTTATCAAATAATTATTTAATCATTTCAAGTCTTGAGTAGAGGATAATGACACTTAGTGTATTTGAGCTTAGTTTAAGGGTAATGTTTATATCAAGGGGCTCATTTAGAAACATGTAACAATTAAATCATATGGTAATGGAAAAGCTCAATATAGGAAAATAAATTAAATGAAATAAATAAGCTTACGAGAATGCATATATAATTGAACATGATGTTAAGTATGGTGGGTTTAATTTAATTAGTGTTAAGACCATTACTTAGGATAGTTGGATGTAGATATAATAGGGTTAATATGAAGTAAGTTGTTAGGATGATGGGATTAGAGAATCAAGGATAAGGATGGATGGTGGATTAAAATAATAACTCAAATCTAGTTTTATCTAGTCAATAAAGCACATTGATAGATAAGAGTTACTAGATAGAATTGAATGCATGACAAACCTGTGTAGATCTTGGATTTAATGTAAAGTGAATTTTATATTTGGCTTGAGGGAATGTTAGTTAGATAATGAATGTTGTAGATTCAATTGAAGATATTAGTAGAATATCAAAGTCGATAGAATATATATACCAATTTGAAAATGTAGTGTAGGAATAAAGCATTAGTTAGCTAGTATGTAATAAGGGTCAATAGGCATGTCATTAGAGGTAGCTCGTTAGCTCATGTACCCTATGTATATAATTAATGATAATATGATTCATGTACACCACATTTTACTTAATTAGTTGCATGAAATGATGAATGCATATATGTCAGAATGACAAGGTATGTTATATACAAACCTTATTTATACGCTTGCACCTAATCCTTGCATAAACAATTCATCTAACAAATTTAAATTGACACACTCAATACGATGATGCAGTATGATGTGTTTAAATACTGATCATGAATTATCATTGAGTACAGTACTTTAAATTGGCGCTTAGACTTACTAAGAGTTCCTCATTTTATGTTCTTACTAATTCGTACTATGAAACTACTTTGAATCTTAACATGCTTTGATAATAATAATATTGATAGTAAGAAAGTAAGCTTATGGTGAATAATTAGATGTAATAATTTAAAAAGTAAATGTAATAGTATAGTAATTATAGTAATTAAAATAGTAAATGTAAAAGCATGGCAATGTACCTAGATTAGTTAGTAGTTGATGAGCTAGATAGTTAGTAATTGTCTTTTGTTAGAGTGAGTTTAATTTATGTATTGAAATAGTAATTTTTGTGTTTAGGAAACTATAGTGAGTGCTAGTTTGGTGAGGAAGCAATGTTGATAGAATGCATAAGGAGGACTAAATAGAGTAAAGAGGGAGAAAATGACTCAGTATTGGTCCAATCTTCGAGAGGACCTATAACTAGTAAGATATGGATCCAAGCACATGATACACGTTTGGCACATAAAACAAATTGTTTATTCCATAAGTTGTCTATAGTATGTGTTGAATGATGGATACTATCAATACAAGTGGCCCCTTCTCCATCATGTAGACTTTGAAGCTACCTTTGGGGCATATCTTTTCTAATTTCCAATGGTTAGATCCGATATAGTGTGGTAGATAAGTGTACATTTTCTTATTTGACTAAGGGTGCTCATCTGATGAGTACTAAATCTAAATTCTCTAGACACATGTGTTTAATTGATTAAGATATACTGCACTTCCACACCATATAGTAATTGTCACATTAATATATATTGTAATGATTAATGAATGTGTGTACATTGGTAATGAGGATAATAAGTAATTTTGATCCCCTTCCCTTACATGCTAGAATCACGACCTAGTCCATATGATACAACCGACAAACCCTAATAGAATATTAGTATTAGAGGCTTGTTGGGATATGAATTACCTCACTAATTTATGAGTGTTGTATCTTGAACTTTCTCTTTTGACTCATGATGCTAACTTGAACTAGACTGTCATCCAATCTATTTGAAAACCACCTATGATTAAAATGTTACAACTGGATGACACTATCCACATGAGTCTTGAACTCCTATTCAATGATAACCTTGTTTTACAATATGTAATTTCTTATGAAACTTCATAAGCTACACAAAAAATAAAAATTGTTGTGTTTTTACTAGTAAAATTTAGGGCATGACACATGATCCACGATAAATTGAACAATACTAGATACTAAATTAATATGTCTATCATCGTGCACATAAATGACAAAAATATATATCAAAATACATGTATCCATAGAAATTTTTTTACACAAATATATATCAAAGATCATGTATCCATGGACAAAGTACTCAAATATATATCAAAATACATAGATCCATATACCAAATGTGGCTAATTATGCCATCAGAATGTGTATAATATCAATGTTTCTGTATACAATGTGGCATATGCCATATCAAAATGTCTCATAATGCATCCTACGAAAACTATACTAACCTAGGGTGCTGGTGGATGATCAAAATGAAGCCTCTTCGCTGCACTAGGTGGATCAGATGCCTCCTACATAAACAAAAAAAGAAAACCCAAAGTTAGACTACTAAATTTATATGATTCTACGTATCTAACATTGAATTACTCAAATGCATAATGATCCTTTTTTTAATGGAGATTAATACTATCAAAATTGCATAATAAATACCTCTCTCGCCGACCTCCTGCACTGGTTAGAAGTCCTCTCGTATGTCCTCAGTAATGCTGGTACCTCTCTGATTGTGGGTTGTATATGTTGAAATACCTTTGTCAGATGAATCTACAATTTAAACAATAACATTATAATTCATAACATGCTAAATTTATAAAATACTTAATCATGAATTCAAACTACAACTTACTATTGTAGGCTCCTCCTTAGGAGTGAGTGGCTGCGTCATCAAATCTACATAACTCTCTTGTCGAACCTCATGTGCACTAGGAGTCTCCTATGAGATAAAAAATAGTAGTTGTTAATATCACGGAAATCAGTTTTGAATTTATTTATGAAGATAAGGATAATAAAAAATAAATGATACTTATACATACAATGGGGCTCTCAGTGCGAATGGAAATCCCTGATGGTCTACGACATAGAATCTATACAGGCTCATCACTAGTAGCGACACCCTATATACAATAAAGAATGTAATTAAATGGGATTAGGTCACAAACATTTTACAAGAATGCATCGATATTTAATCAAATAGAAAGTTCCTAATTACCTTTCCTTTTTCAATGCGTGTTGGCTCACCCTCACACTTTGTCCCTTCGAGACAGGTGCTACCTGCAAGATAAAAGAAAGATTAGCAACCATATATGCTACAATATCAAATAGAAAAAAATGCGAACACAACATAATGTACCATAGATGTCTCAAGGCCAAATGAAATGGCTGAGAGCATGGCATCATCAATCTGTCTGAGCTCCTCCTCGGTCATCAACTAAATGTGAATGAAGATCACATACATATAAAAGTCAATATGGCTTAAAAATTAAAATTACTCTATTATAAAAATTAACTTTAAATCACATATGTCATAACAAAAAAATATATACACGTACCAACACTGAAGGAGTCCATGCCTCTGCATTCCCCTCCTCTCTCGCACCAGGGTCTGTAGCCTCTGCGTGTGTGTCTAGTGTATCCTCGTCTAATACAAAATGATACTCAGGAAGATCACCTATGGGACCTAGGCAAATATTCTTGCACGTAATGCAAGTGTAAGGCACACAAACATGTGATGAGCTAGCTGATGATGAAGTGGCACCAACATCATCAACATGAGGAGGCAGGATTGACCTAGCCTGAGATATCATTAGGCTACTCAGCCTATGAATGACTCTGGTAGTCTAAGAGCTAGCCTCTATCATAATATCTAGATGCTGCACTCAAGGAGGAGGGGAGCTATCAGTGGGGGGGACAAAAGTGCCATCTTTCTTCCACTAGAAGAGGGTCTATCCTGAGGAGCTCCTAGTCCTAAGCCCATGTTGGGCTTCATGCTCCAATAGTTCACTTTAAGTTTCAACACAAATTCAGCATATAATTTTCTAAGGAAATAAAATGGTATGTCTAAATTTCCATGTGGAGGCATATTAAAGACCATCCACCAAAGATCCCAAAAGTTTGCATGTATGGCATCATTTGTGTACCATTTAATTGATAATTTGGATTTTTTTGGGTCAACTGGTAAACCCATTTTCGGGTTCACAAAAAGGCTAGCCAAATTGTCTTTGCTTATGTTGAGGGCCGCAACCTCATCATAATCCAATCCATCATCAAACATCTCATGCATTTGATCATGCCAATGAAGAGCGGCATTTTATTGGTTTGTAAGGGTTTCAATGTTATCCACTATGGGGTTTAACATGGATAACATAGGAGCCAATGAGGGTACATTATTATATGTTCTATGCAAACCTCTCAACTCGTTGAGATTGTCATTTATCAAATCCTCGATTTGAGGAGGGTTTTAAGGGGGTAGAGGATCGTTTGGTGGACAGTTTTGTGGGGGTACTGGATTGTTTGGTGGGGGGTTACAAGGAATATTATTCCCTGCCTCAGTGTCATCATTCTAATCAGCTATTCCTATTGAATTGCAAAACGTAATATATATTAAAAAAAAACCTCAATTTTAACCTTTTTTTTTCAAAAAAACCCTAGATTCAACTAAAACAAACAAAATCAAGCTAAAATCTATTGAATTTAGATCAAAAATTAGTTTAAAAAAAAAAAAAAACCTTAATATCTGATATTTGATCTAATATCCGATATCCAGTCGCGCGCTAATACTAGCCCCCAAAATGTGAGAAATAAGGGCCCACAGGTTTGTTATTTTTTTTAATGTAATGCTACATGTATCAGATATCTGATATTGAATCGGATATCCGATTGCTTGCATGTCTTATATTTTATATATAAGATATATAACATATAACATATAGCTTTGAAATATTATATTCACTTATATTTTATATATTATTATATTATATTATATATATTATATTACATTAATATATATTATAATTTAAGATATTATATTATATTATTATAATATAATATTATTATTATATTATATTATATTATTATATTATTATAATATAATAATATTATTATATTATATTATTATAATGTATTATATTATATTATATTATTATAATATAATATTATTATTATAGTATACTATTATATGATTATAATATAATAATAATAATATTATATTATAGTATAATAATAATTATTATAATAATATTATATTATATATTTAATAACAATATTATATTATAATATTATAATAATAATATATTTAATAATATTATATTAAAAAATATTATATTATAATATATTATACTGTTATAATATAATGTTTTTATATTATTATAATATTATAATAATAATGTCATATAATTATTGGATATCTGATATATAATCAAATATTCGATATTAAATCGGATATCCAATATTAGATCAAATATCCGATAAGGCTCGGCCTTTCCTTCCAGGCTTGGTACCTGGACAGGTGGAAAAAAGTCAGAGCGGATTTTGAAGCACTTTTAGACGTGTTCAAACTCCATTTTTTTCACATCGCCACTTTTTGGCACACCATGATCCTGCACATACCCATATATATATATATATGTACATACATATATATGTATATATATACATGTATATATACATATATGCATACACATATGTGTGTGGATCTATGTATGTATGTATGTATGTAAATATACATAGAGATCTTGTGGATTATGGATATTAGTGGAGATCTAGGATTTCATTGTCGTGCTCTTGTGGTCGCTGCATTTCATTGTCGTGCCCTTGCAATCTCTGCATCTCATTGTTGTTCCCTTGTGACCTTTGCATCTCAATCATTTTATTGTACCTAATTTGATGATAGTTCTATAGGCATTTTTAATCAACCCAGCTAATCAATAACTAGACCCATTTAATTTGTTTATGGCTTGTTTCTTTCTAAAAATATCTACTACGATATGTTTTTGTAAAATTTCTTGCAAACTTTTCCCATTTCTCCTAGTCTGCATTATTTGTGTGCAAGATTTTGAGGTAAGTCACTTAGTACCTTAAAAAAGATCTCTTTGTATATATACATATATGTATGTATGTATGTATGCATGCATGCATGCATGTATTATCTCTCTATGTATGTATATATATATATATGTATGTATGTATGTATGTATGTATGTATGTATGTATGCATGTATGTATGTATGTATGTATGTATGTATGTGCCCTTGTGATTGCCACATTTTGTTGTCGTGCCCTTGTGATCTTTGCATCTCATTACCATGCCCTTGTGATCTTTGCATCTCATTGCCATGCCCTTATGATCTCTTTATATGTATGTATATACATACATACATATATGTATATGTATATGTATTTACATATGTATATGTATATATATTAATATATACACACATACACACATATGTGTGTCTATGTAAATACATATACATATGTAAATACATACATATACATATATGTATGTATGTAAACAAAGAGATCTTTACATGAAAGAAAAATAATAAAACTCACTCAACATGTAGCATGGCCATAGATGCGATGACAACACCTATTGGTAAGTGGATTCCTTCTTTTCCTCACATTTTTCATGTGTTTATTTCACTTGACCTATTAGTTCTTAGGGGACATTTTGTAATATTTGATTCATTTTATGTAGGATGTGATGAGGACATTCCTAGATGTACCCATGTTAGATCTACGTGAATCACTGAAGAATTATGATGAATGAAGATGGACTTCCCCTAAGAGTAGCAGGAGGCAATGAGGACATTCTAGGTGAATCTCTTGGTTTCAGGCAATGTAGAAGGATGCCATAGTTCAATATGCAATCTCAATTCATATCCATATGATATTAGGTGGAGCTGAAAAAACCCAATAGGTTTGCATTTTTGTTATAGGTTAGACCTATTAAATAAATGTAAACATGGTGGATTTTTTCAGCTCTGCCTATTGTCCATGCATATAGAATGTAGTTGTATATGCATTCTCGATTCAGAGTGGCATTCTCAAGTTTATCAAATCAATGGTATGATGTTAATGAAGAATTTATTAGTGGAATGAATAAATTTTATGAATGAATGAAAAATTTTAATGGGGAATTTAGATGTTGGCGGGGGAGGGGGCGGGGGGGGTGGGAGCGGTGTGGGGTGGAGCCAAATAAGCTTCCAGCTACATGTGGTTGAAGCTCAACATTAGCCTATGATTGCATGAAAACTAATTGTGTGAATCTATTGTTATTCCTCATATTTATATTGCTTCTTGAAATATAAAAGTAAACATAAGAAATATTTTAGAGCTCATTATAACTAGAGAAAATGGGTGTCCTATCCATGATTATTAAAGCCATAAAAAAAATGCATTGACTTCACCTATTGAGGATGAATATTTTGAGACAAAAGGTGAAACCATGCCATGAATAATAAATCCATATAAGAAGGCATTGACTTCACCTTGATAACCTAGTTTGGAGACCAAAGGTGGTATGGCAGCTGTGTATTTGCAATGTCCCTCCCCATTTCCCTCAAGTGATTGTGCATTCTTATCTGACCATCTTCATCCTCCTCAACATGACATCTATTGAAAATAGTTTCCCAACCAAGTGTTCCATAAAACTCAGCGTCCCATGCTACAATGGCCACACTTCTTTCTCCAATGAATAAATATGCTGCATCCAAGAACATCTCCTTCTCTTGCTTCCCTAGAGCATCATAACTAACTTTGAGCCTCTTTGTTATGTCCTTGTGGGTAATCTGAGAATGCTTATTCAACATTTAGAGGTAATTTTTTTAAAAAATTAATTCAGTGTGTCATCACAATTGTGATGCATAGCCATCACTCCTACAATATTATTGTAACATACTCATCATAATTACAACTAATAGCTTTGACAGATGGCTGTCACTCCCACAACACCATTGTCGCACATCCATTGTGATTGTGACAATAGAGTGAAAGCCTAAGCTATCATCTTTGTGATGATTTACTGTGGTAGTTGTGATGACATGAAGATGAACTCTTGTCCTTGCCTTTTTCCAAGTTACAAAAACTCTATTCAGCGTAATTGTGACAAAAGCTTTTTCCATCACAATTTGTGACAATAGAAGTTTGATGCTCGTCCAATGGGAGCCAATTCCTGGTTTGGGCCCAAATGTAGTAGTGAAGCAAGACATACCCTCAAGTCTGTTCTTATACCAAAGATTGGTTTGCATAGCCACAAGAAAACATAGAGACAAAAAACTAATTTTTTTTTTTGAAATCTACATCACAAATATTGGCTTTGTATTAAGAGTTTAGAGCTCTGATACCATTTTAATTTCTTATAACCCAGTTACTGATTAATTTCACAATAAATTCATAGAAAAAAGCCCTATTTGATTTATAACAATTAATACTCGAGGTTAATTAACTAAAACTAAATAGCGAAAGTAAAATAATAGAACCCAAACATAATTAGATAATAACACAAATATACCCAGGAAACCCCAGCTCGAGGAAAAACTTGCAATTGTTAGATCTTCTATTCAACCTAACAAAAAATTTTCTCTTTGAGAGAAATACAATAGAATCCAATCCAATCCAATTACTAGTTTGCTATTGCAATCTTACATATATAGAGACCAATTACTTTATTTATCTTGCAAGAAAAAAATGTTTGCTTGCTTTCTTAGGCTTTAAATAATATATAAAATTTTACTACTTGTTTTTGTCAAACTCACAAACTTATAAATATTGTTTTAAAGAATAAAAACATAGTTGTTGCTAAATATCTTGTTAGAAATATTCAGGATATGATAAGTTATTGAGAGGGGAGGGGTGAATTAGTAACTTTAAAACTTTCTTTTAAATTTACCACACATCCATCTATACTACTATATATATTAGTATTGAAAGGTAAATCATTCATCACACAAAAGAACACAATATTTTTGTGACCTAGAAACCTTCCAAATAGAAAGTAAAACTGGGGTGGGGATAATACCCATAAAACTTCAATACTATAACATAAATTTGGCTTGTTAAAGCTTACATTGACCACTTCTGGTGATCTTTCCTTGTTTGGAGCACAAAAGATTGCTAGGTCCACCTTGTTAAAGGATTTACAAACATACAATGAAGTATGCACTAGGTTAGAAGATTTATAAAAAGACTATTAAGTCTACCTTGTTAGAGGATTTAAAAAATTGATTCACCTGTTAAGATGAAGTAGTTCCATCTACTTACAATTGATTGTTGATAAGATCCTTTATGCACTGATAACCTTATGTGATAGATGTAACTTTTCTGCCTCTGTATTGACCTTGCTGTATTGCTTGAACTACTGTTGAAAATCCTTCACATATCCTTCTCATTACTTCGCTATTTTTTCATACACATGATATCTTACAATACACCTTACATATATACCTTTCAAATTTACAAAACTACAAGGTCAACCAAAATAAAAGTGAACGAATACATTACAAATTCAGCCCAACAGTAAATAACTCAGGTTCATTGAAATGACTTGGTGACCTTCTGATAGATGACATCCACTGCATTACTCAAAATCGTCGTGCACTTAGTAGAAGTGAAGGCTCTATCCATACTAATCACTCGATGTAGTTATGAACTCGGTGACCACTGGTGACTTGGTAGATGCTACATACTGAGTTTACCTTGCTTCACTTGGTAAACACTACTCCTTCCAATGCTTGATTTACACTGAACTTCATGATGAAAACTTACTACTCGGTAGACATTGTGAAGCATGGTAGATATTGAGAAACTCAATAGAAACTGCTGGTCTTCACATTGCTTGTATTTACTTGGTAGCTTCAGGAAAGTCTCATGATTAAGTGGGAGTCTCACGGTTGAGTGGGAGCAATGGTAGATGAGGGTAAGCTGAGGGTTGACAGGTTTAATGGGTAGAACTTCCAGTTATGGAAGATGCAAATGGAAGACTATCTATATTAGAAGGATTTATGGAAGCCATTGGAAGGCAAAGCCAAGAATCAGGGAACTATGTTAGAGCCTGAATTGGATCTTTTGGATAGAAAGGCACTTAGAAGCATTCAGTTATGCTTAGCACCATTGGTGGCATTTAATATTACAAAAGCAAAGATGAGAGAAGATTTGATGAAAACCCTAGCGACACTGTATGAAAAGCCCTCTGCTTCAAACAAGGTATTTTTCATGAAGCATTTATTTAATATGAAAATGGCAAAAGGTGGATCTATTGAAAATCATTTAAATGAGTTTAATACTATTACTAGTCAGTTATCTTCTATGGGTATCAATTTTGATGAAGAAATTAGGGCTCTCTTGATTTTGTGTTCTTTGCCTAAAAGCTAGAATGGCTTGGTAATGGAAGTGAGTAATTTTGTTCCTAGATCTAGTACCCTAAAATATGATGATGTGATCGGTGTTGTTTTAAGTGAGGAAACTCCTAAGAAATCCTCAGGTGGATCTACATTAGGAAGTGCTTTGAATGCACAAAGTAGGGGCAGAATGACTGAGAGAGGAAGTCACTCTGGAAATCGTGGGAAATCAAGAGGAAAGTCAAAGGGGAAGAGGTCTCAATCGAGAGGACCAAATGATTGTTGGTACTATGGGAAACCAGGGCACGAAAAGAAATATTGCTGGAATCGAAAGAAAATGAAGGAGATAAATCAGATGGAGACAAGGAGGCAAATGTGGTAAGTAACAAATCCGAAGAGGATGCTTTGCTTCTGTCTTTAGAAAGTGTTGATGATTCATGGGTTTTAGATTTTGGTGCTTCATTTCATGCTACACCTCATAGAGGTTATTTCGTTGATTATTTCCAAGGAGATTTTGGGCTTATTTATTTGGGGGATAATGAGCCCTGTCAAATTGTTGGAAAGGGAAAAATTAAGATTAAGTTGCAGAATGGGAATCATTGGCTACTACATGAGGTAAGACGTGTTCCAAGGCTGAGTAGGAATTTAATTTCAGCAGGGCAACTCGGTGATGAGGGTTGTGTAGTTACTTTTAATGATAAAAATTGGAAGGTTTCAAAAGGTTCTCTTGTAGTAGCAAAAGGTGTGAAAGTAGGCACCTTATATCTTTGTATAGTATTGTTCCTTCTACTTTGATTGTTTTAGAGAAAAATGAATGTTCAGGAACAATTGCTGCAGTTAAGTAGGGAGAACAAATAGTTGCTATAGATTCTCATACAGTGTTGTGGCACAACAGACTTGGGTGCATGAGTGAGAAAGGTATGAAACTAATTCATTCAAAGAAAGTTTGACCAGGTCTAAAATGTGTTAATATGGATTTATGTGAAAGTTGTGTGTATGAAAAACAAAAGAGAGTGCGTTTTGTAAAGATTGGGAAAGAAAAAAAAAAGGAGAAATTAGAACTTGTGCATACAGATGTATGGGGACCAGCTTAGGTATCTTCCCTTGGTGGCTCTCATTATTATGTTACATTTATTGATGACGCAACTAGAAAAGTATTGGTTTATTTCCTTAGATAGAAATCTAATGTATTTTAAACTTTTAAGAAATGGAAATGCTTGGTTGAAAATGAGACTGGTAAGAAATGAAAATGTCTTAGATCTGATAATGGTGGTGAGTATTGCAATCATGAATTTGAAGATTATTTCTCCACTAATGGTATTCGTAGATAGAAAACTGTTCCAAGGACTCCATAGGAAAATGGAGTGGCTAAACACATGAACAAGACTATAATGGAGCATGCAAGGAGCATGAGGTTGCATGCTAGGTTGCCCTTACACATGTGGGTAAAGGCTGTCAATACTGCTATATATTTGATTAATAGAGGTCCCTCTACTCCTTTGGGCTATGGTATTCTAGAGGAGGCATGGACTGGTAAGAAGGTGAGTTATTCTTTTCTCAAGACCTTTGGTTGTGAAGCTTTTTCTCATATAGACTCTGAAAATAGAACCAAGCTAGAAGATAAATCAAAGAAATGTGTCTTTGTTTGATATGGCATTAATGAATTTGGTTATAGGCTTAGGGATTTTGCAAATCATAAAATTGTTAGAAGTCAGGATGTCATATTCAATGAGAAAATGTTTTACAAATATTTGTTGTAGCAAAATGAGAAGAAAGAAGATGATTATGTAGTGCTAGATGATACTCCAAAAGTTGATGTTCTAGCCATTCCTCATGATGTGCAACAATTGCAACAAAAAATACCACACACACCAGTGAATGTTAGATGGTCAACAAGGAAAATTAGACCTCCACAAAGATTTTCTCCCTCTTTGTATTCTATTTTACTTACTGATGCTGGTGAACCTGAAAGTTATGATGAAGCTGTGCAGGTGGATACTAAGATTCAGTGGGAGTCTACAATGAAAGATGAAATGAACTCTTTGCTGAAGAACAAGACATGGGATCTATGCAAGTTGCCTATAGGTAAAAAGGCTTTACAGAATAAGTGGGTTTATAGGGTGAAAGAAGAGGAAGGAGGTAAGAAAATATTTAAGGCCAGGTTAGTTGTAAAAGGATTTGCACAGGAAAAGGGAATTGATTTTGATGAGATATTTTCTCCTGTTGTTAAAATGACTTCTATCTGCACTGTTTTAAGTCTTGTAGCTACTGAACATTTTCATTTAGACTAGATGGATGTTAAAATAGCCTTCCTTCATGGTGATTTGGATGAAGAAATCTATATGGCTTAGCCACAGGGATTTGAGGTCAAAGGTAAGGAGAACTTAGTGTGCAAATTGAAGAAAAATTTATATGGCTTGAAGCAAGCCCCTCGGCAATGGTATCTAAAATTTGATAGGTTTATGCATGAGCATGGCTATAACATGTGTCATTCGGATTATTGTGTTTATTTTAAGAGGTTGGATGATGATAGCTACATTATTTTATGTTTATATATTGATGATATGCTTGTAGCTGGGTCTAACATGGATCATATTAAGGGGCTGAAACGCCAGTTAGCACATGCATTTTATATGAAGGATTTGGGGGTAGAAAAATAAATCTTTGGTATGAAGATTTGTAGAGATAGGAAGAATAGAATATTGATGCTATCTCAGGCTGATTATGTTGAGAAGGTGTTGCAACGTTTCTCTATGGAGAATGCTAAAGCTATCAGCACACCTTTACCTAATCATTTGAAATTGACTAAGGAGATGTGTCCTATGACATAGGAAGAGGAGGATAAGATGTCCAAGGTACCCTATGATTCAACTATAGGAAGCTTGATGTATGCTATGGCATGCACTAGGCCAGATATTGCCGATGCAGTAGGAGTCGTTAGTAGGTATATGAGTCATCTAGGATTTGAGCATTGGAACGCTGTCAAGTGGATTCTAAGATATTTGAGAGGAACATCCAATAAGTGTTTACACTTTTGGGGCTCTACTACTAATTTACAGGGAAATGTTGACTCAGATTTGGCAAGGGATATTGATACTCGGTGGAGTACTATAGGTTATGTCTTTACTGTTGGTGGGGCAACCATGAGCTGGGTTTCTAGGTTACAGAAGATTAATGCTCTATCCACTATAGATGCAGAGTATGTTGCTGCTACAGAGGTAGCCAAGGAGATGATATGGATTCAGTTCTTCTTGGAAGAATTGTGACATCCTTAGAAGGATAATTATTTGTTCACAGATAGTCAGAGTTCCATTCATCTTGCAAAGAATTCAACTCTGCATTCTAAGACCAAACACATACAGTTGTGGTACCATTTCATCTAGTCAGTTTTGGAGGATGGACAGTTAAATCTAGAGAAGATACAAACAAATGATAATCCAACAGATATGTTGACAAAGGTTGTAACAGGAGAGAAGCTGAACTCCTCTTCAACTTCGATTGGTCTTTTAGACTTAACATGAATAAAAGAATAGAAGAGTCTAGGGTGGTTTGATCCAGTGGAAGTCCCATGTGGTAGTGGTATTGCTATAGGATCAGTCTCCAAGTGGGAGATTGTTGTTTAGTGTGGAGCTTGATCAGTCCCCAAGTGGGAGATTGTTAGATTGTGGTGACTAATCAGGAAAGTATTGTACATACTTCATAATTAGTGGGGTTTGAATTTTTTTTTTGGTACTATTCGCCATTCGCAAGAATTTTTTTGGTACTATTCACCATTCATAGATTTGCCACTAAAGTTATGGATAATTATGGACGACATGTTATAACCCTAAAGTGGTTTAATACTTGTATAAAAGGGTTTAGGGTTGGGTATTTTCATGTTGTTGTGAAGAAAAATTTCTTCTTGTGGTGATATTGAGCTGTAAGGGATTATGGACTGTAATCAGGTTGTAATCACTAGATTGTAATAAGATCAGACTTGTTGTTTGGTGGACGTAGCCCAGGGATTGGGTGAACCATGTTAAATCTTGGTGCCTTGTGTTTATTTCTATGTGATCTATTATTTTTCTGTTATTGGTTATATTTGCATGTAATTTTTTATTTCTATCCGTGGTTGTTAGGATAAACCACAGACAGAAATAAGAACTACATGCAAATATAACCAATAACAAAAAATAATAGATCACATAGAAATGAACATAAGGCACCAAGATTTAAAATGGTTCACCCAATCCCTGGGCTACGTCCACCAAACAACAAGTCTGATCTTATTACAATCCAGTGACTACAACCTGATTATAGTCCGTAATCCCTTATAGCTCAATGCCGCCGCAAGAAGCAATTTTGCTTCACAAAAAGATGAAAATACCCAAACCTAAACCCTTTTATACAAGTATTAAACCACTTTAGGGTTATAACATGTCGGCCATAATTAGCCATAACTTTAGTGGCGAATCTACGAATGGTGAATAGTACCAAAAAAATTCTTAAGAATGGCGAATAGTACCAATTTTTTTTTACCCCACTAATTATGAAGTATGTATAGTACTTTCCTGATTAGTCACCATAATCTAACACTATCCATACTAATCACTCGATGTAGTTTTGAACTCGGTAACCACTGGTGACTTGGTAGATATTGCATATTGAGTTTACCTTGCTTCACTTGGTAAACACTACACCTTCCGATGCTCGATTTACACTGAACTTCATGACACAAACTTACTACTCGATAGACATTGTGAAGCATGGTAGATACTGAGAAACTCGATAGACACTGTTGGTCTTCACATTGCTTGTATTTACTCGGTAGCTTCAAGAATGCTCAGTGTAAACTGATTAACTACTAAGCTTACAAGGTAACCACTAAATGCTCAGTAAGCATTCAGAATCAAGTAACTGTTGTCACTAATGAAAAATATAATATAATGCCAACAATCTCCTCCTTTGGCATTAGTGACAAAAACACTTATGAACCAAAACTTATGTTAATTGACATTCTGGTTTTGATTTTCCAAAATTGATCTTTGTAAAGTTGTTGTATATACATATCTTACATATCTCCCCCATACATATGGCGTAATACATATACATAACTTTTATCTAAACATATGTCAATTTATTTTCTTTCTTAATTCTCTACAAGTCTCTTTTATATCCCTTGCTCCCTTCTCTTGTTCATCTCGTACTCCCCCCTTTTGACAATAATGCCAAAGAGTATATATAATAAATTCAAATAGAGACACTAAAATGTGAGAGAAATTTAGAGTGTACCTTGAGAATAAGAGACAATGTCTTATCCCAATTACTTTGAAAAATTTTGTAGGTGAAGAGAGCCACTTGAACTTCTGCAGAAAGTTCAATCATATGATCTACTATAGAAAAATTGTTGTCTTGGATCAATGTTTTTGAACAGGCAATATGTTTCTGCAATTGGTCCATGACTGGAAGGATCATATTCTGGATGTTAATTAGTATAGACCTGATCCTGGCTTCTTCTCTAAGTAACTTTGCCTACATTTCTGACAAAGATTTCACCTTCATGTGATGTGAAGAGCTTGAACTATGGTCAAGTTGTAACTTTTGAGCACTAGCCTTCATATCCACATCAATCTTATTTAATTTTTCTTTAACATCCTTGGTGTAATTAGTAACATCACAAAGCTTTCCAAAAAGTAATGTTACATTTGTAAAAGATTGCTCAAGGTTGCTCAAAATTGTGGATAATTCTACCTACTTTATTGCAATGTGTTGAGAAATGTACTCAAGCACCTTATTGTCAAATTTCTTCTCTGCCTTTTCAATGAGCTTCTCTTGCCCAAAGGTGTCCTCATTGAACTTATTAACAACCTCTTCTAATTGTAACAAAATGTGTTGAGATGGCTCAACATCAACACCAATAGCTTCAGTAATTATATTTTTGGAATTCTTGATTATTGTGTATTCTCTTTCCCTATCTTCTCTTAGCTACTTCTACCTTGCCTTTTTCTCTAAAGGATGACTGACCACTCTCATTTCATTGGCTGAGGTAGTGTGCAAATCTATCTTGGGAATAATAATTTCTTTATCCAAGTCTATATCTTCATCAATTTCCTTACCAGTAAGTAGAAGTTTTAGAGGAGTCTTTGGTTTTACTTCAGTGATTGTTTCCTTGGATTTTGAAATAGAAACAATAGTTAATATAGACGGACTAGTAGAAAAAAATTGAATTGCTCCAATTGGAGGAAAAATGAGAGAAGTACCAACTGTATCCTAAATTGATGTGCTTCCCAAAAATGATGTACTAATAGGTAATGTACAAGATGGAATATTTACAATTGAAGAACTAATGGAAATTGGTGCAGTCAGAGCTATGGCAAGAAAAATTGTAGAATGGGTTGGAAGACTTACTATACATGAAGTTGTGGAACTAACAACTATGCATGTTGCTGTGATTGATTGCTCGAGTGCTGATGAAGAGGGCTACAACTCAGTAGATGAAGTAATTGATACTTCCATAGAAGATACCTGGAGCTGTGGGGTGGTAGGAGCATATGATATTTCTGATGTGGATGCAATCAATCCTACTAAAGCTGACTCCAACCCTGATGATGGTACTCACTTAGGTAGAGAGTGAGGAAGGGAAGCAATGACTTCCGCTGCAATCTTCATTGGATCATCTTCTTCATCCACTTCCTCCTTGTCTTCCTCTTCAACTTCTTCCCTTATCTCTTCATCATCATCCCTTAGTGCCTGATAATCTTCAACATCAAAAGTAGTACATGGAGTGCTATCATCATATTTATCATCACTATCACCATCATCATCCTTGATCTCAACTGGACCATCACTAGGCTTATGCAAATGATAGATGTTCTTCCAAATGTTTGTTGAATCTCTTACAACATGCTCAATGTCCTTAATTAGAATCAAACATGTGTGAAATTTGATCATCATTTTGCCTTCATTATTCTTCATGGCTGCCTTTATTTCTGCCTCAGTGAGATTTGACAATAGTTTCTTCAAGGATTGTTCATAGATGTCCTTGGCTAGCTGTGTGGCTGGCTCCCACCTGGGTTGCAGTCTTACTAATAATTCTTTTGAGATCTGAGGAGCACTTTGGTCTGGGGAATACTTCCACTTTCCCATTTTGGAGAGTACCAACTCCTCAATTTGCATCTTCTCGACATCAGTTCTAGTTTCAAACTTTAAAGCCTTGAAGTTTGTGATTCCAGCTCCTTCTTCCATCTATTTCAGCCTTTCTTGGAAGGTAAGTTGGGGCTTGTTAAATACTACTTCACCTTTATCTTTGCCTTTACCTCTCCTGGTGAAAATAGCTGTGGAGGCCTTTGGAGGTTTAGTAATGATAACCCTCCCTTTCTTCTTTGTTAGCTCTGCCTCCTTTTCTGATTCTTGCTCTTCATCTTCTCATTTTTTATCTTCTTCTTTGTCCTCTCCTTTTCCCCTAGTTAGCATTAAGGGACCAGTGACAATTTTCATCTTAGCAATCTTTCTCTTACCTTTGTTGATTGCTTGAGGTAGCTTAATTTCTAATTCAATTCTAGCTTTTGCCTCATCATAAGTACCAAATATTGGTTGCTTGGGATCTACAGGCTCATTTACCAATGCTTCAATGATGTTCCTAGTTTCATCAATATTGACCTCATAAGAGAGAGGTTTCACCCATGCAACTCGGGGCTTGACTGCCTAAATGTATACTCTATCGTAGTCTACCATGAAACATACATAATCTTTATAGTCCTCAACAAGTTTAGGAGGAATCTTGAACCTATTTTTCATTCTTTCTTTGAAGTCTTCAAAATAATTATCCATTATACTGTTGAAGTTTACACCCATTTATGCTATAAACTCATTTATTTGATACAAAATGGGAACATCCTTTCTCCATATGATAGAACCTTTGGATGGAAAGAATTTTTGCACATAAATGAAGAGACATGTTAATAAAGAACCAAATTTGCAAGTATTGTTCTTTGATGACTTGATGCTATCCATATTCTTGTTTAGTTGCTTTAGTAGTAGCTTTGACAAGTCAAATTCCATGTTTTTCTTCACAACTTTGAATGCTAAGTCTACTGCTTCACATGGCACACTGTTCAAATGACTGGAACTGTAAATCTTGTGAGCAATTACATGAATTTTGAACCTCAGCTCTACATTGGTAATGGTGCTAATTTTCAACCCTCTACCATCCCACTTGGCTAGGGTTTTCTTTTGGAGTTCATCCTGACCTAGGGTTTTGGTGGACTTAGCTTTGATCAGAATGGGAAGGCAAGTAATCTTTTGAATCCTCTTTTTGGTGATCAATATGGCCTGCTCCAACCATAATTGACCATTGTGAACATGACTAAGATTATACCTAATCCATTTTATCTGAAAGCTTCTTGGCAGGTGTGATATGCGTGTCAACCCTTTGTTTCCAAATGCTTGTGCTCTGGTTTCAATGAGCCATCAACACACATTTCTTCTAAAGCACTATCCATTTTTAGGGTTCCTATCTCTTGAATTGAACACTTAAAATGAGTGTGGATATCATTAATCAGAAGTACCTTTGGTGAAATTCATGATTGTGCACCATTAGGGTCGAGTGCCTCCACCACTACTCGAACTAACTTGAAATTTAGTGCTTTCCACTCTACAGCCTTGACCAACATCTCTGATCCTCTTTTCACCTTGCTACTACTGGTACTTATAGATGCCATTTCTGCTTGGTAAGTGATGAAAACAAATTCCCTAACTGTAAATTCTTTCAAAATCACTTGGAAGCACTTGAATGCACCTGGAAATCTCTTTGCTCTTGAAGACATGGTGAAAAATGAAGTTGAATTCTGCCCTTTTGATGAAATTTTTCCATTAATGCTAGGTACCATACTAACGTAGTGTGTGATAGATTGTCATCCACTGATCTAACTCGGTAAGAGTATCAACTCAGCAAATGAACCAAATTTGTTTTGCTCTCGACCTCGCTCGATAAGGTCTTAAACCAACTTTCCTTAGTGGAGTCTCATGCAACTCAGTAAAAGATAACCTTTCTATGATCCTGGTGTATCTAGAATACTAATTGGATCATTTTCATTCCTCACATTTCTTAGAACTGCTTATGATTTTCTTGCTAAGTACAACTCCAACACATTCTTAGGAATTTAGTTTGTGGGGATGGAGTCACCCTCTTCTTGAGTGACTTCACTTTCATGATTTGAGCTTGTATCTTCAGTGGATTTAGGAATCCATTGCTACTTCATTTTTTTCCTTATGTTATCAGCCCTTGCTTTCTTTTCATCTTCAATTTTGCCTATATTGATGTAGTTCTTAGCTATATAACCGAGTTCAGTGCATGTGTAACACCTTATAGTAGTGTCCTTCCTTAGGTGATGCCTTGCACAATTTATACCAGTGTGTCCATATTCTCCACAATAATGACATCTACTCCAGGTATTGTAGTCCCATCCAAATATTGCCTTTACTAATTGTTTAGCTAGATTGAATGATTTAGATCTGCATTAAGATGCCTTGTGACCATGCTTTTTGCATTTGTGACATTTACCTTCAAATTTTGGTTTCTCCTTGCATTCATTGGCTTTGTGACCATGCTGATTATAGTTATAGCACTTTCCATTGAATTTTCCTTTTTCATTGCTCTAGCATTTGTTTGATGTATGACTAATTTTCCCACAATGATTGCATGAGGGTTTTAGATTCCTTTTTGCACCTTTCTTTGAAGATTCACCTTTTTCTTCATTGTATCCAAGTCCTGCTTTACCTTTTTGCCTATGAAGATTCTTCTCATTTTGTTGATTCAATTGATTCATGTCTTCTTGTGATTTCAAAATTCTCTCATTGATTTGTTTTTTAGCATTTAGGTCATCCTTTAATTTTTCAATGATTTTCTTTTCACATCTCAGTTCTCTCATTGTTCTTTCATTGATTTCCCCTTCATAATTTAGATCACTTCTTATTCTTTCATTCCGTGCTTTGAGAATTTTGATTTCTTCATTTTCTTCAGTGATTTGATCAATGAGGTCTTCATGCTGATTGGATTGATTTTGTTCTACATTGTTTCTTACCTCCAAGTCTTCATTTACCTTATTCCTTTGTTCCAAAATTTCACATAGACTGATTGATTGGATTTCTTGTTCTCTTTTAAGTTTCATTACTTCTTCTTGCAGATAGTCATTCTTTGCTAGGAGTTCTTTGATTGCCTCATTAGCTTCATCTGAGCTGCT
This sequence comes from Cupressus sempervirens, assembly GCA_028749045.1. Classification (NCBI taxonomy): domain Eukaryota; kingdom Viridiplantae; phylum Streptophyta; class Pinopsida; order Cupressales; family Cupressaceae; genus Cupressus; species Cupressus sempervirens. The sequence continues at coordinate 688,300,586 of CM053786.1, read as the reverse complement.
TGATGGGAAAAAGTCTTCAATCATTTCTTCAACATACTGATGGTCAGCCATTTGTCTTGCAAGTTCCTTCCTTCTTTTGAAGGATTGGGAAAGGTGCTCTTTTGCTTCTTTAAGTTGAGCTATGGCCATCTCCAGATCTAGCTTTTCATTTTCAATTGCCTTGTCAAGTCTGAATATCTCCATTTGCCCTTAGATCTTTGCTCAAGCTGCAAAGCTTTTATCCTGAGAACCACAAAGCTCTGATACCAATTGTTGGAAATATTTAAGATATGATAAGTTACTAAGAGGGGAGGGGTGAATCAGTAACTTTAAAACTTTCTTTTAAATTTACCACACATTAATCTATACTACTGTATACAATAGTATTGAAAGGTAAATCATTCATCACACAAAAAGAACACAATATTTTGGTGACCCAGAAACCTTCCAAATAGAAATTAAAACTGGGGTGAGGATGATACCCACAAAACTTCAATACTACAGCATAAAGTTGGCCTATTAAGGCTTACATTGACCACTTTTGGTGATCTTTCCCTGTTAGGAGCACAAAGGACTACTAGGTCCACCTTGTTAAAGGATTTACAAACATACAATGAAATACACACTCGGTTAGGAGATTTATACAAAGATTGTTAAGTCTACCTTGTTAGAGGATTTAGAAAATTGATTTAGCTATTAAGATGAAGCAATGGATCTACTTACAACTGATTGCTAATAAGATCCTTTATGCACTAATCACCTTATGTGATGGATATAAGTTTTCTGCCTCTGTATTGACCTTGTTGTATTCCTTGAACTGCTACTAAAAATCCTTCGCATATTCTTCTCATTACGTCGCTATTTTTTCATACACATGATATTTGACAATAAACCTTACATATATACCTTTCAAATTTACAAAACTACAAGGTCGGCCAAAATACAAGTGAACGAATACATTACAAAGTCAACCCAACAATAAATAAGTTAGGTTCACTAAACTGACTTAGTGACCTTCTGATACACGACGTCCACTACATTACTCAACATCAACATGCACTCAGTAGAAGTGAAGGTTTGGTCCATACTAATCACTTGATGTAGTTCTATACTCGGTAACCACTGGTGACTCGGTAGATGTAGTCACTTGGTAGATATTGCATACTGAGTTTATCTTGCTTCACTCAGTAAACACTACTTCTTCCAACACTTGGTTTACATTGAACTTCATGACATAAACTTACTGCTCGGTAGACATTGTGAAGCATGGTAGATACTAAGAAACTCGGTAGACACTACTGGTCTTCATATTGCCTGTATTTACTTGGTAGCTTCAGGAATGCTCGGTGTGAACTATTTAATTGCTAAGCTTACAAGGTAACCACTAAATGCTCGGTAAGCATTCAGAATTGAGTAAGTGTTGTCACTAATGACAAATATAACATAATGCCAACATATCCAACTCAAGTTTCTTTAAAAAAACTTCTCTTCATGTTATGAGCTAAACAAAACAAACTAACAGTCAAGATATTTCCTCTAATATCATCCCTAATAAAATTATTCCTATTCATTGACTTCCTATTTGGACTTTTCCATTAACATAATTATCATCATGACTAGACAAATTGCATTGAGGTGGCTTCTAGTATGGATCAAAATTTGAACATATCCTTGCTAAGATGTCTTTCGACTAGGGCATCTACCAACCATAGAAGAGGATAAAGTGTGATCTATGTTCTTGATAGGGTATGAACACAATCTTGGACCTCTGCAAGATTTATTCGATGTTTGATAATATATTGAACATCATAGCATATGCCCACAAATTTTCATTTTTCATTACTGTGCTGCTATGTTTTATGCTCCTATGAGGAATTCCTCAAATTTTGGATGAACTTATTTGCATCACTTGGGACAAATCAATAATCAATATTGATTTGAAAAATATTATTATTTGGATTTGGTACCCATGGTATGAAATAGATAAAGCCTCAATATATCAGGATGTTTCTTAGCAATCAAAATTTGTTCCTATACCTTGTAGAGATGCTACCATTTGGGTTTGGATACTTCCCCATTTGAGTCATCTCAAGATGGAGACTTCACTATTTATAGCTGCCAATGTCATCTTTCAGTGACATTATGGTAGCAAGACTCTCATTATATAAAGAAGTTGATAGATTGGACCTCTTCTACATGTTAGTGTTTCAAGTTGAGGACCCATAATTTTGTACTTTTGCATCAAAACTATGTATTTAAATTGTATCAGAGTTTAGAGTTTAGAGTTCAGAATCTCTTCCATATATATTACAAGATAAAGTCTACCAGTCAAAGAGACACAATAAAATTTAATGAAAAGAGAGATTAAGAAGAAGAATTTGGCTTCCCAAAGAAACCCAACACACTTTTCTAGCACAAAATAGAATCAAATTCTATAGCTTGCAAAAATCAAAGGTGTTTTAAGGCTCCTCAAACCACCAAAAAGATAAAAGATGGCTTCAAGAGCCATCACCCTAGACCAATGGAGTTCCTCAAAGTAGGTTTTAGAAGGAAATCTAAACTCCATACATGGGGTTGAATAACCTAAAAATTTTCTATTGCCACAAATGAAAACATCTATCTAACCAAAATAGACCTTGGAAATTTTCTTCATCCTTCTGAACAAAAAGAAAAAATGAGAAAAAAGACCCAATTGAAAGGAAACTTTTGAAGCCCAGGAGATACTACTTCTTTTAGCACCATCCAAGATGATAGAAACACTAAATCCCCCATCCATCCAACTCAAATGAGGAGAGGAGTAAAGATTAGAACCTCTAATCATAAACACCTTCCAACAATCCAATATGTAGATAACACCCTTATTATAGTATAGATGAGGAGAGTAAGGAACAATCCATGAAAAACCAATGATTCCCTCATCCTTCAACGAACATAATTTTTCAGCCTCCTCAAAAAGGTATAGAACTTCCTTTAAATGATCAAACACCTTACAAAGGACCAACACCAAGACCACTTCTTCTTTGAGCACACAAGAAGCCAAGTTATTCCATAAAGAGCTACTACAATACATTCCCACAATGTAAAGCTTCACCACAAAGATGAAGATTCCACATTGAAATTTCTCAAAAATGGAAGGAGAAGACACTCCATGAGCCAAACTTCCTCTAGAGGAAAGCTAAAAAACAACAACACTAATGGGAATAACTTCACCTCAAAGGAGATTCCAAGACAACCCACGATGAGAGAAAAATAAAGTCTTCTAAAAGAGAGAAATAAACAATGCTAACATTCCAAGCTGAGCTAACCAAGCCCCAAACCTCAATCATAAAAAACCTCTATAGACATAAAGAAAGGACAACATGCACCTAGATACCTACAACCTCAGCCCATACCAAATAAAATCTCTCAAAAAATGGAAAGGCCCCAAAAGACATATAGAGAGGGCCTTAATAGGAGGAGGGAGAGATGCCAAAGGCCTACTCTCAACTTTGACACTTCAAAGAAGCCCAACTTATTTAGAGGAAAAGCCCACATAGTAGAATCTCTACACATTAAAGTCCACATAGAAATAGGAAAGGTGTAAAAGCACCATTAAAAACAACAACACCCGAAGAGACTTCTCCACTCTAGAGAACATTGCTAGAGTACAAGAAATCAAACCAAGGGCTCCAAATGACACAAAATATCTAGCAACAATGAGAGAAAATACATAACCTCATAGCCCCCATACCAAAACAACTAAATAAAGAGCTAAGGGATAGAACAAACAAGAGAAGATGCACAAAGTGTAGACCAGGCCTAGCTAAGGTAAGGCCAGAAAAATAAATGGAAATGCAAGCACAAAGCACAAAAAATTAGTCATTTTCTAGATAAAGATATGGGAAGAAAATTTCCCCCATCCAAAAAAGACAAAAAATGAGAGGCCCTCATCATCATCATCATCTAAATCATTAGAATAGGAATCTGGAACCCCTCCTCTACTCTACCTCCCTAAAACCCTAGATGGCCCATGATGCACAATGCTCACATTCATCATTGCATTGTTGATATTTTAGTTATATAAATGGGGCATAGTGTTACTTACAATGGAAATCAACATCACTCTTCTAGAAATGATCTTATCCATTTTTTGAGATTGCTTCCATAAATTTCTCAAAAAATTCTTAAGATTTTCAATTATACCAATTTGTATGCTAGCAAATTTTCTCTTTTTTGATGTTGTGTCTACACCTAACAATTTTAATACCTCTTGTAACTTCTTTTGTATAAGAAAAAGTGAGAGAAATTGGTCTTGTTCAAGTGTTCCAAGATCATCAAATTTACTCATTATTTCCCTTGTTATTTTATTCATTGACCTCTTCTTAGAAAGATTTAAAGGTTGTCCATGAGCAAGTGATATTAATTTCTCCCCATCCATTGTAAGTAATTGATCTAAATTTCTATAATTATATTATTTTCTTTCTAGTTTGAGTTAGATTTATAAGTTCATCCATACTAGTAGGAGAATTTGATCCTAATATATCTTTCTCTAACATCCATGAACCTTCTCAAACTTCCATTGTTTGAACACCTCCTTCACCTTAAACATCTCATTGAACTTGATGTTGTCGATTGCGCTAGGGTACATGCACATTAATATGCCAATGAAGCTTCTTGGTTTCTTTGTTATGTACTAGTAGACCTCTTTCTTGTAGATTTACTTTTCCTTCCCTTCATGTTCCCCATTATTAATATTCAAAAAAAATTCTTAAATAATTTTTCTTCAAAAATTGCCTTTGAAAATTCCCTTTTAACCCAAGAAGTGTGAATGAAAATGATTTTTGACTTGAAAAAAATGAAAATAAAATTATTTATATCATTCCCAAATGAAAACAAAATACACAAAAAACCTAGTTTGGGTGAGTTTATTTCAATAAACTTCCAATAGGCCTTTTAAAACCAAAATTCAATCACTTTTTATTCTAGGGGGTTCGATCCAACCAACCCTTCAAGCGAACCAGGAGGACCTCTTTGGTCGAAGGGTAGCTCAATTGAAGGGATCAAAAATGGATTTTTTTTGAAGTCTAGCATAATTCTGAAAAGGGTGACCTTTCAGAACCTAAACCATAGATCAATGGAAATGATCATCGAAAAAAAAAAAAACCTAATGGTGCTACTCAGAACAAGCTTTCCAACAACTATAAGTTTAATATATATTGAATTCATTAAGACCTTTAAATATCAATTTAATTGAATATAGGTTGTTTTTCCATTGAGAATTTTCTATTTTTGACATTTTAGGAAAAAAAGAAAATAAAGGCAACCAAAATTGGAAAAGTATCTTGAAAATAGTGATTTGAGTTAGCTTTCTATTGAAGAAAGAACAAATGAATTTTTATATAGTGGGATCAAGTTAGAGAAGTGAACCTATGGCCAAATTAGAGTTGATGTCACTCTAACACTTAATAAACTATAAAATATTCAACCAAGTTAAAGAATCTTTAAAAATGTTGGTTTTCACAAAAAACACTTTTCAAAGGAGAAAGGAATTTCCATAGAAATCATTTTAAATTTTCTTTTTTTTATAAAAAATATATTTACAAACTAGAAAGGAAATTCCAAAACTCACTAGTTTATATCATCTTTAAATACTCAGTAGTTTTGAAGCTACAGTGTTCTAATGTGAGATTTTTTTCCAAAATATTGGTCTTAGTGTTCAAATTGACTAAAAAGTGAGACATGCTATTATGGGACGTCTATAAGGTTTTTAATTTTGACAAAATTTATGTCAAAAAGGAAAAAGAGTAACCTGATATGAGAAAGTCTCTTCTTTAAAATTTTATTTAATTTTTGACCAAAGATGTATGAGGTCTCTCTAGCTTCTCCCATACCAAAGCTTCAAATATTTGCTATTATTAACATTAATGCTACATTGTTTTTTTACTCAAGCATTTGTACTTTTTCTTCTTCTTAAAATATAAGCTAGATTATGTAGGTTTTAGCAATTAGAAATCTCTAGTCAAATTTATAGGAAAGTAACAAATAATGATTGTACCTTATAATGTGCTAGTTACACAAGTTATCTATATGACCTAATATGACTACCTTTAGAAATGTGAGTCTCATGTTAGTGTTTTGTCCATCCAAATACATTATAATTCTATATCTCTAGATACATAACAATGTTGTGTATGTATATAAGCTATATCTGTATATATACATGTATATGTCATTTACACATACACAAACACGAGTGACTTAAAGAAAACACTTGTTAATAAATGCATTATGAATTTCTTAATTAGCATTGCACACAAGTTTTTTTTAAAGTTATGACCTGTGAGCTTATGGCCAGGCTAATCTCCCATAGTGCAAGCCACTCTCACCAGTTGACCTCTTTTTAAAATACTAAAATAGTCAAATTTGCTTAATTAATATTGAGAGATTAAAGGTATCGAACTTGCCATTACTACTTCTCCAATAAACCAAAAAATACTATCCTACAACGAAATAATAAATCAATATAAAGAATAAAATGAAAAAATCTGATCATAATGTATTAGTCTTTATGTCTGAATACTATGAATTTATTGTTTTCTGCATTCTATATTTCGTATTTGCATTTGCATCAGATCCGGGCTGAAACGGTAAAAGGTCTTCCCTCCAAAGTAAAATATTAGGAAGTAGTGCTTTTGGTCAATTCACTCCTATGCTATGTACCCTCGTAGTTTTCTTGTGGGTTTTCTATAGATTTAGCGTGCAAAGGAAAAATAAATTAGGTTTGAGATTGCCACCTGAACCTTTTACATGGCCTGTGATAGGAAATCTGAACCAACTGGGAAAGCTTCCCCATCGTGATCTTGATCATGATGTTGAAATTGGGCTCTGTTCCCACTGTTGTTGTCTCTTCTTCTGCCATGGCAAAAGAGTTCTTGAAAACCCACGATGTAGTTTTTTCAAGCCGACCCCTTTCTGCTGCAGGAAAATACATTGGCTATAATTTCCAGGACGTGGTATTGTCTCCCTACGGGCCTTACTGGAGACACATGAGGAAACTGTGTGTTGTGGGATTGCTGAACGCAAAAAGGATCGAGTCATTCAGAAGTGTAAGAGAGGAAGAGGCGCGTCTCCTTGTTCGTTCAGTGTGGGAGAAATCTGAGCAGGGGAGAAATGCTGTTAATCTCACCAAGATGTCTTCTTTGTACGCATTGGGATGCATGTGGCGAATCCTATCGGGCAATAAATACTCTTTTAACAGTGACACTCATGTGGATGATGGCGGTGAAGAGATAATGAAAATGGCCTCCGATGTTGCAGCTCTGATGGGAGAAGTTAATATTGGGGAGTTCGTTCCATACTTAGACTGGATGGAATTGCAAGGTGTGAAGAGGCGCATGAGAAAGGTACACGAGTCCTTTGACGGAGTGGTGAAGAAGATAATAGAGGAGCACCAGCGGCGGAGGAGGGAGTTTTGTGACAAGGAGCATGAGCCGCAGTCTGATGCTAAGGACATAATTGACGTGCTCTTGGAAATGGAGAGTCTCGACGGAAAGGAAATCACCGAAGAAAACATCAAAGCCATTATTTTTGTATGATTTAGTTTTTCTTTATGCTCTTCTTTTTCTAGTTGATGGTTGTGTTGAAGATTGATGCTGAGATCTTCACTTCAAACTCCAGCTCCACCGATCCATTTCCACCGTTCTATAAATAATTTCTAGAATACTTCAGTTCAGAAGTAGTTTAAACAAGAAGCATGCTGTACATATGGCATGCATTAGATGATATTTTTGTATGCATTTTAGTTTAGTCTTAGTTACTTCTTCTCCCATTCTTAATCATAGGCATGGAATAATGCTAAAACCACTGTCAGAACTCTTGATCTATATTTTGATCTATGTGTTAGAGATTAGTTTTAACAATTTTTTTATTTGAATAAATGTATTGGCTGAATAGCAATTGTAGTTGGAATAATATATCAGTTTATTTTTTCTCTGCAGTAAAACAGAGCCTCCCCTGTTTTGAATATTATCATTTTTTTTATTGTGTTGCTGCTGTTGTTTAAATCCTACATTTGGTATCAGAGCTGAAGGTGTTTGAAAGACAGCAGCATGGCAAACAATTTGCAAATCCCAGAGTTTGATGGAGTTGATTACCAATATTGGTCAATCAAAATGAAGACTTTTTTGATTGGGAAAGATTATTGGGAGATCGTTGAATCTGGATATGAAGAGCCTGCAGATTGGAATACTCTCCAACCTAATGATAGGAGATTGAAGAAAGAAGTTGAGAAGAAGAATGCAATGGCATTGTTTCACATTCAGATGGCTCCTGATAAGAGCTTGTTTTTTCGAATTGCTGATGCACAGACAACAAAAGAGGCCTGGAAGACTCTAGAAGATGCTTACCATAGCAATGATTAGATCAAGGTTGTGAACCTACAAACTTTGAAAAGAGAATATGAGAACTTGAAGATGAAGGAGACAGAGAGTGTGGGAGATTTCTGTGTGAGAGTGAAAGATGTGACTCATAAAATGGCCACTTTGGGTGAATCTATTGCTCAAGAGCAAATAATACAAAAGGTATTGAGATCTCTAACCCCAAGATGGAATATTGTAGTAATTGCCATAGAAGAAAGCAAAAATTTAACTACCATGGAGTATGATGAATTGGTTGGATCTCTTATATCACATGAGGATAGAATAAGGGACACATCTACCAGTGTTAATGAGATGGCTTTTGCTTCCCAATTGCAAATTTCAAAGAACAATGGTGCTAGCAGCAGTAGTAGCAACAACAAAGGCTGGGGAAGGGGCCAAAATAAAAAATTTTCAAGAGGATCTAGAGGAAGAGGAGGTGCTCAAGGAGGAAGAGGTAGAGGCAGATTTGATAAAAGGAACATCCAATGCTATCATTGCAATAAGTATGGACATTTTGAGAGAGAGTGTAGACTGAAATCAGGTAACAATAATGCAAATTATGCCCAACAAGATGAGGATCCTTCCTTGGGTAATTTATTTTTGTGTTATGGGAAAGGTGAAAGTAATGTGAATGATGTTTGGTATTTGGATTCTGGATGCTCTAACCATATGTCTGGCAACAGAGAAATATTTTCAAAGCTTGATGATAGTTACAGATCCAATATTACCCTTGGTAATAACAATACTGTGGATGTTGCGGCCAAAGGAGCCATGGATGTTCAGACAAAGGAAGGTATGAAAAGTGTTCAAGATATTTATTATACTCCCAAGTTAAAGCATAATTTATTGAGTGTTGGGCAGCTATGTGAGAAGAATTATAGAGTGGTATTTGAGAACATGCACTGTACTATCTATGATAAGAATAAAAAAAATAAAGTGATTACAGTTGTTCCTATGACAAAGAATAGGATGTTTCCTTTGAAGTTTGGTCAAAATGATAATCAGCTTGTCAATATAGCTTATGAAGATAAAAGTTGGTTGTGGCATCTCAGGTATGGCCATTTGAATTTCAATAGTTTGAAGAATCTAACATCAAATGCATTAGTTCTTGGATTGCCTAAGGTTGAAGAGCATAAACAGATTTGTGAAGGGTGTGCAAAAGGGAAACATTCAAGGGAATCATTTCCAAAAGGCAATGCATGGCGGGCCCAATACCCACTCCAGCTTATTCATTCAGATATTTGTGGTCCAATGCAAACAAAAAGCTTGGGTAAGTCATCATATTTCAATACTTTTATAGATGATTACTCAGGCATGTGTTGGGTATATTTTTTGAAAATTAAAGATGAAGCCTTTGATACATTCAAGAGGTTTAAAGCTCATGTAGAGAATGAGAAAGGGAACACAATCAGATGTTTGAGAATAGATCGAGGAGGAGAATTTTGCTCAAACAATTTTCAAAATTTTTGTGAGATGAATGGCATCAAAAGACAACTCACAACTGCATACACACCCCAACAGAATGGAGTGGCTGAAAGGAAGAATCATACTGTGGTAGAAATGGCAAGGAACATGTTACAAACCAAGGGTTTGAACAATTCTTATTGGGCTGATTCAGTTGCTACAGCCTTATATATTCTCAACAGGAGTCCTACAAGTGCCCTACACAAGATGACTCCATATGAAGCATGGTATGAGAAAAAGCCTAATGTAAATCATTTTAAAATTTTTGGTTGTTTGGCTTATGTTCGCATCCTTGATCAGAACAGGCAAAAGCTAGATGCTAAAAGTGAAACATGTATTTTTGTGGGCTATAGTGAAGAAAGCAAAGCTTATAGATTATTCAATCCTATTACTAATAAGATTTTTGTTTCAAGAGATGTGATTTTTGATGAAAGGGGAGTTTATGATAATAAAAAACAACATGTTGGAAAGCCAAAATCAGTTTTGGATGATGATGATATTGCTAATAATGATAATGAGCAGCCAACTAATGGTTCTATTTCAATATCACCAAGCCCACCAAGAAACCCCTCACCAATCCCAAGAGAAAGTCCAACCTCAAGTCCTCCAAGGAAGGTAAGAAGATTGAGTGATATTTATGAGAGGTGTCAAAATCAAGCACATGAAAAAGATCCAATAGGTGAGACAGTAAATTTTGCATTACTTGCTAAAGTTGATTTTGAGCCATCATGTTTTGAAGATGCATGTGCTAATGAGGTTTGGATGCAAGCAATGAATGAAGAGATGGATTTCATTGATAGGAATGAAACATGGGAGCTTGTAGATCTTCCACATAAGAAGAAGAAGATTGGCACAAAATGGGTCTATAAGACCAAGTATAATAGTGATGAGAGTGTTGAAAGACACAAAGCAAGATTGGTTGCTAAAGGTTTCACTCAAAGGTATGGCATTGATTATGAAAAAACTTTTGCACCAGTAGCAAGACAAGAAACTATTAGGATGCTAATCTCTCTTGCAGCTCAAAAGAAATGGAGTATTCATCACATGGATGTGAAAAGTGCCTTTTTGAATGGGTACTTAGAAGAAGACGTATATGTGGGACAGCTACAAGGTTTTGAGATTCAAGGCAAAGAAGATTATGTCTACAAGTTGAAGAAGGCTTTGTATGGCCTCAAGCAAGCACCACGTGCATTGTATGCAAGAATTGATGGATATTTTCAGCAGAATGACTTTCAAAGAAGTAAGAGTGAACCTACCCTTTACTACAAACAAGAAGGTAATGAAATTCTCATTGTGAGTTTGTATGTTGACGATTTGTTATCTATGGGTAGTAGTTCAAAGATCAAAGATGAATTTAAAGTTGCTATGAAGAATGAGTTTGAGATGAAAGATTTAGGCCTCATGAAGTACTTTCTTGGTATGGAGGTTTATCAAGGTAAAGATGAAATTTTTATTTGTCAAGAAAAATATGCAAAAGATATGTTGAAGAAATTTGATATGGCTGATTGTAAACCTCTTTCCACTCCAATTGCTCATGGAGTTGGGTATGTGCAGGATCATGGTGTGCCAAAAAGTGGCGATGTGAAAAAAAGAGAGTTTGAAGACGCCTAAAAGCGCTTCAAAATCCGCTCTGACTTTTTTTTACCTATCCAGGAACCAAACTTGGAAGGTTAAGCCGAGCCTTATCAGATATCCGATATCATATCGGATATCCGATTTTAAATCCAATATCCGACTAATAATTAAAATCATATAATAGTATGATATATTATTTAATATTATTATTATTGATATAAAATAATAATAATAATATTAAATAATATATCATACTATTATATTATAATAATAATATTATTATAATAATTATTATACTATAATATAATAATAATATTATTATAATAATTATTATACTATAATATAATAATATTATTATAATTATTATTATACTATAATGTAATAATATTATTATAATAATAATTATTATACTATAATATAATAATAATAATATTATTATATTATAATCGTATAATATTATACTATAATAATAATATTATAATAACATATTATATTATAATAATATAATATAATATTTCATATATTATAATATATAGCAATGTAATATTATATATATATATAATATAATATAATAATAAAAAGTAATATCTTATAATATAATATATAATAAAAAAGTATAATATATTATAAATTATAATAATATAGTATAATAATAATATTTTATATTATAATATATAGTAAATTAATATAATAAATATAAAATATAATATAAAAATATATAAAATGTAATATATATGTCCCTAGGGGTCCTAGGACCTCTAGCGACATATCTCGTCGTTTAATGGGTCAGAGAGGGTCATAGGTCACCCTATGACCCTCTTTGACCCATATTACCCATTCGAATATGTCCCTAGGGGTCCTAGGACCCCTAGAGACATATATCATCATTTAATGGGTCAAAGAGGGTCATAGGTCACCCTATGACCCCCTTTGACCCATATGTACGATTCGAATATGTCCCTAGGGGTCCTAGGACCCCTAGAGACATATGTCATCATTTAAAGGGTCAAAGAGGGTCATAGATTACCTTATGACTCCATTTGACCCATATTACCCACTCGAATATGTCCCTAGGGGTCCTAGGACCCCTAGGGACATATGTCGTCGTTTAATGCATCAAAGGGGGTCATAGGTCACCCTATGACCCCCTTTGACTCATATGAACAATTCAAATATGTCCCTAGGGGTCCTAGGACCCCTAGGGACATATGTTGTCGTTTAATGGGTCAAAGGGGGTCATAGGTCACCCTATGACGCACTTTGACCCATACGAACGATTGGAATATGTCCCTAGGGTCCTAGGACCCCTAGGGACATATTTCGTCGTTTAATGGATCAAAGAGGGTCATAGGATTTGACCCATATTACCTATTCGAATATGTCCTTTGGGGTCCGAGGACCCCTAGGGACATATGTCGTCGTTTAATGGGTCAAAGAGGGTCATAGGTCACCCTATGACCCCCTTTGACCCATATTACCCATTCGAATATGTCCCTAGGGGTCTTAGGACCCCTAGAGACATATATCGTCGTTTAATGGGTCAAGAGGGTTATAGGTCACCCTATGACCCCCTTTGACCCATATGAACGATTCGAATATGTCCCTAGGAGTCCTAGGACCTCTAGAGACATATGTCATCATTTAATGGGTCAAAGAGGGTCATAGGTTACCCTATGACCCCATTTGACCCATATTACCCATTCGAATATGTCCCTAGGGGTCCTAGGACCCCTAGGGACATATGTCATCGTTTAATGGGTCAAAGGGGGTCATAGGTCACCCTATGACCCCCTTTGACCCATATGAACAATTCGAATATGTCCCTAGGGTCCTAGGACCCCTAGGGACATATGTCATCATTTAATGGGTCAAAGAGGGTCATAGGTCACCCTATGACCCCGTTTGACCCATATTACACATTCGAATATGTCTCTTGGGGTTCAAGGACCCCTAGGGACATATGTCGTCGTTTAATTGTTCAAAGAGGGTCATAGGTCATCCTATGACCCCCTTTGACCCATAATACCCATTCGAATATGTCCCTAGGGGTCTTAGGACCCCTAGAGACATATGTCGTCGCTTAATGGGTCAAAGGGGGTCATAGGTCATCCTATGACCCCCTTTGACCCATATGTACGATTCGAATATGTCCCTAGGCATCCTAGGACCCCTAGGGACATATGCCGTCGTTTAATGGGTCAAAGAGGGTCATAGGTCACCCTATGACCCCCTTTGACCCATATGAACGATTCGAATATGTCCCTAGGGGTCCGAGGATCCCTAGGGACATATGTCGTCGTTTAATGGGTCAAAGAGGGTCATAGGTTACCCTATGACCCCATTTGACCCATATTACCCATTCGAATATGTCCCTAGGGTTCCTAGGACCCCTAGGGACATATGTCATCGTTTAATGACCTATGACCCCCTTTGACTCATATGAACGATTCAAATATGTCCCTAGGGGTCCTAGGATCCCTAGGGACATATGTTGTCGTTTAATGGGTCAAAGGCTATGACCCCCTTTGACCGATATGAATGATTAGAATATGTCCCTAGGGTCGTAGGACCCCTAGGGACATATGTCATCGTTTAATGGGTCAAAGAGAGTCATAGGTCACCCTATGACCCCATTTGACCCATATTACCCATTCGAATATGTCCCTAGGGGTCCTAGGACCCCTAGGGACATATGTTGTCGTTTAATGGGTCAAAGGGGGTCATAGGTCACCCTATGACCCCCTTTGACCCATATGAACAATTCGAATATGTCCCTAGGGTCCTAGGACCCCTAGAGACATATGTCGTCGTTTAATGGGTCAAAGAGGGTCATAGGTCACCCTATGACCCCCTTTGACCCATATTACCCATTCAAATATGTCTCTTGGGGTCCAAGGACCCCTAGGGACATATGTCGTCGTTTAATGGGTCAAAGAGGGTCATAGGTCACCCTATGACCCCCTTTGACCCATAATACCCATTTGAATATGTCCCTAGGGGTCCTAGGACCCCTAGAGACATATGTCGTCGTTTAATGGGTCAAAGGGGGTCATAGGTCACCCTATGACCCCCTTTGACCCATATGTACGATTCGAATATGTCTCTAGGGGTCCTAGGACCCCTAGAGACATATGTCGTCGTTTAATGGGTCAAAGACCTATGACCCCCTTTGACCCATATGAACGATTCAAATATGTCCCTAGGGGTCCGAGGACCCCTAGGGACATATGTCATCGTTTAATGGGTCAAAGGGGGTCATAGGTCTTACCCTATGACCCTCTTTGACTCATATGAATGATTCAAATATGTCCCTAGGGGTCTGAGGACCCCTAGGGACATATGTCATCGTTTAATGGGTCAAAGAGGGTCATAGGTTACCCTATGACCCCATTAGACCCATATTAGCCATTTGAATATGTCCCTAGGGGTCCTAGGACCCCTAGGGACATATGTCATCGTTTAATGGGTCAAAGGGGGTCATAGGTCACCCTATGACCCCCTTTGACCCATATGAACAATTTGAATATGTCCCTAGGGGTCCAAGGACCCCTAGAGAAATATGTCGTCGTTTAATGAGTCAGAGAGGGTCATAGGGTGCCCTATGACCCCCTTTGACCCATATTACCCATTCGAATATGTCCCTAGGGGTCCTAGGACCCCTAGAGACATATATCGTCGTTTAATTGGTCAAAGAGGGTCATAGGTCACCATATGACCCCCTTTGACCCATATGAACGATTGGAATATGTCCCTAGGGGTCCTAGGACCCCTAGGGACATATGTCATCGTTTAATGGGTCAAAGAGGGTCATAGGTCACCCTATGACCCCCTTTGACCCATATTACCCATTCGAATATGTCCCTAGAGGTCCTAGGACCCCTAGGGACATATGTCGTCGTTTAATGGGTCAAAGGGGGTCATAGGTCACCCTATGACCCCCTTTGGCCCATATGAATGATTTGACTATGTCCTTGGGGGTCCTAGGACCCCTAGGGACATATGTCGTCATTTAATGGGTCAAAGGGGTTCATAGGTCATCCTATGACCCCCTTTGACCCATATGAACGATTCGACTATGTCCCTAGGGGTCCTAGGACCCCTAGGGACATATGTCATCATTTAATGGGTCAAAGAGGGTTATAGGTCACCCTATGACCCCCTTTGACCCATAATACCCTTTTGGATATATCCCTAGGGGTCCTAGGACCCCTAGAGAGATATGTTGTCGTTTAATGGGTCAAAGGGGGTCATAGGTCACTCTATGACCCCCTTTGACTGATATGAATGATTCGACTATGTCTCTGGGGGTCCTAGGGACATATGTCGTCATTTAATGTGTCAAGGGGACCCCCTTTGACCCATTAAAGGACGACATATGTCACTAGGGGTCCTAGGACCCCTAGAGACATATATCGTCGTTTAATGGGTCAAAGAGTGTTATAGGTCACCCTATGACCCCCTTTGACTCTTATATATTAATAATATACATATATATTAATAATATACATATCAATATAATAATATATATATATATATACATATACATATTACATTATTATATTTAATGAAAATATTACGTTATTATATAAATATATTAATAACATACATATTAATATAATAATATTTATAATATATATTATATTTAATAAAAATATTACGTTGTTATATAAATATTATATTATTATACATATTAATATAATAATATATAATACATATTACATTTAATGAAAATATTACGTTATTGTATATATTAATAACATACATATTAATATAATAATATATAATACGTATTTTTTATATATATATAAATTACGTTATTATATATAGTAAAAATAATAATAATATATATTATATTTATAGATTGTAATAAGATTAACATAAGATATTATTATATATTACTAGATTATATCTTGTATGTTTACATTACGTTATTATATATATATATATAATATATTAAAATATGCCTTTACATATTAATATAAGTGAAATAATTTAAAAATAAAAGACTAGAATGTTTAAATCGAATTTCCCTCCAAAATTTGAAGATTTTTGGAATTTGTCTACCGAGCCATATTGGATATCCGATGTCAAATCGGATATCCGATTTTGAATTAGATATCTGATCAGGCTTGATATTTACCAAGCCTGCCCGGTCAACCCCAAAGACATGTTTATAGAGAGTTTTAGTGATACTAAAACTTTGGGTAGCCGTCTGACAATGTTATTTTGATCAAAATTGAATGAAACGAAATGGGTTTTTTAAGATCGCTCTCTAGATTCCATCAATATAATTTCTGTCAAATTCTGAGTTCGATAAGTATTTATTAGTTAATTATCAATTAAGATTATTGTAAAGTGCTGATTGACATACTGAATGAAAAATAGCTATAACTTTCAAACGGTATAACATTTTTTAAATCTAAAAGTTGCGTCACATTCTATACTTCACCTAGTATAAGAAAAAAAAAAAAAAAAAAAATTTGATCAAATTTTCTATTAGTTAGGGTGGTCAGACACGGGACTTTTTTTAATTCGAAAAAGTTTTGGTAGAAAATTCATATTTAATTATTTATTTGGAATAAAAATATCCAAAAATATGCGTCACATCCGGGCATGAGTCTAGTTTTCATATCTATAATTATATTAAAAAAATATTATGATTTGATTTTGATTAAGGTGGTTAGACATACACCTACTTTTTATTTTCGCCCTGAAATTTTCTTAGTATTGCATTAAAATTCAAACTTTTGACCAATCAATTATTTTTTTCTCCTGATAAGGCCTAGTAGTTTAGAAACTACATTCAATTTTCTACAAATTATTTTCTTACAACTTTTTGATATAAATTCCATAACCACTTCAAAATTATGTGTCAAGTTGACATAAATCTGATTTGCTGATTTTTCACTGCCACTTAAGGCCATAGTTTGGTACACCATGATCTTGCACATACCCAGTTACATTATGTAGAGATGATGGTGCTAAAATTTTTGATGAGACATTATACAGGAGCATTGTGGAGAGTTTGATGTTTTTAACTCACACAAGGCCTGATATTACTTATTCAGTTTCATTGGTTTCAAGGTATATGACAAATCCATCAGAGGAACACATGAAGGCAACCAAGAGAATTTTGAGGTATGTGAAAAGCACAGTAGATTTTGGCATTCACTATTCTTCTAAAAAGTTTGAGCTTGTTGGCTTTAGTGATTTAGATTGGTGAGGTTGTTTGGATGACAGAAAATCTACATCTAGTAATTGTTTTTTTTTGGGTTCTGGTTTAATTACATGGAGTTCAAATAAGAAAAGTATGGTTGCTCTCTTCTACAGAAGCGGAATATGCTGCGGTCACTTCAGCTAGCACACAAGCTTGATGGCTTAGAAAGCTTCTTGAAGAAATTGGAGATATACAGGTTCAGCCTACTATGATTTTTTGTGACAACATAAGTGCCATTAAATTGGCCAAGAATCCGGTTCATCATAGCAGGACCAAACACTTTGATCTTAAACAATATTTTATCAGAGATTTGGTACAAAATAAAGTGGTTGAGTTGAAGTACATCAGCACAAAGGAGCAAATTGCAGACATCTTCACAAAGGCAGTTACAAAAGATCAGTTTTTGGTACTCAGAGATCAGATTGTGAGTCCTCTCAGCATCAAGGGGGAGTATGAAGATTGATGCTGAGATCTTCACTTCAAACTCCAGCTCCATCACTCCATTTCCACTGTTCTATAAATAATTTCTAGAATACTTCAGTTCAGGAGTAGTTTAAACAAGAAGCATGCTGTACATATGGCATGCATTAGATGATATTTTTGGATGCATTTTAGTTTAGTCTTAGTTACTTCTTCTCCCATCCTTAATCATAGGCATGGAATAATGCTAAAACCACTGTCAGAACTCCTGATCTATATTTTGATCTATGTGTTAGGGATTAGTTTTAACAATTTTCTTATTTGAATAAATGTATTGGCTGAATAGCAATTGTAGTTGGAATAATATATTAGTTTTTTTTTTCTCTGCAGTAAAATAGAGCCTCCCCTGTTTTGAATATTATCATTTTTTTTATTGTGTTGCTGCTGTTGTTTAAATCCTACATGTGTGAGGTTTGATTTTAAGCTTATAATTATGACTATTTTTTTTAAGCTTAAGTTTTTCTTCATCATAATGTTCAACAATTGACAGTTTAAATATTACATACTAAGATTTGATTCCTAAGCTAAAATATGGGATCTAACAAGAACTTATATATATGTTCAGGATATGTTTGTGGCAGGAGTTGAATCAACTTCTACAACATTAGGTTGGGTGATGAGTTCGGTGATCAAATACCCCAAGGTGGACAAGAAAATGCAAGAAGAAATCGAATCAGTAGTTGGCAAAGAAAGGATAGTGAGTAAATGAGGCTCTAAGGTTATTCCCTTCTGTACCATTGCTCATTCCACATGAATCCACACAAGATTGTACAGTTGGTGGGTACTTCATTCCTAAGAGAAGTAGGCTTATTGTGAATGCATGGGCAATTGGAAGAGACCCATTGTCATGGGAAGATCCTTTAGAATTTAAGCCAGAGAGATTTATGGGTAAAGATGTTGATCTTGCGAAGGGCAAAGATTGGTTTGATATGTTTCCATTTGGGGCAAGATGAAGAGGATGTCTGGGGGCACACATGGCGATTGTGAATATGAACCTTCTTTCGGCTCAGCTACTTAACTGTTTTGATTGGAGTGTGGAAGGGGATCTAGATATGAGAGAATAGGGTGGAGCGTCCATGCCTAGAACTACTGATCTTGTGGCTCTTCCTCATTTGAGGCTCTCCACCTGCCTCTACAGATAATTCAAGTTTCTTCGCCACCCTTTCCAAGATGTCCACATTTGTGAATCATGTTAATGTGTCTAGGCTTTAATAAGTAGAAGCATATAGCGTGTTTGAAATTCCTATGTTGCACTTTCTTTCCATATAAGCAATTGAAAAAAAGAAAGTTTAGGGTTTAGAGTTGATCTAGGATAAGAGATTTGATAACTGAAATTGCGTTTAGAGTGCAGCTTGGTTGTTATCAATGAATATAGTTATTGTGACTGTCCATGTAATTTGGTTAAGAAATTTAAAAAATATGAATTGAAGTTGAAGGTTTAGAGTTGATTTAGAATAACTCAATTATGTGATTGTATTTAATTTGATTTTAATATTTCTTCTCATCTAGTTTATTTTTGATCATGCATTTGATCTTAAGCTACTAGAATATCACAAAACTCTTTGAATTCATAATTATTAAACTATTTACTAAAACAATATACATTGAAAATATTTCTTATACTAAATATGATTGACAAAAAATATTTCTTAAACTATATACGATGGAGATTATGTCGTATTAACAAGTGTCAAGCAGTGGCATGTATTTGCCCTTCTAGTTTAGAAACTGTTTAAAATAGTAATCTAGAATTAGTATAAAATTAGTGTAGTACTAAAATATAGTACTAACATAAATTAAAGTATTCTTAAATAATACAAATAGACTCTCCTCCTAATCTTAAAAATTAAAAATCTACGCTCTTCTTCATTGCTTATGTAACCAATATATTAAATTATAGCTTAAAAACTAAAAGAATATTTTTTCTAACCCACCCCTTTTAACTATTTGATTTCTTATTTGCATGAATCATAAAAAATTCTAAAGTTTAAATTGTCATATTATGGAGAATCTAGCCAAAAAAAACTATAATATGGAGAATCTTTTGAAAAATGGCTCCTATAAAACGCAACAATTAAACCAATTATATAATTTGAATAATATAGAAAATTCAAAAATAAATTAAAAAACTAATTCAAAAATAGTTACTTGTGATTGGTAGCAATTGATTTAGGTTTTAGAAAAACTACATGAAATAGTATTTGCCAATGACAAGTACAACAACTCAAGTGCGAGTACATGATAATTAACACTTCTAATAAAAATACTTGAAATTCAAAGAAGAAACTTTCATTATACATAAAAATATAATTGAATTGTTTTGTCTTGGATTTTCTTTTTGGTTCTTGAATAAAAATTTAGTAATTGTTATAGTTATATCATTCATTATTCCAATTTATTTTTGAAATTATAAGTTAAAAAAAAAAAAAAGCCTTCTTAAAATTAATTTATATTAATAATATATTACTTACCTGTTATATAAAATATAAATAATAAGTTTGCAAACTAATAGATCTATTATATTTTTTAAGAGTTATAAATATAGCCTTTATGAAAAAAATGTATTGTTAGAAGTGATTTAGATGCCAATAAAATATTATTTAATTATATTTATACTATAAGATTAGTCATAGTATAAATAAATATATATAATAAAATTTTACTCTCTAACTAGAATTATATTTGTTTTGAGAATAAAACTGTTACATATTGTATTAGTATTATAATTTCTTTGAAAAAAAGAGCCCCTACAAATTTTAAGAGGAAGTGCTTAAAAAATAAAACAATTACATTTGTATTTAAATAAAATGATTTTAATGCTTTTAATTTGAAGTTTAACTCATCTTATAAAAATCGCTAGTACAATCCTTTCAAATATTACAATCCTTTCAACTAGAAACTTTTAATCTCCAATTAGTTAATGTGGTTAGATTTTATTTTATTTTATGATGCTTAGTTTTACTTTGTGCTTTCTGGCCTTTTTTAGTTCCTTTATCTGGACTGATAGTAGGGCCAATATTTATCTAATTGTCATGATTTTGTATATTGATAAGACTCCCAATGTGTATGGTAGTTTTTTTGAAATTTCAAAAGGGGGTGGGGTAATATTGTGGAAGTTACTACCAATTGATCTCTAGATAGTTGCTCTCCCATTTTCGGTCAGCCCCCATTTTGGCTACTTGTCAATTTTAAAAAATAATTTCTCGACCAATCAAATCAAAGAATTGATTTATTTTACATTGTTTTAAGTATAAATTTATAATAAAACTTTTCTCAAGGACATATTAGAATATTTAAAAATTTAAATTTTCAAGTAAATTTGTTTATAAATATATAGTATATATAATGTAAATTATTAAAAATTTGATGAAATATAATAATTTCTATAATATAGTAACAATCTAATTCTAAATATGTGAAAACTTATAATAATATAATAAATCAATAGTAGAAATTTTGAGTGGATCTATTAGCCTATCAATCAAATTATAATTCTCATGCACAATTATTTTTTCATTCCATATTTACTCTTTGATTTGTAAGTTGTAAATGTGATATGTACCCTTGTATTAAGACACTAAATAACTTGAATACAAGTCAACACCCATCTCTCGCAATGAACTAGCATAGATAATTTTCCATATGATTGCAAGGAATGACAATTATGTAAGTAATATTTTTCCATAGTTACATTAGATAATAGGCTATTCTCGATACCCTTGAATAATTATATTTTATTTGTTATTTATTTATTATATAAATATTTTAACCTCCTTCAAATGTGCATATGAAAATGAAAACATTGATGGTAAATGACCCTTGCAACTCATCATTGTGTTGTAGAAGCCCTACATGGTATATATTGAGAGAAATATATAAAAATGGGGCTGATTATTGGTTGGATGTAAAAGAGAAGATTGAAACTAAAATAGGGAAATCTTGGTTCTAGAATATACCTATAGTGCAAAACCATACATTTAATCTCAAGATTCTTATGTATGGTCAATGAATGTTTACATCTATTCAATGAAGAAACTTTCATGTGATGTCATTTAGTTCAATGTATCCATGTGTATTATTTAAATTGTATTTATGTTTTATATATTTACAAATTTATTATACTCTTTTCTTAATTGACAGGTATGTAAATTATAAATTCAAGAAGCTTTTCTAAAAATATACTTGTATAATAAAACAAATGATACATAGTAGCTAAGTACTTGGCTAACTAATTATATATTTATTTTTGTATTTAAATTATTAATTTCATTATTATTATTAGATGTATTAAATATATATAAATATTTTAGTTATTATAATTTTTTTATAGTTAATATACAAGTAATAATAGTTTGATAATTAAATGAATTTAATGTAGAATATATATAAGTAGTAATAGTTAGAAATATTAAATATTAATTTATTTAAAATTATAAGAGTATATTAAGACAAAAATAATAATAAAAGAATGATAAATGTGTGTTTTTCATATTAAAAGTAGCCAAAACAAGGGGGCTAGCCCTCCATACATAACCATGGTTAGACCACTAAACACATTAACAACAAAAGATTATGAGCATCCCACCCTACCCATAACATAAAAAAACATACCCTCCATACATAACCATGGTTAGACCACTAAACACATTGACAACAAGAGCTTATGAGCATCCCACCCTGCCCATAACATAAAAAAATATAGCAACCCAACTGGTAAATCTAACCCAAATACAAGCATACATATTCACATAACAACTAGTAACCACACCAAAGCTACTAGTGGAAAGAATCACCCAAACATAACTAATTATATAGAGTATCTATTAAAGTGCATTTAAAGTTATTCCAAAATATAAAAACTAGTCTATCTATGCATCTACTAGCATATCTACTACAAAGTTTAAACCAAAAAAAAAAGCCTTTAAGGTAAAACAACCTAATAATAAAAGTATAAGATGGACATAAACAACAACATAGAAAAAAAAAATACTAGGCCTTCTCCTTCCTTTTCTTGGCTAGCAAGACTTTGGCCTAGTCATCTACTATGAAGCCATAAATCTTAGTAGAGTGCTCCACACCAAGGTTGTCCTCATTGTTCTCCTACTGTAAGAGCTGGAGGGTGACAATAGAAACATGAGTGACCTTAAGAAAAAAATTGGAAAGAGTGGTGGAACTCTCATCTAGGGCTTCAAATTGCTCCTTAAGTGTCACCATCTCTTGCTTGATCTCCTTGAAATTACTAGACATCTCCAAGGAAGCAACATAGTTTCCTTTCATGACCTCCATAGCCTATACATATAACAACATGGGATTAGTAGAAATCATCTTTTTAATATTTTTCTCCACATGTATAGGGGAAGTTGCTGTGATTGGTGAGTCATCATTCTTCTTTCTTAGAGAAGGGACCACATTAGGTGTGAAGTTCATTGTGTTCATAGTGAAATTAGTCGACACATGGGTAGTTTCCTATCTGACCTTTTTCTTTTTTCTTTTAGTTTAATTTGCTTTGACACCATTAGTCTCTTTAGTCCTTGTCCCTTCTGAATCTTCCTCTTCACCACTCTTTTCTTTAATTTTTCATCTTCCTTTTCACTAGTTTCAAATGCCATTTCCTCATTAATCTTCTAGTCCCTAAAGGTTTTTTGTTTCATCCTAGCCCAACTTTTAGCAAGTATTTGAGACCTCCTTCAACCCCCCTCATTATCTTCCTCCAAATTAACTAGGTCAATTTCCTCCTTTTCAACTTTTGGCTTTTTCTATGTCATGTTCTTTTTGGGGTTTCTTGAGGGTGTAGATGAAGGGGAAGGCTTAGGTGTGGGGGTTGTAGAGAAACTCCCATCATTTACTAGTGGAATTGGTGGGTCTTGGTTGTTAATGATAGAGTGGGGAGGTAAGAAGGCAAGATGGAAATTATAAAGCGAAAGAATTAACCCTTGATGCAAAATAGTGTAGTTTTTTCCACCTTTTTTCCCATTCATAAATCCCAGTATAGTAGCCTCAAGATCATGGAATAGGAAAAAAGAAATAGAAATTTCATTAAGGTACTTGAAGTGATTAAAATAGGAGAAATAATAAAAATAGAAGACCCCAAACCTACCCTATAAGGTTAGATACTTTATGGGAATGAAGCACAACTCATTCCATGGGGATGAAAGAATTTCTTTGCTGCAACCACCTCTAAACCTCATTGACTACTCATTATTCTTGAAAAATCCTTTTATACTAGTCTTGTTCCTAACCTTTGTGACCTTCCATTTTTTCCCATCCATAGAAAGACCAGTGGCCATTACAATGATCTCCTCATTAAAATGCAAAGAAATACCATTAGTAGTAACTCTCCTTTCAACCTAGGAATCCATAAATTGGGTTGAGATGTTATCGTCATACCCTTCCATGATGTCCATAAAAGAAAATAGGTTTCCATCTCTCAGAGCCATCCAACTATGTAGTTTCCTCACATAATGTTTGATTCTAGAAGGCTCAATGCACACCATATCTTACCCCATTTTTGAGCACTGCTCAAAGTTCTCTTAAACCACTAGATTGCTAAGTTTGGAAATATCCTAGTTTTTCCTAGAAATAAAATGAACATAGTTTTCTTTGAAAGAAATTTAGAAGTTGAAATACAATAATAATTGCATTGCATGCATTTAAAAATTATGTCCCTTTGGTGATAGATGACCACATGTGTACCTTTGTTTGCACCTTTCCCTTAATTCCACCTAGGCCTCCACGAATTGTGTTCTAAAAATCATTTGAAGGTTTCACAATTAAATAATAAATATCCTCTCTATGATTTAGACTAGCATAATCTCCCAAAATATCCATTGTCTTACATCCACTATGTATCATAATTATACCATTGTACCAATTCTAGTCACTGATATTAACATTCAAATAATAACCTTTTCTATTTTTATTATTTTAAAAGAATTTTGAACCCATGTTATGCCTTAATAAAGGTTCCACCCACAAGATCCAATAAAAACATTTCATTTTAATCCTACTTGTTAATTACTTTGTATAAATTTTGATCCTTCTCAATTAGAGTGCAATTATCAACCAGAATGGCTTCCATCCACCTCCAACATCTTAAAACCTTGACTTGTATCCCCAAGCTTTCCATAGCATCTACCACATCATTTCCTTCCCTATAAATGTGTTGTGGGTCATAACTTTTAAGCTTTGTTAGAAAGTACTAGATGTCTCCCATAATTCCTCTTCATGACCATCCTAGGTCATAATTACCTTCACTAGTCTCCACAACTAGCATAGAGTCACCTTCAATGGTGACATGTCTCCATCCTAAGCTAATCTAACCATCTTTAGTCCCCAGAAAGGCCAATAGATTCAACCACATTGTTGGAGGTGTTTCCTAGGTTTCCAGCATAAGACATGAGCTTTCTACCAGCTAAGTCTCTAGTAATACCTCCCCCAACCCCTCCTCCATTCCTCACATCATCATCAAAATTAATCTTCACCATAAGTATATCCATAGGTTTCCATTTAGTATTTATTCTCTCAAGTTTTTTAGTGTCGTCAAACTTGTTGACTACCCCTAGGAGGTTCCACTACATAAAAATCTTTTCTTTAGATATCCACAAGGGGTCTTGTGGCATTCTCCATTTGCTAACTTCCAAATTATCCTTAAGTAGTCTAAAAATGATATCACTCACAATTTCATCCTTCTTCTCTATTTCCCTAAAGATCTTGTTGTTACTATCTTTCCAGATTCCCCAAAAGATATGAGGAGTTATCATATTCCACATGAGCTTGAGAAAAGGGTGCTCAAAGGGACAATCCTAATTTAGGATGAAATTCTACAAGTTAAGCTGAAATAAGCATTCCACCTAGAACTTTCAAAAAAAGGATTGCCAAATCTTCATAAAAAATGGGCAATGAATATAAATGTCTTGGACGATTTCTTCCTTTCTTTACACGAGTAGCACCTACTAGGGATTTGAAGTCCTCTTTTTCTTAAATTTTCATTAGCAAGAATTTTTCCATGCAAGCTTGTCCACAAAAAAAAAATGACCTTGGGGATAAGCTGGCTATTCTAGACCTTTTCCAAATATGGGGGGTGATGTCTTTAGCCAACAACATGTGATCACAGAAAATGAACCATTTGAGGTTCTTTCCTAGGTGAACCTATCCTCCCCTAGAGAAAGAGTAAAATTTTAAGCATCCAGTTCATCTCTGAGGTTAGCAGCTAAAGACCTCAAATTATTTGGAACCCCTTCCAAAATATTTTTCCACGTCCTTCATTTAGACAAGTAGTCACAAAATGTTTCCCCAAAGTTTCGCTTGAAAACCTCTTCCAATTGAGATAATTTATTGTGAGCTAGGGGTCTCCCTCCTAACAATTTATCCTCCCAATATTTGACTCTATTTCCCCTTGCAAGTTCTAGCCATTACAAGGTCCTTCTCTTAGTATCTTTCTATTTCTTAAGCCATTATTCCAAATTTTGGGCCCTTGGGACCAGTCATTCTTCAAAAACCAATAGACATAAGGAACATTTCCAAGGTACTTAGCCTTCATTATCTTGCACTACCTCGTCTGATTCTCTATGAGCCTCCAACCTACCTTAGAAAGGAGAGATTGGTTAAGGTCCATTTTCCTTCTTACACCAAATCCTCCTTTATCCTTGGGTTTACAAGGAGTATACAAATTCATAGGCTTAGTCTATTACTCTCCTCACTCCTCATCCATAAGAAATTCCTTTGAAGTTTTTCCAACTTGTCTATTTTGGTGTTGGATATCTTAAATAAGGATAGAAAGTACAAAGGAACTCATTGCAATGAGTCTATGAGTAATTAAAGCTTACCCTTCCATCCAACAAGCTTTTTCTATATTCTCTCAAGGATGGTATTCAAAAGTTGATTAGATACTTCTTCATCGTTGATATAAGACCAAGGTAAGTATTAGGGAGACTAATTGACTAAAAGCCAAGAATGTTTTTTATTCGTAATTTTAGATTTTGATTAGTATTAGAGAAACAAATTTTACTCTTACTGAAGTTTATTTGTTGGCCCAATATCTCTACATAATAATACAACAAATTACACCATATTCTAGCTTTGATAATTTAAGCATAGCCAAATAAGAAGGTTTCAACAATAAATGTTGAGTAACCTCTAAGGGGATGGTAGTGGAAGCCTTAACACAAGTTAATGCTATCAAACCAACCAACCTAGAGAAAGATCTTCCTAGGACCTTGGCAACCATGATAAGTAGATAAGGAGAGATAAGGTCCCCCTATCTAAGGCCCCTCCTACAATTAAATGACCCCCAGGGAGTGCTATTAACAATAACAAAAAATGATAATTTCCACCATTGTTTTGATTGACCCCACAACTTTATTATTAAAACCAGTTCTACTCAGAACCTTATAAAAAATTCCCGGTCCACCTTACCATAAGCTTTTGAGATATCATGTTTGAGATCCATATCTATATTTCTACTCTTATTAATAGAGAGAATAAACTCACGAGTGGTCATAATTACATCTAGAATTTGTCTAGGGACAAACACCTTTTAGGGAGTGCTAATGAGTCTCTCCAACAAGGGATTTATTCTGTTAACCAATATTTTAGAAAATATTTTTTACACCATAATGCCTAAGTTAATAGGTCTAAAATTAGTAAAGCTTTGAGGATCCTAAGCCTCCAGAACCAACATAGTAAAAGTTTTATTAAGTTTTGTTCAGAACTTTCCCATCTTGAAAAAGTCTCTAGCAGCCCTAGTATAGCCAACTTTTGTTAGGTCCCAAAAATGTTAGAAAAAAGCTAGGGGAAAACCAACTGGGCTAGGGGCCTTGTAGAATTTCATTGAATAAAATGCCCTTCTAACTTCCTCCTCTAGCAATTGACTAGTGATGAGCTCATTATCTTCTTCTTTTATCAGACTAGTTAGATTTTGGATAATCCTATCTCTCTTGGTAGCACCCACATTCCTATCCATACTAGCACAAGTAGCAGCAAAATATGTTCCCATCTTTCAATTTCCTCTCAATCCACCAAAGTATTATTTTTGTTGTCTTGTAGAGAGGTTATAATATTTCTCTTTTTATTTTTAGAGGAAGACCTATGGTAAAAAGTGGCGTTCTTGTCACCCTTAGTAGGCCATTGGAACCTGGATCTTTGTTTCCAATACATTTCCTCTCTAGTAGTTACATCCTTTCATTGAGTCCTACAAACATTTTCCTCCCTAAAAGTGTCAACAAACAAGTCTCTATTAGTAGTGGCCTTCTAAACCTCCAAATTTACCTCAATCTCCTCTTTTTTTTTCTTAAAAGTATCCTCGAATGAGGATTTACCCCATTGGATTGCATTTATTCTTATATTCTCCCATTTAGAAGCTAGTCTAAACGTGGTCATGCATTCCACCACTCTTTAGAACATGGACTAAAGTTTAGGTGTGATTTCCACATAATCTCATACCTAAATGGTTTAGGGACACTAAAGAACCTACCAGACTGATTGAATAGCAATGGAGCATGATCTAAAACTATTATTGGGAGAGAAGTTAAGTAGGAGGAAATAAGATGTTTTTAATGAACATAAATCATAAGTCTATCCAACTTAACTTGGATGATATCTTGACCTTTCTTATTGTTTGACTAGGTAAAAAGAGCTCCCTACAAGTACACATAAATGAGATCATTATGGTTTATAATGTTAGGTAGACCTTGCATGCTCTCTGTCAAGTCATTTGTCCTTTTTGACCTTTGTGAGGGATAGAGGGGAGAATTAAAGTCATCCACACATAAAAATTTATTTCCCCTATTATTATTCATGAAAGTAGACACAACCTCCCAAGTGTCATGACTCCCAATTATAGTATTAGGAGTATAGATATTCAACACACACTAGCTCATATTGTTAGAAAAATGTTGTATGACAATAAGGAATTTATCCTACCATAGAAGTTTCCCTGACACCACTTTGGGATTCCAAGGAGTGGGCTCACCTGTAGAAGCCCCATTAGCTTCACTATAACTAATCATAGCCCCCACCAATATTATATCAATTGATTTAGAGAAAGATAAGGAGAAAATTTTAATCTCTTAGATAAGAAGAATACAAATTCTTAATAAAGAATAAATAAATTTCTCAAGAGAAAATTTCCTTTAAGGGTCATTAAGATCCCTCATGTTCCATGAGAAGAACTTCATTTCTTACCTTTACTGATACCATCCAAGGTTAATTTTTTCTCATTCACAATCTCCCTTGCAATCTTCTTAGTCCTTGAACTCCTTCTAGATGGTTTTCCATTCTTGACCTGTACACCTACATCCACTTTCTTATTTCCTCTACCTTTCCTCTTCTGAACCTACCATTCTCTAGCATCACTCTCCATGTACGAAGAGGGTACAAAGAACATTTCACAAAGTATATGATTAGTCATCTCCTTGAGTGTTGGTGATAAGACCTATGTTATAACCTCCTTATAGGGGTCATAAAAATACTATCCCCACATTTCTATTTTTTAACTTCCAAGGAAGAACTGGCACTCATGGCCCCCACACAATTGTTCCCTTTCTTCATTTCTGTCAAATCTAAGATTTCTCCTTCCTCCAAGAGGGTTTGTTTCCCAAATTATCTTGTCCTCATTTCCTTGTTTGGGGTCATCAAAAGGTCATCAATTCCATTCCAAAAAGGGTGGTCATTAATTTTATTCCCTTATACTTCCACTTGAAGTTCAATGCCTATCTCACCTTGTTCAGTCCTCTCTTGAGAACTCTTACCAGAATCTGAACCGCTTTCTCACCTTGACCCACATTCCTAATGTGGGGTCCTTGATTCTTTTCCTTAGCTAGGAGTGAGAAGATTCCTCAATCTCGGTGTCTTGGTTCTCTCCATTACCATCCCCACAAGGAGGATGAGAGGATGATTCACCTTTTAGTGGTTCCTATGACACAATCCTTAGAGAGCCCAACTTTTCTTTATCCTTATTTTTTACAACTACATGACCAAAAATCAAATAGTTTTGGAAATATAGGCCAATAGTCTCATAGACTACCAATTTCTACCTCTTTCCTCATTTTTTGTAAAGAAGAAAAAAACTAGGTGGAGATTTGTTGACCTCCACATTCACATAGAACCAAGCATACACCAACCTTGAATTTTGAATGGTATCATCCTCTACTGATACCAAATTTCAAAAGGTGTTCTCAATCCATTGTGATTTATTCTCATGCTAGAACTCTAGAGGTAGACTGGGGATTTGTACCAAAATTGGGGCCAATCTACTCAATTTTGAAGTAGGGTAAGAGTTAGAGTGTCATTTGGTAATCACCAAGTTGTGATTTCCATAGTACCAGGTGCTTGAGAGAACCATGGACATGTCAACTACATCCATTAATGTGAACATGAAAAACCCACTAGGCATAGCCACAACAATCACACTTGCATTCAATTTCAATTTTTGAGGGACCCATTTCTAGAAAATTTCAATTGAAGGGTTGAAGGATATAAAATTCCCAACAAAGAAGAGCTATAGGGAGGAGGAGATACTATCCACTATGTTGTCAGGGAGGAATTATTGGTAGTGGGCCAACATCCCTAGCATGATTCATGATATAACTTGACCACCTCCTATGGTTTTATATGACTATTGGTTGATCAAGCATTGACAGGTTGATCTTTTGGTGTAATAGGGTAAAAGAACAAACATATGTCACCCTTTTACAAATGAAAAGGCTAACAAAAGTATAATTTTTTAGTATCAATGACATAAAACTGGTAGTATTATTTAGAATTTGAAAATGATGTAAACTAATGAAATGTGTAGAAATGGATGAAGTTTAGGATTATAATTTTTAATAATTATTTGGAATAGAAAATGATATATTTTCCTATTTTTTAATGATAACTTTTTAGTTGCTAAAAAATGCTCAAAATTAGGGGTCTAGTTCCCACAATAAAACTACATGGAAATATACTTATTTCCCTTTGATCTCATATTATGTTATAGATAACATATGTATCTAGAAAAATCAAAAATAAAAATTGTCTTTAGACCTATATTTTCTCTTTTTATAATGATTCAAACTTCAACTTATTCAAATCGATAGTTTTCATCTCCCACCACATTTTTCAAAATAATTCTACTCCCAATAAAAGAAAACTTATAGATCCTGAAAGAGGACTCTCTCCTCTAGAACACTATATAAGTTTTAATTTTTATTGATTTTATTTAATATTTTTTTCTTTATCAAAATCAACATCTTCTCGAGTGTTAAAATACGTACTTGTAGAATTTTTTAATTACAAAATACTATATCTAATTAAAACACTATGAACTCTATATGTGAATATTCTTGACTTTAAGCTCTATAAAATGGTACTTATATGTTATTAAAAAAAATCATAAAAAATAGTAAGAGTTATTGAAATGTTGATTTTCTAAAATAATTATATTTCTTTTGTAATGGGATACTAACTAGTATAAAACATGCAATTAACAGACATTTCCAATTGGAAAGTGTGAGACCATATATAACTTAGCTAGAATAAATTTATCAAGATCATATGTTTAAAAAAAATTGAGTATTAGATAAAAATATTCAAATTCATTCATTCTGAAAAGTTAGCCTGAAAGGTGACATAGCTTTGTACTTTTACTCAATGAAAATCCTAGCCTTTCTAACAATTGGTATTGGAGCTTTATCATAGGTTCAAATCTTGTAGGCCATGAAAAGTGATGCTAGGAGGGGGATTTTATGCAATGGGCCAATGCCCCTCATAGGATTCATGACATGAATTAATTGCCTCATGTAGTTCTATAAGACTATTGGTTGTATCGGGCATTGATATGTTGATCTTTTGGTGCAATGACAACCCTGGCTAACAAGAATAACTATGGGCCATCTGCTCCAAGAAAAACATTGGGATGCTCCAAATGGGAGGGACACGTGGTGTTTTAAACAAGGGCCCCCTTCCAATGCCCCATCTTGAAAGGAGTACCCTATTCCTTCCTACAAACAATCTTTGAGTCCTTTACCATGAATGCCAAATCATCCTTCAAATAATCTCTAGTAGGGCTAGCCCTCACAGGGTCAACCCCCCTAGTGGGTATTGATACATCCTCCACCTCATGCTACACCCTCATAGAAGAGGTCAACACCAACTACAAATATAGACAAATAGGAGGGCCAAAGTCAAATTTTGACCATTCCTAATTGGCCATGCACATTCAAAATTAAAAATTGAAAGGGAGTAGGAAAGTTGCAGAGCACTAGTTCCAATAATGTGTGTTATAAATTCTATATTTTTACCTTAAATTTATTAATTTAATATTTTATAAATTATATTTCATTTCAATAATATATTTTTATTAATACATATATTTTAAAAATATTATAATATTCTTAAAATCATTTTATATTAAATATATTAAATCTTACATTATTATTTATTTAATTTAAAAAAATTAAATTATAATCATAAACTATTAAAAATAATATAATATTATAATATACAAGTAGCTATAATGATAACTTAAAAAGTGGTAGCAAAAGTATTCCATACAAGAATCATATCTATTTAGCCAATCATATTAATAATAAATAATTGTTGTAATTTATAAAGTTAAAAATCTTTCATTTATACTATAAAAATATAAAATTTGTAATAAAATAAAGATATGATATATTGTGATTAGTCCATATATTTAATTTCAATAACTAGTTAAAGCATGAAATCTAAAAATCATCACAATGCTCCATGACAAGTACTAATAAAGAGCATTAAAAATTGTGTAAAATGTTTTTGATATTAAAGAAGTATAAAATGGGTGATGAGCCTAAAGAGAAAAAAGTAGTGACAAAACACTAACAATCAATTAATAACTCATTGACCAATAGAAAAAAATCTAGTCACACATATTCAATATAAAAAACTCAAAGTTACAAAAATAGTCTATCATCCAACTATCTAACCACCTAAAATAGTAGAGAGTACTAAAATACTATAAACTATACTATCAACAATATTAACCATTGTCTTTAAAGCCCAAGTATTCATATCAGCCACACATAGCCTAAACTTAACTATAATAAAAAATAACAAAAGTAAGTATCATAGAATGAGGTTTAACCCTAATTCTTTCTTCTTCTCCCGGGGGGTTATTTTTTATAGCAACACATCCAATTAGTAATTCACAAGGAACATGTAGAGCATCTAGGAGTTGTCCTTCTCCTCTTCTTTATCCCCCACCTTTACATACTACAAGAATTGGAGAAGCCTAGCCACATCATGCATCACTTTAACATCAAAGTGTGCTAGGGTGTTGAACCTGAGTTCCAACTCTGGCACTATCTTCTCCAAATTCTCCATCCCCACCCATATATTCTTTGACTTAGCTTCAACCTACACAAATTTTTTTTTTACAAATTGGTGGTAGGGAGGGGTCAATCCTAGCCAATGGGATGGGTGACTAGGAGGGCAACAAGGGGGTCCTCCTTTGACTTCCTGAGAGGAGAAGTGGTGGTCATGTGGAGTCATTTTTAGCTATGAGATCCATCTTGTCCAAATTGAAGTTGGCTGACATGTGAGATTTATGTTTATCCTAAGAAAATTCCTCCATCTTCAAGGGGGCTTAGGATTAGTTTCCTCCTCATCATCATTGATGTAATGGAACTTCCTAGATTTTCTTTTCCTTGCATGTTTCCCCTTTCCTCACTTCCTTTAGACTCAGAGTTAGAATCAACCTCTTCCAGGATCTCCTATTTTTATCTCTTTTTTACTTATTAAGGTTTGAGGAAATTATATGCGAATGTCTCCTACCCCCAATTGATTCCATCCCAACCTTTCCCAAATGCACAACCATTTCTAGTTTAGGGTTTGTTAGAGAAATAAAATATTTTCTTATTAATGTAATCATATTGATTTAATTATTGAGTCACTTATTATCTCTAATTTACTTAAGCTAAACTTTGGGCATATAACAACTAATTTTTTTTATTAAATATAATTATGCAATCTAGGTTTTTTCTGTTAGGGTTTTGATCTTCTTTTATAAGGATTGATCTCTTTGTAATGATTCATTCAATATGCAATTTCT
The DNA here is from genome assembly GCA_028749045.1 of Cupressus sempervirens. Taxonomy (NCBI): domain Eukaryota; kingdom Viridiplantae; phylum Streptophyta; class Pinopsida; order Cupressales; family Cupressaceae; genus Cupressus; species Cupressus sempervirens. The sequence goes on along the minus strand of CM053786.1, from coordinate 688,266,409 downwards.
TTCCTGCACATCAAGAATGTCTCATCTATGGATCTTGGAATTCTAGCTTCCATAGCATTTGCTTCTCTCTTTTTGTGACATGTGTTTATATGTAGGGGATTCTTGGGAGTGGTGGGGTTGATCTTTCATCAACTTCAACATGGTTTAATTGAGAAAATTATATAGTGTGGGGTGGGGGGAGGGTTCTTAATTTTGAATCCACTAGATGAGGTAGGATCCTAAGAAACAATAGGGGTACTAGGAATGTAGGTCAACATAACTATAGAGGAGGTATTAAACACTAGAGGCTATAATAGAGCTATATTACTAGGGGACACATATAACCTGTTGAAATTTGTACAAGAAAAAGACAAGACCCTAGTGAAGAATAGAATAATTTTTCCCTTCCTCTCTACAATTTCTAACATCCATAATCGATGGTTCAAGATCATGAGATAAGAAAAATGGAAAGGAAATTTCATCATGGTAGTGAAAATGGTCTAGCAGAGGGATATGGTAGTAATAGCTAACCTTGAAATGGCCCTCTATGGTAAGATACTTAATGATCAAGTAAAAGACATCATTTCATGACCCCAACAACATTTCTCTATTGAAACTTCCTCTCATGTGACGTAACTCCTCATTGGCCTTGAAAAACCATTTCATACTTATTTCAGCTACAACCTTCATGGCACATTTCTATTTTCTCCCTCCAAAGATAAACTAGTCGATTGGGCTATAACTTGTTTATTAATTTTAAACATGATGTCATTAATAGTAACTTTACAATCCTTTTAGGTATTCAACAGTTGCATGGACATCGTATCATCAAAACCTTCCATGGCCTCCATGAAAGACATGACCCACCCTTACTTATGAACATCTACACACAGACATTGTTGTGCCATCCAAATTCAATCTAGAATGATTCAATTATATCCCTATTGCCACCTATATCAACCAATGAACAAGGTTCCTCCATTTCATCTAGTGTGAAAGCCTTAGGATAATCATAGAAGAAGGAAAATTTGGGCTCATAGAGAAGTTTTTTGTTAAAATGATGTTTACAAATTGAAGGAATAAAGAGAATGCCTTTCTAGAGAGTTATTTCACCAAAATAATTATTCCAACTTGAGTGATCAGCAATCACATGATATTGGTACCCCAACACATGATCTTGGTTAAGAAAACAAACCCTTCCATAAATGGAGCGATCTTGGGAATCACCAAAAATGATATAGAGGGCTTTTGAAGTCATCCCTTATGCACCATATTCAATCATACTTACTGGCATAGCCCCAAATCTTGCCAAAATCCATATGGGAATAATTTCATAATAAAATCTAGACAATATCATAATAAATTGACATGATATCACCCCTATCGATGTCATCACCCATAGTTCTAATGTAAAAAGTATATCTAGGCCAAGGTATGTGTAGGATAATGGTGTGTCAAAAAGTGATGATCTGAAAAATATGTAGTTCTAAAATGCCTTAAAGAATTTCAAAATCTATTCGAACTTTTTTCCCAAACATCCTGATACCAAACCAAAAAATTGATACCTTTATAAGGCCTAGTATGTCTTTGGATACCAACCCTACATGGCCAACTTTAAAAAATTCTAAAAATGTATTGTTTTCATGTTCTTGTGTGTTACTTACTTCAAACATGTATTTGATAACAATTGTTTCATCCAAATTTGATGAAACAAAAAGGGTTTATAAGAATGTTCTTAGCTTTTCATAAAAGTAATGTCTGTCAACTTATGATTTTAGTAAGTAATTATTACTTATTTTCTAATGGAGTTACATATAAAGTGTTAATTGGTCCACATTGATTGAAAAACAACTAGAACTTTCAAACTGTACAACATTTTTGAAATCTAAAAGATGCATCACATTCTATGTTTCTTCTACTATAAGGAAAAAAAAAGAAAAATTATATTTTGCATAGTTTTGAATTAGTTAAGGTGGTCGGACATAAGTGTTTTTTTATTCCAAAAATACTATAGTAGAAAATTCACAATTAATTATTTATTTAGAATAAAAACACCCAAAAATATGCATCACATCTAAGAATGAGTCTACTTCTCATATCCATAATCTTATTAAAAGTATCATCATTTGATTTTGATCAAGGTGGTCAAACAAATGCCTATTTCTTATTTTTGTCCTAAAATTTTTGTACTATTGCATTAAAATTCATAATTTTGACCAATCATTAACTAAATTAAATTTCCTAGAGATTCTTTTTTGTCAACTTTTTGATAGAAAGCTCATAACAAGTTCAAAAGTACATGTCAAGGTGACATAACCTTGATTTTCTAATTTTTTATTGCCACTTAAGGGCATGTTTGGTTGACCATGATCTTGCACATACTCACCAAATACAAAGCATTACAAGTCTCATAATCACTCATGTGATTATGTGTACTTTCACTCTTAATAAGAGTTTTAATTTTTATAGGGAGGATCACTAGCTATCTCTAACATCATGATTTAGTTAGCTCCATTGCCACCTCATTTCCTTCTTGGTATGTGTAGTGGGCTCTAGTTTGGTCCACTCTTTCAAGTAAAGCCCATACATTTGTCAATATATGATGTAAGCTAGATTGATTGCTAACCCTTTCCTTCACTAAGGGTTTACCTAGGCTTTCTCCTTAGCCTAATAGTGTGCCCCTTTGTCACCCCAACCTCAAATGGACATCTAACTTATCCCCTAGACCTCCATATCTAGTTACACTATTGGATTTCCTACTTGCTCCCACCTTTGAGTCACTCCAACATGCTCACCAAGTTCAATTTTCCACTAATCTTGGCTTTTCTGCCTTCTACAAGGGGTGAGGGTTTCGCACTCAAGATTATAGGCCTCATTCATTCTTCTGTTCTTGAAATCCATAGTTCTTCTTACTGATTTCTTCAAACTACCCCAAATTGGCCAAATTAGGCTTCCTAACGAGGTTTTGGGGCCACAACTCCAAATCTCACTAAACAAGGTATCAACCTTTTGGGGAAGCTTCAAGATTTTGTGAGTCTCAAGTGCTCAACTTGTCTATACACCCCTTTTCTATTTTTAAGCCCAAAACCAAGGGTTTCAAGCATTTCCAATTAGGATTCACTAGGGTCTAATGAAATTCATAACAAACATAGTCTTGGAACCTTCTCCTCTTGCACATGGATTCCTCACACATCCCTCCTCCTTATGAAACTCTTATATTGAATTATCTAATGCATTTAATCCACCAAATCCCACTTGTTAGCACCATGCACCAAAGGCTCACCTAGGGCATCCCATCAAAAATAGAAAAATAGTTTCTCCATGCCTCTCATTTTCTATTTACACTATACATGGACTCTACTTCCATTCCTCTCAAATCCATGATGGTTCTGTGGCAAGGATTCATGTAGGAGTCAACAAAAACTACCGAAACAAAACAACAAACAAACTAATTACAAATGATTTTCCAAATACAACCAAACTACTTCCTATCAACTTGCACTTTAATTCAAAAAGAACCGTATGAACATGAACTACAAGAATCAAGACCTAAAATGAGTCATTCAATCCACTAGGCCGTACAGGTAACTAGAAATTAAAAAATTGTTAATTCTATAGCAAAATTTCATGCCTTCCATCTTCAATTTTTTTCTCTTACAATGTCCAACCCCTGAAATGGTTTTCCCTCATGCCCTTATAGGTTCTGTGATAGGTTTTATATAGTTATCTTAACTATCAATCCCTTTCTTGTGTTATGCAACTTTCTTGTCAAAAAGTTGTCAAGCGATTTTTCAAAGTTGCTAACAACTTTTGCATTTCTTTGCAACTTTGACTTCCATCATGTTGATAACTTCCAAATTGGTCCACTATGATCTATTTATGATTTCTAGGAATTATTTATCCCTTAGAGCACAAATTCATAGATCCTAACCATTTTGACATATTTGACAACTTTCTGAACAATTTACATCTCTTTTACATCTTTCTAACATTTTTGCCAAATGATAATGTATGACCTCAAACCTATGAAAAATGATGTAAAAAAATTTATAGAGGACAAAACAAGAGAAAAACCATACCTTCCTTAGGGTTCTAGGGTATTAGATCCATACCCCTAACAACCTAAACACAAGGTAAACCAAAACAACTAGAATGGAGTAAACCAAAACAACTAGAATGGATTAAGCCTAGTCAAATGAACCTAGAAGAAAAAACACATGACCTTCTAAGGTCCACACACAACCAACTGACTTGGCTAAGGTCAGTACCAACTAAAAACCAAAGTGTAGAGCTAGGACTAGGAGTTAGCCTAGGTGCTCCTACACCAATACACTTGTCAAAGGGTAAAATAATTGTATAAAATGTTGTGTTGCACTTGTCAAAGGGTAAGATAATACTTTTGTGATTGAAACTATTTATTATATAATTTTAAGATATTTTTAGTTATAGATTTTTAGTAAATAATATCATACCTTTCTTTAGACTTCTTATGAATTATGTTTTAAAAATTTTTTTTTTGGATCATATTTATCATTTGTAACTATTTTAATTTTTTATATTTTTAATATATTCTCTATTTTCTCTTTAATTATTTTTTACGTAATTTTTCCTTTAAAAAATAAATTAAACTTTATATTTATATTTTCATATATCAATCAATTTCTACATTAACTAATTTCTATTTAAATTGATTTATTTGAGTAAATTTATTACATATATTTCTATCTTTAAAATAAATAAATTAAATAGAAATAATTTAAAATCTTTCTATTTAATTTTAAATCTACAAAATATTTTCCTAAAACAATCATTTTTCCATCTATAGAAATAATATGGGACCAAAACCCACTTTATTAACATTTTTTAGAGTTGATCTTTGAGTAAATTTACTACGTATGTTTCTGTCTTTAAAATAAATAAATAAAATAGAAATAATTCAAAATCTTTCCATTTAATTTTAAATCTACAAAATATTTTCCTAAAACAATCATTTTTCCATCTATATAAATAATATGGAACCAAAACCCACTTTACTAAACATTTTTAAAAACATTTTTTAGAGTTGATCTTTACAATTTTTTGAGTTATCTTTACAATTTTTTGAGTTGATCTTTACATCTTTTCACTCCATGATCCTGATACAGGTAGGTAGACAACGATGTTCATCCTTTCATTAAAATAAAAATCAAACATTATTCTCTTAAATAAAGATTATTCTCTTAAATAATTGATGCTTGAGAGGTATGTACAATCCAATTATGGTTACAAAAATTTAATTATTTAAATTATTAATTTTTTTAAATAACAAAAGGAGATGGATGGATATAATTATTTGGAATAACTCTATAACTTTTTTAAATTTTAAATGTTTTGAAATTTTATTTTTATATTAAAGTAAAAATTCTCATATTCATGAAATTTATTTTTTTCATTCAAAAAATAGTTTCTATTATCAAATTTATTTTTCACATAGGTATTTTATATAAATTTCATGTTAGTTTGAAAAGTTATCTTGTTTTAGTTTGAATTATCTATTATTTTAAAATAGAATTATATATTTTTATTAAATTGAAATTCACCACATTAAATAGTGATGTTATTGTTCCTCTTACCAAAGTTCAAACCCTCTCTTACCAAAGTTCAAACCCTATCTAATGTACTTGTGAATTTGGGCCTTAAATATTGTCGTCTAAAATTTTACCAATTGATTATGTCATTTTGAATATGAGAGACCTCATCTCCAACACGAATATAAGATAATACTTTATAATAACACAAATGTAGACCTCATTCCTAGCATGAATCTTGTAGACACCTCATCCTCCACATTAGGGTTGGGATTCTATTAAAGGAGTTTTGAAATTGTTGAAGCTTTTTAGAAATATTTAAGGGTTAGCCATCCTATGATTTTTTTATTTTTTTTTGGAGATTTCAACTTAAAAATTTTAGTAACTAATTTAAAAATTTTAGTAACTAATTTTAAGAAACCTAGTGTTTGTATGAATTTCATAATCAAAATCAACTTAAAAATGACTAATTTTTTTAAAATTCCTTCTAAAATACATTACTTCAATTTCTTTCTATAATTTTTTTGAAGGATTAGTTTTTTTCCGGAAACTAAAGAGGAGAATGTTGACACGTAACAAACAAATCTCTTAAGTTGGTGGGATGATTTCTAGCTCCACCTCTACCTTCTATTTTCCAACAAATATTCTATTTTCCAACAAATATTTTAAATAATTATGTAAAAAAAAAAAAATCTACTAAAAAATAAAACTTAAATTCTTTTTTTTAAAACTTAAATTCCTTGCATAGAACTACTGTGAAAAGAGGTTTGAAGAATTTTAAACCTTTGAACCATTTCTACATTTCTCCTAAAAAAACAAAGGAATTTACAAAGCTTAAATCCCTTGCATAGGACTCCTGCCTGCCCAATACTATGAAAGGATGCTAGAAGAATAGAAATATTAACACTTTCATTTAGCTAACACAAAGAGACCTCATTTAAATATTAAATATTAACACTTTCATTTAGCTAACACAAAGAGACCTCATTTAGACCTCATTTCTAGAAAATATTTTACCTTTTTTCTTACGTTATTTTTCTATTAATTTTTTTTATATAATTTGCGAATATGGAATTTCTTAGAAATAGATTTTATTTCTTTTTTAATCAAATAATCTCTCTCTATATAATTTTAATACCTTTGGAACGACCATTAACTACTTATGTTTACTCAGTACGTATTCTCATGATAATTTGCATACGCAAGAAAACGGAGACAGGATAAGATGGTATAAAATACACTTTTTCACATCCAAGTCGAATTTTACTTCAACTCAGCCAGCCGTCGTAATTTCAAATGTAGAACAGTCTTGCAAATTGAACAAAGACAGAAATAATTACACACATGAAAGTGCACTTCACTGTCTATATATCAGAAGACGGGCTTCTGAAAATACAGTAAAAGTACATTATTAGGCTGTTACTCTTCACCAACGAAGGCCCGTGGGGCCTGGATTCACTTCCGTCTTTGTTGTTTCCCTTACCTCCTCCTCTGCATCCCTCGTGGCAAAGTAGTCTGACACGTCATCGGCCTTGTGCTGAGCTGGACGGGACTGCTGCTCGATTTCATGT